>OU343221.1:36532807-36742156 GCA_910596185.1 Chrysanthemum makinoi | reverse complement strand
AGGTGTTCGAATCCTGCTTGGCCCCTTTTTGTTACGCTTAATTTTTGAATTTTTTTTTTCTTACAACTTGAAAATAATACTTGTATACAAAAAGACTAAAACCACTAAACTATAAACTAGGCTATTAGGAAAAGTGAAAACAGTTCCACGTGCAGTTGGGACAAGAAAAAGAAGCATCAAAAGGCTTTCAAAAAAGCTTGTGAAAAAGCTAACTTTAATGAATTTTAAATCTACTACATCTAATAATGCTAAAGGCAACTTTAAATTAAAAATTGAGAACACTAATATACTAAAAAAAAGAGAGAAAACAGGCCTTGGTATAGCTGCTGTGGGGGCAGATTCCAAACAACCCTTTTTGACACTTATGAGCACTAATTATTTATTTATAAGCAAAGTGATCAAGAAATAAGTAAAAGGAAGTGACAACAAGTGGACATCTACAAAAATAAGCAACCATTAAGCAAAACAAATGGGAAAACAGTAGGCATAAATTCTGGGAATTCCTAAGCTAAAGATATAATAAGCTAAACTAACAATAAGCGGTTAAGGACAAAATAAGCTAAGATAAGCTGAAAACAGTCTAACTTAATTTAATTTGTACAAAAGGCAACCTAGATAAGCTAAATGGTGCTCCTAATAAGCACTAGAACCTATGAATAACCTGCTTGGCTGTCGAACTGCAGGCTCTCAAACAGCCGTACGTGGCTCATTTGGAGCTTATTTTAAGCTACAAAAAGTACTCCAAGGCTAAGAGCATGCTGAAACAACACAGTTAGCGTGGTGGAATTCCTAAAAAGTCTATTTGGAGGGCATGAAAATCAATGCATAGCTCATAAATAAGCTGTACAGAAGTGGCTTTTAACCCTCGAACAAGGCTAAACCAAACACATCTTTAGGCAGAAATCTTGACCTTTTGAAACTGTAAAAACTTTGATGCTACAAAAACTACTTTGTAAATTTAATCAAAAGCTCAAATGAGATCAACTAAAGGACTGTAGCACACTTTTTTTTTAGCAGGAATAAAATGAGACAAGGCTTAAGAACATCAACGAAGTTAAAAACTGCATAAATTAAAACTGGGATTAAAAACTCAAATTAAAATCGTATTGAATTAAAAATTACAAGGAATATAAATGACAATGAAAAATAAAACCGAGCTAGAAACTCATTCTAGACTAAGTTTACAAAATTACTCAAATCTATTATTTATACTAAAAATTAAAATTGTCTTCTCTTAGCTCTTTCTCTGTTTGTGCTTTCATGAGCTTTTCACAGCCACTGGATGATGTCTTGGTGCCACTTCTTATCATTCCTAGCCATTGATGGCATATGTGGGATTGCCAACGTGGCTATGTAGCCATGTGATTAGGGGAGACATGTGAACTTTCCTTGGTGATGGAGCTAGTGTCATGATGAGAGGAAACAAAGCGTGGGTACAGGGGATGGGAAAAGAGTTATGTCAGGGAAGGTGTGGGTGTGACAGTTTTTTTTATTTTCTTGTGTTTGGTGTGTGTTTCTGTGGGTGTTGGGCGGGAAAACAGGGAAGAAAAGATGGGAGGTTAACAATTGACTGGGTAGGGTTGTTAGGGTTTGGGTATTGGATCGGGTTGGACGCTTTGATTGGACCGAGTTATTAGGAGTGGGCTTGTAGTTATTGGACTTGGGTTTAAGTTGGATTTGGGGTTTAAGTAGTTTAGTTATCAAGTGTAGGATAAGATGTAGTCCAAGGTGTACTTTAGGGATCAAAGTTGCACAATCGAAAAATCCATGGACCTCATGTGTAATTCGAAAATGATCCAAGGATCAAGCCACAATCTCCAATATAAGGACCAAAATTGCCAATCCTGAAAGTTGATGGACTAAATTTGCAATTTTCCAAAATTTATCAAAAGGACCAATTTTGACAAGTTAGAATTACCAAAGGACTAAAATGTTAATTTTCCAATTTAAAATGTCCAGGTAAATTCCTCAATCTTTGAAATGGGGACTTGTTTTGCCATTTTGAAAGTTGGGGGGAACCGCCAATTATGCAAACTTTGTTCATTTTCATTTGTTTTAAACATTTTGCATCCAAACATATAAAAAGCAATTTTGGAATATTTTCAGTATTTTGATGCATTTCTGAGCATTTTTAAACGTTTTGCAGTTCAGATTGACCCAAAAATGATGAGTATTTACACACTCATCAGTAATCCCATCACTTTTCATCATGGAAGGTGATAATCAACCACCGCTCATCAACCCACCACTAAATGACCCACCAAGAGGCCATACTCTTGGTGAATACTCAAGACCAAGCCACCTAGGCTATAGAAACACCATTGAGCTTCCCGACCAAGCCCAAACTACGACCCTTTGATCCGACACCATCCGGTTGGTGCAAAACGGATGTGCATTCCATGGACTTCGCTCCGAAGATCCTAATCAGCATCTTAAGGATTTCCTTAAAATCGCCATTTCCATCGACGTCGATGCTACTACTCGGGAGACCACGCGCTTGCGTCTCTTCCAATTCTCTCTATGGGACCAAGCTAGTAATTGGCTTGAGCAACTTCCCGCCGGCTCCATCTTAAGTTGGGATGATCTCACCTCTCGTTTCCTTGCTCAATTTTTCCCACCGGGGAGAACTACTAAGCTTAGGAATGAAATCTTGATGTTCCAACAACGTCAAGGTGAATCTCTCTACGAAAAATGGACTCGATTCAAGGACTTACTCCATAGAGTCCCTCATCACGGCATTGATCTTTGGCTTCAAGTCCAACTCTTCTATGATCATGTCAACTTCCCTACTAAGCGATCCATTGACCTTGCTCTCTATGACAACGAAAGTTGGAATGACCCCCGTGAGTTACCCAAAACAAGAAGGCAATCTCCTTGCCTACCATAGACTTACAATCTTCCGACCATAGAATGCTCGAGCTTAAAGATCAAGTTAAATTCCTAATGAGCTCCTACGAAAATCCTAAGTCTTCACGCCAAGTGAACAAAGTTTCTTCCTTGTGTGAGCCATGTAGTGGTCCTCATAACACTCGCACTTGCACAAGACTCCCCGAACAAGCTTCTGTTGACTACGCATCTTCGCGTACCAATGGAACGGGAGGAAGATTCCCTACAACACCCGGACCTAGGACTTTTAATGAAGCCCGAGAAGCATGGAAGGGCGAGCCCGACTTTAATTGGGGACAAACCAAAGAATTCACATCTAATGATTTCTCATGGCCCCCATATCACGACCCTAACCAACAAAACATAGAAGGGATGTTGCAACACCTAGTCACATCCCAAGAAGCTCAAATAGCTAAGCTCTCGGACCGCTTTAACCAACAACAAGCCGAGATAGATAGGAAGATAGATAACCTCTTGAAATCCATGACCAATAGTGATAGGAAGGTTAATGCTATCTCAACTCCCGAAGCCTCCGGTGTAGAGATTAAGGACCCAAGTAAGTTAGCTAAGCACGTTCAATTCGTCAATACCATTGCCTTAGTGCAACCTAATAGAATAAATGATGAAACGAACCATGAGACGGTACTTGAGGTTAGTGAAACTCCTAGGAATGAAACAACAGAGGAATTAGATGAAGTAGGCGATGACTATTTCAATAAGTTTCCTACGGAAGAAGAAATCTCTCGCCACCCACATTTAGTACGAGACCTCCGTCACATGTATGTTAGGAGAAGCCCTAGGATCAAGTTTGGGAACCCTTGGAATCTTAAAATTCCATGTTTCATAGGACACATTTTTGTGGCAAAGGCCTACATTGATCGCAAGTCCCCGATAAATATCATGACTAGCACCTACTATAATTGGGTAATGAAGAAGCATATCCCAACCAGGCAAGACCTCGATAATCCTAAGGTTAGTTGCAATTTTCTTGATAGAGTTAAGGGATTGCCCGTCTATGTTGGAAGTTTCACTTTTCCTACGGACTTCATAGTTGTGGATGATATTAGTATGGCCATAGATCCTAGCTTGTCCCACGTTATTCTAGGAAGGCCTTTCATAGAAAACACCGGGATGACTTATGATCCGTCGTTAGGAATAGTGAGATTCAAGGATGAGACCGATGATGTAGCCTACCAAATGCCCTTTAAGATTGAGAAATTTTCATCACTATCCAATGATGAAAAAGAACTTAAGCTATTGGTCTACTATAGGAATGAGGAAGATAAGGAAAAAGGAGTTGATTATGTGATGAATAAGATTTTCGGGTTCTATAAGGATTGCTTGAAACTAGGACCGGAATATAGAACGGATTGGGGAGAAGATGAATTCTTAGAAAGATGCATAATATGGCATTACTATAACATGGAAAACCCCAATAGAGACCGTCATGAGGAAGAAGGTGACGGTAATGAAGTCACGTAGGGGCACAACTTCGATTCTAGCTACAAGACTCATAAATAAAGAAAAGCTGGGAGGCAACCCATGCTTAATTGTTTGCTTGTTTGTGTGTCGTATATATTTTATTGATTGTTTATTCTCATGTTTAAATTTGTAAAAATGCTTTATTTTGTCTACCTCGTCTTAATTACATATAAAGGTATTTAACATAAGGGATAAGTGTAGGGAGGATTACACACGTTTTCAAAAAGAACCTGAACATGAGAATTACGATTATTTAAAAGACATACATGTGTGTTTGTTCGAGTCAAATGCTTGTTTCGAGTCATAATGGATGTTTTGTAGAAATTTTCCGATTCTAAAGATAAAATTTTCAAGAATTTTTTCCGTAAAATCGCAGACCGCTTTTTTGTCGATAACCGACGGCGTCAGAGGAGTAGAAATTGCTTACTACTTTTTCTTGTTTTCTGAGCTACTTATAAATTTTTGGAAATTTCCAGGTCTTAATTTTCCAGAAAATCTGTAAACATCCATTCCACAAGCATTATATCCTAGTTTAGTAGAGTCATATATATATATATATATATATATTGTTACCGCATTTTATGCTTAAGGTTTCGTTTGTTTTCTTCAAGTGTGCAGGTTTTATTAATCAAGAAGAAGATACATAAGATTGGAAGGAGCTTTTCACGCAAACATTCTTCTTGAAAAGAATTTAACCACTACTTCACACGGATCCTACCGAGCTAATCATGGGAGTACTAGTTTCTTTTCGTTTTAATTACCTTCCATTATCAAAACTTTGATACTTTCGTGGAACATTGGGGACAATGTTCAGTTTAAGTGTAGGGAGGGAAAATAAAACGGGAACTTTGAAACTATGCTTATCCTTGACTATTTGTCTTGTCCAATTTCATTTGTCCAATTTCAAAATGTGAGGATCGCCCTTAGATTTGTAGGAATTAAAGCATTCCACTTTAATGCTTCGAGTGTGTACCGGTAGTATAATAGATTCTAGAACTTGTTTTGTGATGCATTCCGAGATCGCTAGTAAGACTACACTTGTGTAGTTAGGAATAACTAAATGATAAGAGGCATTAGGATAACCCTTGTTTGATACCCGTAATATAATTACTTCTTCCACATCGGTTGAGTAATTCCCCCGCACCCTTGCGTTGTACTCATCTTTAGTACACGATACCCCTAGTTAACCCCTCAGAGCCTATCCTTTTCGCGGTTCTCGTGATGTTTCAGTTTTCTGGAATATCAATGACGAGCATTTTTTACAATCCACCCCCAAATGTACACCCAAATCGCCTTAGCCTACCTTATATGCACTCACTTTTAGTGCATTATTGTTATCATACTAAACCCTTAGTTCAATTACCTAGTTGCTTGCATAAGTTGCTAAGTCGAGTCATATCCTTTGTACACAGTTTTAGGACGATTGAAACTCATGGGAAAAGTTAAATTATATAAAATGACGGGAAGGAACGTTAAATTCAAATTCCCTTTATTTGCGTAATAATGTACTCGAAGTGTTTTGATATTTTCAATTCGGGTCAAATTAGTGTTAGAGTAATAAAAACTCAAGTGTAGGGATGTGTCTATAAATCCCTATTATTTTGATCTTATCGTAGAGGATGGTAGAGTAAAAGTGTATGAAAAAAAAATAGAGTGTTAAAAAAAATAATAAAAATAATAAATAAATAAATGAAAAAATATACGGGCTACCATCCTACATCTATCTTTAAATTTATGTTTGTTTGTTTCAAATTATCTAGAGTTTAGAGTGTCGAGTCTTGTCTTAGCAACGCCATTCTTCTCATGCTTGTAACATAAAGATTTTTGACTTGCCACCACTAAATCGCCTATCCCACTAAACCCTTTGTTTCCCTACCGTAAGCCTAACGTTACAACCCTTTAAAAGACCTCTTGGATAGTTTTTCCTAGGTTCTTACGCCAAAGCGATGGAGGTTTGATCTAGTCTCAAGCCTATGGTAATCTATGTACTAGGACCGGTTAATGAGTGTTTATCTTCCATTTCTAACTTGATATATTTCATATACACCCGAGAGATGAGAGTATCTAAATACCACTTGTGAGGTGCTAGTATGTAATTTCCGTTCTTGTTATGACTTTTGCGGGGCTTATATGTGTTGTGAATCGTTCTAAACTAATGCTTCATGACCCCTAACTTATAAATTAATTGGCTAAAAGCACATTTGCTTAAGGACAAGCAAATACCAAGTGTATGGATATTTGATAAGGATTTAAAAGGTACACTTCTGAGGGGTCATTTAAGCCCTTAATTGATCACTTTTGTATCCGTTACTACTTAATTTCATTCCTTTTCACTTTTTAGGTCTCTTGAAGGCAAATTGCTCAAATGACACTTATTCGACTAAAAGGCTAATATAATCGAAAATTGCCAAAGTCAAGAATCGAGACACTCAAGCGAATTGAAGGGGACGGCGTCACGGCTTATTTGCGACGCCGCAACACTTTGAGACGACTTTCGAGAGCAAATTGCTATTTTACAAGTGACGCATCGAGTTTAAAGAGTAGGCCGCAACCTCAGACGGCCTAGATTTGGATCCGACGACGCCGAGGTTGAAGCCGACGGCGTCACGAGCATAATGTGACACCGCCACGAGTTGACGTGGCCAAGACGAAACCCTAATGGCGGCGACCCTACGGCGTCACAATTAAAGAGTGACGCCGCCGTGATTTTGTAACACTATATATAGAATTCTAATTTTTCGCTTTTTAAGAGGTAGTTTTGGGAGTAAAAACCTAAACCGAACCAAGGCTGTCTTGGGCAGTATCTTAGGGTTCCATACCCTATTTAATAACAAGATAAGTGTTTTACTTCATTAATTCAATCATGTTTTCAATTGTTTGTGTGTATGCTTACATGTTCTCCATGTCCGGCTAATTTACTTGTGTGTTTGCTCAGATCTATGAAACCTAGGTATTGAATATTGATTGGTTGTCTCTTATCTTAATTGCGATTGACCTAGTATTGCGATAGGTCATCCGTTGTGTTATTAATGCTTGATTAGTCTTTGTTGAATCTTAGCTTATAGTTACTAGTGGAATTGTAGGCTAAATTTCCAAAGATAACCTTAGTGTTAAGTTTATGAATCCTAGAGATTTCGTAGTCATTAACCTTAGGTTGCTTCAAAGAGTTAGGGATAAACGCATACCCTACGACCTTAGAAAACACAACGTGTTAAGAATAAGGACGGGACAATTCAACCATCAATAGGAGATAACTAGGGAGTAATAGCATCTAAGTAAACACATTTTTAATCATCATAAGAGCACACAACAATAGACATAGACTACACTCACCTTAGTTTAGATAATTAGATAATTAGATAAGTAGAGTAATCGGTAGAAATACCAACCCCCCAAATCTAATACCCCGTGATTCGTACCTTTCCATTTTCTAAAAAAACATAAAAAAGATAAAAAATAATCTTCCTCAACCCCAACCTTAGCGTAGTAATTTCTCACTAGCATTCCTATTCCCTAGAGAACGATATCAATTCCGAGGCTTACCCTAATACTACACTACAACGATTAGGTTCACTGCCTAGGGTGTTGAAAAACTTGCTCGACGAAAAGGAAGTTCCTTTGACCCCGAACGCGCGTTGCACGCGTATCAACGACTGATATATTATTTTATAAAAATGCATAAATTACACATTACATTATCCTAAGACGACTTATATATTTTCGCGGTAGAGTTTTTCACACGTGAAAATTCATTTCATTTCTCGATATCCATTGACTACATTGATCACTTACAGTGAGTTTCATAGCCTAACTTTTACTTGTTTTACAATTCGTTTTCAACTACTTTGGGGTGAGAATACATACTCGTTTATTGAAATACATTATTCAAATCCCTTACTTGTTTTACTCATTTACTTGAACACATTGCTTGATTACTTATTACATGTCCAGCTCTCGGATACAAGTATTTAAACTTTTACGTATTGCCTAAGTTACCCAACTTTTCATTAAGTCCCCACTATCATGAACCGTAAATTACGTAATAAGCGCGAATTTTATGAATAGATCTATTGGGTTGAAACCCCCATCTGGGTAGTTGCCCTACTTGACTAGTATGTCAAACGTACGCATAATCATTTGAGGAACTTGAGTGTTCATGAAAAGGAACACTTGTAGGGGCACATACTAGAAACATTAAGGCTTCGGGGCCATTAGCTTTAGGCGATAGTAATTCATTTTTTTATATGACATTGTATTAGTTATAATGGTCATATACCTACTGAGATCTTGTGATCCACATCTCGGTAATTACATTTATTAAAACCTATGAACTCACCAACTTTATGTTGACATTTTTAGTATGTATGTTATCATGTTCTTAGACGTGTTGCATGGTCAGCATCTGGAGCATCATTACTAGAGTCACATTTTCGTGGTATCATCATTTTGAAGATTAATTGTACCACTTTTAAAATGTTTGGTTATTGAAACATGTTCTTGTAAAACCTTATCGATGAGACGAAATATGTATTTTCAAACGACTCATGTAGGTCGTTTAATGTAACTGTGACTTTGTTTCCATGAAGTCAAGCCCCGTTACCATTCCGCTGCCACCCATTTTGGGGGTGTGACACCATCACTTGATCATAAAATTCCGGCTTAAATCCTAGGCCATGTGTAGAGCCTGAAAAGACCTCTCAGGTTGGCCTGACTGAGTAAGACAGTATTACTGCTCTCCAACTGTCACTAACGGTTAAGATGTACCATCTAACAACACACAGTGGGGACGCAAGACGAGTACCACTACGTACGAGGTAAATGACTAGTGACAACTATGTTACATTACCATTTTAGGTTGACATGACCATTTTAGGTTTCTTTGTTACAACATTTAACGTAATTCCAGAAAAATAAAAGATTATGAAGGAAGAATCAAAAAAATAATAAGAGTTGATTACATGAATCGTAGCTTACATAACTTTTTATTTATTCAAAATATTATTCATTTATTCAAAAGTATGTTTTCCACATAAAGTCAAAATTTTCAAATGATATGTCAAGTACGTAGTATAATTATCTATATATACTATTAGGCGAGCAACAGTGTTTGCAAAGCAAGCATTAATTGCTAAGTTTCACAACTTGGCAAAAATAGTCCCTGAGGTTTAAGTGTCGTTGCAAAGTAAGTCCTTTAGCATTAATCGCTATCTATAGCAATTTGGCAAAAATAGTCCCTAAGGTTTAAGTGGCGTTGCAAAGCAAGTCCTTTAGAATTAATTGCTATCTATAGCAACTTGGCAAAATTAGTCCCTAAGGTTTAAGTGTCATTACAAAGTAAGTCCTTTAAGCCAATCCAAGCATCAGATCGCGGGTTTCCACACTCGATAACTAAAAAGGCAAGACACAAGGTCTTCACTGGGACACGCAGTCTCAAGATAATTGCCAACTTTCGCAAGTGGCAAAAATAGTCCCCTGAGGTTTAAGTGTGCAAAAGTAAGTCCAAGTTGGCAAAAATAGTCCCTAAGGTTTAAGTGTCGCTGCAAAGTAAGTCCTTTATAGCTATTAGGCGAGCAACATTGTTTGCAAAGCAAGCATTAATTGCTAAGTTTCACAACTTGGCAAAAATAGTCCCTGAGGTTTAAGTGTCGTTGCAAAGTAAGTCCTTTAGCATTAATCGCTATCTATAGCAATTTGGCAAAAATAGTCCCTATGGTTTAAGTGGCGTTGCAAAGCAAGTCCTTTAGAATTAATTGCTATCTATAGCAACTTGGCAAAATTAGTCCCTCAGGTTTAAGTGTCGTTACAAAGTAAGTCCTTTGAAGCCAATCTCGCTGCATCGCGCGGGTTTCCACACTCGTTTATTGTGTTCTGCGAACGCAATACAATCTGTGTTTACGAGAACATGTAAATTTAGATTGTATTCATTGAATCATTGATAAAAAGCTTTTAGGTAAATGATATAGACAAGCATTAATCATGTAGTTCACTGGATATGCTAAGTATGTTAGATATAGCATGTTAACAATTATAACAAGCAATATGATTTTGTATCATGCATATATCATGTTCATCAAGCTATGTGACTAGATGTTTTACTTACATTTATGTATTGATACAACATAATGCATCATACTGAATGATAGATTTGGCTCCAAATGACTTTGGGTCACATTCTTTGATTCGGGTTTTTGATATACTGAAACCTTCATTTGATAATTCTACAAGTTATAAAGAGATGAAAAAAACAATCCAAACCGCCTAAATGCGTCATTGTGTATTGGATTGATGGCTAAGTTTGTTAACAGACCTACGGATGTCGACCAAGCAATCATCTCTTCAATCTCATTTGTAACAACTTGTTCATACTTATGTAAGATTATTGTTACCATCTTTGATTCTGAATTTACTTCATTGCATATTTCAAAGCATAACTTTGCTATATCCTCCAATGACTTTTCTTTATCATAGTTGAATATCTTCTGCAATACACCTGAACTAGAGATATGTTGCCCAGTTAAGATCTCTATTAATACCACTTTAAATCCGGAGAGATTGCTCTGTGGATGCAAGGGCGCTGAAAGAAGGATGCTTATTTAGATGTATGCTTATTTAATCAGTTTTTTTAATTTCATTTTTAATAAGAATAATTTATCTAATCGGAAAAAAAATTCATTATTTAATTAAAATATAGTTTTAGTGACAACATGTCGTCGCTAGGTTTTTGACGCCGAGATTGGTTTTAAGCGGGAATAATTGAAAAAGAAAATCGAAAAATAAATTATTTAATATCAAAATATTTTTATTCTATATTTAATTAAGATATAGTTAGCACAACATGCGTTGTCGCTAAAACTGTGGGTCCCAAGATCAAACGATGTCAAAATGTTTAGTTGAAATTCAGAGTCAAAGTTTGACATTATTGTCGTTTTGTGACTCTAGCGACGACACGTGTCCCGTCGCCAAAACCCGTATTTGTTGTAGTGAATAAAGGGGAAGGAAGGCGTGAGAGAGAGGTTAAGTAACTTACAGCACCCAGGGTAATAATAGTCAGGATCTTTAAGATCGTCACCATCATCCTGACTGGGATAGCAACCGTGTACCAATTTAGTAATGTCGTAATCTGAAAGCTTTGCTGTAAATTCCTGCAAATCATTTGATAAATACATTTAAAGTAGCATGAGGCGTTAGAAATGTAATTGAGAAATTGAGAGAAGTCAACTTGAACCAGAGAAGAAGAGTTCATGTTTTACCTCATCCAGCAATATCTTATGTCTCTTAAGCAAAGACTCGTCGACTTGGTATGTCGGCTCAAACCAATTTGCTTTACCCAATTTCTTGTCTAGTTGTGTGTTGTGCAAGAAAACAATCCCTCGGGCAATTCCTACTGCCATTTTCACCTTGGTAGCCAAAGGAAGTCGTGCTACACCTCCTACAAACAAATAGAATTAAATTATATCGCGAAAGTAGTACATTATTTCCAGAAAGTAAATGTTAGATTCATAGATGGAGTTATTTATGCTGCTTACCACTACACAGAAGATCCTCAAAATTTCCGTTGGGTACAAATTCATACACTAGGAATAGCTGTTCACCTTCTAAGCAGTATCCTATAAGCTTAACTAGGTTGGGATGACGAAATTCTTTCAATATATCCAGATCAAACTGCATATATTAAGGAGTTTGTCAAATTTCAATTAAGATGTGAAAGACCTATATGCACCAGTGACATGAGTTACATAAAAGGTAAAAGTTTGGACACTTTACTCGGGTTTTCAGGACTGACACGGCTGTAGCGATGAATTTTATTAACTGCAATGGGCAATCCTATACTATGCTCATTGGGTAAGCATGTCTTTTTATCGACCCAACCTTTGTAAACCTTTCCATAACTGCCCTCACCTAAGAACCTGTCATTCCCGAAGTCCCTCGTAGCATATTGCAGTTCACCATATGTGAATATCTTTACATCTCTAATTACTAACACCTCATCTTGCTTCATGTTCTTATTATGGCTCTTTGGTTCATTGGTACTAATCTGTTCTAAGAAAATGAAAAAAAAAAAAAAAAAAAAAGGAAAGAATATAAAATCATGTGGACTTAGAAAACAAAATCACTAAAAGATGGCAAGCAAATATATCTGCCCATGTGACAATGCCAATGAACTTTTTTATGTGAAATCCAATAATAAATGATTTTGAACTTTTAAATAACAATGTAAAGGTTGCACGCAATAAATGGGTAGAGTCTATAGTGCAAATATGTACGAGCATTGAACACGTACACGATAATCTATGACATACCAGAGTTTTGTAATTTGGTTGTAGAAAAAAGATACTCATGAATCTTCCAAGGGAAACCCATTATACTTGGTGACTCTGGAGAAAGGTCAAATTTCTTCTGTAGTTCCAGTAAAGCCTGAACTCCTGAAGTGAGGCCACAACATCAGTCATGGTAGGTCGTTTTTTGGGATCACTATTTAGACAGCAATATGCAGTTTGAGCAAACCTTTTTAAACATTTAGAAGCAATTGTTCCTACTATACTAGAATCAACCAATTGATCTAATTTTCGTTCTTTCACACATTTTTGAGCCCACCTTACCAAACTACATTGATCTTGACCATGTCGTAAGTCAACTGGCAGCCTCCCGGATAGCAATTCAAACAAGACGACCCCAAATGCAAAACCATCTGTTTTTCTTGTCAGTTTTCTGGTATAGAAATACTCTGGATCAAGATACCCGAATATGCCCTTAATACTAGCATCAATGTACGACACTGATTGATTAGTTGGTCCTATTTTGGACAACCCAAAATCCGAAATCATAGCTTCCCAGTTCTCATCCAAAAGAATATTGGAACTCTTCACATCACGATGTATGATTCCGTGTTGGGTGCCGACACCGGTGTGAAGATAGTCTAGTCCACGTGCAGCACCTATGGCTATCTTCAATCGTTGCACCCAACTTAATGGAGTGTCGGCTTTGTGTAGATGATCATATAGGGTTCCATGAGGCATATACTCATAAACAAGGATCATCTCCTTGTTATCCTCACAAAAACCAATCAAAGACACCAAGTGACAATGACGCAACTTGGAAAGCATCTCGATCTCGGCTCTAAACTCAGCCGCCCCCTGATTTGACATAGAATCCAATCGTTTGATGGCCACAACATGACTAGTTTCTTCAATGGAAACGCGACCTTTGTAGACTTTCCCAAATCCTCCTTGTCCAATGATGAGTTCATCATGAAAGCCTCTGGTTGCGGATTTAATCTCTGCAAGAGAAAATCGACATGTTTGTGCTGAAAATGTTTCAGCATCACCACTTGTAGAGTGCATATTTCCAGTTTTTGAGAAGAAAGTAATATGAGCTAAGAAAGTAATATGAACTGGGATCAGATGCAAAAATTTTGTTGTCAACTATTACGCCTTTGTGCAAAACTGATCATGGCCGGTAATAATATAACCAATAATTCTAATATTACAGAATAATGACCAGTCCATATGATGACATTGTAGTCCACCAACAGATCGATGATAACAAGTGTATTTTTATATTAAGTGTCAAATATACCGATAATGCCAACTGGTTTGTTTACTAAGTAAAAAGAATTACGGAACGGATACAAAAGGTGACAAGGACTATTAAATCCAATCTGAAAAGAAGAAACAGAAGGTATCATTATTTTTAGAGGGTCTTTTGGTTTGCTTATTATTTTTGCTTACATAGTTTGTATTGTTTAGCTATCTTCAAAATGGCCTGGCAGTAAAGGGGGCCTGAAGGTCTCAGAAGAGAGCCGAGTTCAAACCTCGCTTGTTAAACATCTTGAGATGTCTATGGAAAAGTTCAAAAATGGACATGGGAATACCGGCCCTAGTCGCAAAACATAAAAAAAAAAAAAAAAAAAACTCGACTTTCCCCAAGCAGCCTGGATAGGGATCCCTCTCTATTTACCCGCTTAAAATTTAGATAAACCAAACCGCGAACCTTATATCCTTATTTTGATGTAACATTATAAGCAATTTTCCATAAGCAGGTTGTGCCTTGCTTATTTCGGAGTATCTAACCAGAAAACCTCTAGAAAGACGTATATAGCCATCTAACATTCTTCTCTCTACTTTTCAAAAAATTATAAAACAAGCAAATCCAAACACATTTGTTAAACTACTTATAAAGAAATAAGCAATCCCAAACACCCTGATAGATAGACAGATAAGTCGAAAAGAACCTGTGTTCCAAAAAAGTCTCCTCAACTCACATCACAACTCACATCATATGAGACTATGAGAGTAATCAAGACAAAAACTCTAAGTCAATGTCAAAAAATCGATTCATTGAGAATGTACATTTTACAACCCTCTACTCTAAAACCTAACATTTGACACCTCTGAGTCTCTCCACTTTCATACTAAACTTTTTATTTTATTTTATTTACTTTTTATTAGGGGTGTCAATTCGAGTCGGGTCGGGTCAGGTTCGGGTTACCAGGTTGTCGGGTCAGAAAACCCCAACCCAAACGTGACCCATTTAAATCATCGAGTCAGCTATGTCAGCCCTAACATGTTTACACATAACCCAAACCTGACCCATTTAGCCCGTATATATACTTGGGTTGACGGGTTAAATAGGTTACACGGGTTGAATAGGTTAAACGAGTTTCGGGTTGACCCATGTAACTCGTTTTATATACAAAAGTTAGAAACATTACACGAGTTCAATAGGTTAAACGGGTTTGCAGGTCGACCCGTTTAACTTATTTAACTCGTATAATAAAATATAAATAACTTTTAATTTAATAAAAAAATCTTAAACGGGTTGGCAGGTCGACCCGCTTAAGTTATTCCCAACCCGAACCTGACCTATTTAATAAACGGGTTAGATGGATCGACCCAAACCCGACCCAAAATCTATTTGGACTCAACCCGAACCTGTAAATTTTCGTGTCAATTTCAAATCGGGTTTCATGTCGGGTGAGGGACTTTTTATTACCAGACACTTCCAACTTCCAACCACCAAGTAAAATCTTGTGACAAAAAGCTTTGACTTTTATTGGAGTTTTTTTTAACAATGGAAGTACACAAGCTTGACTAGGCTCTAGTTCGAGTGTTCGACTCATTTATATTTCGCACACTCGAGCTCAACTCACATCTTTTCAAGCCTTATGAATACAGCTCAAGCTCGGGTAGCAAGTGCTGGATCAACAAGGTCGAGCACGTGATTGTTTATCAAAAAAGTTCCGAGCTAGGTTCGAGCTCGGCTTGAAGATCATTTAGCCGAGATAGAGTGTAGCTTTTAACGAGCCGAGCCTGGGTAGCTACACTCATTTAAACCACTCCAGAAATCATTGAGCGCCTTTCATTGATGGACCTTGAACGGTGTACTTGAGTCCAGAAATAATTGCACGAAACGTACACCTCAGAGACTAGGACGCCAATTATCAAAATTATCAATGAGAGAGATGTATTGCACCATAGTTTCGTCGGCCGAACAGTTCAATCTCTTTTTTTTTCAACTCTTCATAGACTCATAGTCCTTTAAGATGATTAACATCTCTGATTCTGTATTCTCCTCATTGCATTTTTCAAAACATAACTTCGCAGTAACATCCAAGGACTCTTTTACATTTTCGTTAAAAAACCGTTCAATCTTCCATAGTTCATTTGACTCACAGATTTCTTCTCCACTTAAGACCTCTGGGAATACCACTTTAAAATCTGAAGAGATTGCATCGTAGGTGAATGGGCTCTGAAAGATTCGTAGGTTTGTTAGATTTGTACATATATCTGCAAAGACTTAAGCCAGGCAATGACAAAAACTGGGACAGGGAGGGTGTAAGAGAGAGGTCAAAGTAACTTACCGAGACCAGGATACCAGTCAAGTAAATCACCTGCATAGACTTTGATATAGTGACCAGGTACTATAGCCTTAACATCATCATTGGAAAGCTTGGCCGTAAAATCCTGCAAATTTTGAGCATATTGGAAAAATCAACAAGAAGTGTTAGGAAATGTAATTGCAAAAATAGTGACATGTGAACATGAGAATGCCTCCAACGCCTAGACGAGTTGGTTTAAGGAGATGGGTGCGTTTGGAAGTATACCAGGTTCAATTCCAGTGAAAAATTCCTTGTTGAGGATGGATAAGTTGGTTGGGCCACCGTCTAAGCGACGAGCTGGGTGAGCTTGATTTATCTCTCGTGTTTTGGGGAAAAAAAATGATAAAAATATTCGGTTCTATTTCTTACTGACTAATTATAACGAGTCTAAGCTAGCGCTTATAAAACCAAATATTTTGTATCATATAATATTAACTAATAATTTATAGGTTTTCATTTGTTAATTAATATCACAAATATCATAGTCCTAGTTAACGGTATAGCAAGAGCTCGATCATGTTGTATATCATCAATCAATACATTATGTCTGTCAAGTCGTGACTCACTGGCTGGTTCTCTCCGGACATGGGCCTTGACTTCCTTAAATGTTTTGTTTAAATGTATCTTGTTCAAGAAATAAATCCCTCGGGCTATTCCCACTGCCATTTTCACCTTGCTAGCCAACGGAAGTCGTGACACCTCCCACAACCACCAAAAAATAATTATACTTTTTTTAGTTAAACATTGTTTGATTCATATCAGGTTTTAGATAACAGCTGTTTCGCATCTAAGATCTAATCGCCTATCCTCTTATAAACCGAGTAATCAACTTCAATGAATCGTACTAACAGCAATCGATAACTAACTTATATAAAAATCGATCATATAACTAATAGTATAGCCTCTTATGAAAAAGCCTAATGCTTTGCTCTATCCAGTAAACATAACCATAAACTACTGATTACTCTGTATATATCGATTACTTTAACATTTCCCCCAACACATTATCAGATATTGAAAGGTGCGAAGCCATGTTCCATGGCGTTAACAACCTTGATCTTACTTCAATCCAAATTCAGAGTCTGCTTCATATCCGTCACACATTGAATTCCATTTAATATCATGTTCCTAATTATATAGCTTCTTCTATTAACAGAGTTAAAACTTTGCTCTATCTAGTCAAAATAAAATCAAAAACTTCAAAAACCAAAACTATAATAAAATTGATCATAACTACACAATTTTTACACATATACAGATACAAACAAAGTATAACAGAATCGAAACCTCTAGAATATATCAGCATACATATCCGTCACATATTGTAAAAATAGCATTTTATCCAACATCCTGTTGGAAAATACGACAACTGGTAACAAATATTATCATATCAAAATCTATGATGCAACTAATACTATTGCTTCTCTAACTAACGAAATAATGATTAACTCGTCCAATTGAGCATACAATCCTTCTAAATTTCCACTAATCCAATATTGCATATGAGAAGGCACCAAGCAATGTCCCACGGATTTAATAGCATTGATCTTAACGCAAATACAAAGTCAATCCATATGCATGGCACATAGAAAATAGCTCTATATCCTACCAAATTATTTAGAAGATGAAAAACGCTTGTTTTGCAATCTATTATTCAACTGCATATCTACTTGTAATTAGCAAAGTAGTTGATAACTGGTAACTAATGGTATAGCTTTTCTAACTAACCGAATTATTGTATAGCTCATCAACTATACATAAACTACATCACACAATAATCGAAACTAAAGCTCATCATAACTATACATACTACACTATCAAAACCTCGATAACATATTGAAATAGATTTCCATCACGCATTGAACACGGCACTATAGTATATCGTGTGCTCAAGCATAATAACAATTGATAACTAATAATATCAGCCGATTATATCATTAGCATCTCCTATTAACGCAGTCATCTCTATGATCAGTCCACGAAGCATAAATTACAACATACAATAAGCGAAACCAAAACTAAAATGAGAACTGATCATAACTACACAAACAAAGTATCATAGAATGACAATCTCGAGTAATATATCATGTAATAACTAATAGTACAGCTTCTCTAATAACGAAATAGACGCTTGATCAACTCGTCTAATAACGAAATACACTACGTCATACTAACAGAATAAACAAAACTGCGAAATCGACACTATGATTAAAAGTGATGATAATTATCACAACCTCGAGAATATACTGCGCAGCAGCGACACGATTGTTCAACGCGGCCCACTGTAAGGCGCGATAACCTAAATCATCAGGTTTATGGACCGAAGCACCTTCAAATTCAACCAAATTCTTAAGCTTCTCTAAATCACCATAGGCAGCTGCAGTGTACACGTCATTCTTCATACTCTCCTCCATCACTCCGCCGCCGGAGACATCGGTTCCGGCGGAGGTTCCGGTGTGATCTGGAGTTTCTTCTATCTCAGATGACATGATGATTTGATTGAGGAAATGATTAGTGAGATGAAATTAGGGTTTTTTTTTATTTGTATATATAAATTGGTGTTTTTTTATAACGACGGCTTAAATTAATTGTGAAATGGAAGAAGATGAAGAAGAAAGAAGAAGATTACAACAGAAAAATAACAACCAGATCAATTTTAATAAATCTATAATAAATGGTAACTTTTTAAATTTTAAAGTGATTATAAATTTGTTTTTTCTTTTTATTTATTATATCATTCTACCAAATATAGATACAAAATCTTTAATTTAAAGCAAAGGCTCTTTGCTAGGAATCACAACGAGTATTGGATTTAATATTTTTTATCATTATTATTGTTTATGTATTGATGAAAAAAATATGGTATGAAAAAGTTTATACATATTTGAATTTTGTAGTGGAAAAAAGAAAAATAACATGAGGTCAACGGAATAGATTGCATAGACACCAAATTGATGAAGAATGAGCCTATGAGTATGAATGATATATTTGAAAGTCATATACTTATACCAAACATTTACAATCATATTTATTGGCATTCCCCCATTGTCATTCCCCCATACCAAACACATCCTAATTTGTATTGTTTATGGGTATCTTAGATCGGGTGTATGGTGCTGGTGTTGACCACCTTCACGTCATTTTTTTACCAACTTCTTACCACTTTTATTCATGTAATAGTCACTACATTCCTTACAATCTACTTATATGTCACTTAAACACAAACATACCTCACAAACACATCTATACATGCAAACATAAACGCATTCACCACTTTCATTTCATTCGGTCTTCATCGCCACCAACTCACCTAATATTTACCCGACAAGTGGCGGTCTCTCCTCAAATGGAATGGAACTTTCACGTATGAAGGCCATGTGTGGCCTTAGGCCTTATTATAAGTGGCCTTAACATAATGTGATATTTATATCAACACATTACATGTTTAAAGGTTGAGTTGTTTCATAACTCTTTTATACAAGTGTAATACACACTAAGCACTAATGAAGAGAATTTTGAAAAAAAATCCCGTTTGAGGTTAAATACTACACTATCTTTTTTTGTTTTCATAATATTAGTGTCTTAGTCAATTTAAGAGTAAAAATTGTTAGGTTCCTCACATAGGCAAATTTGTACCTTACGTTACACTTTTTTTTTTTTTTTTTTTTTTTTTTTTTTTTTTTTTTTTTTTGTAAAGAGTTACCTCGGTAAATTATATTAATCACATAAAAGTTAAGTTACAATGGAATGTGGCCAAAATACCACGTTAACTTCAAGCAGACACTTGAACGAGCACTAAATCGTTTGTGACATGCCGCAAAATGATAATAGCTCTAGCTACAAACTAAATAACCAATACAAATCAACTAGGAACAACCAAAATGCCACAGGAAACCATCTAGGAGTGTTCCATATATCAAAACACACATCCAAGCCAACCCAGCAACAACAATAAAGAAGCATAATGAGCCAAATGAGACAGCCTCCTAAAAAAATCTTTCCAAGTAAAACCCAGTGGGAAAAATCTTGGTGAAGAAAAAAAGAATACAACTCTCAAGTGGCACTCCTATCTTGAATCATACACAGACTTGGAATCTTCCATTTATCTAATAATATCCGAGCAGGAGAATAGACCTTCCGGAACCTCATAGTCACAAGCTTGAGCCGAACATTTGAAACAATAACATTATAAAGCTGAGAAGCATCTTCTTGAACAATCTAGAATTACATTCTTGCCAAATGTAATATGTTACACCTTTTTTTTAATTTGCCTTTTATAAATAAGATGTTTAAAAATACTTTAGTATTTTATTTATACTTTATCAGCTTAAATAACTTATAACCTCAATTAAGTTGTTAAAAAAATAACCTTATAAGTTTAACGAGCATTATTAAATAAACAAAATATATGTTAATAGCTTGAGTCTTATAAAACATGTAAAAGAATTGATACATGAAAATTTGGAATGTAGAAAAGTTAATGTGATGTTAAATTAAATATGTCAGAAGCTTTTGTATACTTTTTTGATGAACATTTACTTTGACTAACAGTTTTGTAATTATATTTAAATATTAATAATAGAATAAAAATTGTACATAGTATTAAACTTTATTTATTTATTTATTTATTTTATTTTTATTTTTTTATCATCAATCATCACTTTTTTATTGAAATTAAAATAAGGTTTACATAGAGTTAAAATATGATGTACATAATATTAAACGAGTAGGAAGGCGCCTGCGAGTTGCTGCTGGGGCGGGCATTTTTTTTATGCGCTGTTGCGGGAAACCGAAATGAAACAGATGAAAATCGAAGAACCAAACTTGATACTCGAAAGAGCATTTTATTATCAGGATATTTATTTCTTGGATTTGTATACGGCTGCAAATCTTCCAAAGGGGTGACCTTCCTCCACAACTTTAGTTGGTCGTTATCTTCAACAACAGCCAAGAAAAGGAAATTAATGCATCCTATAGGCTAGAAATGCACCAAGCTCAAGTCAACCAACAACATCTAACCAATACAAAATAATAAAAAATGCTAATAAAGCAAAATGAGAAACTAACCTTTGCTTGATGACTTTCTGTTGGGTCCAATAAATTGACCCAATCACCCTGAACAAGATTTGAAAATAAAATAGCCTAACTCACTAAATAAATAGTGAGTGACTCACTGATAAAGAAATCAGTGAGTGTTGTTTTGTGCTCTTTACTTACTGATACGGTGTTAGTGAGTAAAATATATGAGTTACAAACAACACTAGTGACACTGAGATTTTGACAAATGTCTCAGTGATCCTGAAGACGCTATCTCTACATACAGACTGAAAAATATGGGTGGGAACTTCCAAGAGAAGAAGTCAAACAAGTAGAAGACTTTACCATAAGAAGAGTAATATGCATGACACATCAAAAGGATGGTTGGTGCTTTTATAAGACGTTAACACGGACCACATGTCATCATCATCACATTCATTATTAGTCATATATATGTTGTATTGTAATAGAGATAGGTATGTATTCTAAACAAACAAAATACATAGTATTAGTTGTTAGGATCATCCTCTCATTGAAACACAAGCATAGCTTAGATCAATGAGAGTTTATTTGTCATTCAATGGGGATAATATACCGAGATTATCCCCGTAAAAAGTTGAGGATGTTATCATGTAGTCTAGTGGGTATTGAGTAATCTTGTAACAAATTGTTCTTCATTACTAATGAATGTGTTCTTCATTTTTATTAATATTTACTCAATTATTTTGGACCAACAAGTGGTATCAGAGCGGGTGGATTATTCTCATAATCCAGATCCGTTCTTGAGGCTGCTGATAACATTCTTCAAAGTCAAAAAAAAATAAATGTGAGATCTTCAAAAACTGCTATCAATAGCAATTTTTGAAGGAGAGAGACACATTTATTGTTGACTGATAACACATGTCTATCCATTCATCCCCAAAACTCATACACACCACACAAAAAAAACAAAACAAACCTTATCACACAAAAAAAAACGAATGATATCAAAACCCAGTATCACTCGATCAATCAAAATACAGTTAACAAAAATAAACCGTCACCATCACCAACAAAAACTCACACATCAAAAAATTATCCTATCCCACACACACCTCAAATCTTTTCACTACTCAAACAAAAAAATCATCAAAAGATGTTAAACCCAAATCCGGTCAACAAACAAACTCCAAACAAAACCGACACCAAAATCCAGATCTCGATCTATCAAAACCCAGCTACAACTGTCTATTCCGGCGATAGCTCCTGTGAAGCATTCCAAAGAATAAACCCAAATCCACATTACCATCACCACTGATTACACCTTCACCGGAACAGTAGTTGGTATTCTCGTGGAGGCTGCGCCACGGCCTCAGTGGAAAGAAAAAGGAGTGCTGAAAATCAGTGGTTATGAGGTGGAGAGGGAGAAAAATGGGTTGTCAGGTTAAGCTTGCATCAGGGAGTGATAAAGATGAGAGTAGCCAATGGTTGTATTTACTGATAAGATTCAGTGGGTAGGCAGACAAGGACTTGTGATTTGTAATTATAAGTGTGTTTGAGTGTTTTTGTCAGGCTGAGCCTGAAAAGTATCCTGAGAGTTGTGTGGCGTGAATCAGGGTGTGTTAATTTGTTTGTTCAGGGATAGCCTAAACGGGTTGTACCTATGGGAAAAGATTCAGTGGGTATATGAATATTGGGGGCGCTTGAAATTATCAGGGTGAGCTTTTTGCAACTCATGGAGTTGTCATTGTATCTAGTTCAGATGTTCGCGGATATGCTGATTTCGAGTCAACTGATGTTTGTGACCGAACGGGTAATCAAGAATTGATATTTTGGGAGTAAAGTTGATTGTCGGGCTGAAATTGATGGTAGATAGTGACTGATAAAATGTTATCGATACGGGCAAATACTTGGCGTTAAATGAAAACGCCGAGCTTTTTGCAACATCAAGAATGTAAAGGTATAAAATGGGTCACCGGGTTGAACGAGCTGAGAAAAAATGGGACACGAGTTGTAATCCCTGAACTTGAGAACTCATCAACCGTGAGAGTCCCTGAAACCACTTCGAGAAAGTACCTGAATATTCAGGTCCCTGAAACCAAAGTGACTGAAATTTGTTCAAGTCCGTGAAGCCCGACTCCCTGAACATGAAGAAGCTTCTGAAACAGTCCCTAAAACCAAAGTGACTTATGAAGCTCAAAAACCAAAGTCCCTGAAACCCGAGCCACTGAGCTCGTAGTGACTGAAAGTGAGTCACTGAAAAATTGAGAACCCGAAGACCTGGTAACCAGAGACCCTGATGGCGTCAGTAAGTGTGATAGATTAATATTTTTAGGCTTAGCCTAAAATGAAATGTAATGCTTATCATTGGGAAATTCATATTGTAACTGAGGGTGGACAATGGACACTGATGTATCAAATTGAACCAGGTCCTTAATTATATCATTGGAATCAAAACATGTAAGAGGGTGGTGGACACTGATGAATCAAAGTGAACCAGGTCCCTCAGGGTCTAAAAGAGGACACTGAACCCTCCCAAACTGAACCCCTTGAACCTTCCTGAACCTGGGTATTAAACTCAGGTCACTGAACCTGGTTTTTGAACCTCCTGTCACTGAACCTAGTCACTGAGACTTAAAGGATCATACAGACTGAACCTAGGTACTGAACCCCAGTCACTTTTACACCTTTTACCAATCACTTTAGGCTATTTGTATATTCAAATAGGGGGAGACTGTTGGGTCCAATAAATTGACCCAATCACCCTGAAGAAGATTTGAAAATAAAATAGCCTAACTCATTAAATAAATAGTGAGTGACTCACTGATAAAGAAATTAGTGAGTGTTGTTTTGTTCTCTTTACTTACTGATACGGTGTTAGTGAGTAAAATATATGAGTTACAAACAACACCAGTGACACTGAGATTTTGACAAATGTCTCAGTGATCATGAAGACGCTATCTTTACATATAGACTGAAAAATATTGGTGGAAACTTCCAAGAGAAGAAGTCAAACAAGTACAAGACTTTACCATAAGAGTGGGAATATTGTGATGACACATCAAAAGGATGGTTGGTGCTTTTCCAAAAGAGGAAGATGAAGATGGACCACATGGGGGACCACATGTCATCATCATCACATGTCTTGTATTATTAGTTGCTATATATATGTTTGTATTGTAATAGATAGTATGTATTCTAAACAAACAAAATACATAGTATTAGTTGTTAGGATCATCCTCTCATTGAAACACAAGCATAGCTTGGATCAATGAGAGTTTATTTGTCATTCAATGGGGATAATATACCGAGATTATCCCCGTAAAAAGTTGAGGATGTTATCATGTAGTCTAGTGGGTATTGAGTAATCTTGTAACAAATTGTTCTTCATTACTAATGAATGTGTTCCTCATTTTTATTAATATTTACTCAATTATTTTGGACCAACACTTTCGCATCAGGTGCTTCCTCGTCACTGACAATGGTATGAGTACGTACGTGTAATGGTAACAAATAAAGCTCAGATAAATGCATAAGCGCAATAGCCAGGAAATTATCATCATCGCCTATAGAAAAAGAAAAGTCGACTCAGAATTATTCATGCCCTGGTACACACGTGAAGGTTACTGAGGCGAGCCTTTCTCGCACTCTGCCATCCATCCACATAGTGCAGCAGCACATCGTATTTGAATAATCATCACAGCCAAGTAAAATGCAACATACTGGAACCTAAGTTCATGTGCATACAAAGTTATGAAGAATACTAGTGAGAACAATGTCCACAAATATCATGCCTAAAACAAAATACAGACGTCAGTGAATTACATCAAACACCTCACGGTCTTGGATCACCCTGTCTGTTCCATGTACCAGTAACATGAGGACATGAACTTCGAGGGATTCCTGCGTCAAAGCCAGACAAACATTAACTATTTAAAACTAATACATTTTATACCAACGATAGCAGTACAACATGTCAGTATAAGTTGTATCAAGAATGTCGAACACCTAGGAAAATGAATGAGGTAAAATACCTTGTGACCTTAGAGGTATACGTTTGCTATCTGCAGCATTCCCCTGAGGGTGTAACATGTGATGCCTTTCTGCATAGAAAAAGCATAAATATTTAGTATTTATGATCGATAGATGTTATATCAAGAACTATGCCTAAACATATAACCATAAATTGGAACAAGTATCGTTACTATAGAGGCGTGTTCTTGTATCAATTGTCATTACACTATCCAGAGAACGACTGGATTGTAAGTCTGCAAAGAAAGACGGATACCAAATCATCATCTGTAAATAATAAATTGATCTTGTACTAAACTTTTACAAATTAAACAGGAAATTGCGAACATTATAACACCCTGAAAACGGGCCTAAGCGTTTTATTTCAAGAATGCCATTTGAATGGTTGACCTTGACTTCTATAAGTTCAAAGGACTTACGGGATTGGTTAGTCAAACCCGATAGTCAATAAATAAATATTAATGTTATGTAAATGGTTATAGAAAATATGACGTGTCACATTTATAAGGAAAATGTACTTAAAGGGCCTAGGTTGCCAATTACTAAAAAGTGGTATAAAGTATATTGTGGCTAAAGTGGAAGAAAAGAGACTTGGGGGATCAAATATGCCAATTGGTGACTTTACTTTGATATGAAGAAAGCTTCATATACTTATCCAGGATTATCCAAAGGTTCCAGAATATGAGAGTGTGTGTGTGTATGTCGGTTTTATAAGAAAAGGGAGGGAAGAAATAGCTTGCTGATGAAGGGTTTGATTAGTGAATGATTCCATATCAAGAGATAAGCCCTTTCAATAATCTTTCCCAAGTAAGTAATCTCCCTATCTTGATCTTAATGAGGTTAAGGTTTATGATTGATGTAGGTTTTCATTATATGATCAAAGTATGATCATATGATGATATGGAAAGGATGATGAGTAAGTTATGGTGGGTTATATAAACCCTTGCTGATAGTATTGAGTTATATGTATTATTAGGTTTGTTGATGATGGTGAAGGAGGATGATGATGGTGGTGAAATAATGATTGTTAGCTTAGCCTGGATTCAAGGTAAGTAAACCGGTTATGATTTGATGTTATAATGATTTCTTACATTATGCGTTATATGAATGTTATGATGAGGTTATTTGAAAGTGTTTGAATGATTGTGTGGTGAAGAAGTAGATGTAAGGCTAGTTTGGCATAACTAGCAAAAGAGACTGAGAGTTGAGTTGGATTAGTGTAAGTATATAGGAAAGGTTGTGATGTAATGATAAGGCTTGAAGTGGCTAAGGTATGTGTTATGTTTAGTATTGTGATGAAATAAATGGATTATGATGCTCAATGTGTGAATGAGTTATGATGTTATGTTATAATTTTTTTACTTACTAAGCATTCGTGCTTACGGTTTAGTGTCTAACCGTTTTATAGGTTGGCATACTTTTATGGATGGCTATGATGATATGGATTAAAGGATTGATATGCAAGGATAGAAGGTAGTACGCATTTAGGAGCTTAGTATAGAATACCGAGCGCAAGTGTCGTGTTGGTACCCCCGTGAGTCATTTAATGGAATGGAATGTGTAGTCAAGTGGCATAACGTATGTCAAAGTATTCGTAAAGTTTTGATGGTCAAACGTTGTGTCAAAGTGTGTTTTAAGTGTTATTAGTAAAAGCTAAATGGGTGTTTGGCATAAAAAATGTTTATACCCATTCTGGGTTACAACGGGTGGATTGGTCTTGTAAACTATGTATTATGTTATATTAATGGTTTTTGATAGGTTTGATGTGAAAATGAAGTGGTAATGGTTGTTTGTTGTGAAAATGGGTCAAAATATGAAAGTGTGCAGAAAATGGGTCTATTTTAGACTGCAATGAGTCATTCATAGATTAACAGAAAATGGGTCCATTTTAAAGATAAATGAGTCTATTTTAGACTGCAAATGAGTCAATTTTAGTATGCAGGAAATGGGTCCATTTTAGATGCAAATGGGTCTATTTTAGGGTGCAGGGAAAATGGGACTACCTTAGACTATAAATGGGTCTGGTTTAGACTAATACTAACCTTTAAAGGATTCTGCAGAAAATGGGTCCATTTTAGAGGTAAATGAGTCAATTTTAGAGTACTCAGAAAATGGATCCAAAATAGATGTAAATGGGTCTATTTCAAGGGTCTGCAGGAAATGAGTCTTTTTCAGAGTATAAAAGGGTGTAGGATCGTGAATATTATGTTGTTTGATGATTCGGGTGGTCTAGGACAATGATTAAACAAGAAAGCCATTTTAGAGAGATGAAGAGAGTTGAGAGGAGGTTCCTTGAAGAGATTTGCTTAAACAAATGAAAGGTTAGATTCAAAGAAGCCACACCCCTTCCATGGATGGAAGGGGTATTTATACTTACAAATAATACGTCCTCCTATCGACCGGATCGCATACAAAGGTAAAGACCCGTCCTTCCTCCACGGTGTTGCACTAAACTAATCTACGCTACAAACTAACTAATAAACTACTAAATAATGTAAACAACGACAAATCTACGAGCTAACATATGCTAGACCATTATTGGGGTGACCGACACTTTAACATGGAATTTCCAATTCCTAACAATCTCCCCCTAAGGGAGGTCACCCCATGTTTTACATTTCGAATCTTAGCATTCTATATAAACTTCAGTTCTTGAGCTCGTAGTCTTGAATTCTTCATTTTTGCAATCTTTGTGCTTTTGTAGCGATTCTTCAAAGTCCGCATTGATTTGTACTTTTAGTGGATGCCTTTAACTGATCCACATCATTGATGATCTTCGAGCTTTATTTGAGATCATCACCACAGAAATCTCTGGATCACCCTTTTTTGTGTTGCCATCATGTGATGTTGTGACTTTTGGACCGACATGCTCACACTTTTGGATCATGACATCTTTCCATCAGAGTAGCGAAAGCCTTATCGGCTCATGATATTTGCGCAGCAGTAGCAAAACATAGTATAAAATATCGAGCCGTTTTGTAGATATGCACCAGCCATGATTTCTTCAAATTAAGTGTGGATGCTGTGAGCATGCGGCTTTGGAATGACGCTCACTGATCACCGCAACCGTCCAAATGTACCCGCAAACAACATTTAGCAATAAAACACACGAAAGTGTCTTTGATCACTTTCGTTGAATTAAGGTACACGGCCCACGGTTCCTGCTGAGATAAATACCGCCTGTGATCGTAGGAATCCTAAGAATCTCTTGACATTGTGGTTTCGCAGCTGCTCTAGCTGTTCTCAAACCGAACGTCTCAAAGAAGACAACACAGAGTGAGTGAACCAGCGAATTGAGATTCACCGATTGATGAAAAATGATTTGAAAACAATCTCGTATTGCTTAGAAGAAAGAGTTTTGCAATACGACGAAGGTTTTATGAGAAAGATCAATTTTCAATCAAAAATACTTTTTGTATTTGAAAAGAATACACATTCGACGTGCTATAGAAAAGAAGATTTGCACATCGAACGGTTTTTCCAAAAGTATTTTTTCAATTAGAGATACTTTTTGTATTTGAAAACATAAGTACACATTCGACGTGCTAGAGAAAAGAAGGTTTGCACATCGAACGGTTTTTCCAAAAGCATCCGTCAATCCATTGCATGGACCAAGGTTGATTCACGAATGAATCGCCCCATCGTTTCTATCCAGTTGTCACAAGCTTGATCTTTAGAAAAGATCTCACATGTCACCCACCAAGAGCTTGTTAGATGTTGGCTCTAGAAGGATGTCCATCTTCATCGTGAATATTTTACATATCACTCAGATGTTCTGGCAATACCACAAGGATAATGCGTAGGACTCTTAAAATATATACTTACTTTCCACATTGTGTGAAACAGCAAGTCTCCAAGAATAGTGTCCTAATGAGATATTGTGGATTATCTCTTGTCTCTAGACTCAATAGTGCACATTTGGTTTCATATGTCGGAGACTAGGGAGAGGGTCTCCTTCTTCAATATCAACAATCTCTAAGAGAAAGTTGATAGATTATGTCGGTTCCCCGTGAGAATGAAACAAGCCCTTTTTTAGAGGAACTTGAGTAGCTTGGGAAGTTTAGTGCAGTGCGTCACTAGGTCCATGACGTCTTGTCTTCAATACCAGTGTTACCTTAGTAACCACCAGTAGCATATGTATTGAACCCGGTGTCTGCCCTAAGGTTGAATTATTGGAGGGCTATTTCTTTTCACCCTTTTCTCATTTCATTTCTTTTTCATTCTTCAACCCCTTCAGTGCTTACCGAGACTTCATAACTAGAACCTAGTTGGGTTTATTCCAAGTATTAGCTCGCTCACTCGGCAAGACTCTTCCCATTTCTCATTTTTCTCCTTTTTTCAATATACCTAAGGACTTCTACACTATCTAGTGGATTGTCCCCTGGTAGATCCCTCCGGTTCTGGCGGATCGTGGGAACGAATACCTAACCTAACCATCCTTATAACACCATGCATAAAGTAAAATAGTCGGTCTTTTGGTACGCTTCATTCTTCCTTGAAACCAATAGAAAATCATTTGGAAAACAATCAAGGTACTTGTGATACGAGATCAAAGCATTTTGTACCTTAATAGTTTTGATCATTTTAGAAATGCTCCCCCTCAACATGTGCATATGATTTAAAATTGTTTGGCACATGGAGGCAAGAGTTCTTTGAAATAATTTCTTTGAAATAATTTCTTAATCACAATTTCCTTAGAAAAAGCCATTTGAATTTCTTTGGTAAAATTCTCCCCCTCAATATGTGCATAGGATATTCGAAATCATTTTATCACATAGAGGCAAGAGTTATTTTGAAGCACATCCACGATCACAAAATCCATTAAGAAAAACCATTTGAGAACTCCATCAAGGTACTTTATGTTAAAACATAAAAGCTTTTGTACCTCGATAGTTTATTTTCCTTTAAAATGCTCCCCCTCAATATGTGCTTCAAGATTCGAAAGCGTTGAGCACATATGAGAGAGAGCACCGCACAATTGAATCAAAACGATCACCTTTTATTAAATCACAAATTCTCCCCCGATCAAAAATATCAAACCCTTTGAGATTTTGGATCCCAAGTGATTTAATAAGGTTTAGAAAACATAGGAGAAAATGTGCCTGATTTAAAAACTCGTCTTGTTTTTGGATAAATGCTCCTCCTCAATCATGTGCATTATGTATTGAAATCGTTTGGCACATGGGGGCAGGAGTGCCTTTAAAGGACTAAAACCAATTCCATTTAAACAGATAAGAGATTTAAATCACTATCTCTCCCCCGATCAAAAATTTCAAACCTCTTGAGATTTGTGATCCCAATTGATTTAAATTATTTAGAAAATTTTAGGGGAAAGACGTGGCAAGATTTGATTTTGAAAAATGACAGATAGGAACAGATTTAAACATTAAAGATTGGTAGTGTCAGGTATGATTGTTTTAAGAGACATTTAAGTAAAACAAAACAATTTCACAATCAAACAAGAACAGAAAAAATTTCATTTTGAAAGATCTTGATTCGAAAGAAGAATCATACCATGACATAACATTAAATCTTTAGATCACCACTTAATTCTTGTACAAACCGGAACTTTTATGAAGAAATATCGTTTGAAAATATTTTATTTTAAATCACTCTCCCCCTCAATCCATGATAGTAGTCGATGATTGAGTGACTTATGTTTTGATAAAATGAAGTCCGGTGATTTTCAAAATTTAGTCCACTTTATTTTCAAAACAATATTTTTCCATTTTCAAAACAATTTAATCAATTTTTTTCAAAATTGTTTAGAAAAGGTATTCTGCACAAAGATACATTAGTGGTTGAGAAGCTTTTGTTGTTGTTGCTGAGGGTTGGAAGAAAAAACCATCTGCTGATGCAGTGAGACTTCGTCTTACGTTGCATTTTGAATGCCAACTGAGGTCAAATCTCCCGCTTTTCAATCACTTAGAAGAAAACCATCTGCTGATGCAGTGAGACCTCTTACGTTGCATTTATGCCAACTCTCCATAGAAGTCCAATTAAGCTCCGTTTCTTCATTTGTCAACCCAAGATATAGTTACCCTTTCCTTTCGGCATCCAATCATCTTTAATTGTGGGATCCGGATCGGGAACATTCTTTTATACCAATATACCTGCATATGTTAGTAGACATACAAACAGATATATGGTGGTCGACATCACCCAAACAGCAATCGACTAATTCAAGTCAATTCAACATATCAATCAGTTCATATAAGGTATGGGAATTATGTGTTCATCAAACTCTAATCATCTAATCCTAACAATCATACCCTAAGGTACAAAGGTTTCAAGTTTCTACAATGCGTGTTGTGGTTATTCTTTTATGCGAGTTGATATTCTGTCCAGATTTAGTGCTAAACATGCGTGTTGGTACAAATTGCGTGTTGTCATAACATGTCCAGATGCATTGATTCAAGGATGCGAGTTGAATATTGCGGGTTAACTTTTTAGTCAATGCGAGTTGTCAATGAAAGTGTCAAGCGAGTTGCCTTGTTGCAAAAAGTAAGCGAGTTGACTGTTTTTTAAGCGAGTTGACAGTATTGACTGTCATGACTCAATGCATTCTTGGATACGAGTTGTTATAATGTCCAATTACAATGGCTTGAATGCGAGTTGCCTACTAGCATTGTAAGTGCGAGTTGCTAAAATGTCTCAGTATTCAAAGCGAGTTGGACTTGGTCAAAAGCGAGTTGATAACAATAGCAACTAGACAGAAAGAAAATGAAGAAGAACTGTTGACCTTGACCACAAAAATACCAAACTACAACAATACTCAAGAACCTCAGGCTCACACCATCATCAATCATCACTTCTAACAAAACCATGAATTCATAATACATCGACCTCAGGTTATCTACTAAACCATCCTCAGTCCCGCTTAATAATTCAAACAAGAGATGACTATGACATCAAACATCCAAGACCAACTGAAAACCCAAATCTATTCTATTACCCATCACATCTTCGTGTACATCTACTACTCATCATCGACTTGTACTAAAGAAAATAATTAAAATGATCTCATGCATCATGATTCGTGTTTATCAAATATATTATCAAGACTTTCATGAGTCCTATACACGAAATACTCACATCATCATTGATCAATACGGTTTTGATAATATTCGAATGTAAAGAAATGATGTCAACAATAGTATTGAATCATTTCTTTGATTCGTTATAAGACAATGATTATCCGAACACAAAAGTAAAGAAACCTAACATTTGAGTTAGTTTCTTTCTTTGATTCTTCTAGCTTAAAGACAACATGTCATGTAAAAACCTTACCCGTGACCTTTCCATATGATTTTGATGCCGTTCCACCTCTAGCCATCCCTGTGGCGAGGATCTACACTAATTGGTTGTATAACTTGTGATTCGTGAGATACGAATGGGTCAGTTTTTGTTTGGATGAATGTGAGGCTCACGTTCTTTGTTGGGTGGCGATTATTTTAATGAGAGATATTAGGGTTTGAGGTGAGGTTAACTTGGGAAAAGATGTGCAAGTTCTGATTTGATGCGTTATTAGTGATGGGGGCGGATGAGAAATGTTGTGAGAGAACTTAGGGTTATGGTCATGTGAGTTGCGTGCATTCTTATACCCTTAATTTAGGTTAGCAATTGAATTGGATCCATATGGGCTTAACCGAATATTTCCATGGGCTGCATGAATATATATGACTTGATGATATGCTATCAGTTGGAACGGAAGTGGGTTAACACATAACATTGCATACATGACATCTTTTGTCAATGTTTAGCGGATCGTGTTGAATGATTTCAATGGGTCTAGTAATCACACCTTTGGGTCGAATGATTACATGTTAAATGGACATTGTGATTCTGTATGTGTTTGGGCCCCGGTGATAAATGTTTGAACCGTGGGCCTTGGGTTTCCATGAGTTATTTGGACTTCAATCATCTAGCCGAATATGGATTGTTGATTAATACACTTGAGGATTTTTTTTTTAATTGTCTATTGATCGTTGGTCTTGATTGACTTAGATGGTGTATTAGATGTCAAGGATAAATTGGTGTTACCAATTCTCTTCTCACAAAATATTAAGGGTACTCATTTCATATTGGCAATGGATGGTATTGTGATTAAGGAGTATCGATGTTATATGGACTCAGATTGGATAATGAAATGATGGGCTTCTCAAAATTTGATCATATACATGATGTTTGATAATATGAGGTCTTATGAGAGTTGGTTTTTGTGAAATAAGATTTGATGATGAGACTTGTTGTGTTGAGGTTTGAGGCTTTGGTTTCTACACTTTCACGAAGGATAGTATGTTGTGGCTTGAATTGATGATTGAACAAAGTTGACTTCAGGGTTGCTTGTATTTGGTATTTCTTATTTGGATTTGAAGTGAGGTTTTTCGGGCGTGTTTACTTATTTCGTCTTCTTTCTTTCTACCATTCCGCGAAGATGACTTGTTTGGGCATTTATTGAGTGTGATAAAGACTTGGATATTTAGTCACGGTTGTGATTCTTTCTCGCTTTACCCACAACGTAGTTATCACTTCGGTGTCTCACGCTGTTGAGGATATGTCAAGAGGTTTTGTACATTGGGTACACCGTTTCTTTCTCACGAGGATTAGTACAAGTTTAAGTAACAAATCTGGGGAATTTCACTTCATGATCAAGTTTGACATATTGGGTTTACTTCTCCATGTTGTCACAACAATTGCCGACAGAATGCGTGAATGATGTGTTTACCAAGGTGTTTATTGGATGGTTGATGAGAATGTTGATGTTGGATATTGAACCGCTGATGAACAGCTGCATGTTCCCCTAAAACATATATTCACCAAAAACCAAAGTTGTCATTACACTTTCAAAGCTGACATTGTTTACGGTTTTGTCTTGATTTTGTAAAATCCCGCGAAAGAATCTATTTCTCGGTTTAAATCATAGACTTGTAAAATCCCGTGACAATGGAAACATCCTGGTAATAGTAAAGTGCATTTCCGGAGCCATCTTACGGTTTATTCCTGGTTTTGTAAAATCCCGCGAAAGAATCTATTTCTCGGTTTAAACCATGGAATTGTAAAATCCCGTAATAATGGAACCATCTTGGAGAAGAGAAAGTGTAATTCTGGATCTTCTTGATGCTGGTGCTACGGCTTCATGAATTGGATGTGTGTTTGGATATTCGTCATGGCAGTTTGGTTATTACATGGTTTTACGGGGTTATGTGCTTTTAACCATGGTCGGGATGAAACCATTATCATAGTTCACTTAAAATGTCAAAGGAGGCTAGATTTGAGCTTTGAACCAAGAAGATGTGACAACGGAGTTAATTCACTATTGTTTATTTGAGGTTGAAGTGAAATATCATGGGCGAGTGTACTTAGTATCTGAAGGTATCGGGGATGGTTGGATGAAGATTCTTCATGATCCTTGTTCGAGCTTATTATTAAAAACGAAGACTTGGAAATCTAGTTATTTTTTTTGGGTGACTTTTTCCTTTTCTTTTACCACTTGGGGGAATTGGGCTCTTATCACCGCAAAATAACTATCACTTTAAGGAGTTACGTTGTAGTGCTCAGTGTCACATTGAATTGTGGATTTTCAAGAGGTGATGTACGTCTTATACTTGATGGTTGGTTGGTTGAAGAGTATGGAGTACATAGAGAGTACTTAGAGATGCTAATGGAAATCGGCACCGCTCTTTGTTACATATGTGCAAGTTTAAGTCACGAGTTCGGGGTAGTTTACTTCAAGGTCAAGTTCATCATATTGGGTTTTCTCCATCAGCTGTCACGACAAAGAGCCTACAGAATGATAATGGGGTTGATTATAAGTTTTGCCAAGAGATGATGAAAAGAGAGAGATTATGACGTTTGAACACAACAGTTCAAGCCTCGTTCTCTAAAGAAAAGAAAAGTGTACGTTTTAGTGCGCTTTATCTTCCGAAGAAGAGAAATCTTCTTAAGACGTATGAACACAACAGTTCATGCCTCGTACTCTAAAGAAAAGAAATGTGTACGTTTCAGTGCGCATTATCTTTAGAAGAAGAGAAATCTTCTTATGACGTATGAACACAACAGTTCATGCCTCGTACTCTAAAGAAAAGAAATGTGTACGCTTCAGTGCGCATTATCTTTAGAAGAAGAGAAATCTTCTTATGACGTATGAACACAACAGTTCATGCCTCGTACTCTAATGAAAATAAAAGTGTACATGTCAGTGCGCTTTATCTTCTGAAGAAGAGAAATCTTCTTATTATGACCACTCTCATCAACATGCTTCATACTTTTTCCATGCGCTTCAGTCATCAAGTGAACCGGGCTTATGTTGATTGTTTTCTTATTCCACTTGCTCAACTATAATGACGATGGCGACATCATGGGCTAATTTTGCGGGGGAGAAGTGTGAATAGACTACATTTGAATGATGTTCACTTGTTTAATCAAGAATGGCATCTCCGTATGCAATTCTTGAGGGGGAGAAGTGTGATAATTCTGCATGGTTGATTGACTTATGAGAATATATGGTCATACGGCTCCTAACTCATGTAAGAACCGAGCTTCTTCTTATCGGATCATCTTTACATGGAGTTTCTTCTAAGAGCCGTTGGTTGACATCTTCACTCGGATTGATGAGTTTATCGACAAAGTGCTTTCGGTTAATGCTTCACGTATACATCAACATGATGATTCCGAAAAATCTCTCTGTTCTTGTTTGATGTGATTGGTAGTTTGGTGTTACCATCTTGTGTGTTCGTTGCGGCCTGATTGCTGATTTCCTTGATGAACATCTTTCTTGTTTGATTGGGAGGGATTTTAGTTAAGGGGATTTGCAAGATGTAAGTTGATTGGGATGCTTTTTGGTGATGTTCTTGTTTTTGGTGAGTTGAAGATGTTAACTATCTATTCCCCAACTAGACAATCTTGAAGAAGGTCGAGTCTACAGTCGGTTCTACATTTTCTGCTATATGTTAGAAGACTAAAAACGAGTTGCATTTGATTATCCAAAGACTTCTTCTTAATCTGGGCATTTATTAAACAGATTGTCGATTTAGGGGAGAGCATTAATTGGGGGAGGGTGAAATGTCTGATTTAATCCCCAATTAGACTTGCTCATATTCTTCAGTAAGTTGATTCTCACAAAGACTTCTAAGGTTCTTCTCAAAAAGATTTCAAGTATTTGGGCTGATGAGATGTTGCTGATTCTGAAGTATCAAAACCAGCAAGGGGGAAGGAGACACGCATCTAAACGCGAGTAAACTTGATGAACTTAATACTTCTAAGTAATTGAAGATATCCCGGGAAGAAAAATGTTATTACCGCAGAGAAACTCAAGGTTTGACTCATGGCGAGTAAACTTGATGAACTTAATTCTTCCAAGAGATTGAAGACATCCCGGGAAAACAAATGTCATGACCGCAGAGAAACTCAAGGTTGTACTCATCAAGGCGTTTAGTGGTATTATTCCAACTATGTGGGGGAAGAGATGTTAGAAAAAGTTTCTGAAGATAAAATAGGTACACAAGTACGACATATTCAGGGGAGATAAATATGTAACTTGAGGGAGGTGTTATCAGTTATTCTGTCGTTGGGAATGTGTGTACTTCGGATTCTTGAGCTTCATACACATTCATCGGGACAAAGATGTGAACATAGGGAGGTGTTCTTCATTACCCTCATGATGTGTGTATTCGAAAGTTCTTGGATATTGGTGTACTTCTAGTTCTTGAGCTTCATACACGTTCATCAGGGAAGAAAAATGTGAACATGGGAAGGTGTTCTTCATTCCCGTCATGAAGTGTATTCGGGAGAGTTCTTGAGCATTATACTAAGAGACTGACTGCATCAACTCAACTACTTGGGGGAATTGCTCTCTTGACACCTTGTGGTATGGATTGCTTCAGACTTCAGTGGATATGGAATCTGAGAAGATTATTTATATGTGGGATGATACGTTGCTGCTGTTCTACTTGATGATATAACCCCGAACGGAGACTTACAATGATCCTTCTTATATGGAGCAACAAGATCGATGATATGTGTGGCGCCCTTGTGCATCTGGCTAAGGCAAGCTTGAAAGAAAGCTTAGAATCTGCTCAATAAGAAGATTTACGGTTTGGGGGGAAGCTACCAAAGTCTCACTTTCAAGTGGCTCAATTTCTCTCCTCGATTCAAGAGTCTTGGAAGCTTTGGTGGTGAATGTTTAAGAGATGATGACCTTTATCTTCTACAACGGGCCGCCGATATCCTTATCTCTAAGTATCAGATCATCTTCTTTAACTATATCATCTTATCTATCTGTGTATATACTTATTAAAATCAAAATACAAAAATATAAAACCTGCAAAACAAAATAGAAAAATATAAAACCTTCAAAAACCCATAAAAATTAGAAAATTTGAAAAATACCAAAAATATGTTTTTCCAAGACATGTCTTCGGTATCGATAACATCTACGGTCTTAGAAATGTCATTCAATAATGGCACGGACCATAGATGAAGTTCGAGCAGAAGGTGTAAATATTCTTTTCCAAATCATGTCTCTAAAAATGGCTTGCAGTTACTTCTGACTGTGACCCGCGCTTCAAATGATGGTTTGCTATTATTTCAGATAACAATCCGCTCTTCAAGAAAGGAAAGTGCTGCGCTATACCAATTTTCAAACATTTTGTGCACTTATCCTAAAAACTAAAATGAGGAAAGTATGTCGAAGGACTGCTGTTCCTACACAAATGTTTTTCCGTCTAAAATTCTTCAGAAAAATATTTGTTGTTTTTCAAAAATGGGGGAAAATGAGTTGCTTGAAAAATCAATCAGAATCAGAGTTTTCGTGATATTTGAAAACTCAATCAATGACTTCACGCTTTTTAAATTTTTATAAATGAGTCATTAATTGAGGGGAGAATGTTTTCAAATCTATATCATCTAACAGACTTATCTAATTATCCTACGTGCTTAACTGAAAATGATGTTAACCTATGTTGAAGGACTAGGTGCCCAGGATAAGATTGTTAGGATTAGATGATTAGAGTTTGACATCAAATCAAACACATTTCTCCATAATTTTTCACTTCTATAAATTGAGAGGTTTTACCATGATCATCCTCGCACCTTCTTCATTCTTACTATTATCTAGCAAAGAAAAACCCAAGTCAAAAATGACAAATTCCTCTCCTAAACCTTGCAATAAAACCGCTAGAATTAGTGTGAGGCCTTGTTCCTTCAAGTTAACCTTAGCTCATCCAGTCTTTCCACTCACAATCTCATCTCCCATCCGAGATGATACAAGCCTTACCTTGGCCACACCTACTGAATCACACATTGTGATCACCACTCCACCACCAACAAAACACCAACTTCACCTCCACCGGTACCCATCCAAACATCCAAAACACCCTCACCACCTTCACCACCAAGGTCTCCAACTCTCATTCCTATGGAGTTATTTTCCACTCCACCAACTTCACCAAATCCTTTCTTGGAGGACTTGGATGACTTGCCTTCTAGGCCAAATCATCCACCACCATTGCAATCCCTTGGCACAATTGAGCCGGATTGCTCATGAGTCACCTGGTCATCTTTTGACCCAAACGCCCCATTAGGGCCTAAACCTCTTCTCTTCCACCCCATTCACAAAGACATTCATGGTCCTTTGTATGGGGACCATCCACTCCCACATCAATGTCCCTCATCTTGAGGACATTGAGGAGTGCATGTGGGATGCCAATCCCACTAGAGAGGAGATTCAAGCGGAACTCCACAATCTCCACCAATTCAAAGGCATGGTGGATTCTCACTTAAGTGAGACTATGCAAATTCAAAATGCTTTGCTTGCCTCCATCATGACCACCCCAAACATTTCCACCAACACCAACACATCTACCATTCCACCACCACAACCTCCCCAAACATACTAACCCCTAGGCATGGTTGCTCAACTTGTGAGCAAACAGCCCAAACCGTTGATAGGACCCGGGTTATGGTCCTTGACTTTCAAGAAGAAATGAGGTTCATCCTCAATCATATCCTTGAGCGCCTCAACGCTTCTTCTCATCCACCATCTCATTAGAATGGTCATAGATTAACATCTTTAAGTTTTTCTTTTCTTAGGATTAATTTTTTTTCTTTTTTCTTGTACTAAAACACATCATTGTGTTCTCTTTTCATGATTTTATTCATGAAAAATTTTAACTAATGAATGGTGTTTTCTATATTGTTGGTGCTTTTACATAGTGTTTGGAAATGCTTGTGAATGATCATTATTACTAACATTTTTTTTGTAGCTTTATTTTCACAATCCATGTATCTTCCCATTAAGCACCCAATTTAGGGGGAGCTTTGATCAAGGGGGAGATAATGGGTCGGGCTCATTACATTCAAGACTCTTTTTGTTGAGACAAAAAGGGGGAGAATATATATAGAACTTGTTTATATTTGACTTTTCTGAAAAATTCAAACTGCATACATTGACTTTCTAAAAAAGTCAAACATGATACATCATTGATAATACTTGACTTTTCTTTAAAAAAAAGGTCAATTGCATACTTTGACTTTCTGAAAAAGTCAAACATCATACACTTACATTATCATTTCCTTTTCAAGTTCTAAAACTAATATTTTTATAACTCTTGCACAAAACTTTGTATCTTTTATAAAAATAAAATTTATATTTTGTCCTCAAACAAAAAGGGGGAGATTGTTAATACAAATATCGTCATTAAACGTTATTTGTATTTTTGATCTTTACCTAAGTTTTGTTAACGGCAAAAGTAAATTTAGTTTGTATAAAAGCTTAAAGCTTGTCAAGTTTAATAGATATTAAAACAAGCTTTTTCAAACAATATCTTCATCATTCAAGCATTTACATTTGTGATTAGTCATATATTTATATGACTCTAATCATTATGTATGATAGTAGTTTTAGAATGTTTTAGGTTCTTAAAACAAAACACTACTTAAGTACTTGCATATTTCTAAAATAGAAATACAACATATGACATCATGTGATGCATCATGGAAATCATTAGAAGATTTCATTAGATATTTTGTGTGGATTTGTACTCTTCATATCTTACACAATCTTACATAGATATGGTTGACTTTGCCAAGATCTTGATATCTTGTCGCTGCATCTACACTAAATTCATAAATCAAGGAACCCTTTTTGGGGTCCCGGTCCGTGGATGCTTGATGGTTTTGGCTATAAATAGCAAAGCCAAACCAAGTAGTTTTTCATCCCTTTCTATCATACTCTCTTACATATCTTCTCTCTAACCTTTCTAACTCACTTTCATATCATATTAGTGATCTCTTTTGTAGCAAAGAAGATCAAGTCACATTCAAGCTTCAAACACGAAGTTGGAAGTCTTGTTTGTTTAGTGTTGTATGATCTAGTGTTGATTCATACTTCATTGTTGTATCAAACCATCATAATCTTGTGAGTGTGAGTGGTTAGTATTTTAGTCCTCAAAATACATTGTGTGTGGAGTAGTTGTACCCTTGGAAAGAACTCGACATCTAGCTTAGTGTCGGAAATAGTGTAAGCGAAGTGTAAAGGTTTTCTCCGCTGGTGAAAGGAGCTTGTTGACTAGTGAAGTTAAACTCTCGAGTGTGAGACTCGGGGAGTGGAGTAGGGCAAGGAAAAAGAGTCCTTGTAGACCGAACCACTATAAACAACTTGTTGTGGTTTGATCATTTCTTTCCTTATTTACTCTTTACATATTGCTTGCATATTTCATCAACATATCCAAGATCAATATCAATTGATCTTTCAATAAGTTTCAAAACAAAGTTTTTAATTGGTAAACTATTCAACCCCCCCTTCTAGTTTTCTACAGAAATGATAAGTGGTATTAGAGATGGGCTAATAGTGACTTAAAGTATTTGACGCTTAAAGTGTGAAATGTGGTGATGATAAGTGTGCTAAATTATAATGTGTGAAGGTAAAATGAGAATTGCCACACTAACTATTAAGCATCTATTAATATGAAAAGTAAAGAATGAGATTAAAGAAACGATGAGAAGTAATGATGAGATGAAAGTGGTATAGCTAATGTGCTAAAAACTAAAAGAGATGAGTTAATAATGTAAGGGTATGTTGCCTAACTAAACACGAAGAGATCGTGTTAATGTATAAAGTGTATATAAAGGATAAATGAAAGTTAATAAAGGTGTTATCGAACTAACCTATGTAAGTTTAGATATAGAAAAGAATTGAATAACCTAAAAGAGGTAAGAGTAAAGATGTGGAAATGGTTAACGCACGTTAAAGAATGTAAGTTGTAATGAGAAATGTAAACACGTAGTACATGTGTAAGTATGATAAGCAGGTTTCATATACTTTATGATTCTTGCTTTAGCTAAATTGCATGAATGGAATAATGTATGTGTTAAAATATTAATGGCTTGGATCCAAGTTAAATGTGAAAGGTTAAAGATGGCTATCACGTAACCAAAGAGTTAATGATGGGCTAATGATGGCATCCTTCTGGTTGGCCGAGCTAATGATATTATTGTTAATGATGGTATCCTTCGGGATGACCAAGCTAATGATGTTAATAATTGTATCCTTCGGGATGACCAAGTTAATGATGGTATCCTTCGGGATGACCAAGCTAATGATGTTAATGGTGGTATCCTTCGGGATGACCAATTTAATGATGTTAATGGTGGTATCCTTCGGGATGACCAATGTAATGATGTTAATGGTAGTATCCTTTAGGATGACCAATGTAATGATGTTGATGGTAGTATCCTTCTGGATGACCAATGTAATGATGTTAATGGTGGTATCCTTTGGGATGACCAATGTAATGATGTTAATAACGATATCCTTTGGGATGGAATGTATTGCCTTCACCGAAAAGGAGTTGCCTATACCTTTGGCATATAAAAATATCCCCAAAGTGAAAGTGATAAAGGTATGGATCCAAGTCTAAAAGGTTAAAAAAAGTAATGTAAAGTGTAATATGGACGAAGAGAAAGAAAGTAAAGTAAAAATGAGTAATGAGTACGAGTGTTATGTCGAAAGTGTATAAGTAGGACGATTTATGATTTCCTTAGTTAAATGGATTGGGACGCCTTTTCATTTAATTAAAGAAATTGTGAATCTCCGAACCATGAGTTTATGTTTCTTGATTTACATAGACTGGGACGCCTTTCCATGTAAATGAGGAAATATAAATGAGTGGGCTTATGTGTTCTCAACATGGCGTGAGTAAGGTAAAAAGAGTAGAAAACGAAAGCCTAGAATTAGTTAGAAGTTTTAATAAGTAAGATAAGCTGTAGAATTAGAATGCTAACTTTTAAATTGAGACATTGAGTGAAACCAACCATTTGGAGTTTAAAGTATAACTCAAAAAGATTAAGAATTTGTAATGATGTTATAATGTATCTTGAGGAGTGGTACAAAATGCGAGTAATGATAGTAATGGATGCTAACCTCTATTGGCACCTTTATGTGTAAATGCGATGATGTAAGTTAAAGTTTGACCTTATGAAGTCAAAATATTGAAAATTTCCTACGAGACTTGTAGTCTTTGACGAGGAAATTAACGAAAGAATTAGAGGAAACAAGGCATTATAGTAAAAATGTTAATGAAATGATGGAATAACCAGAGTAAATGTGAAAGTATTAGTTAATTTTGACCTTTGAAAGTCAAATTAACTTAAGATTCCCTAAGTGACTAGTAAAACTTAGCGAAACTCCTTAAAATAAAATGGAGAAGGTAATGTGTTAAAGCAAAAAGGTTCAAAGGGTAATAAGATAACTATGGTAATGATGGGAATGATAAGTTGTATTGGTCACTATTTGACTTATATAAAGTCAAAATGGTGCAAAATTTCTCAAGTGACATATAGTCCTTGATTAAAGAGTTGGAAACAAGCAAGTAACAATGCAATGTAATATAATGGAGTTGGTCAAATGACACGTTAATCATAGTAAATGTACCTCGAATGACATAATGACCTTAGTAAGAGTCGTACGCGCTTAGAAAGTTAAATGAGAAGTAAAATAGATTAAGAAATTTTGGAAAGTGTCGCTTAGTGTTGCTAGATCACTTAGATCTTTGCAATGGAATGTTGAAATGAATGTGTGCTTAATGCTAAGAATGGGGGTAGGAAAATATCAAGTCAAGGTTAATTTAGACGAGAGAATTCGGGGACGAAATCTAAATAAGGGGGTAGAATTATAACACCCTGAAACCGGGCCTAAGCGTTTTATTTCAAGAATGCCATTTGAATGGTTGACCGTGACTTCTATAAGTTCAAAGGACTTACAGGATTGGTTTATCAAACCCGATAGTCAATATATAAATATTAATGTTATGTAAATGGTTATAGAAAATATGACATGTCACATTTATAAGGAAAATGTACTTAAAGGGCCTAGGTTGCCAAGTACTAAAAAGCGGTATAAAGTATATTGTGGCTAAAGTGGAAGAAAAGAGACTTGGGGGATCAAATATGCCAATTGGTGACTTTACTTTGATATGAAGAAAGCTTCATATACTTATCCAGGATTATCCAAAGGTTCTAGAATATGAGAGTGTGTGTGTATGCCGATTTTATAAGAAAAGGGAGGGAAGAAATAGCTTGCTGATGAAGGGTTTGATTAATGAATGATTCCATATCAAGAGATAAGCCCTTTTAATAATCTTTCCCAAGTAAGTAATCTCCCTATCTTGATCTTAATGAGGTTAAGGTTTATGATTGATGTGGGTTTTCATTATATGATCAAAGTATGATCATATGACGATATGGAAAGGATGATGAGTAAGCTATGGTGGGTTATATAAACCTTTGCTGATAGTATTGAGTTATATGTATTATTAGGTTCGTTGATGATGGTGAAGTATGATGATGATGGTGGTGAAATAATGATTGTTAGCTTAGCCTGGATTCAAAGTAAGTAAACCGGTTATGATTTGATGTTATAATGATTTCTTACATTATGCGTTATATGAATGTTATGATGAGGTTATTTGAAAGTGTTTGAATGATTGTGTGGTGAAGAAGTAGATGTAAGGCTAGTTTGGCATAACTAGCAAAAGAGACTGAGAGTTGAGTTGGATTAGTGTAAATATATAGGAAAGGTTGTGATGTAATGATAAGGCTTGAAGTGGCTAAGGTATGTGTTATGTTTAGTATTGTGATGAAATAAATGGATTATGATGCTCAATGAGTGAATGAGTTATGATGTTATGTTATAATTGTTTTACTTACTAAGCATTCCTCTTCACGGTTAGTGTCTAACCGCTTGTAGGTTGGCATACTTTTATGGATGGCTATGATGATATGGATTAAAGGATTGATATGAAAGGATAGAAGGTAGTACGCATTTAAGAGCTTAGTATAGAATACCGAGCTCAAGTGTCATGTTGGTACCCCCGTGAGTCATTTAATGGAATGGAATGTGTAGTCAAGTGGCATAACGTATGTCAAAGTATTCGTAAAGTTTTGATGGTCAAACGTTGTGTCAAAGTGTGTTTTAAGTGTTATTAGTAAAAGCTAAATGGGTGTTTGGCATAACATATGTTTATACCCATTCTGGGTTACAACGGGTGGATTGGTCTTGTAAACAATGTATTATGTTGTATTAAGTGTGTAGAAAATGGGTCTATTTTAGACTGCAATGAGTCATTCATAGATTAATAGAAAATGGGTCCATTTTAAAGATAAATGAGTCTATTTTAGACTGCAAATGAGTCAATTTTAGTATGCAGGAAATTGGTCCATTTTAGATGCAAATGTATCTATTTTAGGGTGCAGGGAAAATGGGACTACTTTAGACTATAAATGGGTCTGGTTTAGACTAATACTAACCTTTAAAGGATTCTGCAGAAAATGGGTCCATTTTAGAGGTAAATGAGTCAATTTTAGAGTACTCAGAAAATGGATCCAAAATAGATGTAAATGGGTCTATTTCAAGGATCTGCAGGAAATGAGTCTTTTTCAGAGTATAAAAGGGTCTATTTTACCATCAAGTGTTAAAAAAAATAAAAAAAAAAATCGGGAAAGGGGCGTAACAAACATATAGCCAAAAACCCACACCGTTCATATTATAAGCCGAAGATGCCAAGGCCAAGGATCCAGGAATTCCCAATACCAGCGCTTGGTTGGCATGTGATCAGGAAGCAATTAGCTTTTCACTTCCCAAAGACATAGGTACAACGCATTCATCAACAACCGATCGACACCGCTGATACGTGCTACCTACAACGACATCAGCATCGCAATCCAATGTCAGTTTGCCCCTGGCAATCGCTGAACGCCTGTCTAATTCTTTAACACCCGAATCACTTATTATGGCATCAGCAGCTATATGAACAAGACCAGTACGCAAAGACGTATTTAGTAACCCCTCTTTTAAAGTATCATGAGAACATATTATTCCAGCAGCCATATCCCTAACGTTTGTTGTAGCAAACGTCGCTGAAAAATGGAGAAAAAATAATCAGTCAGACGTCAGCAGCGAAATAATAACAAATGCCACAAACAGATAACTTACATGTAGGCAACCAGCCACAGGCGTTGTGGTGGGCCACTACACACACTATTTATAAACGTCATTCTAAATAGCATTTAAAGCGTGAGGTAAAAAGTAATTGCTCTTACATACATGTTTTTTTATGCGCTGTTGCGGGAAATCGAAATGAAACATATGAAAATCAAGGAACGAAACTTGATACTTGGAAGAGCATTTTATTACCAGGATATTTAATTCTAGTATTTGTATACGGCTGCAAATCTTCCAAAGGGGTGACCTTCCTCCACAACTTTAACTGGTCGTTAACTTCAACAACAACCAACAAAAGGAAATTAATGTACCCTATAGATTACAAATGCACCAAACTCAAGTCAACCAACAACATCTAACCAATACAAAATAATAAAAAAATGCTAATAAAGCAAAATGAGAAACTAACCTTTGCTTGATGACTTCAAGATCAGGTACTTCCTCGTCACTGACAATGGTATGAGTACGTACGCGTAATGGTAACAAATAAGGCTTAGATAAATGCATAAGCGCATTAGCCAAAAAATTATCATCATCGCCTATAGAAAAAGAAAAGTCAGATCATAATTATTCGTGTCCTGGTACACGCGTGAAGGTTGCTGAGCCGAGTCTTTCTCGCACTATGCCATCCATCCACATAGTGCAGTAGCACATCGTATTCGAACAATCATCACAGCCAAGTAAAACGCAACATACGGGGAACCTAAGTTCATGTGCATACAAAGTGAAGAAGAATACTGGTGAGAACCGTCACCACTGATAACAGTGCTAGCACATACGCATAATGGTAACAAATACGGCTAAGATAAATGCATAAATGCAGCAGCCATAAAAGTATCCTCATAGCCTATACAAAGAAAAAAGCTTCAACTTAACGTGTACAACAACATCGCCAGCCAACACACGTGGTCCTCAGGAATACGTCGAGAGGTGGATCACATGAATTCGTTAGGAAGTGCATACATGAAGGTTGCTGAGGCGAGTGGTTCTCGCACTCTACCTTCCGTCCACAGTGTGCAGCAACACAAATTGCTCCAAGTCACCAAACAAATTGCAGTTAAAAAAGGGTCAGGCCATCAGTAGCCCACAAACGGGCCATGAAATAACGACTATTATAAATACAATTAGTTTCTTAATACTTACAAAACGACAAAGTTTTGACTAACGTATAATATTCTTGCCCTGGTGCACACGTGAAGGTTGATGAGGCGAGTGTTTCTTGCACTCTGCCATCCGTCCACATTTTTCAGCAAGACATCGTATTCGAAGAATCATCACAACCAAGTAAAACTCAACATACAGGAACCTAAGTTCACATACCACAACCAATTCCAGAAAAACTATCAAACGGCTGAAGGTAAGACATACGAAAGCTTAGAACAAAGTAAGGAAGTGATTGATGCAGGTTTTACTGACCAGGTTTTAATATTTATAATGTCTCGTTATACCTATTGTAGGACCTTAGATATATCAACCTTATCACACAAATACCCACGTTTTGCGTAGAACTCGTTAACACACAAACACAAACTATGCGTGAAGATGAAAGAAATAAAGATGAGAAAGATGGTGACTTAAGATGTAAACCGTGTACGTGAGAAGAGAAAGATGAACACAATAAGTTGTATTGCTTCAAAGAAAACACACACACACACACTCAAGCACACTCCTCAAATGAGACTTTGAGGGGTATTTATAGTTCCTTACAATAATACCCTAATGGGCTTGGCAAGGGCCACGACTTGGACTTGGATTGGGCTTGGGATACATAAGCTTATAAACGGCTAGCATAGCTTATCTTTTAACCAATTAGCTTAGCCCAATCCACGAGCTCGTTGACTATTCTATCACGATATCTAACACACGTTATAAAGTTCCTAAACGTGAATGACCATCACTTCTAATAAAAACTATTAAGGCTAACAATCTCCCCCTAAGGGGTGGTCATTCAAATGATGCTCCACTTGATTAGGTCTTTACTTTTCTCGAGCTTGAACTTTGTGTGTAGATAAAGAATAGTCTTGATTCTTTGTTCCTTCATGCTTTGTGATCAGATAATGTGGTTTTCTGCCGTTTGTCAACTTAGTTGGTTAGGTGTCTCCACGTCTTTCTCCACCACGATCACACTTCTATTTGTCTTTTGGTTACCAATGATGTGGTTCTCGAGTCTTTAAACTTTGTAGATTCTTTGACATTGACGAAGAATCATCTTTAACTTTGAGTAGCCTTTGATATTGATGAGAACTTTTATGTATTGTTGGTATGAGCATGTGGAGAGTCTGCACGATCAATCCGCTTCGGAGCTTCCATAAGAAGAAAACATAAAAACAGGTTAGAAATAAGCGGATTCTGGCACTTACAAGTTTGAATTTCGAGGGTGTTAACAACATAGTGTGAAAACACGTCTCTAATTCTCACAAGGGCCGTTCCTGAATTGGAGTCCCACAAGTGAGATAACACGATGTCCCGAAATACACCTAAAGTTCAGATGAGTCGCTGAGGTACACCGAAGCATCACCCCACGATCGTAGACCGTTTGAGACACACTAAGCGTAATCCACGAAGAATTACCAAAGTGACACTGCCTGTCGGTGCTTGATGTTGACCCCTGGCAGAATTTCCATTCAATCATCAAGATCACAAATGTGAATCTTCTCATAAATGTTCCGCAGATTGCTAAGACCCTCACAGTAGGACTCTAGAATGTATCACTTGTGCCTTTATTGATGAACAACAAGCGATGTCATGTCATGTGTTCCTATGATATCTTTTGATGAATCTCGTGGCTCTAGACTCAATTCGTGCATTTTGTTTTCCTGAGCGGAGACTAGGGAGAGGGTCTCCTTCTTCAATATCAACGATCTCTAAGAGAAAGTCGATAGATTATGTAGGGTTCCCAGTGAGAATGAAACAAATCCTTTTAAGAGGAATTGAGTGGCTAGAAGGTTTAGTGCAGTGCGTCACTGGGTCCATGACGTCTTTGTCTTCAATACCTATGTCATCTAGTGACAACCAAGAGTGATGAATTGAACCCGGTTCTACGCCCTAAGGTTGAATATGGAGGGCTATTTCTTTTCACCCTTTCTTTTACTTTTCTTTTAATTCTTCAACCCCTTCTTTCTCCTTTCTCACATTACTCCTTTTTTCAATCATTCCTAAGGACTTCTAATACTAACTATTTGATATGTCCTTGGGTAGATCCTCCGCTCGAAGGATCATAGGACGGATTTCCTATCCTTAGTCACCTTATAACTCCATGACTGTCCCATGTTGCCATAAAACCATTTTTCTTGAAAATCTCACAGAGTGTTTATGATAGAAAACATGTTTGAAACACTCCGAGAGTTTTATATTTTCAGAAACACTCCCCTTCATATGTGCTTATAAGTTTTGACGAAAATGCACATATAGGGTAGAGTTCGTGACTTTTGAATTGATCGGCTCATGATAGACAATTCCCCACGAGACACGGTTACGTTGCTTAGTTAAAGAGTTCCATTGTCAGTTTTTAGGTGACAGCTAGCTCTAATAACTACCTTGAAGTTGTAAACACTCCTTGAAAAGGAGGTTAGACCCATGTAAGTTCAATTCTATCACGGGTTTCTCGAAATGGTACGTTGATTACTTGTCAATTCGTTGGTTCCGACTGAGTCGAGCTCTTTTGAGATTCAGACACCGATCATTAAACATTTTTTATCACATTTTAATCACGTCTCCTCCCCCTCAAAAATAGCATATTCGTGATATTTTTGATATCAACGGATTAAACAACATTTTAGAATCTTTTGGGGAGACAAACGGATTTGATTTAAGAATGAATTTGGAACATTTTAGTTTTATACTCCCCTTTAATAAAGCATAATCAATTAAAGGGTTTTAGAGGGAGTTATCTTGAGCACAAAATATTTTGAAAGATTTTGAAAAATCTTTTGAACAATCTTGAAAAGGTGCTCAAGATGATGATGATTTCTCACCAAATTTAAATGTAGTGCAATGGCGTTACACTTGATTTTTCTTTAAAAGAACGAGTTTTGATTTGAACAATAATCAAAAGTCATCATTTTGGTCCCTTTCATCAAGTATACGAAAGCCATAGTTTAAGAAGAAATTTTGAGAAACGACATGTTTTAGAAAACATTAAAGAACTCTCGCTCAAGCATTTGTACATACCCGTATCATTGTTGAATGACATTTCTAGAAACGTATAGAATATCGATTATACGAGAGACATGTCGTGAGAAGAATATTTTTGGATTTTTGATTTTATATTGTTTTTGTATTTTTGAAAAATTTTATATTTTTATATTTTTCTTTTGTTGGTTTTTCAAATTTTGTATTTTGTTTTTTCAAAAATATTTACTGAAGCTTTTGGAAAATCATTTTCAAAAAGATTCGAGAAGACTTTCTAACTCCTCAGGGGTTAGGCTTCGCATTCCAATTCGTCGAACTAAATAGTCAAACCTTTCTTTTGGAAGGGCTTTAGTTAATAGATCGGCAAGTTGGTAATCTGTCTTCACGAAGAATAATTCGACAGTACCTTCTTCCACATGTTCTTTTAAGAAGTGATAGCGGACTCCGATATGCTTAGTCTTTGAGTGATGAACAGGATTGCATGATATGGCTATGGCACTTTTCGAGTCACAATACATAGGTATTTTATCGAAAGTAAAGCCATAATCTGTGAGTTGTGTTCTCATCCATAGAACTTGAGCACACACGCTGATAGAGACACATACTTCAGCCGGTTGAAAGTGCAGTGCAATCTTGTTTCTTTGAAGACCAGCTTACTAACTTTTCACCCAAAATTGTGCTCCTCCGGATGTACTTTTTGCTGTAACTTGATCACCTGCGTGGTCCGCATCCGAAAAGGCAATTAGATCAAATCCGGATTCCTTTGGATACCAAAGTCCCATGTGAATGGATGTCTTCAGGTACCGAAAGATCCGTTTAACCTCTTTGAGGTGCAGGCCGGTAGGATTTGCCTGAAACCGTGCTAATAAGCAAACAGCAAAATGAATATCTGGTCGACTAGCAGTGAGGTACATGAGAGAACCAATTATGCTCCGATATTTCTTCGGATCAATAGGTTTCCCAAACAAATCGGCTCCAATTTTTGGTGAAGTTACCATTGGTGTTCCGACCGAATCACAATTCTCCATACCATGATTTTTCAAAATCTCAGTTGTATATTTAGCTTGATTTATAAAAATTCCACGAGGGGATTGATGTATTTGTAAACCAAGAAAGAATTTTAGTTCCCCATCATGGACATTTCAAATTTGCTTTTCATGAGATTTTCAAAATGTTTTGAAAGATTCGGATTAGTGGACCCAAAGATGATGTCGCCCACATAAATCTGAACAATCAAAATGTCGTTTTGCATTTTTGTGTAAACAAGGTAGGATCAACTGTTCCTTTGGTGAAATTGTTTTGGATAAGGAAAGAGGATAGTTCGTCATACCACGCTCCTGAGCTCGTTTCAATCCATAGATTTCCTTTTTGAGTTTGTAGACGTAGTCTTGATGTTCCATGTCGATGAAGCCTTCGCGGCCGACTCATTTTACACTTCTTCTTTCAGAGTTCCATTCAAGAACACGGTCTTAATGTCCATCTGATAAACCGTGATGTTTTTGTGAGCTGCATAGGCTAAGAATATCCTGACTGCTTCTAGTCTGGCTACTGGCGCGAATGACTCTTCAAAGTCTATCCCTTCCTCTTGTTTGTATCCTTTGGCCACAAGACGAGCTTTGTTGCGAATGACAGTCATTTCTTCATACCGTTTGTTCTTCCATAACCATTTAAGATCAATGACGCGAACATCAATGGGTCTTGGAACCATTTCCCAAGATTCATGTAGACGGTATTGGAGAAGTTCCTCATGCATTGCTTCTATCCATGCGGGATCTGCCATTGCCTCCCGAATGTTTTTCGGTTCAATATTGCTAATTGAGCAAAGGTAAATGCACAAGTCACAATCGGTGGCGAGTTGGCGTCTCGTCTGAATTGGCCTTGAAGGTTCACCAATAACTTGTTCAATTGGGTGGTCTTTTGTCCACTTCAGAGTAGAAGGATACCGTTGGTTATACGTATGCGAGTTAGATGGTTCTCGTAAGCTTGAAGAAGATTCAGCTGATTTCGTAGCAAACGGGTTTTCAAATAAGTCTTCATCTAACGTTGCATCATTATGGTTTTGGTTTTGCTCATCAACTGCCTGGTAGAACGTGCAATAACCGTAGTAGATGTAGATGATGTAGATGGAATTGGTGCATTGGTTTCGACCGTTGTAGATGCATCTTCTGTTGGTGGTGGAGGATGATTTTGAGCGGGTGCAGTGGAATGATGGTTTGATGCATTTGTTGAAGTTCCACCATAGTATTCATCGAACATTAACCCAAAGAAATTCTCCCATTCTTGTTCTTTACGATTGTCAATCGAAGTTGATTGAGCTCTTTGAGGTACGAGTCCTGAACTGATATGTCCAGAAGTCTGCTGGTTTAGTGCGGGTCCAGAAGTCTGATGTGTCCATAACCTGGCTCTGATACCAATTGTAGGACCTTAGATATATCAACCTTATCACACAAATACCCACGTTTTGCGTAGAACTCGTTAACACACAAACACAAACTATGCGTGAAGATGAAAGAAATAAAGATGAGAAAGATGGTGACTTAAGATGTAAACCGTGTATGTGAGAAGAGAAAGATGAACACAATAAGTTGTATTGCTTCAAAGAAAACACACACACATACACACACTCAAGCACACCCCTCAAATGAGACTTTGAGGGGTATTTATAGTTCCTTACAATAATACCCTAATGGGCTTGGCAAGGGCCACGACTTGGACTTGGATTGGGCTTGGGATACATAAGCTTATAAACGGCTAGCATATCTTATCTTTTAACCAATTAGCTTAGCCCAATCCACGAGCCCGTTGACTATTCTATCACGATATCTAACACACGTTACAAAGTTCCTAAACGTGAATGACCATCACTTCTAATAAAAACTATTAAGGCTAACACCTATGGTCTACCCTAATGCACTAACGGGAAGTATACCCGATCGTGTGTAGTGTAGTATTCGGTAAAACCGAGGTCATCCCAAGAGCTATGTTTGTTGGATTAATACTAAGTCTAGGTGTCACAGATTTTAATATGATTTTGATGAGGAATTAACTAATAAACTACTAAAGCAAATAAAGGCAAAGGAGTGATCAAATAGAGGAGAGTGGTGCTAACCTAGTTATTCATCCTAACTAGTAATGTCTACGTCTAATTACTTCCAATTGCTTCAGGTGGGGTCAAAGTCGAGAGGACAACATTTGGTCAATTCGCCCTAACCTATCAGCAAAGATGCCACCACTGGAGAAGTCAGGTGTCCCTTCATAAGTCCAGTTGTTCCTGGTCCCCTAAGCCGAGTCATTAAGTTCCACTATATGCTAGACTTATAATAGTGAGTGCCCGGGCGTTAGCAACTTAAACACTTACCCCCTAATTCTTAAGTTCATCCAAACGGTAGGTGATCAGTTGGTCAAATCGCACAAGTAGAAAGGGTCGTCAGTTGGTCATACCTTACCCTTCCCGTCTCAGTCTACTCACTTAGGGTCAGTTGGTCATATCTCCTAAGCAACTAGCCTCTACCGCAATTCAAAACTACCGAAACAAGGGTAGCTACCAATAAACAATGCATGCATACACTTAGAAATAATTATACGGAAGTAATGTAAACGTAAACAAAGCAATTAAGGAATCATAACTTGGCCAGCACCAAGAGGTGCTTAGTCGCTCATATTAACCATACAAATCGATTCAATATTTAACGTTACGAAATACTTGAATCGAAAGTAAAGAAAAGATAAAATGCTAATGCTTATCGTAGGGGAGAGATTTCTCCCTTGGAGATAGCTCTGTATGCTCCTCTAGACCTGCCTTTGGCTTCTTCCCACGTTCTTTGGTTGTGGTGTGTGAAATGGGATGCTTTGAAATGCTGGAAATCATGGGGTATTTATAGGCCAGATCTGGGTTACGGCGTAACTAATAAAATAGTTACGCCGTAATCATCTATTTCTTCATAATTTGCACTAGATCTGCTGGTTACGACGTAACCTTAGAAGTGGTTACGCCGTATCTTCAATAATTCAAGGTTACGTCGTAGCTTATGCACGAGTTAAGGCGTAGTTATCAGCGGCGCGAATCCTCATTTGACCTAATATAGTTACGTCGTAATCTTCTAATGAGTTGGCTTTCTGAGTCACGCTTTAGTTACGGCGTAATGTGAGAGATGATTTACGCCGTAACTTCTTCAAAGTAAGCATACGGAGATAAATCTTTAATAATTCTCCAATTCCGCGTCTCTTTAGCTCCAATGCTCGTAATTTACCTGAAAGTGGAATATAATGGAAAACAAGCGTAAATCCATATAAATGATATAAATGACAAGCATTATCGGGGGAAATTGACACTTAATATTCAGGATAATTTGATGCTGTCAAATATCCCCCTACTTGAACTCTACTTTCCCTCAAGTAGACCTTATTAGATAGATTCCTAAAAAGATATCTCCCATTACCTGGAAAATATAAGTTTACAAATCCCTTATGCTAGAATAAAACAAAGCTGAACACCTCACGAAATGGGAACGAAACACTCAAATCTCTCAACTATTCAAAGTGTCAATTTCAGGGTGATCACTCAATTGCACAGTCATAGCATGTATTCTATCATAAGCTTGGCGGTTACACAAATCTCCACCACTAGAGTTAAGGGCTAAACAATTCTCGAAGGCAATATAGGTTGACACGACAAGGTTAAGGGTGACTCGTCATTACTAACATGTCACGGCGAAGTGGACAAAATCAATGATACATGACCAAATCCATGGCCAAGACACCAAAGATTGCTCGCTGCATCACCTAGGCATGCTTCATGACTAAAGGGTAGGATAAGGCATGGGATATATAAATGGTGTAAAATAAAAATCAAGCAGATAGTCTAAATCTATAACCAAGTCATCACCACTTACCGTCCGCCCAAAGTTCAAGCTTTGAAGTTAAGAAACCGGATCATGTAATACTAGGTAGATGTGTCATTAGAGGACGTCATGATGGGCACACTACCTTTTCTTCAACTGTTGGCGCAATTACCAACTCCAATCTTCAAATGTGACCAAGGTGGCCTCCTCGATACTAAATCTATATGAAGCTCATAACATAGTGCTTGCACTTTACAATAAACTAAATAACATAACTCCTTTTTTTTCCGAATCACTCTGTTTCTTTTTTTTTCTCTTTTTTTTTCTTTTTTTACATAAACATAAAAACTAAACATAACATCCCCCCACTTGAGATGAACAATCGGAATTCGGGGTGTCTTCAATGATCTTTTAAGAATATGTCGTCGACGAAAGCGTGATTCCCGAACTTTTCCACTTTAACCTTGAACTTAGGCAAATGATGACTTCCCAATCACAAATACAGACTACAGGGTAGGCTAAGGTGTATAGGTGTATCGAAAAAATATATTAGGTTAACAAAATGAAAGGAATGGCTCAGATGGGTGTATCTAGGGGTATCTTACACTAAAGGTGAGTGCAACAAAAAGGGTTTCACATGGGGGTCGAGAAGTCGAGGTGACTAATCGATAGACACACAATGGTAGGATATTTGGGTGATAATCCTATAATACTGCCTTCTTAAACTGAAAAGTCCAAATACATCGAGCTAACTCAACATACCTCGTCTATGGTCTCGAAATGATGCAAAGGCCAAGTTCTAAAGTTTACAAGCTACAGGTACACTCATAATTTGGTGGATTTGGGGTAAAATATTGGAAACGGATAAGGCTAATCTCACCATATAATATCAAGGGTTGTATGTGCTCGGCTAAGGTCTAATCTAGTTAGGTTAAGAAAAACATGTCAAAATTTTAAAAATGGCATAATTTTTCAAAATAAACTAGAAAAACGAGGGCAAAATAAAGTTCAAGAGACAATTCTACTCCCGTCCCCCCCACTTGAATTGTACAAAGTCCCTTTTGTACTAAGCGTTAAATTAAGGTGAAGAGAAAAGTAGAATTAGAGCGAGAACTTCCCTGAAATTTGCTCCAAAAAGAAAGAAGGCCCGCGAAAAAGAGTCGTGCCTTCGTATAATCATCCACGAGCAAACTTCAATCCCTGAAATCACACTACCGAAAAGCATAATTCTAAAAAAGAAAAATGAAGAATGAAAAATAAACCTAACTCACTTTCGTAGGAATCACGGTTGCATTTAGCATATGCAACAAGCCTTTTAAACCACTTGGTATCCCAAGTGGACGAGTGTAGTCTCGTGAGGGCTTACAGGGAACATACCCACAAAGTTCATTTAAAATAGTAATACAAAGTTACTGTGTTTAAATTGAAAGAAGTAATGCAGAGGAGGGTTACGTCGTAACTCTAATAAGGAGTTACGCCGTAACTGGTAAAACCTGGCATATGCTGCAAAGCGTGTGGCTACGGCGTAACCATTGAGATGGGATTATGCCGTAAATGGTAATGCTTCTGAAATTCTGCTGCACAAAGGGACTATTACGGCGTAACCATGAGATTGAGTTACGCCGTAACTCTGGTCAGATCAGCATGCTGCAGCAGCGATTTCTCTTCATTTCTTGCAAAAAATGGTTAAAAACACAAAACCCAACAGAAATGGAAATAAAACAAAAGAAAGGGATAATTCGGGTTGTCTCCCGAAAGAGCACTTTTCTTTATTTACGAGTGTTTAAGTTAGACTCAGAGCCTCAGGGCTTTATGCAGGGGCGAAGAACTCATCTCCCGAAAGTTTACTAACATCCTGCCCATAGTAAATTTTTGCTCGGTGCCGGTTTACCTTGAAAAAGTCTCCTTCCTTATTATGAACCTCAATACTCCCATAGGGGAATACATTACTTATCGTAGGGGACAACCCAACGAGATCTCATTTTTCCAGGGAATAATTTGAGTCTTGAGTTGAAAACGAGTACCTCTTGTCCTACTTCAAATTTTTCATCCTTAATTCGCTTATCGTGCCATCTTTTGGTCCTGTCTTTGTATGCTTTGGCGTGATCGTATGCTTCGTCTCGTAATTCAGCTAAGCGATTTATTTGAGAAAATCGGTGTTCCTTGATCACATCTGCCTCTAAATTAGCATTTTTGAGAGCCCAATATGCTTTATGTTCCAATTCCACGGGAAGATGACAGGCTTTTCCGTAAACGATCTTAAAAGGGGTGCTTCCAATAGGAGTTTTGAAGGCTGTTCTGAATGCCCATAAAGCTTCGTCGAGTTTGTCTGACCAATCTTTTTTGTTAGTGCTGACGGATTTTTCTAAAATTTGCTTGAGTGCCCTATTGGTGTTTTCTGTTTGCCTATTAGTTTGTGGGTGATAAGGTGTAGACATTCGGTGGAGTACCCCGTATCTGTTGAGAACTTTCTCCATAATAGCATTACAAAAGTGTGTCCCTCAATCACTTATGATGGTTTTAGGGATTCCAAACCTAGAGAATAATCTTTTCAAAAAGCGAATGACACTTCTAGCATCACACGTTTACAGAGCTTCAGCTTTAACCCACTTTGAAACGTAATCGACAGCTACAAGGATATAACTTTTATTCTTTGATGGGGTGAAGCGTCCCATAAAATCAATCCCCCAAACGTCAAATAGCTCACATAACATAATGTTGTTAAGTGGCATCTAATTACTAGAAGAGATGTTCCCTGCCCTTTGACAAGCGTCACAATATCTCACATGTTCTGTGGCATCCTTGAAAATGCTAGGCCAAAAGAACCCTGCCTCGTAGACCTTTCGAGCAGTATTATCGGCCCCGTAATGTCCTCCAGCGGGTCTGTTGTGACAGTGTTTCAGAATCTGTTTCTGCTCATTTCCAAAAACACATCTCTGAATAATACCATCTGGGCATTACTTAAATAGTAAAGGATCATCCCAGAAGTAATATTTAAGATCTGAGAAGAAATTTTTCGTTTGATCATAAGTTTTGTTGCTAGGTAATACTCTGGCTGCGAGGTAATTAGCGAAATCTGCATACCATGGTTCGGGACTGGAATCTTTAATTCGTACTGCCATGAGATGCTCATCAGGGAAAGAATCACGAATAGTTTCTTTGTCAAGTTCTTCAAGCTCAGGGTTTTCTAATCGAGAGAGGTGATGAGCTGCTATGTTTTCCGCCCCTTTCTTATCCTTGATTTCAATTTTAAATTCTTGTAGCAGCAACACACATCTTTTCAATCTTGGTTTGGCATCCTGTTTATTGAATAAGTACTTCAAAGCAGAATGGTCAGTGTAGACAACAGTTTTTGACATTACTAAATAAGATCTAAATTTATCAAAGGCATAAACTACAGCAAGAAGTTCCTTCTCGGTGGTTGTGTAATGTTCTTGTGCCTCATTTAGGGTTTTACTAGCATAATAGATGGGTTTGAATTTTTTGTCCACCCTTTGTCCCAAAACAGCCCCCACTGCATAATCACTAGCATCGCACATAAGTTCAAAACTGTTGCCCCAATCGGGAGCAATGATAACAGGGGCAGTAGTCAATTTTTCTTTTAAAATATCAAAAGCTCTTTTGCAATTATCATTAAAGTCAAATTTTGCATCTTTCATAAGAAGTTGGGTCATAGGTTTAGCAGTTTTGGAAAAGTCTTTTATAAATCTCCTATAAAAGCCAGCGTGCCCAAGAAAACTCCTAATTCCTTTTAGATTGGTTGGATAAGGTAGTCGATAAATAATGTCAACCTTAGCTTTATCAACTTCGATCCCTGTTTGTGAAATCTTGTGCCCCAAAACAATCCTTTCTTTGACCATAAAATGACATTTCTCCCAGTTAAGGACAAGGTTGGTTTCTTATCATTTGGCAAGCATTTTAGATAAATTATTAAGAAAAGATGAAAAAGAGTTACCAAAAACCGAGAAATCGTCCATGAAGACTTCCATAAAATCTTGGCACATATCCGAGAATAGTGCTGTCATGCACTGTTGGAATGTGGCAGGGGCGTTGCATAGTCCGAAAGGCATTCTTCGGTAGGCGAATGTTCCATAAGGGCAGGTGAAAGTAGTCTTTTCTTGATCCTCCGGGGCGATCGGAATTTGAAAATATCCTGAAAATCCATCAAGAAAACAATAATACTCATGTCCAGAGAGCCTTTCTAACATATGATCGACAAATGGAAGGGGGAAGTGATCCTTTCGCGTTGCGTCATTTAATTTTCGGTAAACGATGCACACCCTCCAGCCAGTGACCGTCCTAGTAGGTATCAGCTCGTTATCTTCATTAGTGACTACTGTCATTCCTCCTTTCTTTGGCACAACATGAATAGGACTAACCCAAGGACTGTAGAAAATAGCGTAAATTAGACCTGCGTCCAGGAGTTTAATGATTTCGTCTTTTACCACGTCTTGAACTTTTGGGTTTAATCTTCTTTGTGGCTGTACTACTGGTTTAAAATCATCTTTCATCAGCATCTTGTAAGAACAGTATGAAGGGTTGATCCCTTTTATGTCAGAAACTTTCCATACAATCGCCCCCTTGTGCTTGCGTAAAACCTGTAATAGCGACTTCTTTTCTTCGTCAGATAACAAAGAAGAAATCACTACAGGAAAATTAGGGTCCTCATTAATGAATGCATATTCTAAATAAGGAGGGAGCTCCTTGAGTTTGGGGGTAGTATCAGCTTCTTCCGGGGTGTTTGCTGAACAAAGCGTTTGGTTGTCCCCAGCGTGTTCTTTCCATTCGCCTTCTCCATCGCTAGATATGCCATCATTATCCTCGAATTTCAATGATTTCAAAGGGTCAGGTAGAAAGCATTCCTGAGCATGTTTCTGAGCATTAGCTTCGATAAGGTCGAGATCATCAAGGTTTTCGTCAGTGAAAGAAGCATATCTCATTGATTTTTCAAGGTCGAAGGTAATCTTATTGTCTAATATGCTTACGCAGCGCGTACGGGGTCAAAGGAACTTCCTTTTCGTCGAGCAAGTTTTATAACACCCTAGGCAAAGGAACCTAATCGCTGTAGTGTAGTATTAGGGTAAGCCACGGGTATTAATATCGTTCTCTAGGGGAATAGGAATGCTAGTGAGAAATTACTACGCTAAGGTTGGGGTTGAGGAAGATTATTTTTTATCTAATTTATCTTTTTTTAGAAAATGGAAATTACGAATCTAGGGGTATTTGATTTGGGGGTTGGTATTTCTACCGATTACTTCTACTTGTCTAATTATCTAATCTAAGGTGAGTGTAGTCTATGTCTAATTGATGTGTGCTCTTATGATAGTTAAAAATGTATTTGCTTAGATGTTATTACTCCCTAGTTATCTCCTATTGATGGTTGAATTGTCACGTCCTTATTCTTAACGCGTTGTGTTTCTAAGGTCGTAGGGTATGCGTTTATCCCTAACTCTTTGAAGTTACCTAAGGTTAATGACTAAGAAGTCTCTAGGATTCATAAACTTAATACTAAGGTGATCTTTGGATGTTTAGCCTACAATTCCACTAGTAACTATAAGCTAAGGTTCAATAAATATTAATCAAGCATTAATAACACAACGGATGACCTATCACAATACTAGGTCAATCACAATTAAGATAAGAGACAACCAATCAATATTCAATAACTAGGTTTCATATATCTAAGCAAACACACAAGTAAATTAGCCGGACATGGGGAACATGCAAGCATACACATAAACAATTAAAGACATAATTGAATTAATGAAGTAAAACACTTATCTTGTTGTAAAATAGGTTATGGAACCCTAAGATACTGCCCAAGACAGCCTTGGTTCGGTTTAGGTTTTTACTCCACAAAACTACCTCCCTAAAAACTGAAAAATTCGGATTCTATATATAGTGTTACAAACTGCGACGGCGTCACTCTTTAATTGTGACGCCGTCGGGTCGTCGTCATTAGGGTTTCGTCTCGGCAACGTTATCATTGTGACGGCGTCACCTTATGCCTATGACGCCGTCGCCTTTTGTCTCTAACGCCATCTGGATCAAATCTAGGCCGTCTGAGCTGTGACGCCCTACTCTTTTAAAACCTGATGCTGTCACTTGTTAATAAGCAATTTAGCTACTGAGTCGTCACAAAACATGTTGCAACGGCGTCGCAGTTAAACACTGACGTCGTCCCCTTCAGTTCCAGCAATTTATCTTCAAGAGACCTAAAAATTGAAAAGGAACGAAATTAAGTAGCAACGGATACAAAAGTGATCAATTAATGGCTTAAATGACCCCTCAAAAGTGTACCTTTTAAATCCTTATCAAATATCCCTACACTTGGCATTTTCTTGTCCTCAAGCAAATGTGCTTTTAGCCAATTAATTTATAAGTTAGGGGTCATGAAGCATTAGTTTAGAACAATTCACAACACATATAAGCCCCGCAAAAGTCATAACAAGCCCGAAAATTACATACTAGCACCTCACAAGGGGTGTTTGGATACTCACATCTCTCGGGTGTATATGAAATATATCAAGTTGGAAATGGAAGATAAACACTCATTAACCGGTTCTAGTACATAGATTACCATAGGCTTGAGACTAGATCAAACCTCCATCGCTTTGGCGTAAGCACCTAGGAAAACAAAACTATCCAAGAGGTCTTTTAAAGGGTTGTAACGTTAGGCTTACGGTAGGGAAACAAAGGGTTTGGTGGGATAGGCGATTTAGTGGTGGCAAGTCAAAAATCTTTATGTTACAAGCATGAGAAGAATGGCGTTGCTAAGCCAAGACTCGACACTCTAAACTCTGGATAACTGAAACAAAAAAACATAAATTTAAAGATAGATATAGGATGGTAGCCCGTATGTTTTCTTTTTCTTTTTTTTTTCACACTCCATTTTTTTCCCCTTTTTTCTATTTTTTTTCGATTTTTTTTCCATACACTTTTACTCTACCATCCTCTACGATAACATCCAAATAATAGGGATTTATAGGCACATCCCTACACTTGAGTTTTTTTTAATACTCTAACACTAATTTGACCCGAATTGAAAAGATCAAAACACTTGGAGTACATTATTACGCAAAGAAAGGGAATTTGAATTTAACGTCCCTTCCCGTTATTTCATAAAATTTAACTTTTCCCATGAGTCCCAATCGTCCCAAAACTGTGTACAAAAGATATGACTCGACTTAGCAACTTATGCAAGCAACTAGATAATTGAACTAAGGGTTTAGTATGATAACAATAATGCACTAAAAGTGAGTGCATACAAGGTAGGCTAAGGCGATTTGGGTGTACATTTGGGGGTGGATTGTAAACAATGCTCTTCATTGATATTCTGGAAAACTGAAACATCACGAGAACCGCGAAAAGGATATCCTCTGAGGGGTATCGTGTACTAAAGATGAGTACAATGCAAGGGTGTGGGGGAATTACTCAACCGATGTGGAAGAAGTAATTATATTATGGGTATCAAACAAGGGTTATCCTAATGCCTCTTATCATTTAGTTATTCCTAACTACACAAGTGTAGTCTTACTAGCGATCTCGGTATGCATTACAAAACAAGTTCTAGAATCTATTATACTACCGGTTCACACTCTAAGCATTAAAGATGAATGCTTTAATTCCTACTAATCTAAGGATGATCCTCACATTTTGGGTGGAATTTAAGTGGTAAAGGATTTTTGTGCTAGTCATATAATTTCCTATCCATGAGACGCTTTATTAAGACTAATGGCCCACTCCTACATGTCATGAAAAATTTTAAATTTGGTGCCAAAATTACCCTAACTGATATTTCTCATGGTTTATTACACAAATGAAATTGGACAAGGCAAATAATCAAGGATAAGCATAGTTTCAAAGTTCCCATTTTATTTTCCCTCCCTACACTTAAACTGAACATTGTCCCCAATGTTCCCTGAAAGTATCAAAGTTATGATAATGGAAGGTAATTAAAGACGAAAGAAACTAATACTCCCCTGATTAGCTCGGTAGGATCCGTGTGAAGTAGCGGTTAAATCTTTCTTCAAGAAGAATGTTATGCGTGAAAAACTTCTTCAAATCTTTTATATCTTCTTCTTGATAAATAAAACCTGCACACTTGAAGAAAACAAACGAAACCTTCGCGTAAAATCGGCGGTAACAATATATATAAGACTCCACTAAACTAGGATATAATGCTTATGGAATGGATGTTTACATATTTTCTGGAAAATTCCAAGAATTTATAAGTAGCACAGAAAATGAGAAAAAGTAGTAAGCTGTTTCTGCTCCTCCTGACAGAAACTGGTCTGCAATTTTCTGGAAAAAAAAATCTGAAACATTTTTATCTTTAAAATCTGGAAAAATTTCTGCAAAAACATTCATTATGACTCGATACAAGCATTTGACTCGAACAAACACACATGTATATCTTTTAATTAATTGAAATTCTCATGTTCACATTTCTTTTGAAAACGTGTGTAATCCTCCCTACACTTATCCCTTATGTAAAATACCTTTATATGTAATTAAGACGAGGTTAAAGACAAAATAAAGCATTTTTACAAATTTAAACATGAGGATAAACAATCACTAAAAGATATACGACACACAAACAAACAAACAATTAAGCATGGGTTGCCTCCCACGAAGCGCTTTTCTTTATTTATGAGTCTTGTAGCTAGACTCGAAGTCGTGCCCCTACGTAATCTCGTCAACGTCACCTTCTTCCTCATGACGGTCTCTATTGGGGTTTTCCATGTTATAGTAATGCCCTATTATGCATCTTTCTAAGAAATCGTCTTCTCCCCAATTCGTCCTATATTCCGGTCCTAGTTTCAAGCAATCCTTATAGAAACCGAGAATCTTGGCCATAATATAATCTAATCCCTTCTCCTTATCCTCCTCATTCCTACAGTAGACCGATAGTTTAAGTTCCTTTTCATCATTGGAGAGTGATGAAAACTTCTCAATCTTAAACGGCATTTGGTAAGCTACATCATCGGTCTCATCCTTGAATCTCACTATTCCTAACGATGGATCATAAGTCATCCCGGTGTTTTCTATGAAAGGCTTTCCTAGAATAACGTAGGACAAGCTATGATCTATGGCTGTACTAATATCATTTACCACTATGAAATCCGTAGGAAACGTGAAACTACCTAGTTGGGATAGGCTTCTTCATTACCCAATTATAGTAGGTGCTAGTCATGATATTAATTGGGGACTTGCGATCAATGTATGCTTTTGCCACAAAAAGGTGTCCTATGCAACATGGTATATTAAAATTCCAAGGGTTCCCAAACTTGATCCTAGGGCTTCTCCTAACATACATGTGACGGAGGTCTCGTACTAAATGTGGGTGGTGAGAGAGTTCTTCTTTCGTAGGAAAATTATTGAAATCTACTTCCTCGGTTGTTTCATTCCTAGGGGTTTCACTATCCTCAAGCACCATCTCATAGTTCGCTTCGTCATTTGTTCCATTAGGTTTCACTAAGGTGATGGTGTTGACGAATTGAACATGCTTGGCTAACTTGCTTGGGTCCTTAATCTCTACACCGGAAGCTTCGGGAGTTGAGATAGCATTAACCTTCCTATCACTATTGGTCATGGCTTTCAAAAGGTTATCTATCTTCCTATCCATCTCGGCTTGTTGTTGGTTAAAACGGTCCGAGAGCTTAGCTATTTAAGCTTCTTGGGATGCGACTAGGTGTTGCAACATCCCTTCTATGTTTTGCTGGTTAGGGCCATGAGATGGGGGCCAAGAGAAATCATTAGATGTGAATTCTTTGGTTTATCCCCAATAGAAGTCGGGTTTTCCCTTCCATGCTTCTCGGGCGTCATTGAAAGTCCTAGGTCCGGGTGTTGTAGGGAATCTTCCTCCCGTTCCATTGGTACGTGAGGATGCGTAGTCAACGGAAGCTTGTTCGTGGAGTCTTGTGCAAGCACGAGTGTCATGAGGAACACTACATGGCTCACACAAGGAAGAAAATTTGTTCACTTGGCATGAAGACTTAGGATTTTCGTAGGAGCTCATTAGGAATTTAACTTGATCTTCAAGCTCGAGCATCCTACGGTCGGAAGATTGTGATTCAAGGGGAGGCAAGGAGATTGTCTTTACAGTTTTGGGCAACTCACGGGGGTCATTCCAACTTTCGTTGTCATAGAGAGCAAGGTCCTCTATTATACCCCACGATTCTTCCGCGGTGAGGTCACTAAGTTTACCACTGGCCGCTTGGTCAATGGATCGCTTAGTAGGGAAGTTGACATGATCATAAAAGAGTTGGACTTGAAGCCAAAGATCAATGCCGTGATGAGGGACTTTATGGAGTAAGTCCTTGAATCGAGTCCATGATTCGTAGAGATATTCACCTTGATGTTGTTGGAACATCAAGATTTCATTCCTAAGCTTAGTAGTTCTCCCTGGTGGGAAAAATTGAGCAAGGAAACGAGAGGTGAGATCATCCTAACTTGAGATGGAGCCGGCGGGAAGTCGCTTAAGCCAATTACTAGCTTGGTCCCGTAGAGAGAATTGGAAGAGACGCAAGCGCGTGGTCTCCCGAGTAGTAGCATCGAGGTCGATGGAATCGACAATTTTAAGGAAATCCTTAAGATGCTGATTAGGATCTTCGGAACGAAATCCATGGAATGCACATCCGTTTTGCACCAACCGGATGGTGTCGAATCGAAGGGCCGTAGTTTGGGCTTGGTCGGGAAGCTCAATGGTGTTTCTATAGCCTAGGTGGCTTGGTCTTGAGTATTCACCAAGAGTACGGCCTCTTGGCGGGTCATTTGGTGGTGGGTTGATGAGTGGTGGTTGATTATCACCTTCCATGATGAAAAGTGATGGGATTACTAACAAAGGTCACGAAGAAAGGGGATAGACTACGAGGAAGCTAAAAATGGGAAAAAAAATCTTACTTGATAGGAATCAAGCATGGAAACCTAAACGAGGTGAACTCCTAACTAGCTATTCTATTCCCTGGCAGCGGCGCCAAAAACTTGATACGCTTACGCAGCGCGATCGGGGTCAAAAGAACTTCCTTTTCGTCGAGCAAGTTTTATAACACCCTAGGCAGTGAACCTAATCGTTGTAGTGTAGTATTAGGTAAGCCACGGGTATTGATATCGTTCTCTAGGGGAATAGGAATGCTAGTGAGAAATTACTACGCTAAGGTTGGGGTTGAGGAAGATTATTTTTTATCTTTTTTAAGTTTTTTTAGAAAATGGAAATTACGAATCTCGAGGTATTAGATTTGGGGGTTGGTATTTCTACCGATTACTTCTACTTGTCTAATTATCTAATCTAAGGAGACTATAGTCTATGTCTAATTGATGTGTGCTCTTATGATAGTTAAAATTGTATTTGCTTAGATGTTATTACTCCCTAGTTATCTCCTATTGATGGTTGAATTGTCATGTCCTTATTCTTAACACGTTGTGTTTCTAAGGTCGTAGGGTATGCGTTTATCCCTAACTCTTTGAAGTTACCTAAGGTTAGTGACTACGAAGTCTCTAGGATTCATAAACTTAACACTAAGGTGATCTTTGGATGTTTAGCCTACAATTCCACTAGTAACTATAAGCTAAAGTTCAACAAAGATTAATCAAGCATTAATAACACAACGGATGACCTATCGCAATACTAGGTCAATCACAATTAAGATAAGAGACAACCAATCAATATTCAATAACTAGGTTTCATATATCTAAGCAAACACAAAAGTAAATTAGCCGGACATGGGGAACATGAAAGCATACACAAAGACAATTAAAGACATAATTGAATTAATGAAGTAAAAACCTTATCTTGTTGTAAAATAGGGTATGGAACCCTAAGATACTGCCCAAGACAGCCTTGGTTCGGTTTAGGTTTTTACTCCACAAAACTACCTCCCTAAAAACTGAAAAATTTGGATTCTATATATAGTGTTACAAACTGCGACGGCGTCACTTTAATTGTGACGCCGCCGAGTCGTCATTAGGGTTTTGTCTTGGCCACGTTATCATTGTGACGGCGTCACCTTATGCCTATGACGCCGTCGCCTTCAGTCTCTGACGCCGTTTGGATCAAACCTAGGTCGTCTGAGCTGCGACGCCCTACTCTTTTAAAACCTGATGCTGTCACTTGTTAATAACCAATTTGGCTACTTAGTCGTCACAAAACATGTTGCAACGGCGTCGCAGTTAAACGCTGACGCCGTCCCCTTTAGTTCCAGCAGCTTGAGTGTCTCGATTCTTGACTTTGGCCATTTTCTTCGTATATTCGCTCCTTTTCGTCCGAATAAGTGTCATTCCAGCAATTTGCCTTCAAGAGACCTAAAAAGTAAAAAGGAACGAAATTAAGTAGTAATGGATACAAAAGTGATCAATTAAGGGCTTAAATGACCCCTCAAAAGTGTACCTTTTAAATCCTTATCATTGTCTCCAATTTCCAACGAAATCTTCTTGTTGAAGACATCAATCATAGCATGTGCGGTGGCAAGAAAGGGTTCTCCCAAGTAAATTTGGGACATCATCCTCTTCAATTTCAAGGACCACGAAGTCGATCGGGAAGACAAATTTATCAATCTTGACAAGGAAATTTTCAGCGATTCCTTTAGGATATTGAGTTGTTTTATTAGCTAGCTCAATGCACATTCTAGTTGGTTTCAGATCCACTAATTCCAGGAGTGAATAGAGTGAGATAGGCATAAGACTTATGCTTGCCCCAAGATCGGCAAGGGCCTTGTCGAACATAATACCCCCGATGGTGCAAGGTAAGGTGAAGCTCCCGGGATCTTCTTCTTTGAGAGGCATGTCTTTTAGTAGGGCGGCAGAACACCTTTGATTCAAAGTAATCTGCGTCCGATCAGAAAGTCTTCTATGGGTTAGGAGATCCTTTATAAATTTAGCATATTTGGGCATTTGCTCAAGGGCTTCAATGAGAGGAATATTAATGCTGAGTTGTTGTAATTTTTCCATGAATTTCTAAAATAATGCTCGTTCTTGTTTCTTCTTAATTCTTCCCGGAAATGGTATTGGAGGAACGTAGGGACGAACGTTTTTGACAGTTGATTGAGCGCCTTCGGTTTCCTTGTTGTTGTTTTGAGGCATATCTTCATTCTGATCATTCGAGCTTGAAGGGTAGGCTGGTTCCTTATAGTTTAATCCACTTCTAGTTGTAATAGCATGAGCTAGATCTCGAGGATTTGGTTCAGTTGTGCTAGGTAGTTCCCCTTCATCTCTCATTCTGACAGATTCTGCGAGCTTTCCGACTTGATTTTCTAGTCTTCTTATAGCAGCTGCTTGAGTTCTTAGCACATGGTCGTAATCTCGCTTGATATTCCATACCAATTTTTCTTTCTTCTTGCTTTCTACTGGATTCCTTAACAAGTTTTTTCACAGCCTTTTCGAGATCCGTTACTCTCCCATCAATAGGTTTATCGAACTTGTGTTTAACCATTTTTACTTCTTCAGTAAGGGATCGCATATCTACTTCAAATTCCTCCAAATTCTTGATTACCGATTGTAGCTCCATTGGGTCTTCATTCCAAGAAGAAGAGTGGAGAGCCACTTCTTCAACTCTTGTCCATCCTTTATCAGCAGTCATTAAGGGGATAGGTTCTTTTGAGTCTAATAATTGCCGAGTTTTGATATTCAACCCGTTGTAAAATATTTGCAGTTGCTCGTGCTTGTTGAGTTTATGCTCGGGGCACTTGAGGATGGCTTCCTTGAATCTTTCCCAAGTTGTAAACAGCGGTTCATCATTGAATTGGCTGAACCTCCTAATTTCATCAACTTGCTGGAGGATTTTTGCAGGGATTCGGTATTCCTTAAGAAAGGCTTTTTTAAATGCACTCCATGTTGTAATAGATCCATAAGGTAGTTTCTTCAACCAATCTCTAGCTCTTCCTTTGAGGGTAAAAGGAAATGCCCTCATCATAACATGGTCTCTGGAGACCCCAGGTGCGTGGAACAAATCGGCGATCTCACATACTTTTGCGATGTGTTCGTGTGCTTCTTCATTCTTGCTTCTATAAAAGCAGCATCTTTTTAGTTCTTCTAGACATAGTCCCCAGAACTCGAATTTTACATTTTCTTCAAGAGCCGAAAGTAATTCCCTGTTTACTTTTAGAGGTGGTGAGATAATCATTCATGGTGAGAGACATAATATCTAATAAAACTAAATACTTAATAAAATCCTAATATAGTTCCCGCAGCGTACGCCAAAAATTTGATGCGGTTTTACAGGTTGTGTTTTAATATTTATAATGTCTCGTTATACCTATGGTCTACCCTAATGCACTAACGGGCAGTGTACCCGGTCATGTGTAGTGTAGTATTCGGTAAAACCGAGGTCGTCCCAAGAGCTATGTGTGTTGGATTAATACTAAGTCTAGGTGTCACAGATTTTAATATGATTTTAATGAGGAATTAACTAATAAACTACTAAAGCAAATAAAGGCAAAGGTGTGATCAAATAGAGGAGATTGGTGCTAACCTAGTTATTCATCCTAACTAATAATGTCTACGTCTAATTACTTCCAATTACTTCAGGTGGGGTCAAAGTCGAGAGGACAACATTTGGTCTATTCACCCTAACCTATCGTGCAAAAGATGCCACCACCTGGAGAAGTCAGTATCCCTTCATAAGTCCAGCTTGTTCCCGGTCCCCTGCCGAGTCATTAAGTTCCGCTACATGCTAGACTTATAATAGTGAGTGCCCGCAAGGCTTAAACTTAAACACTCACCCCTAATTCTTAAGTTCATCTAAACGGTAGGTGATCAGTTGGTCAAATCGCACAAGTAGAAAGGGTCGTCAGTTGGTCATATCTTACCCTTCCCGTCTCAGTCTACTCACTTAGGGTCAGTTGGTCATATCTCCTAAGCAACTAGCCTCTACCGCCATGCAAAACTACCGAAACAATTATACGGAAGTAATGTAAACGTAAACAAAACAATTAAGGAATCATAACTAGGCCAACACCAAGAGGTGCTTAGCCGCTCATATTAACCATACAAATCAATTCAATATTTAACGTTACGAAATACATGAATCGAAAGTAAAGAAAAGATAAAATGCTAATGCTTATCGTAGGGAGTGATTTCTCTCTTGGAGATAGCTCCGTATGCTCCTCTAGACCTCGACTTTGGCTTCTTCCCACGTTCTTTGGTGTGGTGTGTGAAATGGGATGCTTTGAAATGCTGGAAATCGTGGGGTATTTATAGGCCAGATCGGGTTACGGCGTAACTAATTAAATAGTTACGCTGTAATCATCTATTTCTTCGTAATTTGCACTAGATCTGCTGCTTACGGCGTAACCTTAGAAGTGGTTACGCCGTATCTTCAATAATTCAATCTGTTGTTACCGTAGCTTATGTACGAGTTACGCGAGTAGTTATCGCGGCCGGATCCTCATTTGACCTAATATAGTTACGTCGTCATCTTTTAAGAGAGTTACTGTAATCTTCGATGAGTTGGCTTTCGAGTCACGCTTTAGCATACGGCGTAATGACGTGGAGAGATGAGCGCGTAATTCTTCAAAGTAAGCATACTGAGATAAATCTTTAATAATTCTCCAATTCTACGTCTCTTTAGCTCCAATGCTCGTAATTTACCTGAAAGTGGAATATAATGGAAAACAAGCGTAAATCCATATAAATGATATAAATTACAAGCATTATTGGGGGAAATTGACACTTAATATTCAGGATAATTTGATGCTATCAGTGATGCTCACGAATATCTACAACGAACAAATAACCAACCACAACCAACAACGAAAACCAATAAATTAGGGTTTTCAACCAATCATTTGAATAACAACAATCTCATCGGAATCATCAATCAGTAGCCAATCGGCCACTAAACCCCATAAAAATCAAAAGCCGCAAGCTTGCACACACCCATCACAAAGCTATTGGTGCATATCAAAGAGATCGCTTTCAGAGTTTTCTGGAGACACACCAAATCACCAAACACCTCCATTAGCAACCCCATATAAATCAAAAGCGACAAAGTAAGATAGATACGCACAAAGAGAGATAGGTTTGAGAGTTTTCTGGAAATGTAAAAAATCAGCAACACCGCCATTAGGAATACGTATTAACACAAAATAAAATTGACCAGGCCAGCAGTAGCCCACAAACGGCCCGAAAATTTCTCAAATATTTTATTCTGGCAAAACGACGTAGTTTTGATCGCCCGTATATATTTATAATTTTGATGCCCTATGGGTCTTGTTCACACATGGGTTGTGCCATAGAGTGGGGTTTAAGCCTTTATGGACCATGCTAATTCTCATAATCAAAAGTTCTGCCAAACATGAGTAAATATGAATTCACATTTTTAATCAGTTTGTTATCTTGTGCATAAATGTGGTATCATGTATATTTTCTTAATTGGCTGTCCACTTGTCCTAAGGTTTCTGATTTGGTAATGCTTTCAAATAATCTTATTGTTTGAAAGCATAGCATGTTTATCGAGTTATCTAATCAACTCGTGGTTAACATACATGTATCTAAGAGCGCAAGGTATAGTAACTTAAGTTAACACCAAAAATCTCGCCACATTATTTCAACACAAAATAATATAACACAAAAAAATTAGTCTTTATCATAACACCAAATAACACCACTTTTTTTTTGGACCCACATTTTAAAAATTACAATTTACAAATTATACCCTAAACAATTTCATTCATTAAACAATCTAATACTTCATGTCTTCATTAATAAAATTAAACATTAAAATACGAAATAAAAAGGTTACAAAAATAAAATACGCCTAAAAAATTACGAAAAAAAGTACGAAATGAAAAAACCACTACGAGTACATAAAAAAAAGTTATGACATAAAAAAATACAATAAGTAAATAAAATAAAACTATTCGGGTGGGGATGGCAAATTATATTTTTCAGAGATTTTCCTCTTCTCCATTTCGATCCAAAACGCAGCGGTAGGATCCATCTCCCTCGTGTTAAGACTGAGAAATTTAAATTCTTCCAAACGCATTATCGTCCGGTCTTTCTCTCTAGCCACCTCGTACGCCTCTTGGGCCGCTTCCCGTCTAAGTCAAAGTTCAGATGACGTACCTTCCAATTGGCTTGACGAACTTCTCCCGGTGCTCGTTGTGGTATTTAATTTTTGTTTTTTTCCGGCGTGTTGTTTTCCGGACGGACGTGGTCGTACATCATCACCGAATAGCTTTTGGTGGCTTTCTCCGGTTTACTTCAACAGTTTCGGTGCGTCCCATTTTGGACACCCCTTCAAAATTTCCCACGCTTTCTCTTGAGCTAACGAAACACCTTTATGCTCGTCACGATACATTTGTCTATTGTGTTTCATATTATCCATTTCACTTTCATCGCTTTTTTCCAAACGTTTAGCACGTTTGAAAACTGTTGGGAACGTTTAGCACGTTTGAAAACTGTTGGGAATTATATTTTGTAAAACAGATTTAAGTGTGTTTAAGTCTGTTCAGTATTAGTTCTGTTAGTGTTAGTGGTTAAGTCTAGTAAGCCAGACTTAAGTCTGTTGATAGTTAAGTCTGCCAGTACTAATGATGTTAAGTCTGGCAGAACAAATAGTCGTGAGTCAAGTCTGTTTATGTCTAAAACAAAATAGTTTGTTAGAGTTATAATAGGAATATATATGTACGCGTAGAGATATCTTAGGAGAAGATATCTTTACCCTTCTACAAGTTTGTTAGTGAATTAGGGTTTCCTTGGTGTATAAAAGGATTCCTAAGGTGTTAGGTTATGGTACGGGTTGTAAGCATTAGCCTTTGAGCAAATTAATAGAAATTACGAAGTTAGTTATTCTTGTGTTCTTCATACTTTGTGTGTTAAGATTCCGCATTAACACATTAAGCTTTTGCAAAGAGTTCTTCATATAGTAAATTGGATTTACTCAAGTTTACTATTATTCATTCAAGGCTACTTGGATTCATAAACTTTTGGACCTACAAAAACCGCGTTAAACTTTTGCCAATTTTCGTTCACCGTATGCCACTTGCTTGTTAGCATATCCTTGTTGCAAAGTTGAAAAATTTTCTTATTGAACTCGTTCATAACCCGTTAGCAAAACGTGGTGCATTTTTGAGAAACTCCTACATTTCGATCCTCGAAAACGGCCACGTAACACTTGGCAAGTAATAGTTCCTCCTCCGGTGTCCAACGTAACGTAGTACCACTCACGTCGGGATTTCTTTCATATAATATTGCCGTTGTTGTTCGAATTGCTCGGGTGTCAAACCAAGTGAGTTAGGGAAAGGGTTTGAAGAAGACGCGTTTGGGTTTGAAGAAGATCCGACGTTCGGGTTAGGGAAAAGATTTCCAAAACCCATTAAGTTCAAAAAACTCTCGTCACGTGATGACGATTTTTTTAATTTTTTTTTTTGTGAGAATAGAAGTATATGAGTTATTTTTTTGTGAGAATAGAAGTATATGATAGTGGGTATATATAAGGGTTTAATTTTTTTTTTGAAATATCGCCGTTATTATTAGACGGTAAGATTTTTTTTCTTCCATACTAGCCTTTAAGATTCAAACGAGGGGTGCAAAGTGTATTTTTTTTAATAACCGTTGCACCCGAGGGGTGCAAAGTGTAACTTCTCATTTGTCCGCTCCACGTTTCAACTTGCGTTGATATGGCAACGCCGTTCACAACGCAATAATAACGTCGAGGAGGACGGTATGGTAATGCAGCCCAACGCCGAGCCACGTCGGCCTCAACGCAGTTGGGGCGTTACCACACCGAGTGCTCTAACGAACGAACATGACATGAGTTCATAAGTAAATGTTTTATCTTGCACAAGTAATTGGCTTTTTCTTTGTAATTCTTTTTCATGTTGGCTATATTTAAATAGGTCGCCAGATAAGTAATTATGTACCTCAAAACATGGTAAATTCAACTCCCTTAACATATACTTATAAAGGTTTTTTCTGTTTACACCTATACTTATTCAAGATTCATTATTTTAGTTATGTTTTAGAGTTAATTATTTGAAAATGTATCATACTTGTCACTTTTTGTTATTGTGTGTACTGAATTTTTTTCCTCTTATGATGTGTACTAAACTTTCAAATTTCGATTATTGTATGTATTTTGTGACTATTCTGCCATGTAAAATGACCATTTTAGCCTTCCGAATTTGAAAAAAGTAAGGGTAAAATGGTTACAAAATACACACAATCATCGAAATTTGAAAGTTTAATATACACAATTAAAAAGAAAAAAAATTTAGTACCCACAATAACAAAAAATGATAAGTATGATATATTTTGAAGCAATTATGGAGCATACGTTGACCATGCCCTTGTGATGGGGGTTAATCCTTGAGCGAATCTAATACACTGTTTGCTAAATTTCGTGGTGGTATAGTCAAGGTTGGTGACTAAAACTGTATGAAGTTATTAAGTCGAAGCAAATAGTTACTTGATCTTCACATTGGTTACAGAATAGATTACTTAATAACCAAAACATGATTAAATTATTTCATGTAGTCTTTTTTTATTAAGCAAATTACCCAAACGAACCATATACACATTGATAATACAAAAATGAACCTTTTTCTCACACTTTACCAAACTGACCAAAAAATGTGATTTTCAACCCGTCTTTGTCTACTTTTTGTATGCATGTAAACCTTAAGATAAGTTATCAATATGCATCTTTGTAAGCACAAGCTAGAATCAGCCTTCTTTGCTAAACGCATCAAAAAGAACATGTTTCTGCATGATCAATGTAAATGCTTAAATCCTATCTCATTCTCGTCACCATCTTCCTCGCCACCATCTTCATCTTCAAAACCTAGCTCACCATCTTCCTCGACCATCTTCAAGCATTCAATCGGCCATTCTTATCAGTAGCATTTCCCCACGCCAGTGGCCTCCCCGCCTAGAGCCACGCCAGCCACGCCTCGCACATGTGGCCCCCCACGCCATGGGCCAGCAGGGCCACGCCACGCAGGGCCACGCCCATCTCACTTCCTGCCCAGCAAAGACTTATACGCCCTCGGTTTATATCACATACACGCATTCTACGGCGAACGTACGCTACCAATCTAACGTCTCATATTGAAAAGTTCATTTTTGAAAATTGTATGGGCGTGGTTTATATGTGTAAAGTACTCGGAGAAAGTGTCCATTTAAAAAAATTTCTCTTTTTTATTTGCCTATGACAGAAGCATCATATTTATTTAAATATCAGTAAAAAAGAAAAAGTCAAAGCTTCGGCGACAAATACGGGAGATAATTGCAGTTGTTCAAGAGGCATCATATGTTATCAACTTGTCCAAGATCCAAAATGCAAGTCAACATCTAAAAGACTTGTTGCAGGGTTGACTTACTAGCAGTTACCAAAGTGCGTTAATGCATAGTTACATACCTACCTTGACCAAGTTTTTTTTTTTTTTTTAAAAGCAATTAGCATTAGCTACATTATTATTTATTGTTAGAAAATTTAGTGCACTTAGAGATCATTTCACACTTGGTAATGGGCTTGATGGTACGGAGTGTACACCCATCAGTTTCCTGATCAACCTGACTCAGATAGTGGTTAAGTATTATTAGTGTCTGATGAAGTTCAGTGAGTTCACTCTTCAGTGAGTGACACTCTAGACTGAATGGATCATGCTGATGAGTTCAGCCTGGGCTGAAGGATCTCAGCAGCAGGGAGTTCTCTCATCAAAGAGTTCATGTCCTCAGGGAGTGAACCTCTTAGTGAGTACACTCAGGGAGCAACCATCTTAGGGACTAGCTCATCAGTAAGTGTAACAACAAGGTGGGATTGAATCATGAATGACTTGTAACGGCTTTGACCTATTCAAGTGGCAGTTTTAAATGCAATAATGACCACGTTTAATTTGTCGTGTAACCACTAATCCCGACTATTATGGATGCTAATTATATGGTGATTAATGAGCCGTTAATCACTCATAATTCCATGGCTAGGGTTTGAGTAATCTCTAATATAAATAGAGATCATAACACAACGGCATGGAGATGATACAGAAAACTAAAACACTTGGATGCGCAAGGGTTATTGATTTGTACCTAAATCATTAACACACATGTGGTCTTATCCCAAGTAGATATTCGTGATACCTAGGCATTATGGTCGAATAGCTTACTTTGAAAAGTGATAACACGATTCCAAGTGATATCGGGTAACCATTCATTGGTATATTTATTTTTATGTATGCATGTCAACACCTTTTAAACAGGCTGTGATCGACAAGTGGGAAAGTGGCATGATTATCTATTTAAGATTAATAATAACCATCACTCAAGCGGTGTAAAGTAGTACATCTACAATATAATTTTTCCCTAGCTAGAGTTGGAAGAAATGAGATGGCAGGAACATCAATTCAGCAGCTGATGCTGCGAAAATAGAAGAGTTGGAGTACATTCAGGCCAGCATCAAATGCTAATGTCTCTAACTTTGTTCCGTGAAGCTATCAGGTTCATATAACTACCAAATCTGGAAGACTTAAATGCTTTGCCTCATGGAGAGTCATAAAAATGTGTGGCATGCAGATATGGTTGGTCAGGGAGTAAGAGTAAAGAGATCATTGAACGATATGAAGGCCTTCTCAGAGGTTGGATTTTCGGTTCAATGAAGAAGTACTCAAGCATGTCATTTACAGCATACAATAAGGGGACATTTGGGACAAACTAAACGGGTTATATGCCGCCAAACCATGTCGTCTAATAGGTACGTCATGATGAAACACCACCAATTTGATTTCCAATAGTAGAACCAACCATTGAACTAAATTTATGAACTGAAATGCATGTTCTACTTCACCAGGACCCTACGACCAAGATGGAACACTAATAGAAGTACATGCAAATGACGACGACGACAGCAAACTCGACACAAAGTTACGAAATATTACTGTTGAAGGGCATTGGTGGGAACCAAAAGCCATAGTGGAAAGCCATAAAGATGCAGCCACAATGGTGATCAACGATAGTGGCGACACAATGCTTCATTGAGCGGTTAAAGAAGGAATAAATTGATTTCGTTAAAAACTTACTGAACTTCATGGAAGAAGGAATACTTATCAAAAAGCAAAATTTTGATGGCGAGACAGCCTTTCACACTGCTGCTATCGTTGACAACGTAACAAATATGCGACTGAACTCTTGGTCAAGAAGCAAAAAGAATCATTGGGAATTACAGACCACCAATCAAGGACACCACTGTCAAGCGCTTATGACAAAATGCAGCATGATACATTTTTATATTTGCTTGAAGCCACCGGAAACGGACTGGAGTTTCTTCTTTCTGACCTTAAACTATTTGTCCCGCAATTCTATCAGCATGAAACAATATGGTTAGTTGTTACTATACACAAATAAATCCATAATGTACTTTATTCACACGCTTTCTTACGTCCTGTAGAATTAGCACTGAAGTTGGTCAAGATACGTCCCCTATTGTCTTTTGCTACGACAGATGATAAGGTGTTGATGGCATTAGCTACTAACTTTCCAAGTGAGTTTGGCTTATGGGAATCATGGATCTATCCATGTAAATAATCTTATTTTCCCTCAAAAACAGAGAAATTTAGAAACATGTAGTCCTATATTGACAGTGGTACTACCATGCATATCTTGCAGCTTCGTACAGTGTGCATCAGATAATAGTCAAGAGAAGCTCTTTGATATTTAGTTCGTTTGAGTTTTTGAATAAAAAGACTGACAACATCTTGTGGGCAATGAGAAACAGTAAAAACACATATTACACTTGGTTATTGCCAGAAATTGTCTTAATATTACTTGGTCAGTTGTCGATGATCATAACTACAGCTTGATCAGTCTATACATGCAAACTTGAAACTAGTTCCAATAGCATATTTAATTAAGTGTGTCTCATGTGCAGTTCCAGTAGCTGTGTTTTATCTAATATATATATCAGCTAATTTGTATCAGCATTTTAGTACTTCTTTCTCCTTTCTTATTGTTGTATCCCCCCACCTGTGGAAGGTTTTAGTACCTGTAGGTAAGATTATATAGTTAATCAGATCACCACCATCGGTTTAGAGATGGAAATTTGAGTTCTATTGACTGTCCTAAAAGTCGTGTTGTAACTTAATTGTTTTGATTGCACTGGTTCCAATCAAGCATATTGAAAAGGAAAAAAAGGCTACAGCCAAGCTAAAGAGATTTTAAAATTGATATTAAATGAAATGAAGAACAAAAAGTCAACTTTTATAATTACAATCAGTTTTACCAGAGACCAATCCTGGAGGCTGCACGTGTGGATGCTTGCGTGGTTGTTGTTCATATTTTAATTAGTTTTCCTCTCGTTGTGAGCTGTATGAATGAAAGAAATCATAACGTTTTTCAATTAGCAATAATAAACCGTTCACAAAAGTATACAACCTTCTGTCCCCCGAGATTAAGCATAGTGAATATTATACAACTATAATGGATCTTCCAAAGGAAAACTCTGGTGCACTTGGCCGGAGGATTGTCATCTTCATTTGTACTCAGTCAAACTACGGGTGCAAAGACTACAACTCCAACAAGAACACCAATGGCATGAGGTACATCACAATTAAGTTTTACATCTTCGTTCTGTTTTGATCTCTAGTTGCACAAATAACGAGCTGAATTTATACAGGGAAGTGAAGAAGCTCATGTTCCCTGCAGAACTTATGTATGGAAATATCTATATGGAGACATCAGAAATGATGTTCACAAGGGAACATACCGATTTGCTGAAGGAAAGAGAGAGGTGGATGAAAACCACTGCAGAATCTTGCAGCCATCACTGCTGCACTGATTGTCACAATTGTATTTGCAGCAGCAATAACTGTACCGAGTGGAAACCATCAGGAAACGGGCATCCCCATGTTTAAAAATGAAATGGCATTCACTATTTTTGCAGTGTCTGACGCACTCTCACTATCTACAGCGGCTACTGCACTATTAGTGTTTTTATCAATCTTAACTACACGTTTCTCCAAAATAGATTTTCTGCTTAGTTTGCCAAGACGATTGATCATATGTCTTTGCGCGTTATTCCTCTCTACAACTTCCATGATGGTAGCCTTCGGTGCAATATTGTTCCTTGTCTTCTGCGATCAAAGAACATGGATGCTAGTACCAACAGGACTATTTGGTTGCTCGCCAATCTCAGTTATTGTTGTTGGCCTCAACGATTATGGATCAATGATCTTACTAAGTCAAAATCAAAATATACCAATCAAGGAATGAAACAAAGTTCTGTAAATATGCTTTGTATTAAATCAAATATGTCATCATCATAATCTGTTACAATTGCTAATCTATTTATACAAGTGAATGGGTACAAGTGAAAGGATGTGTCGGTTGGGAGTTAACTGCCATATGGCAGTTATGTTTGTAACTGCAAAATAGCAGTTACTTGTGTAACTGTTAAGGTTGACTTTTCTGTGTTTGACCACCTGGGTTGACCGGGTCGTATGGGGTAAATGGGTAGATTGGGATTAAACCAATATTCTCTCCCTTAATCACAATCGCTTTGTTGTAGATCTTTGACTCCGATTAGTTGTCTCTTTGTTAGGAATCTGATCTTCGGTAGTGCTTTTGTGAGCATGTCGATATACTTCCAAATTCTCCGCTTATAAACTCGACTTGTAAATCTTCTCTTTCAACGCATTCTCTTATAAAGTGATATTTTATGTCAATGTGCTTACTCCTTCCGTGAAATACAGGATTCTTCATTAGTTCGATGGCAAACTTGTTTTCGACCATTATCTTAACCTTTTCTTCTTGGGTATGTGTAAGCTTGCTGAGTAATCTCTTTAACCATAATGCTTGTGTTCCGCTTCTTTGTTGCTTTGCAATGAATTCGGATTCACATGATGATAGAGCTATTGTGGCTTGTTTTGTGTACTCCAACTGATTGGTGATTCACCATAGTATAATATAATTCCAAGAGTGCCTTTGCCTTCTTGAGTGTTGACTCCGTGAAGCTCTGTCACTATAACCTTGTATCTGGTTTCCTCCATTGTGTTTGTAGGTGATTCCATAGTCTTTTGTTCTTTTTACATAGCGTAGTACACGATAGCTTTCATATGTTGTTCCTTTGGTTCTTGCATAAAACGACTAAGTAATCCAATGGAATAACTTAATTCGGGTCTTGTATGTAGCGTATATCGTAAGCATCCAATTAAGCTTCGATTCAGTTGAGTTGACCGTTGTTTCTTCAGTATTCTTTGTTAATCTTGTTCCTGGATCCATAGGTATTAGCGTTTGTCGCAGCCTAGCATTCCAACTTCCTTTAGGATCTTGCTTGCGTGGGCGGATTGCTTTATTGATATGTCACCTCCAGTTTGTGTGACTTCAATTCTAAGTAGCGGATAGTAATCCTAGGTCACTCATCTTGAATTTTTCTTCCATTTGAGCTTTGAATTTGTCTATTTCTTCTTTAGGTGTGCCAGTGATGATTAAATTATCTACATAGACTCCAACTAGAAGTATTGAATCTTTTGATTTCTTCGTGTAGACAGCTTGTTCAAAAGCGCATTTCTTGAAATCTAAAGACTTCAAGGTGTTGTCTAACTTTATGTTCCAAGAACGTGGTGCTTGTCTTAAACCGTATAGAGCTTTTGTGAGTCTGTAGACTTTTCCGTAATCTTCTTTCTTTATAAATCCTTCGGGTTGTGTAACATACACTTCTTCTTTCAAGTCTCCATACAGAAATGCAGATTTGACGTCAAGGTGATGTACTTCCCATTTATTATTAGCGTATGGCTAATAGTAGTCGGATTGTTTCCATTCTTGGTTACAGGTGCAAAGACTTCTTCGAAATCTATGTCATGCTCTTGTATGTAGCCTTTTGCTACTAGTCTTGCTTTATGCTTGACTATATTTTCATTAGCATCTTTCTTGGTCTTGAATGCCCACTTTAATCCAATGGCTTTATGTCCTTTTGGTAGAGTGGTTAGTTCCCATGTATTTTTTCTGTTGATGGAATCTAATTCGACCTTCATTGCTTCAATCCATTTTAGATCGTTTGATGCTTCCTTGTAATTCTTAGGTTCATCTTCAGCTAGTAATAATTGCTCGGGTAATATTTCCTCGGTGTTTTCGTATATATCATTTAACGTTCTAAAACCTTGTAGTGGTATATGATCAAAGTTTGGATGTAAATTCCTGGTTGTATTTGAGTTACTTTGATTTGTTGAACGTGCTGAGGTAGTAGGTGTAATTTGAGCGTTTACTCGCGATGAAGTTGTAGATGGTGTGTGAAATGCTTGTGAGGGTGAGTTTGTTGTTAATGTTGTATCATCATTTGTAGGGATATCATTGTCTTCTTCATTTGGTTGGATGTCTTGCTCCTGATGATCATTTGTGGCTTCTAGGTTTTCGACTTCGAAGTCAAACCATTCAGGTTGATTGTTGGTGTGTTCATTCAAGTAATCCTTCCAGTCCCATGCTTCATCCTCTTTAAACTTCACATCTCTACTAACACAAAATCTTTGTGTTGTTGGATCAAATAGTCGATAGGATTTTGATCCTTGTTCATTTCCTAAGTATACCATTTTGTTGCTTCTGTCATCTAACTTTGTCAGATGTTGTGATGGTACCTTTGCATATGCTATGCAGCCGAAAACTTTTAGGTTTTCTAGGTTTGGATTTCTTTGTTTAACCGCTTCATATGGAGTGATGTCTTCTAAGGATTTTGTAAGAACGCTGTTTAGAATGTATATTGAATGTCTAACACGCCTTGAACCCAAAAATTTTGAGGCATGTTGGTTGCTTTCATCATGCATCTTGTTGTAGACATAATTGTCCTATTTCTTCATTCAACTACTCCATTTGGCGGTTATGTAAGGTGCGGTAAGTTGTCGTGCTATACTATTTTCTTTACAGTATTTAGTGAATTCGTTAGATGTGAATTCTCCTCCATGATCAGTTCTGAACATTTTTAATGTTATCCTTAGCTCCTTCTCTATTGTATTCTTGTATTCCTTGAAAGTATCAAATGCTTGATCTTTCGTGTTTAGAAATATTTCGCCCATATATCTTGAATAGTCATCGACTAGTAAGAATATGTATCTTTTTCCAAATGGTGTTGGTGGTGTAATTGGTCCACATAAATCTCCGTGATACTAAATCTAAAGTGAGGTTGATCTAGTTTTTGCTTTCTTGGGAAATGGTGCTCTGCTTTGTTTACCAATTAAACAAACATCATAGATTTGTGTTGTATGTTTAATGGCAGGTATTCCTTGAACTAACTCTCTTTGAGTCATTGATTTTAGTGATTCAAAGTTGAGATGTCCTAGTCTTGCGTGCCATAACCAAGTGTTGTCCTTCAAGTTTACTAGTAGGAAAACATGTGTGCCTATCTTCAGACTTGCTTTGTATAGACGGTTTCTTTGTCTCTGACTTTCATGAAGATTTTGTTGTCCATGTCATAAAGTCGTAATTCATCGTCTTCCATTACTACTTTACAATCGATTTCGGTGAATTGTCCAAGGCTCAATAAGTTGCTTTTTAGGCTGGAAATGTAATATACGTGTGATATGATTCTTTGTTTTTCGTCATCACATTCTATTAAAATTGAACCTTTTCCTTTGATCTCTATGTGAGATCCATCTCCGAATCTTACTTTTTCACTAACGTTCTCATCTAGGTCTTTGAAGTGTTCTCTCATTCCAGTCATATGATTGCTGGCTCCATTGTCTAAGTACCATAGACTATCTACATTTGTCTCTTTATATCCTACATCTTCTTCGTGTAGCGAGGTAATTTGATCTTTAAGTTTTGTTACAGGTGGGTCTTCTAATATTGCCATTAGTAAGGTAGGCTCTAAGTCCTCCTCGACAAGATTAGATTGCATACTAGTGTTTGGTTTTGAATGACACTTAGTTGCATAATGACCCATTTTATTGCATTTGTAACATTTTACTTTGCTAAGATCAATATGTGATTTGTTGAAGTTGTTGTGAGAGTTTTCTCCTTCTTGCTTTTCTTTCTTAAATTTTTCGTGGTTTTTGCCGTGTGAAAATTTATACTTCCCACATCCACGTCTTCTAAAGTGTTTTCCTATATTGTCATGCCATGTGAACATCAATTTTTCTTGGTTGTCCACATGTCTTCCCTTTTTGAACTTAATCCTTTCTTCGTAGGTCTTAAGTCTTCCAATTGCTTCTTCCATAGTCATTTCACTTAGGTCGGAATATTATTCTATAGATGCGACTATTTGCAGATACCTATCGGGTACAACATTTAGTAGTTTCCGTACTAAGGTTTCATCTTCTATGGTGTGTCCTAGACTAGCAGCTTTGTTTACGAGAGTTGTAAGTTTTGTAGTGAAGGGGTCGATTGTCTCGTCTTCTTTCATGTATAACATCTCAAAGTCGGATTTGAGTGTTTGAAGTCTTGCTTGTTGGACTCTGGTTTCGCCAACGTATCTAGTTTTCAAAGCATTCCAAATGTCTTTGGCGGTTTTGTGCTTTGTTATTTGAAGTAATTGTTCTTCGGGTAAGGCTCGGTAAAGAAATGCAATAGCGGTTTTCTCTCTTTTTTCTTATTGGGTTGAGTCGACTGAGTCGGCTCTATTGTTTCCCATAAGCTATTTGCTTCGAAAATAATTTGCATGCGAATTGCCCATAATAAGTAATTCGCGGGCTTTAGGATTGGGCATTGAAATTGGGGTGTACTATTTGAAGTATTAGTATTAGGTTCCTTATTACCACTTTCTTTCGTCATATCTTAAAGATATTGACAATAAATCTCCAAGAAAATTTTAACACGATGTGTGTTGAAATTTCTTATTTTTAATGAGCTCTAATGTTTTATTTTCCTTAAATGTGTATAAAACTTTTATAGGGTCTAGTTTTGAAAAACTATCCTAGGGAGATTAAAAAAATTCTTAAATGAAATATCCTAAGGTTAATTACTCCTTAAAAGTTATTTCTAATATAGTAAGCAGTGTAATCACTAGGTTACTATATCTAAAAAAATGATGAAGTACTAAATTTGTAAATTAAAGTAACTTATCAAACAAAAATAATATATATCAAAAAATGAAAAATATATACTTTAAAAAAATGAAAGAGTGCTTTTATGAATTTTGGAACCTAGAGGGGTTAATGGTCTAACCCGATACCTTAAATAAAAAAAATTCTTTGTGTGTAGCCCTACTTAAAAAATGCGCCTCCTTCTAATATATTTTATCTCTTTTGTGAGATAAAGGGGTATGCTTCTCTCTTATTCCTTAGGGTGTGTTTGGTAGAGAGAAATGAATGGAGAGAAATGGAAATGAGCTCATTTCTCATGTTTGGTAGAGAGAAATGAAGGGAGAGAAATGGAAATGAGATTTTGGTGAGGAAATGGAGAGAGTTGGCTAGTGTAATTTAAGGAGCTCCATTTCCTTTAATTTTGTGGAGAAATTGGAGAAATTGATTAAATTTATTTTATTTTTATTTATTTTTATTTTTTATTTTTTTACATTTTAAAAAAATATATTTAAAAAAAAAAAATATATTTTTTATTTATTATTTTTTTTTAAAATAAGTTTTTTTTAAAAATAAATACATTTTTTTACAAAATTATTTTTAAAAAATTATTAAATTTTTTTTTTAAAATAAATACATACATTTTTTAAAATAAATAAGTTTTTTTTTTAAATAAATACATTTTTTTTCAAAATGATTTTTAAAAAATTATTATTTTTTAAATATTTTTAAATTTTTTTTATTTAAAAATAAGTTTTTTTTTTAAATAAGTTTTTTTAAAAAAAAATTATTTTATGAAATTTTTTTTTTTTTTAAAATAAATTTTTTTTCATTTCTCGGGTCAAGTCTCTGTTGTTACCAAGCATTAGAATTGAACAAAATTCTCCACTGATTTTATTCTCTACTTCATTTCTTTTCTCTGAATTTCTCTCTACCAAACGCACCCTTATATCTCTTTATTTTGAGATACAGAAAAGTAAAAATGTCTCCTTTGAGAGACTGAGACTGATATTTCGTCTCTTCTTTCTGGGATTGATCCCGTTATCTTCTCCTGATGTTTATGGCCTTGTTGCCTTCCTATCTTCTCCTGTGTGGTGTTCTTCGCGAGCACTCCTTCCCTTCAATCGAAATTTTTAGGGTTTCGGTGAATTGGGGGTTTTTAGTCCGTGAGAGATATGGATTATTGAAGAGAGTAATTAAGTCGATTTGTGACTTAATTAAAGATTTGGGCTTGATTCTTGGTTCGGAACAGGTGTGTTTGTTCTAATTTGAATCTTTTAATTCTGCCCTAATTGATGACTTCGTTTAGATTTTGTTTGAATCAATATAAAACGATTTAATTCGTTTCTAATCCTATTTGGATTAAAGATTCAGTTTCGATGGGTAAAAAAAAACTTTGCGAATGATTTTTTGTTGTCGGGTTTGAGTAATCACTTTTGTGATTGTTCCCTTGATGCGACAAAAAAAGGAACACAAAAATGATCTTTGATTTGTGTTCGGTTAATATTTGCAGAATTTTTATTTTTATTTTTATCGAGACTGTTTCTTGGTTCTAATTGATTCTGAAACTAAACGAAAATGGTAAATGATGATTTTTGGTTAGTGTGACCAAACCTCTCTGATACCTATTGTTGGCCTCAACGATTATGGATCAATGATCTTATTAAGTCAAAATCAAAATATACCAAACAAGGAATGAAACAAAGTTCTGTAAATATGCTTTGTATTAAATCAAATATGTCATCATCATAATCTGTTACAATTGCTAATCTATTTATACAAGTGAATGGGTACAAGTGAAAGGATGTGTCGGTTGGGAGTTAACTGCCATATGGCAGTTATGTTTGTAACTGCAAAATAGCAGTTACTTGTGTAACTGTTAAGGTTGACTTTTCTGTGTTTGACCACTTGGGTTGACTGGGCCGTATGGGGTAAATGGGTAGATTGGGATTAACCCAATAATTGTTACTCTACAACTCCCACTTGTGATAGAATTGTTCCAGTCAACGTATATTTCCAGGTTTGGTATAGTTACATTGACCGTTGTATATGACTAAATGTAATGCAATCTAATGTTCAGTAGTGATTGTTTAAATAGCATGGAATTCAAGTCAAGCATTAAACCTCTGTTTCAATGTAACACATCCACTTACAGCATATGCCTTTATTTTATTCTAGTTCTCCTTAGTCTATGTAACCCTTAACAGTCCAGATTATATCGATGATATCTTTATGGGATATGCATAAATAGTAAAGCGGCCATATCTACAAATACTTTGTTATAGAAAATCTTTCATAACAGTTGGTTTTTGATATCATTAGTATCTGCTATGAACTAATAAGAGTGCAGCTTATCATATAGTTAAAGCTAATTCTCCTAACCCGTTATCACATATAAAATCCACCATGAGATGTGTCAGAATTCATCATCCATTGGACTAATTTATCCAGGGATTACAATCCATATCAGTAGAAAGTGACAACAGCGGAAACTAAAAAGCTCAACTGGAAACGAGAAAGATAACATAATTTGTTGAATTTGCCAATGCGAGGTATCCAATACTTCCTCACTCTTAAACGGTAACATAATTTCGTTTTTGAAGGAAATGACATAAGAATCCAGCTTGTAACAGAAAAGGGAAACAATTTTATCAAAATTGAAAGATAATTTAAATTGTTAACCTTTTTATTGGTACCGTAAGACTTTTTGACTTAGTGGTATGTGAGTGACTCATTAACTATGAGCAAATTATGTATTCACATATAATCAGTTTCAGGTCATGCGCATTAACGTGGTGAGTTATATAACTTTTTTTTTAACGAAGTTATATAACTTGAGTATCATATTTGCACTGAATATACTAACGTTTTTTGGCTTGATATTGTTCCAAATAATCTTTCAATTTATCTTATTGCTTAAGAGCCTAGCCACATGTTTATCAAGCAATGTAATCGATCAGTTTTGAAATACATGTCACTATTGAATGAACATGACGCGTTATATTGATCTGGCTTATTCACATCCTCTAACTTCAGTTTTTGATATAATGAAATCCTCCTTTGGTAATTTTACAAATTATTAAGTGATAAGTGTCTCATAAAAAAAAAGTAAAGTAAAGTAACACCCAATTCCGTCTTCCACGGGTTATGAGTACCCAATACCTTTTCTTGTGTTTGGAGGAGGTTAAAATGTGTGTTTGGGGGAGGTTAAAATGTGTGTTTGGGGGAGGAAATACCAGGTAGAGACAACTTTACCCCTACCTAGGTAGCTTCATTCTAGGCCTGCTTTCAGCTTCTACCGGTAGAAAGGACTCCTCCGGCCTTTGTGTGAGATCGAACCCCCGACCTCGAACCCCTACCCCTTACCGGTTGAAAAGGGGTTTCCAACTAATCCAACCCTACTTGTTTTGATAAGTGTCTCATCAAATCGCCTAAATGTGTCATTGTATCGGATGTATTATGTTGAAATCCTACTAGATAAGTGTCGTTTATTAAAGAAGAAACAGAATTAGTATTTTATTAAAGAAGAAAAGCCAATCATAAAAGCTAAGCTACATGTTTCAAAACTATTGATAATCATCATACACATATTGACACTATCTTGTAGTATATTATATTATACTCCGATATAATGTAAAAGTCAAGTTGCATGAATAGTTGAATAATGACAAATTTCACATTCCCCTAGATGTATTATCAAAATGTATTTATGAAATAATCGTAAACACTATACATTATATTATCCAAAATCGAAACACTATCAAACGTTACTGATAAAAAACTTGTATTATAAAAAAACATGCAAAGTTACAAATATTTAACTTTCTTTGATGTATTCTCATCTAAACATATTATTTGAAACAAATGTTCTGAAAACCGGGTTTTTTAATCGACCCGGTCAAGTCACCGGGTTATCGGTTCGACCGTCAACTCAACCTGATTTTATATTAAAAAAACTATTTTTTAAGCGGTTCGACCACCGGTCAACCTTTTTATAAAAATGAAAAAAACTAAACTCGGTCTACTCGGGTCACTTAAAACCCGACGGGTATAACTGGTTAACCCGTTTTTAAAAACCACGTTTTTTTGTCACATATTTATTTTACTAGATATGTGGAAAAAAAATGGTCACATATTTATTTTACTGATATGTGAAAAAAAAAACAAAAAACAAAAAAAAGACAAACTTGAATAAATATCAAACATGTATTCAGTAAATAGTAACACGTATATTATCAAATTTTCGTTTTAATAATTTACTTTAACCCTCATTCATAAACTTTACCTTTCATTAGTATCTCAAATCTCAAATTAAAACTTAAACAACAGCAGACGATCGCCGGCATCTCCATCACCATCTTCGTTCCGTTACCATCACCACCATTGCACCGCCATCATCACCGTCGTATCACCGTAATATCTTCACCATCGCGACATCGAGATCACCGTAATCACTTCACCATCGCCGTCGTCACACCGTCACATTCACAATCACCGCCGTCGTCTCCGATTCAGATACATCTCTAAGGTTAATTTCTGATTTCAACCTATTGTTCAATTGAGTTTGTAAGTGTTGAAGATCACAAGTGAAATCTCTGTACAAACTCCTGATTTGTTGATTGAGTGTTAATATTAGGGTTTTAAATCTAATTATTATGTTGATGTAGGTATGTTTGGCAATGAGATTTTAAGGGCGTTTAGAAACGATTACTTTAGGGTGTAACATTCAGCGTTTAGAACTGAGAGCACATTTGGCAAGCAGCGTTTAGCATTTTAACTTTTTTATCAAAACATTACTTGAAGGAGCGTGAAGCATTTAGCTTTTACGTCATTTGACACTTGATAATCACTAATACAGCTACATTACCAAACACTTCAACTACTGTTGTTGCTTGCCACTATTGCTAATTGCTTTTGTTAATGTGAGTTCAATTTAAGTTCATAATTATATGCTTTTGTTAATGTGTTCAGCGATGTTTCTGCCCCTGGAAATAACTAAGAAGGTCGTTTTCCTGGAATTAGCTCTACGGAGGCAATGGAGGTGTGGGCTAATCAACAGAAATGGAAAAAGTCATACCTGGTATCAATGGAGGCGTGGGCTAATCCATCGGTTTCGAGACAAATATCTCGGGTAATTAAAACAAGTATACTTTATTGATACCAATTTAAAATTTAAACTTATCTTATACTTTATTGATACCAATTTCGGTCAATAACTTATTGGATATAATAACGCCCTTGAGTATTCTTTGAAAAACAAGTATTCCAATGTGTAACATGTTGACATTCCATCAAATATGTATTTTTGCTAATTCCGACAAAAAACACATTGGATAAAAATATGGTGTTTTGGCTGGAATTGGTGTAAGTGACGGCGTGAAACATAAAAGGTTGAATACTTGGGTGGTTTTCACGTGCATTATTACTAGTTATGAGCTATGATAATGCTCAAATGATATGGCTTTGGTAGATTGCATATGGTTAGCTTCATTGAAACTACTGCTCCAATGATTGACTTGATATTTTAGTTTTATTTTGAAGTGGTTAACTACACTCTATCTAGGTTTGATTAAAAAAAATACCAAAGTATCGCTCTGTCTTTGAAGTGTAGCTATGTGGGTAGATGAAAGAGGTAGATGAAAGTGTAGCTATGTTTCTGTCATGTATCTTTAATTTTCTAAAACACTATTGCTGTTTTATATGCCGTTGCCTGTTATTACTTGTCTGCTGTGGTAACCCTCTTAAGTGCAGCATTCATTTGCTAGTGTAATATGTTAATATGTTTCTCTTTTCTTTTCTATAGAAACAGGGTGGATGCAGGGTGTATTGGCACAATGTCTCGAAACAGATGGGTTTTATTTACCCGGATATTTGTTACTGCTTCTTGATGGTGATATGGATGGTGAATCAGAAGGAACAGAATATCTCCAGACCCACCTATTTGGGCAGAGGTTCATATTTGAAAGTGTAAACTCATAACATTCTTAAACTCATAACATTCTTTAGTCTGTTCTTAAACTCATAATATTTGAAAGTTTTCACCTTTTTAGTCTGTTTTTTTTATTTATATTTGAAAGTGTAAACTCATAACATTCTTAACACTCTTGTCATGCAGATAATGCAACCTCCTATTTTTACCCATACTACAAAATCACATGTTTCAAACCTAACCATTACCCAATCCGCCGATCTTGCTACATCCGATGCAGAGGGTTTTATGGAATTTTTTTAATACTAATTCAGGAAATTCACCGACACTATATCGGTATCCTTTCATACATATAGTGGGGTAACTTGGATGGAAACATTAGTGGTAGCGCCTTCTTTTTTAGAAACTATAACTTTATATAGAGCTCGACATGGACGATACTAATATAGAGAAATGGTAATGTCCATTTCTTAATAAATGGTCCCTTTGTCATTGTGAAAGCGATTTTTTTTACTTGTGTCTTAATTATGTTTTACCGTATGATACCGTGTTTTGCTTTGTAGGGGGAAGATGGGGGCGTTGCTACATCGGGCACATAAGACAGAAGCCATAAAGCCTCCATATTTTTAGGTTAATACTACAACAGCCAAATATAATATGCATAATAAGTCATAATAAGTTTTACCCTGTTCATGATGCCTAAATATGAACTATTTGGTTTAATTAATTGTATTGTTGTTGATATTTATTTCTGGTACATACAGCCTACCTTTGGGATGTTTGGACTTTGGATATGGTTGCTTCATTGCATCTATGCATCTAGTGATCTAGGAAGGTATGTTGATTAGAACAGTAAGATCATAATTGGAGTTTTGGATAATTAACTTTAAGAAACATTATAGATGGTTTCATCTTGTTGATATTAACTTGTAGTCACACTGAGGTTTCCTACAAGTTGAAGAATAGCAAAAAAGTCTTTATGTTACGTCTTCAGCGAGATGCTCTAGTACTCGCTCTAGTAAGAGGTTCTGGTTCAAAACAAACCTGGAGGGTAATGATGTCCTTTGTGTTATCTTTTATATGTTTTCGCCTTTCTTATTAAGTCTTAGTTATGTTATGTTCTTTATTCTGTCTTGCATTTTAGACTTCTGGTAGGGTTCGAGATCCTTCGGGCGATGAACTTGAATTATCTCCAGGTGGAAGTTTTCCTAAGGTAACTTCCAGTTTTGTAATGGTTTGAATATCATGCTTTAACGGAAATATTTGAAGAGGTTAATATTAATGAATCGAAGATGAAAAACATTGACATAAAGCGGCTTAAATGTTTGCACTTTAGGTAATAGTGTTAGGATTTGGTTATTTTGATAATGCTTGCAAAATTAATTGTCTGATGTGCTAGTTTCCATAGATGTTTTAAATTGTTATGATGCTACTCAAAATTTTGTTATAAGGAATTCATTTAGTTGCTCGAGTGCCAATATATTTTGTTTGGATGAATTGTGGTTAAAATGAATATATTTTGAAGAGGTTAATATTAATGAATCGAAGATGAAAAACATTGACATAAAGCGGCTTAAATGTTTGCACTTTAGGTAATAGTGTTAGGATTTGGTTATTTTGATAATGCTTGCAAAATTAATTGTCTGATGTGCTAGTTTCCATAGATGTTTTAAATTGTTATGATGCTACTCAAAATTTTGTTATAAGGAATTCATTTAGTTGCTCGAGTGCCAATATATTTTGTTTGGATGAATTGTGGTTAAAATGAATATTGTGGGTAGACAGTGACTATCACACTCATTGAATAAACTCTGTCAGCCATAGCACTCTCTGTTAATAGTAATAGATGGTATCTCGTCTCATTCACTCTATTGAGCCACATGACCCGCACTGCCTGAATTCTCGATTAATTGTATCACATTGGATGATTGTGATTAGCTTAGTTTTAGCAATAGTAGTACTAGTTCAACATAAGAGTAGATATATTGATCCGAGTAGACATTTTATGTGCTTTGACTGCCGTTTACGTTTATTCTATAACATCAAATTAAACAGATAAATTATATGTGTCTAGATGGGTTATTACAGGCATCTAAATGGGTTTGGTGGGCAACAGATTGTAATGGGTCACCTAGTATGGGTCAAAATGAGATGGGTCAGTTGACCTGCAAACACCTGTTGTCCCCCGCCAATATATTATTGTTACACCACTTATAACTATTTATAATGTCATTTTTAATTTGACTTGTTCGAAAACAAACCAGATGACAAGCCATGATAGGATCAACAACCCATGATAGAAGTCCATAAAACAAACCGGATGAGTTGTATAAGACTCCCCATAGAGGCACCAAGTGTCTTTTTACAAGGAGTACCAGTGATGACCTCTCCTTTCTCTATTCGAACTTGAGTGTCACTAGGTGTTAAATGTGCAGTTTTTCGGAATGCCAAGCTGTTGTTCTAATTAGATTAAATGTCCATGTCGAACCCATCAGTTTCAAACTTAATAAGCTACATGAGCTTATAAAGAGGGTGTTTGGGATTGATTATGTCTTTAGGGGTTGTTGGGGGTAATTTTCTAGTATGTTCTTGACAAGCACTGGGTCTCTGGTATGTGAAGAACGGTGTAATTTTCAGAAACTTGATCAATTTTCTTAACTTTCAGAAACTTGCTTGTTTCCCTTAAAACTGTTATCATTTAGCTAATCTTGTGTATCGTTTTATCAGACTGGAAGAGAAACCGTGGATCTTTTTATCATAGTATCAGGGTATGGAAGTTGACAAAATCGGCATATGATGTTAAGCTTAAAGAGGTTACTGATGACGTATAGTCTATATCCGGGTCACGGACCCGACTAAAGTCCAATACTAACTTGGCCCGGTACGAACTGGGCTAAGCGGACTAAACATTTGGGCTCATGAAGGCCCAAGCCCGAATCTATTGATGGAATAGATATCCGATATCTTCTAAATAGGAAGATAATCATTCCCAACCGATTAAGGTGGGATACGCCGAAGGTTGAGGAACACGGAACCAACAAGGATTCCGTGCGTATATAAAGGGAATCACATCCCTCGGTTAAGGTACGATCTCATAACCCTAACACTCCTTAAACCCTAAACCGATTACTTACTCTCACGCCGGAGGATAATCGTGGGAGACAATCCCACGGTAAGCCTAACGGTGTTTTCTGTCTCTTAGTGCGCAGGTCTCAAGCAACGATTCTCAATTGGTACGAGAGCCGGAGCTCCAAACAAGGAACGCCCAACTTTTGTATCAACAGTTACATACATAATACATTCTTTGTTTCATAACATTATATCTTTTGCCACCTAAACTTTGTAGCTTCACCACTTTCTTGTTTGGGTTTTCCAGCATGCTTGAATGTTGGAGCTTATACTAAATGGATTGGTGGCGCGCCAAGTGGACTCTCCTTTTTGCCATCGGTTATCGGTATTCTTGTGAGTGGTATAAGTATACCTGATAGAATGTTCATTTATTTCTTGTGAGTGGTATAAGTATATCTGTGATGGTATTCTAATCTCATATGTAATTGTATTCCTAATAGAATGTTCATTTATTTCTGTCATGTTTCAGTTATATATGCAGTTTTCTAATTTTTTTTGGTGATATTGGATTTTAGGCTGGAACAAAGTATTCTCCCATTGAGCATCATGGTGTTCGGTTTGTGGATGATGCGTATATGGCTGTAGAAAGAATCAATTGTCTTGCTGAGAACAAGGTATTTTTCTTTTTAGCACAATCTTTCCTCTTTTATGTGATCAGGGAAATATCAATGATTTTTATGTCTTAAAATAGTTTGTGTCCATAGCTTCTTCATTAATATGGCAACATAATTTCCATATGGTTTGGCAAACTGGTATAATGCAATTATTCATGTGTTTAACTTGATATATGTTTCCTTTGTAAGTTGGATTTGCTAGAGACGATGCACCAAGAGCAGTTTTCCTCAGTATTGTAGGGCGCCCTCGCGACACTGGAGTGATGGTTGATAGGGGCAAAAAGATGCTTGTGTTGGGGATGAGGCTGAGTCCAAGCATGGTATATCACTCCGAAATAACCAATAAAGTATGGTATGTAAATAATTGGGACGGCATGGAGAATATCTGGCATCACACCTTGTACAATGAACTCCGTGTGGCTCCAGAGGAGCATTTAGTTCTTGTTACTATCTAATCGTGAAAAAGTGGCACAAAATATGTCAGAGATATTTGTATTTGTGAATGAATTTAGTATGTTAGACTTGCGTTGCTACAGATTTTAGTTCATTTGCATATACGATTATGGAGAATAGTTTTTTTTTTTTTTTTTGTTATTACGCTCATGTTTAGTGACCACTTATCTGGTCTCTAACAGTTAGTAGTTTCTAACGACTTTCTCGTCTCTAACAGTGAAGAATAGTGACCATATTTTCGTCTCTAATAGTCATAAAGATGCTTATGCGTAAACCCATTAAGTGATGATATTTTCGTCATTAATTGATACTCATTAGTGACCATTACCTCGTCACTAAAAATGAAAAATAGTGACTAAGTATTCGTCACTTATAGTTTTAAAGCTGTTGTCATTGTAGCTCATAAGTGACGAAATTTTTCGTCACAAATCTGTGACGAATTCTATTTTGGTCACTAACTGAATTTGTGACGGAGCTTTAGTGACGACTGGTGACGACTCTTGTTTGGTCACTAATAGATTCAGTGACGATTTTTTCTATTGTTAGTGACGAAATCTGTTTTGTCACTATAGGTGGTTTTTCTTGTACACTGGATTCAACGTCATCCGCATGAAGGATCTGCGATGACATTGTTTGGTGACGACTGGTGACGACTCTTGTTTGGTCACTAATAGATTCAGTGACGATTTTTTCTATTGTTAGTGACGAAATCTGTTTTGTCACTATAGGTGGTTTTTCTTGTACACTGGATTCAACGTCATCCGCATGAAGGATCTGCGATGACATTGTAGTTTCTAACACTAGGATAAATTGCATTATATTTGTGAATCGATCAAGTACAACAACTCGGACAGTGGACGACGAGTAGTCATAGTTATAAGCACATGATCAGCATATTGGCAAATTAACTGACTACAGGTGATGATGCTCATGGAATGGCAAGACCTATGCTAATGGTCGTAGCATCATTAGTTGTTGCATCAATAGGTAAACAAAAGTCTTTTTTTTTTTTTTTTTTTTTTTTTTATCAAACACTTCGCGTGCATTTTGTGTAACCTGATGGAGTGGCAAGACCTATGTAACCTACTGACCTAGTAGATTACATACGGTTTTAACTTCGATTTATAGATCTCAAAACATCATTTTGTATATACACAATGCATTTAATCACAACAATAAATCATCATATAAGCATTTCATTAATTGTTAACGAAAATCTAACAAAATGACTGAATCATATATTGAGATCATCAGAACAACCGAAAAACGAACTAGTAAACGGAGATTTAGAAAATGCTTTGAGAGTTGATGGAAAAGAAGCCGGACCTTGATCTCCGGTGACAATGGCAGATTGGCGATGTGAAAGGGATGGTGATTTTTATTTTAATGATAATAGACCTAGTTATTGGCTTTGCGGACTATTTTTTTGGTTAAAAGATAAAAAAAAAAGGCCTATAATGATGCTCAACTCTTTAGTCGTTAAAACCTTTCGTCAGAAAATGTCATTTCGTTTGTAGTGATTGCTAAAAAATTCTCAAGCTCCGAATGGCCAGCTAATCTCCTTTGTATTAATACGTCATACACTACAACAATCGTGGCTTTCGCAGGCGAAATATCAGGGCTTTTCCCGAGGACAAGTCCCTTGCGAAACCTTTCCCCGGGGACATGTCCCCGGAGAAAGTCCCCCGGTAATGCCCTCTCGGGAAAACTTTCCCCGGGGACTATTGACCACATTTCCCGGGGACGTGTGGGTCCCGCAGCTATTTGTCACCGGTCAAACATGTCCGACGTGGCATCTATTTTTGCCGGGGACAAGTCCCCAGGGAAAATTGTTTCTTGAACATTAATTTAATCGGACTAATTACGTTATTAGTCCGACGTGGCACTCTTTTTGCCGGGGACAGATCCCCGGGAAAGTTGAATACCACTGTTGAGCAAATCACTTTCGCCGGGGACTTGTCCCCTGCGAAACCTGACGCTATTGTTGTGTTTTCCTTTTTTCCGGGGACTTGTCCCTGGGGAAAGTAGTAATATGAAAGTAGCTTTTACCCTTTCGCCGGTGACATGTCCCCGGAAAGGATTCGACCATTTTGACAAATTCTTTGCAAAATGGTAATTTTAGATTTTTTCCGGAAAAAATCTACAATGTCACAACCTGTTTTTTCAGAACCTGTTTTATGCTACAACAACACAAATTCGCTAAACATAATATCATATATACCCATCAATCGCTAACATAGTTATCTGTTTCCAAAATCGCCAAAACGGTTCCTAAACCGTTAATGCATGATCATCTACAAAACTATACATAAGCTACATATCCGCAAATGGTCCAAAACTATACGTATAATACATTTAGCGGGAATCCTAGCACATAATCCACATAAACGACATAATAATCCATGTTATTATCTACAAACATATCCAAAACGTGTTAAACTAACATAAATCGGCATCTCAAACCCCACTACCCCCACTCCCGTCCCCGGTATCTCTAGACTCACCGGATGGAGTAGCACCAGATCCCGACCCACCCTCTGGAGTAGCACCAGATCCCGACCCACCTGGTAGAGTAGCACTTGATCCCGGGCGTAGAAGTCCCGCCAACCCTTGGGAATGACCTCACAAACTCCATGACCGCTCCATCCGAGTCCTCCGTGTAGCGAGCTCCTAGGTATGTTTCGCGATTGTTTCCGCGGTGAGGACACGCGTCGCTTCATCACGAGGTCGGGAGGCGCTAAAGGTCTTCTTCACTCCACCGCCTGGTAAGACTTGACCTACACCAGAATATGATCGCTATTGCTTACCACCAATCACGCACGAAGAATCGCGGTCGATTATCGGGTCCCATCGGAGGTGCTCTCTTCCCGCATCCGTATCATCTCGTTCGTTTAGTTACAAAAACAAGAAAAGTAATATATAAGTCGTGATGCATTATATTTCATCAAAATGGGTGACTTTGAAAATAAATTATACTTACATATCTAGTCTCAGATAACGGGGACTCAAAGACATCGCCCCTCATATGGTTCCGACGGTAAAGCTCTATCAAGTATTCTCCAATCGCCGCCTCAGTCTCGCTGCTCAACTGTTTAGAAATAAAATCAATAACGATACACCCAACACCATGTACATATATAAATAAAATGATTAAATAGTTTCTTACAAAGTTATGGCGAATAGCACTACTTGGCCGAGATCCGTGAAGGTTAGAACTCGTGTTCGCCATGCGGTTTTGTCGGTTGACCTCGATATCTTCTCGCTTCTTGGGGTTTGTCCAAAGCTTAACCTGCGTATTTTAAATTATAAAAACTATTAAATAAATGAATTATTATTATTATTATTATTATTATTATTATTATTATTATTATTATTATTAATAATAACAACGATAATGATAATGATAATTATTATTATTATAAAGTGTCGATCCAGAAATTTACCAACGCATCCCAATCCTCTTGCGTCTTGTTCATTGACGCTATCTTTTGATCTCCTCAATTTTCTTCGCCCCACCTGCTGCCGTAAAGTTATATTTTTTGTATCTATATTTGTTGTCATCGTATCGTTTTTGGAGATAATACTTGATAATTCGGGCCAGCAATGTGTGGGTCGAGATCAAAGTAGTACTGCAATAAAATATAAATAATAAAAATATACAAATTTAAATAAACAAACAAGTTTGAATAAATAAACACAATAATTAAAAAATTAAAGGTTAAAAAAACTTACGTGTAGATGCTCATGGATGTGGGCCTTGGCCGTTTCGGGAACCTTAGCCCATGAATCGCAAAACATGGGAATCGAGTCCCGTAACACCTCCCCAACATAGTTGAAGAACCAAGAAGAGTGAGGGCCCACGTGTATAAAACCCTCCTCTGGTTGACCCGAAAATCGATCGACACGGAGACTGACGATCCAGGCCACCCTCGCCTTGAGTGCGTGTTCTTAGTGGGACCACGCACCACCTTCCGCCTTCCCAATTTTGGCGTTTGGGTTGGCAACTTTGGATTTAGAGCCTACAAGTAATCAAATTCAAGTGATGATGACATAAAATAACAAGTTATCAATTTAAAATAACATGTAATCAAATACAGTTTAGTTAAAAATAATTCAGAAATTTTTACGCTGGCAATTGGTGCCTATCCTCCTCGAGTGACCACGAGGTGGGGAATTACCTCCATCGCCACCGTGAGACCTAGCTACAACATCTGCCATCTGTTAAACGAACATAGAAATTAGTGAAGAAACATATATATAATTAAATAAATAAATAAATAAATAAATAATTAAATAAATAAATAAATAAATAAATAAACAAACAAACAAATAAACACATTTAACAATATATATCAACAAGATAATTATAATAATTAAATAAATAAATAAATAAATAAATAAACAAAAAAATAAACACATTTAACTACTCGATAACAATTTCATTCAAATAATTAAGTGTTGTTCTACAAATTACAATTTGAGATTAATCTCCCACATCATCAACATAAAATTCAACATTATAAATGTATCTCAAATAGTTGCAAATACAAAACAGGATTATAAACGACATAAACCAAACGACTAGCTGGTCATGACAAAAAACATACCGATTGTGGTCTTGGCTTTCGGCTAGCTGGTCTTGACAGAAGGCTGGTCTCGGCTCTCGGCTGGTCTTGATCAAAAAACAAAATTATTAATAAAAATCAAAATTATTAATAAAAAATAAAAAATACAACATAAACCAAGTCGGCTGGCTGGTCTTGACAGAAGGCTGGTCTCGGCTCTCGGCTGGTCTTGACTGTAAAAAAAATCAAAATTATTAATAAAAATCAAAATTATTAATAAAAAATAAAAAATACAACATAAACCAAACACCCCTTGTGGGATGCTGTTTGGACAGCATAAACCAAACGCCCCTTTCGGGCTGCTGTTAACCGAACAGTAAATTAAATTAGAGACACAGTCTCATTGGGACTTGCATTGCAGCCTCAACATATTAGGATGGGTGGGCACAGTCTAGGATACTTATTTTTCTAAGGATGCATATCAAAGAAACTGCCAAGCAAATCAACCAAGCACACGAAAGCTACTTTATGTAGTCTACTAGTCAAAATCACAAAAAAGATGCAAAACACTTTGATCTGCTGTTGGTTTGCTGTTGAAACAACCTACAAGAGCAGTCTTCCATGGGCATTTTTGGCTAGAAAAATAAGCACTAAATTAAGCACTAAAGACTAGGTAATCCAAGACTAGTAAATGTGTCCACTATTTCTCCGTCACCTAGGTCGTATAAGGATGCCCTTGATGATCCTAATTGGCGCAATGCTATGATTGATGAATATAATGCGCTTATTAAGAATAATACTTGGACTTGTGTACCTCGTCCTGCGGGTGTCAATGTTGTTGGGAGTATGTGGTTATTTCGCCATAAGTATTTGGTTGATGGCACTCTTAGTCGATACAAGGCACGTCTTGTTGCCAATGGTAGCACACAGGTGGAAGGAGTCGATGTTGATGAGATTTTTAGTCCGGTTGTTAAGCCGGGCACCATTCGACCGTTCTTAGTTTAGCTATTTCGACATTGTCCTGTTCATCGACTTGAAGCCAAGAATGCATTTTTGCATGGTGATTTGGTGAAACTGCTTATATGCATCGGCCCACCGGTTTTCGGATTCCGAGCATCCGGATTATGTTTGTTTATTACAGCGTTCACTTTATGGTCTTAAGCGGCGCTCGGGCATGGTTTCAGCGGTTCTTGCTTATATTCTATCTGTTGGTTTTACTTCAGTCGGCGTGATTCTTCTTTATTTATTTACCGACAGGGTGATGATACGGATTTTCTGCTACTTTATGTGGATGATATTGTGTTTACTGCTTCCTCTGATAGTTTATTACAACGGATTATTGCTTCTTTGCATAAGGAGTTCTCTATGAAAGATTTGGGTGCTCTTAATTATTTTTTGGGTGTGTTAGTTACGCGTGACTCTTCTGGGATGTTTTTGTCACAACGTAAGTATGTTATGGAGATTTTGGAGCGTGCTTATATGGTTGGTTGTAACCCTTCTAGGACTCCTATTGATGCTGAGTCTAAGTTGGGCGCTGATGGTGATCCGGTTTCTGATCCTACTTTATATCGGAGTCTTGCAGGTTCTCTTCAGTGTCTCACTTTCACTAGACCTGATATTACTTATGGTGTGCAGCAGGTTTGTTTATATATGCATGATCCTCGTGAGCCTCATTTCACTGCTCTCAAGTGGATCTTACGGTATGTTCAGGGGACTTTGGCTTACGGTTTACAGTTATTTTCTTCTACTACTGAGTCCTTGGTTGCTTATTCGGATCGATTGGGTGGTTGTCCTACCATTCACGGTCTACATCGAGGTTATTGTGTTTTTCTTGGCAACAACTTACTTTCATGGTCCTCTAAACGCCGGTACCGACGATTTCTCGTTCGTCTTGGTCGAGTATCGGGTGTTGCCAATGCTGCTTTCGAGACATGTTGGCTTCGGAATTTACTACGTGAGCTTCATACACCATTATCATCTGCTACTATTGTTTATTGTGATAATGTGAGTGCCGTGTACTTGTCTTCTAACCCTGTTCAGCATCAGCGTACCAAGCATATTGAGATTGATATTCATTTTGTTCGTGATTTGGTTACTATTGGTCAAGTTCGAGTTCTCCATGTTCATTCTCGGTTTTAGTATGCTGATATTTTTACCAAGGGGTTACCCTCTGCCTTGTTTACTGATTTTCGTGACAGCTTGAGTGTTCGGTCTCCTCCCGCTCAAACTGCGGGGGAGTGTTAGTCTATTAGTATTAGATTAGTATTAGTATTGACCCATTGTATATTCGGCCCATTATGTTGCTTATATAATCTTGATATACCTCTCATTATTATTCATTCAATATACACAAACTTACACTCCTTAGTTTATGTAACCCTTAACAGTCCAGATTATATCGATGATATCTTTATGGGATATGTATAAATAGTAAAGCGGCCATATCTACAAATACTTTGTTACAGAAAATCTTTCATAACAATTGGTTTTTGATATCATTAGTATCTGCTATGAACTAATAAGAGTACAGCTTATCATATAGTTAAAGCTAATTCAACTAACCCGTTCTCACATATAAAATCCACCACGAGATGTGTCAGAATTCATCATCCATTTGACTAATTTATCCAAGGATTACAATCCATATCAGTAGAAAGTGACAACAGCGGAAACTAAAAAGCTCAACTGGAAAATTGTCCAGAAAGATAACATAATCTGTTGAATTTGCCAATGCGAGGTATCCAATTCTTCCTCACTCTTAAGCGGTAACATAATTTCATTTTTGAAGGAAATGACATAAGAATCCAGCTTGTAACAGAAAAGGGAAACAATTTTATCAAAATTGAAAGGTAATTTAAATTGTTAACCTTTTTATTGGTACCGTAAGACTTTTTGACTTAGTGGTATGTGAGTGGCTCATTAACTATGAGCAAATTATGTATTCACATATAATCAGTTTCAGGTCATGCGCATTAACGTGGTGAGTTATATAACTTTTTTTTTTAACGAAGTTATATAACTTGAGTATCATATTTGCACTGAATATACTAACGTTTTTTGGCTTGATATTGTTCCAAATAATCTTTCAATTTATCTTATTGCTTAAGAGCCTAGCCACATGTTTATCAAGCAATGTAATCGATCAGTTTTGAAATACATGTCACTATTGAATGAACATGACGCGTTATATTGATCTGGCTTATTCACATCCTCTAACTTCAGTTTTTGATACAATGAAATCCTCCTTTGGTAATTTTACAAATTATTAAGTGATAAGTGTCTCATCAAATCGCCAAAATGTGTCATTGTATCGGATGTACTAGTTATAATACCCGTGCACGCACGGGGTTTTGACAAAAAAATATATATTTTGTATTAATACTGAATATTTTGTGTTTAAAGATAATTGCATATAATTATATACTTATGCACGAGTTTTCCATTATATATTAATATCCATTTGAATTTGTTAAAATAAAATTTTGTAAAAGTTTCTTTTAGATAACTCAAGATTTAACTATATTTAGCAGACATATATGTTGATGTTGCTATTTAAATTTCACTATTGATATTATGTTGTACACAAGATGCGAGTTTAGTAACACATAATTAGCGTCGATGAAGTTAAAATATATTCCTTAAAGTTTAAAAAAAAAATATTTTTCTACATATCCTTATATAAATAAATAAGAATTACATGATTTGTTGTTATAAGTACAATCACGTATATATTTTTTCCATATTACAGTAACCCGTACTTACAATTTGAGAATTATATTTTCGTTTTCAAAAATTTAGCCGTATTTAATATTCAAATTCATGTCCACATAATCATATTTTTAAAATAAAATAAATGAGTCCTTACTGAACTTATATAGTAAAAGAAATATTTTGATATTTATAATCCTATGCATATTTATATGTTGTAATTTTAAAACAACATATATATTGTATTTTTAATATATAAAGTATAGGGGGTATAAAGTATAAAGGTGAATTTGTTTAATTTCTAAAGTTATTATAAAACATGAAAACTTATAATATTACACTTAACCTTATATAATTTTTAAAAATTCAACCACTAAAGTTTTATTGATTACCTCATATTTTTTTAAGTTTTTGTTTTACAAATATTGTTATAAGTATAATCAGATATTTATTTTATATTAAAGTAACCCGTGCTTACAATTTGATAATTATATTCTCGTTTTCATGAATTTAGCCGTATTTAAAATGTAAACTCGTGTCCACATAAGTTAAACTTTTAAAAATGAAATAAGTGGGTTCTTATTGAACGTAAAAAGTAAAAAAAATTGATACTTATAATCTTATGCAAATTTATATGTTGTTATTTTAAAACAACATATACATTGTATTTTTTTAGATATAAAGTATAAATGGTATAAAGTATAGGGGGTATTTGTTTATAATCCAAAGTTATTAAAAAACATGGAGGTTTATATTATTACACTTAACTGTATATAATTTTTAAAAATTCAAGCACTAAAGTTTTATTAATTACCTTATGTTTTTTTGAGTTTTTGTTTTCACAAATTTGACACCTATATTTTTATGTGTTTTTTCTATCAACCAAAAATTTTCACCAAATTTATTAAAGTTTGACCAAAATCAATTTAATTTTGACTTTTATTAACCAATCACATCACACGATTTGCTTACGTGGCGAAATAATGAATTCTCTCCGATGACCAGACACAACCAAGTTGCCACAGTCGATAACCAAGTTAAAAAAAAAAAAAAAAAAATGGGTGTGTTAATATCAGTTGAAAAAACGACCAATTTTTGTTTTTGGGCTGCCTCGACCGATCCTCGACCTACACCCCACATTGGTCATTTCAAATTTATTTTGTTGAGAAAGTCGATGTGGCACCGGTGACCGGGTCACGATCGTGTCCAGCTTTAAAGGTTGACCAAAATCAATTTAATTTTGACTTTTATTAACCAATCACATCTCACGATTTTGCTTACGTGTGTGCCCCAATAAGCTCATGTATTTCTAACCGTATAACATGCGTATCCGATTCACATATTCGAACATTCCTACCATAATATTCCCTGTATAAGCACTAAAACACATCTTTGGTACATTAAAATACATTCATATATTATCTAAATCAAAGAACTCAACTTAATTATACATTCATACCTTGAGCAGGCGTAGAAAATCCTGCCACAACAATCATGTGTTGATACTTAATCCTCTTCTAAAAAACGTACAAAAAAATTGCATTACACTTTAGTATGTGCGATAATATCATAAAACTGCAAAAACCACTAATATGTTGCATTATAGTGAGGATAACAACAAAGTTAGTCATAACATCAAATAAGAAAACTTCAGATTAGAACTAGAGGGGTGTTTGGTATGCTTATTAAATGTGCTTATTGGCTTATTCAATTACCATAACACAATAAGTTTATGATAAAGCTATAATCTTTTTTGAGAAGCTTAGTAAAAAAAAAACCCCCGAACTCACAACTAATTCTATCATAGCTTAGTGTGTTTATAGTAAAAACACAAATATTAAGCGTAGAACTTTTCAATAAAACATTAAAAAAAAAAAAGTTACTAAAAGTTGCTGTGTATAACAAAAAAGTTAAACCATAAAAAAAGTTACTAAAAACTATCAGCTAGATAAGGCATAAGCCAAAGTTCTGTTGAAGTCTCTTTCGGATTCTATTCAGAAGAAAAAAGAGGTTAACACATAAAGCATAAGTATAGAAGAATGGTTGTATCTCACATCCGTGATTACCAAATCAATAACATTATCGCAGTATAGTAACGTAATAACCTGATTAAAAACTATATATTCTTGCTTAATAATTCTCATGTACATACTTTTATTTCTTTACAACGACCAACTATTACGCTGTTTTTTTTTTTTTTTTTGGATGAAACATCATGTCAATGAATAAAGTTAGGTTATCACCTAAGTAGTTTTTTTTTTTTTTTTTTTTTAGGAGGTGATTGTTATGAAATAAGGATTGTGATGCGTGCATTTGTTTTTACAATTTAAGGAAAACACCTTCTAAATGAACCAATGATTATCTAACCTTTTTTTTTTCTTTTTTTTCTTTTTTCTTTTTTTTTTTAATAATTAGCTTTGTAAATCGTTTTTAACTGACATACATGTTGAGGTTGATGTTGTTATTTAACTTTAACTATTGATATCATGTTGTACAAAATGTGCGAGTTTAGTAGCACATAATGAACGTTGATGAAGTTAAAATATGCTCCGTAAAGTTTTTAAAATGTTTTTATGGATATCCATATATAAATTTTAAATAATAATTCACGAGTCGTTGTTATAAGTAGAATCGCGTATATTTATTTTCATATCACAGTAACTCATGCTTACCATTTGATATTTATATTCCCGTTACTAATATTAAAAAGTATAAGGGGTATAAAGTGTAATGGGTTATTTGTTTTTTTTTAAAGTTATTAAAAAACATGGAAACTTGTAATTTTACACTTAGCTCTATATAATTTATTTAATATTCAACCACTAAAGTTTTATTAATTACTCCCTCTTTTTTTAAGTTTATGTTTTCATAAATTTGACACCTATATTTTTATGCATTTTTTTCTTAACCAAATTTCTCCACCAAAATTATTAAGTTTGACCCAAACCAATTTAATTTTGACTTTCTATTGACTAATCATATTGCTCGATTTTTCCTACGTGGCAAATTCGAGCTCTCCTATTGGTTTAATTTTTTTTTCAATAAGAAGGGTTTTGCAAAATCACTCCGAAATGATGTAATTCTTTTATTATATAAAAGATTATGTTGAAATCCTACTAGATAAGTGTAGTTTATTAGAAAAGAAACAGAATTAATATTTTATTAAAGAAGAAAAGCCAATCATAAAAGCTAAGCTACATGTTTCAAAACTATTGATAATCATCATACACATATTGACACTATCTTGTAGTATATTACTAGTTATAATACCCGTGCACGCACGAGTTTTTTTCATAAAAATTTAATCATGTGTTATTATCGATTATAAAGCAAAAAACTTAACATCTCTTAGGTAGGGGTTTTTCATAAAAGTTTAATTATGTATTATTATCGAGTAGAAATAAAAAAAACTTAACATCTCTTAAGTAGGTTTACTTGGTTGATTAAAAATAGGATCAAAAGAATATACAAAATTATTACTCCTTCCGTCTCAAAATTATTGTCAGGAGACAAGATTCACACAATTTAATAAAAGTGGGACCACTTTAATTTTCAACCATTCAAAAGGAATATTCCTCCACTAAATTCCTTTTCTTTTACTATAAAGGGAAAGTGGACAATAATTTTGAGACATCCAAAAAAGGAAATGTGGACAATTATATTGAGACGGAGGGAGTAAAAATCTATTCCCACATGAGTTATATTGATAACCTCAAAGACATATTTCCTCACTATCAACTCAAGCTTGTCCTAACTGCTAATCTTGAACTCAAGAACTTATCGAGATTTAACAATGTTTATAAAAAAGACTAACATTTTTTGTGTTGTAATAATGCTTAGTTATATGTAATACAAATATATTATAGGTGTTGTTTTCAAGTCTTTTTACCATTGTTTACTCGCCCGTAGTTTCTGTTGCTCGAACAATGTAAGTCAAAAAAATGTCCAAATATTAGGAACTCCGGGATGGCAACAATGTGTAATATTGGAAGAACGATGTGGGTTCTTTATTTGTTCGTCAGTTAAGGGACGCCATAGTCTTCAATGGATAGTAGGATGTGCATTTTTTCTGGCTTGTGTGTGTTGTATTATATTGATGAACCAAACATTCGTCGCTTTGGCTTTCAATTTTTCCAACGACAGATTCTTAGCGTTTTTGGATCCATTCCGGTTTCCCAAAATTCTTCATCCAGCACCGACTCGCTCACGTTCCTTGGCTCTTGCCTCCCTAATCTGCAACCCTGCAAATGAAGAGAACAATTAAAGAAATTACTGAAGAAAAAATGTTTACTCCTATAAAAAGCAGATTCATTATTTTGTCGATTAGTTAGTGTATCAGTAGGAGCATGAAGATTGTGTGCAAAGGCATAGCTTCTAAGGGACGGTGTTGACCCCTTTAAAGCTTGAGTAACAGTGTTGAAGTGATATTCCACATTCATGTCCGGTAATACAAAGAATGTCAAGACAATGTAGGACTTTATCAGACCAAAATATTTTCTCTTCTCTATTCTTACTTCTCTATTTGTTGGGATATGAAAGTGCTGAAGATATCAAAGTACTGAAGATATCAAAGTACTGTAAACTGCAAAGTATTGGAAAAAGTCAAAGAGTCAAAGTACTGCTAAAGATAAAGTCAAAGTAACTGCAAGAACAAAGAACTGTTATATTCGTTTATAGAAAGTATTGTAACTCTAGAATATTCTGCATTAGATTACTTGTCATACAAGGATACAAATTGTAAACCGACTAGGATATCCTTGAACCTATAAAAGGACTCCTAGATTGGCATTAGAGATATGACTTACGATTTTCGAATTAGAGTTTTAGAGAAAAGTTCGATTATCTTAGAGTTGTATTAGAGTATCTGCATAATAAGCCGATTTAGAGTTTATAATAAAAGGTTATTCTTCTTAGCTTTGTTAAGTAAATTCCGCGTACTTAATAAAGATTACTCGGTGTTTCTTTGTTAATAACTTAGGATTTATCCGAGGTTATTAAACCTTAACAAGCTAGTTAAGATAGTTTGATTAAAGTATATCGATCCAACAAGTGGTATCAGAGCCAGGTTCAGAGCTTGTGTGGAAACTCTGACTAGGAAGAAACCCTACTACGACAATATTCAAGATGTCGATGAAGTGCATCAACTCCTATCACAGAGGTATGTTCTAAGTGTCATGATTTTTATCATAAATTACTTCGCAGTTATGTGATTGAGAGAGAAAATTGTGTTAAGGCTAGGGTGAGGTAGCAGGTTATCAAATAACCTTAGAATCTATGGAAGCCAAAATTTTAGCACATGAAACTAATGAAGTAGCTTGGGCTGAAAAATATGCACAACAGATTACCAGTTAAAGCTTAGTGAATGGAAATTAAGCTGTAAAATTGCTGAAATTGAGAAATTAACTAAGGAAAGAGATGATTTGTTAGCTAAGTTTGCCGCTTGGGGTGAAGCTGGTCTGTCACATGTTTCTTATGTTCAAAAACAAAGAAAGAGCCTATCTTAAAACTGGATTAGGTTTTGGTATGGATTTTAGTAAGATAGAAGAAAACCAATCTAGTAATCACGATGAAGGTGAGTATGAGGATATAACCACTAGTGATGAAGAACTCATTAATTATGTAGATACATCTAGTAATGATGGTTCAATAAGTGACTCACCTCCTGCATATAAGAAAGCTAATGATTATCATGCTGTTCCACATCCTACTGGCATTCATCAACCCCTTAGGCCTGATGTTTCTCGTTTTGGAGTAGACAGTCTAGAGTTTAGGAAAAAGCTAGTTGCTAAATCTAGGTCTGAAACACCCAACGAAACTGTTGAAAACGGTGTTCAACATCAAGCAGTACCTTTAAATCAAAGTACTGCTCCACAAGTAGTACCTTCTTCAAAACCTTTTCACAACAGTCCTGCTAAACCTTTTTAGGATAATTTTGGTCAAAACAGGTTTACTCACTCACCAAGAAGGCAAAATAATTTTGGGCATAGACATAGAAAATGTCACTTTGACAAGATGGGTCAGAAATCGTGTTTTGTGTGTTTCAGTCCTACTCATCTAATTAAGGATTGTGAACATCACTCAAAATACCTTAGATAATTTCCAAAGAACAGACGCCAACCGAAACCTAGAGAGTACAAACCAGTTTGGACTAACTCAAATAGGGTTAATCACGAAACTTCACATCGATCATAGATACCCACAACAGAGAAGACCTTCAAGATCTCACCGTACTTTCCAAAGTATGTTAACTCGCCCAAGACTTTCTCAATGTACCGCCGACAAAACAAGGTACTGATCACAATACTTGGTATAGAAATTCTAGGAAATCTCACTATCAACCTAGAAGGTATTACAATTCACATAGGAGATTTAGATCAGAGGAACCAAGTGTTAAAAAAGCATGGGTTAAGAGGGAAAGTACTGCAGAGGGACAGACAGTACTTTCAACCAAAAGTGAATCTGATGTTTTTGTGCTACAAGAAAAAGAGATTTGTGTTGAAAAACCAGAAAGTTTTGAAAATCCACATGTTTTGAATAACAAGATAATATTGGATCATGCTTTAGAAAACAGTGGAGATTATGTACTCAGAGAATGTGAGTATGTCACTCCACAAGGGGAACACAAGTCAGTAATGGCTTGGGTTCCTCAAAGCAACTAACTTTTCATCTTATTAGACAGGGCAACCCAGAAGAGGAGCTTAAAGATCATTTTGATAGTGGTTGTTCTGTGAGCATGACAGGAGACAAGGAGTTTCTGTCAGGTGTTTTGGAGTATATTTAGCTACTAAGCTATGCTTGAGGGGAGGACTATAAGGTCTTAGTATAGTCCTGTGTATTGCTTGAGAGGAGGATGCTAGTAGAATTTGGCAAAGTACTGTTTTTCCTGAAAGTACTGCTTGGAAAGTACTGCTTGGGAAAGTACTGCTTATGTGGAAAGTACTGTTTGTCGTATTAAAGTACTGTTCCAACGGTAATATTGATGGGTAATTGATAGTAACGGTAACTTTGTTATTTTAGGCTGTGATTTTTCAAATCCTACCTATAAATAACTACTTTCCGATTTTCCCTCTCATATTATTACTTTACATCTTTTCCATACTTATCTCCCAATCACCATCTCTTTATTCTTTGATAAAATCTTTATTGTGCTCACTTATTCACAAATGGCGAATCGTTTAACTGTTTCAAAGCACAATATGGTGGCTAATTTGGACAAGACTGAGGCGAATATGGCTTTCTATGATATTGCTGATTATCTTACTGGGTCGCCTATTAGTTATGCTCTTTTAGTTGAACCGGATGTTATTGAACCATGGATTCAAGAATTTTGGGCTAATGCTAGAGATAACATGGAGGAGGATGCATATTATATTAGATCTACAGTTGCTGGACGGACTATCAAGATTACAGAAGCCTCTATTCGAAAAGATTTATTATTTGGAGATGAAGATGGGTCTATTCGATTTGACAAGCAACTGATTTGGGATACTTTTCAGAATCTTGGTTATGAAGGATCTTTAACAGAACAAACATTCAAGAAAGCATTATTCTGTCCTCAATGGAAGTTTTTGATTCATGTACTGCTTCATTGCATAAGTTCTAAAAGTACTTCTTGGGAGCAGTTTGGGTCGAATATAGCATCTGCATTGGTTGGTTTAGCTACGCATGAATGTTTAATTTTTCAAGGCTTATTTTGGATGGGATGCTATCACATATTTCTTCTGGGTCAAAATGGTTGATGTACCCAAGGTTTGTATGTGTTTTCTTAAACAAGCAATTGGTTGATCTTCCAAAACCTACTGCTTTGTTACCTGTTATTGTGCAACAAGCCAAAATCTTTACATTTATGGCTAGGAGAAGTGCTTTGTTCAGAGGTGGAGATATTCCATTAACTTCTACAATGTTGGAAGTTGTTCAAGCCTACGTAATGACGCCTGGAGAGGATGAAGAAAGTGAAGGTGTTGATTCGTACAAGGTACGCTTCGAAAAGTGCTGCTTCTACAAGTACGCTTCTCTTGAAGGTATCTGCATCATTACAGGTAATGTTTCTCCAAGCCCGAGGTTCAAGCCGATATTGAAAAACACCTACTCCATCTCCACCACATTCTATTCCTATTTCGAGGAACATTCACATCCTCACAGATCGATCATACAATACCTCGTGAAGGATTAACTTTGGATAACTATGCTTTGACAAGGGAGCTAGTTCGATTGAACAAGACTGTTGAGTCTCAAGCTAAGGCACTTCGGAAGTTGAGACGTAGGTATATCTGGTTGAGGAATTTTATTAAACCCTATATTCATGGATTCAACTTATGGGTTAAAGAGGAAAACCAACGTCGTAAACAACTTCGAAAGGAATTAAAACGAAGGAAGGTTCCTAAGTCATCTCTCGTCAACTTGGGGAGGAATTTAGAAAAGGAAAATTTGAAAGAAGATGTTACAAAGAAGAAAGAATCTGTCTGCAGAAAAGATTATTTCAGATTCTGAGGAAGTGCAAGTTCAAGTATGAACATCAAGGTACTGATGTTCAAGGTACTGATGTTCAAGGTACTGATGTTCAAGGTAATGAACATCAAAGTACTGATTTTCATGATACATCTAGGCAAGAAGTAATAACTCCAAGGGTATTGAATTTTGAAGAAGAAGCTGGTCCTTCTACATTTGTTATAGAAGAAGAGGAGGAATCCACATTCATACCTATTCATTCTGCTAGTGATGATGAAGTAATTGCTACAATATTAGATTTATCACAACCAAGAGGAGGGGTTACTATTAGAGATGTACAAGAAGAAGAACAATCAAGAGCTTCTCAACCAGTCATTGATCCTAAAGACAAAGGGAAAGGTATTCTGGTTGAAACAAAGAAACAGAAACTCACTTTGGCGTAACTTGGAGCAATTGAAGTTGCTAGGAATGAAGCTGCTGCTAGAAAAGTTCAAGAAGAGTTAGATGCTCAAGATAGAAAAGAACAAGAAGCTCAAGAAGCTCGAATAGAAAAGCACTCAAGAGGTGCAAAATGAATTAGATGTGAAACCATGAACCTTTACAGTCCCCTACACCTGTTAGATTTATGCCAAGAAGACCTAATTTAGCTAAGGACAGGAATGCTATGATGGCTTATCCGAAAAGTCAAGGGTATAAAGGATTACAGAAGTTTAATTATCTTGAGATGAAAAGATTATATGATGCTGCTAGGGAGGATTATAAGAAGAATGTTGCCGGCATCAAAGATTTTAGAGAAGAAGCTACCTGGACTGAAACTGAAAGGAAGAAAAGTTTAAAGAGAAAAAGAAAAACTGAGGTTACAGATGTTCAGTTTTCAAAGAAAGAAAAGGTAGAATTAAGATCTGAGACTAGTGATGAATTGAAGAATTATCTCAGAGTAGTAGATTTTGATTATACAAAGGAAGATGATGATATGAAGATGAACAGATCAAAGATCAGTGTTTTCAAAGTTGAGAAATCTAAGAATGGAGATTACATGGGTTTTTATAAGGAAGATGAAAGTTTTAAAGTTTTCAAGAGGTTATGGGATTTGCTGCATGTTATTGATAGACTAGATCTATTCTATTTATATCATGTTGTGAAGGCTTATTTTGAAGATCATCCATTGGAAGGGATTGGATTGGTTTTACATGGTGATTTAATAACTATGTGGGAAACTAAGAAGAAAGCTCGATGATATCCGGAAGAATCAGAAAACGGGAAATAGTTTTTGGAGATTCTTTGAAGAATCTGGAGTTCATGTTTTGGAGCTGGAAAATGGAACAATGATACACATGTTTGCAGAAAGAAGATATCCTCTCACCGTTGAGCTCATGAGAAGAATGCTAGAGCATGGATTGGAAGTAGAAGAGGATAATGAAACTGCTTGCATGGTTATCAACTTGTTTATAAACTGGACTACCATTGTTGAGAATGATCAATAACTGGTATGAATTTTATTTGAATAAATACTTTTTGATATATCAGTACTTCTATTCAAAGTATCTTGATCAGACAAGTACTTTCATCAAAGTACTGTTTGCTGAACTAAACCAGTTAAATAAATTTTAGAAGAAACCTTTTTTGCTAAGTAATAAATATTTTGAACTAAAGGTTGAATAAATGGGTTTTGTGATGATAACATCAATAGGTTATCAATCCACCATGGTTACAAAAGGATTGACTAATCCATGAGCAAACGGCTCTCGTAAAGATATATCAAATCCGTTTTTAGTTGACAACTTGCTAATAAGTTGGATGGTATTCAACTCACCATATCAGTAATGTGAAGAGTTGGCTAGCCCACAAGAAAATGGCTTGTGGTAAAGGCTGTGAAAAACCATTATTGGTAATTAGTTCACCATTAGATAGAAGAACTAACTAGTCCGAAGGGTACGCTTTTGGTAAAGACAAAACAAATCTGTTGATAGCTGGTGGTTTGCTAAAAATCATATGGTTATCAATGTACCATGGTCTTACACACCAAAACATTTGGCTACTCCAGAGATAATGGCTTTGGTAAAGAGTTCTAAATCCATTAATTTTTCAATGATTCACTTGAAAGTGATGAGAATAGTATGCAACTTAAACTGAATTAAATGTACAAATTGTCATATGTTGCTGTGTTGCTGAAAAGATGGAGCTTGCTGGATGCTGCTGTAAAGAGAACAATTCTAAGAGATACTTTGACAAGAACAGATGTTACAGAGATAAAAGCTTAAAGACTAAGAAACAATCCGTCTTTAAAAGATGAAGCTGTTTAAAGATATATTCACAAAGGAACTTGAAGTCAAGCAAGTAGAATTCAAGTTAGGGGAGGATTGTTGGGATATGAAAGTGCTGAAGATATCAAAGTACTGAAGATATCAAAGTACTGTAAACTGCAAAGTACTGGAAAAAGTCAAAGAGTCAAAGTACTGCTAAAGATAAAGTCAAAGTACTGCACAATGAAGTCAAAGTACTGCAAGAACAAAGAGCTGTTATATTCGTTTATAGAAAGTATGGTAACTCTAGAATATTCTGTATTAGATTACTTGTCATACAAGGATACAAATTGTAAACCGACTAGGATATCCTTGAACCTATAAAAGGACTCCTAGATTGGCATTAGAGATATGACTTACGATTTCAGAATTAGAGTTTTAGAGAAAAGTTCGATTATCTTAGAGTTGTATTAGAGTATCTGCATAATAAGCAGATTTAGAGTTTATAATAAAAGGTTATTCTTCTTAGCTTTGTTAAGTAAATTCCGCGTACTTAATAAAGATTACTCAGTGTTTCTTTGTTAATAACTTAGGATTTATCCGAGGTTATTAAACCTTAACAAGCTAGTTAAGATAGTTTGATTAAAGTATATCGATCCAACACTATTTCAATTAAGTTACATCCTCGGTGGTGTCAAAAAAGGGCGGTCAGTGTCTTCCACCTCTATATTCCTATTCCTCATACCCTAACAGTTCATTTTATTCTTATTCTGCCGACATATCATAAAATTGTTTGACTCTCCTATATAAATCACAATTTGTTATTTGACAGTTGTAGACAAACCACCCACAAAACTGATACACGGTAATATACCTCTTTATTCCTATGCAATACACACAGACCTAGATGTTTTAGTTTGTACCTGAACTCGTAAGTGCAAGAGGAAACGGTTATAAAAGAATTATTCAACCACCCCAAAGTCATACTCTTGTAATAGAAATTTACATTTTGTCCAAAAGCATACCGGATATATACCGATTCTAAAGATGGCTCACTTCAACAAAACCTATATTAGCCTATGCATTATGTACCAAAAACCCTTTTTTATGGCGTCGTTCATACACAATACTTTTCTCTATTAACTACTATTGAAGTACTTGCACTAATTCTTTCAATGCCCATCCCACGCGCAGGGCTTATTATGTGTTTGTAATGTCATATATAGCTACCTCTTGCCTCAAAGCCTACCTAAGTGCTCATAATTGATACTTCTATTAGGCACAATTGTCTAAATAAGTTTACCCAAACACATCTAATAAACTCCATATACTAAATCATTGTACAACAAAAGTAAATAGCGTAAAGCTACCTAGCAAACAGTCTGAGTTTGCGGAGGTCCATAAGCTAAGTTTACCCCATATTGTGATTGCCCATGCTTGTAGTTGCAGAGATTAAATATGGTTGAATAGGTGGTGAAGCGTAATTGTTGTTTCATGATATGCATGCGTTCTTCATGTGTTCCAAGAGATGGAAAATCGTTGCTCAAAAGACATCTTATCTTAAACTATTGAGGGAACCACCATTGTCGTGACTAATTTTTTTGGCAATACTTAAATCACTTGCTAACTTTCTTGGCCATGACTCGCCATGCTTTGCTGAAAAACTCGAATATGACCGCCAGGAACCCGTCTTTCACAAACTTGCTTGGCAAAATGTTACCTGACTGACTAAAGAAACACACAACCAAAGATTCAATCATTAGAAGTATAGGATCATTATAATTATACTACTTATCGAACATCAAAACAAAGATAATAATAGAAATAGCATTTAAAACTAATCACGGCGAACTTATCATTTAAGTACTACACTATTTAAAGATTGATAAAGCTTAAATTCATAAACATAGATCAAAATTATCTTACTTTGAATTCACTCTAACACATAACTATATCAACTTTTTTAAAATAGGCTTAGGTTACCAACATCTTTTTCACTTTGCGTACCATTGAAAACCTTAAATATCACCTACATTATTACCTTTTTCATCCATATTCAAACCCATCAATACAAACAAACTTGAATTACCTTTTCAATTTTAATAGTAGCCAATTGATATATTGCAATTTTGCACAAACAATATGATTAACCCAATAAACAATTTATAAGTCCTAATTGAATGAATGAAATTTTATTCAGCAGCCATAGTTAAAACCCTTGGACTAAACTTAATTATGTATTTTTTGTAAAAATATTTGCGTCATGAGGGTTATAGAAACATGATAATAATCAATTGAAAAATTGAGAATCTAGCATAAACCTTTTGACTTTACTCATAAATAATAATTTAACACAAACATATGATTAACTAACCTTACAAAGATCATTAATCCAACCAAAATAACAAAAAATTCATGTATGATACCTGTTTCAAAATTATATATTGTGTTAGTTGTTCATGAACATACCTTTTCATTAACGACTCCTGATTAGAGGCCAATTGTTTTAGTTTGATCGAATTGTGATGGGTTTTAGAGCTGCAATTAGTTAATTTTCTGGAAGGGTTAGGTTTTGTCTATGTGCCAGAATGAAGAGGAATGTATGTCAGTGTGCATCGTTTCCTTTTTAGAATTTACGATTGTTGGTGGGCAGGTGCTTTGGTCGCAATATAATTTTTCGGGTTTTTTGGTGCACACGATTCGATTGGGTGAGGTCGGGTCTTCTGATGGGTAGAAGGTAGGATTTGTGGTGTTTACATTCAAATCCTTTAAGTTTATTATGTCTACTTCACTTTTTAGAAGTTTATTTTTTTTTACATTTTAGACACATGTGTTTTGTGGTGCATTTTTCTTTCTACACGAAATTTTTCAATTTTGACCAAATTCAATTCATTTTTGACTTTTTATCGACCAATGATATTGGACGATTTTGCTTACATGTCAATTGTGATATAAGTATAACTAATATTTATGCACAAGTTTTTTATTATGTATTATATCTATTAATATTTTGTGAAAATTCTATGGATGAAAGATTTAACTTTTTTTAACTAACATATATGTTGAGGTTGAGGTCGAGGTTGTTGTTTAACTTTAGCTTTTGATATCATGTTGTACAAAATGTGTGAATTTAGTAGCACATAATAAGCGTTGATGAAGTTATAATATACTTCGTAAAGATTTCTAAAATGCTTTTTTTCAGATATACGTATATAAACTTTAATTAAGAATTACATGAATCGTTGTTATAAGTACGATCACGTATATTTATTTTCATGTCACAACACCCGTGCATACCATTTGATACTTATATTCTCATTAATAATAATTTAGCCGAATATTCAAACATGTGTACGCATAGATTAAACTTTTAAAATAAAATAAATTGAGTCCTTACTTAACATATATAATAATTTTTTTTAATGAATGAAAGTCCGAAACAAATATTTAGCATGTACTAAAACTAATTCATATATTTACAACATTTTGTAGTTTTACTGGATGAAAGTTTAAAACTAATATTAGTAATAATGTAATTTTGAACAAAGTTTATATTATAAAGTTTAGGGAGTATAAAGTGTAAGGGGTTATTTGTTTATTTTGTAAAATTATTGGAAAACATGGAAATTTATAAATTTATACTTAATTTTATATAATTTATTTATCATTTAACCACTAAAGTTTTATTAGTTACATCCTCCTTTTTTAAGTTTTTGTTTACACAAATTGGACACTTATATTTTTATGTGTTTTTTTCTCAACTAAATTTCTCCACAAAATATATTAAAGTTTGACCAAAATCAATTCAATTTTGACTTTTTATTGACCAATCACATCGTTCGATTTCGTTTACGTGGCAAAATCGAGCTCTCCTATTGGTCCATTTTTTTTTCAATGAGAGAGTTTTGTAAAAATACTCCGAAATGATGTAATTTTTTATTTTATAAATAAAAGATATTATACTCCGTAGTCAAGTTGCTTGAATAATCAAACCATTCCATGTACGTACTGGATTCAACGTCATCCGCATGAAGGATCTGCGATGACATTGTAGTTTCTAACACTAGGATAAATTGCATTATATTTGTGAATCGATCAAGTACAACAACTCGGACAGTGGACGACGAGTAGTCATAGTTATAAGCACATGATCAGCATATTGGCAAATTAACTGACTACAGGTGATGATGCTCATGGAATGGCAAGACCTATGCTAATGGTCGTAGCATCATTAGTTGTTGCATCAATAGGTAAACAAAAGTCTTCTTCTTTTTTTTTCTTTTTTTTTTAATTTTTTTATCAAACACTTCGCGTGCATTTTGTGTAACCTGATGGAGTGGCAAGACCTATGTAACCTACTGACCTAGTAGACTACATACGGTTTAACTTCGATTTATAGATCTCAAAACATCATTTTGTATGTACACAATGCATTTAATCACAACAATAAATCATCATATAAGCATTTCATTAATTGTTAACGAAAATCTAACAAAATGACTGAATCATATTGAGATCATCAGAACAACCGAAAAACGAACTAGTATACGGAGATTTAGAAAGTGCTTTGAGAGTTGATGGAGAAGAAGCCGGACCTTGATCTCCGGTGACAATGGCAGATTGGCGGTGTGAAAGGGATGGTGATTTTTATATTAATGATAATAGACCTAGTTATTGGCTTTGCGGACTACTTTTTTTGTTAAAAGATAAAAAAAAAAAAAAAAAAAAAAAAAGGCCTACAATGATGCTCAACTCTTTAGTCGTTAAAACCTTTCGTCAGAAAATGTCATTTCGTTTGTAGTGATGGCTAAAAAATTCTCAAGCTCCGAACGGCCAGCTAATCTCCTTTGTATCAATACGTCATAGTGCCATAAGATTCTTTCCATCTTTGATTCTAAATTCACTTCATTGCATATTTCAAAACACATCTTTGCTATAACCTGCAATGACGTTCGTCTATCTTTGTGGAATAAACGATTAATCTCCCATAAATCAATTAGCCTTGAGACATGCATCCCGGTTAAGACCTCTGCAAATATCACTATAAAACCAGAGAGATTGCTCCGTAGATCAAGCGGCCCTGAAATATAATCATGATACTTATTAAGATATTCAATTGCGTTGACACAAGCCAAACTATAACAGGAATCCGGATTGGGCCTGGGAGGGGAAGGGGGTGAGAGAGAGGTTCAAGTAACTTACAGCCCTCAGGATGATAGTTACCATAATCAGGAGCATTATCATAACTGGGATAGTAACCGTGTACCAACTTTGTAACGTCATAATCATAAGCTTTGGGGTAAAATCCTGCATATTGTTTCATGGATACATTTAAACTAGCAAGAGCCCATTACAAATATAATTGACAAAAATGCGAGAAGGCCACTTGAAGAAGGGAGGAAGAGTTCATGTTTTACCTCATCCAACAATATCTTATGTCTCTCAAGCAAAGGCTCGTCGACTTGGTATCTCGGCACATACCGATCTGCTTCACCCAATCCCTTGTCTAATTGTGTGTTGTGCAAGAAAACAATCCCTCGGGCAATTCCTACTGCCATTTTCACCCTGGTAGCCAATGGAAGTCGTGCTATTCCTCCTACACCCCATAAAACTTAATTTCATTATATTCTGAATATTTTGTTTTAATTCATGCCTAGAGTTATTTATGCTGCTTACCACTATACAGAAGATCCTTAAAAGTTCCATTATGTGCAAATTCATGCAAGAGAAAGAGTTGTTCACCTTCCAAGCAGTATCCTATGAGCTTAACTAGATTCGGATGGTGAAATTCTTTTAGCTTTTCCAGATTAAACTGCATTAAAAGAGTGAATCTGTCAAGTTTCAAATGCACAGGAACCATATGAGTTACACCTGAAAGATAAAAATATTGGACACTTGTTGCATTTTTCAAGACTTACAAGTTTGTAACGGTGAAGTTTTATAACTGAAATGGGCAATCCAACACTATGCTTATGGGGGAAGTATGTCTTTTTATTAACCCAACCTTTGTAAACCTTTCCATAACTGCCCTCGCCTAAGCATCTGGAAAAAATTCTATAAGTAGGATTGGTTTTGAAAAGTGTTCTAAAACTAGGATGACTTTCTTTCTTTATTCTAAAACTAGGATGATCTTCCTTTTCATTCTAATTCTAGGATCTTGTTTTCATTTTCACTATATACTACGTAGTAAACCAGTACATGCATGTTATTTAGATATAACTTTATAAACTGTTTAGCTTTCTTCGTTAAACAAGTAGGTCAATTACATAATTCAAGAATAATGTTATGTTTACACTTGCTAAGCTACTGTATTGATATATCTAAATTTTGATCAGTAATACATAAACAAAGTTAGTAAACATATCACTCAAAGGTCATAAATATAAATTATCAAACTAGACATTTGCATGTCATTATGTTTTTCGTGTTCGTTAATTCAGTTAAACACTTAACTCCACAGTTTTGCGTGCTTGTCCAAGTTAAATAGACACGCAAATTTATTTGTTTTAGTTAACTCAATAAATAAACTAACTTATCATGTCAAACGTTTCTCATTTTTTTAAAACCGAACCACCAAGCAAACCGGATTTTTTCCGGTTCTCTGATTTTTCCGGGTTTATCCAATTGAATCAGGCCAAACCGGCTCGGGTCTTTTTCCAAGTTGAAGCAGCCGGTTGTCATAATTCTCAATTTCCGGTCTTTTCTCAAACTCCATATTCATCATTTCATGTCGGTTCATTCATGATTTTTACATTTCACCTTAAACGCGTAAATTTTATATTAAATAAACGTTATCGTGTGAGTTATTATTTTGAACATTTAATCCGTTACTTCCAAAAATGATCCCGATACATTTTTATACTTACATTTAGTTATAAAAACAATATTTTGAGTTTACCTTGTGTTGTAAATTTATTTCGTATATAAATTGTTAAATTTATATTATTACGGCGTTTTTCTTAAAAACTACACTATAACTATTATATCACTCAAATTTCACAAGGAATGTATTTTTACAATTTTTATAATATCATTATGCTCTATTTTGATCTATTTAAATTTTACTTGTACCTAAAAGTACCATTTACCTTACAAGTTACATTTTACTTATACATTTCCTACACTTATTACAATAATTATACACAAGTATATACTTCATAAAAAAAAAATATATATATATATATATATTGAAAGACAAAATCCCCCAATAACCGGCCTTGGAGGGGGGTAGCATTAAAGGTTGGGTAAATTTTTCTACAAGTTGGATATGCTACATCACCTAAACTTAAATCATTCATTCATTCAATCATCCTCAAAATTCAAGTGTTAGTAGGTGTGTTTTTTTTTCTTTCTCTCTTTTTCTTCTCTCAAAAATCCGGTTCTTCAAGGTGTCTAGCAAGGGATCACAAAAATTTTTCAAGCTCAAGTATACACAATCTAGATCACACTCTCATTAAGGTTTTGAAATAAAAACCTAGGGTGTTTAGGCTAACCTTTGTTCTTTGCACCTCATCATATCACTAGTAAGCATCTCATGTTTATTTTTCATCTTACATATTCATTTCATACTCATCTCATCATTTTTGAGCAAAAACATGCAAGACTTGTGTTGTTTATACCATTTTTACATGATTTTTTAGAGTTATATATATATAAAGTCATCCTATAATTATTCCCTTGGTATTTATTGGACTTGATGATGTTTAGGAACCCATGACACCCTAAGAAGGTGTATGGTAGGATTAGATTAGCTTTGGAGTTGATTTGAAGGGATTGGAATAGGTTTAGTACGAGAAAAACACTTTTCAACAAGTTATATAAGTGGTCTGTCCTAAAAATCATTTTCTGGAAAATCCGAATATAGACATAACTTTTTGGCCTTGATATTTAGAAAATATACTTTAAAATGAATCCGTGGCCGCTTGAACGGATTAAAACGGAGTTATAACGAAGTCGTGATGAATTTTTCAAGTTGGTGACGAAATATATATATTTTTCTGAAATTCAGCAACCTATTATTGTTTTATTCGAGTCAAAAACGAGCCTTAAGATTCACAAATTATTTCGACTTATCAAAAATATATTAGTATACTTCGATACGAAGCTAAGAACGTATAATACGTAGAAAACGGATTTGAAACGACAAATATATGCACGTTTTCATAAAATTGCCGTAACTATTATTTTCTGAAAAACTATATTATTTTTACGAGACAAGTGTTACGGTAACTAAAACGACCACGTTGGAGGCTGTTTTTAACCATGATGTGGAACTTTTTGGAACGAATTGTCTTCTAATAAAATCGAGTTCACCAAGCATATTTTCTAAAACGACCAACCGTTTGTATAGCGGAGTTGTAATAACTTATTTATGGATGTCTAAACTTGGCCGAAACTCACTTTTTACACAACATTAGACAAAATCACCATCTTTAACCCTTATTATCTTTATGTTCGAGACCTTTATGACGAAAACTCCTGAACTGAAACTTCTAGATTTCGATACAAACTTTCCAAAACCGTCGAGTTCGTTCTCTAACGTTCGACGTACACTATTTTACGACTAGTTTTCCAAAGCTATTTTTGTCACTTTCACGAAATTTCCGACGACATTGTTTTACGACGAAAAGTGATAATTTCACTATAAAACATTAATAAACTATTGTAGGATGACATTTTGACGTAAATACTTGTAAAGCATTTTATAATATGACGGGATGTCATAAACATATTTTGACGATAAATATTATTTCCAAAACATACAAGTGGTATGAATATCATATGGAGTTGCATGCACAACATTGTATCGCACTATCACGCATTCACGACAACATATCATAACTCAAGTCATGACATTCATTCTAGGTCGCGGATAGTTTCTGAGTCTCACTTTCGTGCACTTCATTTTGTTAGCATATCAATCACACCGGTGAGTTCAGAGTCCCACTTTCTATTACTTATTTGTCTTACAAACTCTTTGGGGGAGATACATGCTCAAACTATTTCCATTAACTTTCACAAATATTCTAAACTTTGACATACTACTGTGAGTTCATACCCCGCTTTTACTCGTTTAAATTCTTACAAACTATTTGGGGGAGATACATGCTTAAATACTTGTTTTTACTCTTGCGAATATTCAAACCATTTATACAATTGTATTACACTATACTTCTTATACACTTTGGACATTTTGTGTGGTTTATTGCGATCTTTGCCTTAATGTGTTAAACTTGTTTTCTATTATGCATCAACATACATACTTTAACAACTGGTTAACTCCTGTGGGAGCCGGTCAAAACATTTAAACTCTTTTGCCAAACAACATTGCTTATACTTTAGACTTGGTGCGTGTGGTGACTAGACTTAAACAAACATCCCATCATTTATATGGTGGAAGACCATTAATTTGGATACACCCAACGCGTCGTTGGAGGAACATCCCATCATTTATATGGTGGAAGGCCATTAATTTGGATACAGCCCAACGTGAGCGGTGGAGGAACATCCCAAAGATTTATATGTTGGAAGGCCATTTTTATGGATACATCCCAACACGAGTGTTGGAAGACCCTTGTGGTAACATTGATACTTTTAACTACTATGATACATGCATACAAGATTGACATACTATTTTTAGCAGTGGGTTGTAAACACACAGGTTGCAAGTTTTGTATGGGCGGGACTTGGAACTGAGTGGATTTACGATGCCTTTGCTTTGCGAACTATTCTATATGACCAAAAACTTTGCCTTTGATTTATGAACGCTCTTTTAAAGCTTTACTTGTTAATCAAACTCTATGAACTCACCAACCTTTGTGTTGACACTTTTTAGCATGTTTTATCTCAGGTATCTAAGGCATTCACTTCATGGCATGCATATGGACAAATCATAGAGTCGTGGTGACGACGCGTCTCACATGGGATTTTTACACTATAAAAACATCGTTTGGCTTGTATCAAACCTATTTCCGCATACATTGATTTTCATTTGGGACCTACTTTTTGTAAACTCTGATTATTTTATTTAATTAAACGATGTGTTTTCCAAACGACACTTTAGGTCGTTCGATATAACTGTAACTTTGATGCTATGACAGTCCTCCCCCAAGGTATTCAATTCCGCTGCAAAACAGGTAATTTGGGGGTGTGACAGATTGGTATCAGAGCATCGGTTATAGAGAACTAGGTTGCATCATTGACCCTAGACTATAACCACATCATCATAGCATCTCATCATATCATTACAAGTGCACATTCTTTATACATGCGGACTTATGACTCAACACCAAACATCATATGAGTCGATTAGTCCAAGCATTGCATAGTTACTCCTAAATTATACATAGCCTGATCACCTATGTCTAATTCAGGAAGAATCATGCAATGAAGGGGGTAGTAGTCTCATATGTGTAAGCAATTCCGTAATCAAGCCAAATTTTCAAAAGATTTTCTTCAAACCACTTGTTTCCAGTTTGATCCGAGCGACAGTTCTTGTTTGATGAGTTGCAAAGATCGAGCTAGAAACAAGTCGTTACCTAAACCGATTTAGCCTAATCGTATGACAGTTCTTGTTTGATGAGTTGTGGGATTAAGCAAAAATCGGTTACCAAAAAGTCTTTTAAAAATTTTGCTTGAGAATGGGAAAGCTTGTCTTATCGAGCCTAATCATAAGAAAGCATGTATTTAGGACGGGAATTTCTCACGATAGCACGGGAACGCATCTTGTTGGGCGGGTAACTCATATGCATGAGCATTGACATAATCATTTAAACCATACATGAGCATAAACTTTTAGAACCCTTGTCGTGTTTTGGGCCATAGTATCATTAATCGAATCACGAGGACGTGATTCCTCTGACATGGGAAGAATGTCACAATTCTCAATTTCCGGTCTTTTCTCAAACTCCATATTCATCATTTCATGTCGGTTCATTCATGATTTTTACATTTCACCTTAAACGCGTAAATTTTATATTAAATAAACGTTATCGTGTGAGTTATTATTTTGAACATTTAATCCGTTACTTCCAAAAATGATCCCGATACATTTTCATACTTACATTTAGTTATAAAAACAATATTTTGAGTTTACCTTGTGTTGTAAATTTATTTCGTATATAAATTGTTAAATTTATATTATTACGGCGTTTTTCTTAAAAACTACACTATAACTATTATATCACTCAAATTTCACAAGGAATGTATTTTTACAATTTTTATAATATCATTATGCTCTATTTTGATCTATTTAAATTTTACTTGTACCTAAAAGTACCATTTACCTTACAAGTTACATTTTACTTATACATTTCCTACACTTATTACAATAATTATACACAAGTATATACTTCATAAAAAAAAAATATATATATATATATTGAAAGACAAAATCCCCCAATAACCGGCCTTGGAGGGGGGTAGCATTAAAGGTTGGGTAAATTTTTCTACAAGTTAGATATGCTACATCACCTAAACTTAAATCATTCATTCATTCAATCATCCTCAAAATTCAAGTGTTAGTAGGTGTGTTTTTTTTTCTTTCTCTCTTTTTCTTCTCTCAAAAATCCGGTTCTTCAAGGTGTCTAGCAAGGGATCACAAAAATTTTTCAAGCTCAAGTATACACAATCTAGATCACACTCTCATTAAGGTTTTGAAATAAAAACCTAGGGTGTTTAGGCTAACCTTTGTTCTTTGCACCTCATCATATCACTAGTAAGCATCTCATGTTTATTTTTCATCTTACATATTCATTTCATACTCATCTCATCATTTTTGAGCAAAAACATGCAAGACTTGTGTTGTTTATACCATTTTTACATGATTTTTTAGAGTTATATATATATAAAGTCATCCTATAATTATTCCCTTGGTATTTATTGGACTTGATGATGTTTAGGAACCCATGACACCCTAAGAAGGTGCATGGTAGGATTAGATTAGCTTTGGAGTTGATTTGAAGGGATTGGAATAGGTTTAGTACGAGAAAAACACTTTTCAACAAGTTATATAAGTGGTCTGTCCTAAAAATCATTTTCTGGAAAATCCGAATATAGACACAACTTTTTGGCCTTGATATTTAGAAAATATACTTTAAAACGAATCCGTGGCCGCTTGAACGGATTAAAACGGAGTTATAACGAAGTCGTGATGAATTTTTCAAGTTGGTGACGAAATATATATATTTTTCTGAAATTCAGTAACCTATTATTGTTTTATTCGAGTCAAAAACGAGCCTTAAGATTCACAAATTATTTCGACTTATCAAAAATATATTAGTATACTTCGATACGAAGCTAAGGACGTATAATACGTAGAAAACGGATTTGAAACGACAAATATATGCACGTTTTCATAAAATTGCCGTAACTATTATTTTCTGAAAAACTATATTATTTTTACGAGACAAGTGTTACGGTAACTAAAACGACCACGTTGGAGGCTGTTTTTAACCATGATGTGGAACTTTTTGGAACGAATTGTCTTCTAATAAAATCGAGTTCACCAAGCATATTTTCTAAAACGACCAACCGTTTGTATAGCGGAGTTGTAATAACTTATTTATGGATGTCTAAACCTGGCCGAAACTCACTTTTTACACAACATTAGACAAAATCACCATCTTTAACCCTTATTATCTTTATGTTCGAGACCTTTATGACGAAAACTCCTGAACTGAAACTTCTAGATTTCGATACAAACTTTCCAAAACCGTCGAGTTCGTTCTCTAACGTTCGACGTACACTATTTTACGACTAGTTTTCCAAAGCTATTTTTGTCACTTTCACGAAATTTCCGACGACATTGTTTTACGACGAAAAGTGATGATTTCACTATAAAACATTAATAAACTATTGTAGGATGACATTTTGACGTAAATACTTGTAAAGCATTTTATAATATGACGGGATGTCATAAACATATTTTGACGATAAATATTATTTCCAAAACATACAAGTGGTATGAATATCATATGGAGTTGCATGCACAACATTGTATCGCACTATCACGCATTCACGACAACATATCATAACTCAAGTCATGACATTCATTCTAGGTCGCGGATAGTTTCCGAGTCTCACTTTCGTGCACTTCATTTTGTTAGCATATCAATCACACCAGGTGAGTTCGTAGTCCCACTTTCTATTACTTATTTGTCTTACAAACTCTTTGGGGGAGATACATGCTCAAACTATTTCCATTAACTTTCACAAATATTCTAAACTTTGACATACTACTGTGAGTTCATACCCCGCTTTTACTCGTTTAAATTCTTACAAACTATTTAGGGGAGATACATGCTTAAATACTTGTTTTTACTCTTTCGAATATTCAAACCATTTATACAATTGTATTACACTATACTTCTTATACACTTTGGACATTTTGTGTGGTTTATTGCGATCTTTGCCTTAATGTGTTAAACTTGTTTTCTATTATGCATCAACATACATACTTTAACAATCGGTTAACTCCTGCGGGAGCCGGTCAAAACATTTAAACTCTTTTGCCAAACAACATTGCTTATACTTTAGACTTGGTGCGTGTGGTGACTAGACTTAAACAAACATCCCATCATTTATATGGTGGAAGACCATTAATTTGGATACGCCCAACGGCGCCGTTGGAGGAACATCCCATCATTTATATGGTGGAAGGCCATTAATTTGGATACAGCCCAACGTGAGCGTTGGAGGAACATCCCAGCATTTATATGTTGGAAGGCCATTTTTATGGATACATCCCAACACGAGTGTTGGAAGACCCTTGTGGTAACATTGATACTTTTAACTACTATGATACATGCATACAAGATTGACATACTATTTTTAGCAGTGGGTTGTAAACACACAGGTTGCAAGTTTTGTATGGGCGGACTTGGAATCGAGTGAATTTACGATGCCTTTGCTTTGCGAACTATTCTATATGACCAAAAAACTTTGCCTTTGATTTATGAACGCTCTTTTAAAGCTTTACTTGTTAATCAAACTCTATGAACTCACCAACCTTTGTGTTGACACTTTTTAGCATGTTTTATCTCAGGTATCTAAGGCATTCACTTCATGGCATGCATATGGACAAATCATAGAGTCGTGGTGACGACGCGTCTCACATGGGATTTTTACACTATAAAAACATCGTTTGGCTTGTATCAAACCTATTTCCGCATACATTGATTTTCATTTGGGACCTACTTTTTGTAAACTCTGATTATTTTATTTAATTAAACGATGTGTTTTCCAAACGACACTTTAGGTCGTTCGATATAACTGTAACTTTGATGCTATGACAGTCCTCCCCCAAGGTATTCAATTCCGCTGCAAAACAGGTAATTTGGGGGTGTGACACCGGTTCGGTCCGGTTTTCAAAGCACTGTCTCAATAACAAACCCTCCACTTAATGAGCCTAATTATATTCTCGTACAAAGTGCTAGTTAAACTATTTACACTCACATTCTGTGGAAAAACGTTTGTTTCATGAGTTTTCTTGTATGTGTCACTTTATACCAAACAAGGACTATCAGTTTTATTCACATCATCATTCCTAGACTCACACACCAAACACTCTAGAAGTAATTAACTGTTAAATTTGAGAAGGATTTAGTAAACAAAAAGATGAAAACAAAACCAAAAACGAAAAAGAAATGAGGTACGAAAAAAGAAATGAATGGTTGGGTCCGTATGAAAGGGAATTATAAGAAGAAAAAAATGAAAATATCCTACTTTTAGAATAAGAAAAGCTACTAATCCTATAATTAGAATAAGAAAAGGAAGTCATCCTAGTTTTAGAATAGATTCTCAAAATCATCCTATTTTCAGAATTTACTCAAGCATCTGTCGTTCCCAAAGTCCTTCGTTGCATATCTGAGTTCGCAATATGTGAACATTCTTACATCTCTTGTCACTAATTCCTCATGTTGATTAATGTTCTGTCCACGGCTCTTTGGTGCATTGATGCTACGTTGGTCTATGAAAATAAACAAAAACGTATAAAATCTTGCATTGTTGGAAACTTATGGCTAAAAGATGGCAATCAAATATATCTGCCCTACCCACGTGTCAAAGCAAATAATTGTTTAAAATGTAAGATGGAAGCCCAAGAGACCAAGATCCAGTAAGTGATATCTATGATTTTGTAATTTTGAAAAATCAATGGTAAGGGTGCACGAGTTGAATGGGTGGACTCTATAGTGCTAACTATGTATCAATGTATGAACACGCAACAATGCCTATATGATACTCATGAAAAGCTTGCATACCAGAGTTTTGTAACTTACTTGTAGAAACAAGAGACTTATGAATTTTCCAAGTGAAACCCATTATGCTTGGTGACACGGGAGAAACGTCATATTTCTTCTGTAGTTTCAGTACAGACTGAAGTGACGCCACAACCTCACTCATTGTAGGCCGTTCATTTGGAACACTATGCAAACATTGATCTGCAACTTCAGCAAACCGTCTTAAACATTTAGGAGCAATTGTTCTTGTCATACTAGAATCAACTATTTGATCTAATTTTCGTTCTTTCACACATTTTTGAGCCCATTTTACCAAACTACATTGCTCCTCACCATGACGTAAGTCGACTGGAAGCCTCCCTGATAGCAATTCAAACAAGACAACCCCAAATGCAAAAACATCTGTTTTTCTTGTCAGTTTTCCGGCATAGAAATACTCTGGATATGATGATTAATTGGGCTTGCTTTAGACAACCCAAAATCCGAAATCAAAGCTTCCCAATTCTCATCCAAAAGAATGTTGGAGCTCTTCACATCACGATGTATGACTCCATGTTGGGTGCCTATACCGGTGTGAAGATAGTCTAGTCCACGTGCAGCACCTATGGCTATCTTCAATCGTTGCATCCAACTTAAAGAAGTATTGGATTTGTGTAGATGATCGTATAAGGTACCATGGGGCATATACTCATAAACAAGGATCATTTCCTTGTCATCCTCGCAAAAACCAATCAAAGGCACTAAGTGACAGTGGCGCAACTTGGAAAGCATATCTATTTCGGCTTTGAATTCAGTTGCTCCTTGGTTAGACATAGAATCCAAACGTTTGATGGCGACGGCATGAATAGTCTCTTCAATAAAAATACAACAACTATAAACCTTAATTTCCAAACCCTCCTTGTCCAATGACCATTTCTTCATCAAAGTCTCTAGTAGCAGATTTGATTTCTGCAAGAGAAAAACGGAAACATGGCTGTGCTGACTTTGATGAAGATATCTTTTCATTCTCTCTAGTTGAAGAGAACATTGTCCCGTTTTTGAGAAGAAAGTAATAGGAGTTCGGATCAGATGCAAAATTTTTGTTGTCAACTATATATTATGCCTTTGTGCAAAACTGATAACTTCCGGTAACAATATAACCGAGAATTCTAATGCTTCTATTTTAATTTAGATAATATATCCATGTCTAATGTCACTGAATAATTACCAGTCCATATGATGACATTGTAGTCTACAAAAAGATCGATGATAACAAGAGTTTTTTGTAGTTAATTAGTGTCAAATACAACGATAATATCAAGTGTTTGTTTTTTAACGAAGTTCTCAATTACTTACGGAATGGATACACTAGGTGACAATGAGTCTACTAGATCATCTGAAAAGAAGATACAGAAGGTATTATTATTTATAGAGGGTGTTTTGGATTGCTTACCTAATTTGGATTGATAACTACCTTCAAACTGGCCTGGGCGGCCTGAAGGTCTCATAAGAGACCTGGGCTCAAACCTTGCTTGTTAAACATCTTGAGATGTCTATGGAAAAGTCCAAAAATGGTCATGGGACTACTGGCTACGGCTAGCCCACAAACATAACAGCAAAAAAGAACTCGACTTTTCCTAGCAATTTCGACATATATGGATCCTTCTCTATTTATAATTAAAACATGAAACAAGCAAATCTAAACACGTTTGTTAAACTACTTTTTTATACTATATACTTTTGCTTATAAAGAAATAAGCAATCACAAAATACATTTGTTCCTCAACTCACATCATATGAGAGCATTCAAGACATAAACTGTAAGTCAATGTCAAAAATCAATGCCAAAATATCAATATCTAGAGAATCTACACTCTACACCCTTTTACTCTATTTCACACCCCTACAAAACTAGTCAAACAAAATCCCCAATTTCCCCCAAATCCAACCTCCAAACCCTAACTCAACCAACATTTGTAGGAAAATGATATAGAAAAGCATTAACCATTAGTTCCAATTATACATTGAAGAAAACATGTATACAATGCCAATAGTGTGATGATGTATATGAAATTCTAGATTGCCCAAGTGTGGTGATGGCATCAAAATGGGCCCATCTTAGGCTCAAATTCAAAAGAAAGTGTTGCAACTCTTTTTTAAGAGACTTTGTATTCATATGTCAATAAGAAGTTAGATTCCAATTTTCCATGACATTCTTTTTGGGCGCCTTACACACGTATCTTTAATGCTACCTGGCTTGTTTACATATGGGTGTGCCATAAGAGTGGGTTTAAGCCCCTTTCTGGACCATGCTATATATCCTCATAACCGAAAGGTCTGCCAATTAAAAATAAACAAATATGTACCCATTGCATGTCATGTGCATGAATATGGTGAGATGTATATATATCTTAGTATCATGTAGTTCATTGGATATCCTGAGTATGTTTGATATAACATGTTAACAATTATAACAAGCAATATGATTTTGTGTCATGCTATATCATGTTCTGTTGGAATTAGATAACATGACATTCAATAAATAATCACAAAAACATCAAAGTATACATGCGGAAGCGTATAGGATTTATTAACGAATAATTAATTAACATAAGAAGAATATGCATACCTTACTTGATTCTAGCCGAACAAGAATCAAATCCACAAACTAACAATGGAAGAACCCTAATTTGATTTAATTAGGATTATGTGAATTACCCCTTACTGTTTTGTAATTCAATCCAAGAATAATAACAATATTGTGTTATTACCACTTTCTTGTACACACGCAAAACCGAATTAAAGTAATGCTAGTTTTTAGTAAACGAATAACTTGATGTGGAAAAGTTTGAGGATCGACACCCACAAAGGTGTGGCCGATCGGTTTGGACAAAAAACACACACAAAAAATTTTTTAGGTTTAGCTAATGAGCACAAGAGATAATTTACAAACACCCTAGGTTTTGTATATATACTGAAGCAAACTTGGTGAACAAGTTTGAGTCAAAGTTGGATTGGGTTTGGGTCCTCCCATTGGCCGATCGGTTTGGGCATCCCAAAGGGATTCCGGAACTTTCCCAACTTTTGCAATTTAGTCCTTTTCCAAATACATTTAACGCCCGTTAGTCCATTACATAACTACTTAACGTCCGTTAGTTATTTCGTTTAATTAATAAATAAATACAACGTTTATATTTAATTATTTAACTTTAATTCTCATACGTAAAGTGTGCAATCCCATGGTCTCGAGTTCGATCTTAACTCACGTCTACTAATTTATATCCATAAAACTAACAGCTCCCACTTGGATATATCTTAATAGAGTGATCACATCGGTTAGCGTCTAGCAACACTTCGATGCCTCTAGTACAACTCGAGTAAGGCTCCTGGAAAACCTTTTAATGATTTCTCATTATTATTATCCTTTTGTTTCCAATACCACGTTAAATAAAGATATGGAATTAAGTCATTCTTTATAAAACTATTCTGTTTCTCGTTGTAAGTGATTGACCAAGATTACCAAATCTTCTAAACATATTTAGGGGAGATTTTGGGTGCGGCCGCACAAACATCTTGTCAACCCTACGAGGGGTCCAGCAGTATTAAACTCCAAATAAATTTGAAGGAACAAATTCTATATTGACTACAAGAATAACCCACAAACTTTGTAACATTTCTGAAAACAACTCTTATAACTACCAGTTACGTATAGCGTTAAGTTGCTCCACAGAAATGCACTACATTCATGACACTTATCTGGTATCTCAAGTCTGAGGATAACTATTCATAATTTACTTATAACAATATCCACAAAGTAAATTATGTAGTTGGGATAAGTCCTATATTCAATTCATTGAATATCATCCGAAATTGGTATGCATTCTCATCAATATACTTTCAAGTATATTCTATTAATTTAATGATACTCCCATATCATTAATCGACAACGGACATTTAGAATAACTTAGTTACTCACGGATTAAACATGCAAATATAGGACAACAATATTATAAATGAAAATAAACATAATCCAAACTTTATTTCATCAAAATAATAAATGTTTTACAATATCCTTTATCCAAATACTAATCACAGTTATGCATGAAACTATTAGCTAAACGAAGTCCAATTCCATTGGCAAGTCCAATAAGCTTGTCTTTAGCTAAAGCCTTAGTGAAAAGATCAGCTAAGTTATCATCTGTGTGAACTTTCAATATATTAATTTCACCTTCACGGACTTGTTCCCGAACATAGTGATACTTCCGTAGAAAATGTTTGGTGCCCTTCATGACTCCAGGTTCATTGGCAAATATGAGTGCAGCAGAATTGTCAAATACATATCAATAGGCGATTCAATTGAAGGCATAACACCAAGCCCTGAAATGAATTTCCTAATCCAAACAGCCTCCATTGCAGCTTCAGAAGCAGCTATGTATTCGGCTTCTGTCGCAGATATCGCAATCGTACTCTGCTTCTTGCTCTTCCACTCAACTGCTCCTCCATTGATGACAAAGACATAACCCGTCTGAGACTTCGTATCATCTTTATTACACTGCCAGACGCATCACAAGAACCTGTAACATCAAGCTCTGTGTCTGGATTTCCACCATACACTAAAAACATATCTTTCATATTCGTAAGATACTTTAGAATATGTTTAACAGCAGTCCAGTGAAGTTCACCCGGATTCGTTGATATCGATGGTCATGTTTTGAGCTTAACGCCACATTCGGCCTTGTGCATCTCACAGAATACATAATAGATCCTACAGCCGAAGCATAAGGAACTTTCTGCATGCGTGCCACCTCAGCAGGTGTTGAAGCACACATATCGCTACATAAGCCATGCTTTACTTCCATCGGCAAATATCCTTTCTTGGAATTTTGCATATTGAATCTCTTCAATATTTTATCAATGTAAGTGCTTTGACTTAAACCAATTAACCGCTTTGACCTATCTCGGTAGATCTTGATTCCCAGAATGTATGCAGCTTCTCCTAAATCCTTCATGGAAAAACACTTTTCAAGATATGCTTTAACACTTTGCAAACTTGGAATGTCTTTTCCCATAATTAATATGTCATCGACATAAAGAATTAGGAAAATTACATCACTCCCACTAACTTTGTGATATACACATGGCTCATCAAGATTTTGAATAAATCCATACCTTTTGATTTCTTCATCAAATCTCTTATTCCATTGCCTTGATGCTTGCTTCAATCCATAAATGGACCTTTGAAGTTTGCATACATGGTTTGGAAATTGTGGATTCACGAACCCCTCAGGTTGCTTCATATAGATGTCTTCATCTAAGCGACCATTCAAGAAGGCGGTTTTGACATCCATTTGCCATATCTCATAGTCATAGTATGCTGCTATAGCTATGATAATTCTAATAGCTCTAATGTCCGCTACAGGAGAAAAGGTCTCCTCGTAATATATGCCATAAGTTTGAGTAAAACCTTGCGCAACTAGACGAGCTTTATAGACGTGTATATTGCCATCCATGTCAGTCTTAATTTTATAGAGCCACTTACTTCCAACCACCTTGGCGTTTGGAGGTAAATCGACCTCTTCCCCGACTTCATTTTCTCTCATGGATTGCATTTCCCCATTCATTGCAACTTGCCATTTGTCATTATCAGGACTTGCCATGGCAGCTTTATAACTAGTAGTCTCTCCAAGATCTTCTAACATAGTTTCCTCAACCTCTACGTTTAGACATAGACGTTCAGGTGCACGCGTAGTCCTTACGGATCTACGAACGGGAATCACTTCAACTTCTGGTGAAGGACCCAGACTATCGGTTCTACCGAAGTACATTAGTGTTTTCAGAAGGTAATGCATCTTCTTGATCATCTTCCAGATCATAAACTCTCCCACTGAATTTTTGAGATACGAGATTTCTTTCAAGAAAATCTCCATACCTAGCAACAATTACTTTATTTTCAGTTGGATAGTAGAAGTAGTAACCCATAGTTTCCTTAGGGTATCCTACGAAGATACACTTTACAGATCTTTGTTGGAGTTTATCTGCTGAGTCACGTCTAACATACGCCTCGCAACCCCAGACCTTTAAATAAGACAGGTTAGGAGCTTTACCATGCCATATTTCATATGGTGTCTTATCAACCTTCTTTGTGGGAACCATATTTAGAATGCGAACAACTGATTCTAAAGCATAATCCCAAAAGGATAATGGTAGAGTGGTAAGATTAAACATAGATCGTATCATGTCCAACAATGTACGATTTCTTATCTCAGATACACCATTTTATTGTGGAGTATATGTCGTAGTGAGATTCTGGACAATTCCATTCTCAGCTAAGTAATCTTTAAACTCTTGGCTTAGATATTCGCCTCCTCTATCGGATCGAAGAGCTTTAATCTTCTTTCCCAATTGCAGCTCTACTTCAGCTTTGAAAACCTTAAATGTTTGAAACACCTCATGCTTATGCTTAAGTAAATAAACATAACCATAACGGCTGAAATCATCAGTAAAGGTTAAGAAGTAGCTAGCACCTCTCTTTGACACATGTCTAAGTGGTCCACACACATCAGTATGAATAAGACCAAGTAGATCAGAAGCCCTTTCCATATTGCTATGATAAGGTTTCTTCGTCATCTTCCCAGATATGCATGACTCACATTTATCAAATGATTCATCATTGATATTTTGCAAAAGCCCTTCTTGTTGCAGCTTATGCATGCGAGCCTTGCCTATATGAGCAAGTCTACAATGCCAAAGATAAGAAGAATTCAAGTCCAACTTTATCTTCTTATTGATGCTAAACATCGAATTATTATATTTGTTAGATTCATTTCCAATCACATCAATTTCAAACACACCATTCACAGTAATTGCATTAAAATAAAATACACCATTTAAAGAAACAAAAATTCCATTACGTTAAATAGTATGAGTAAAACCATCATCCAACAAAACTGAAAAGGAAACAACACCTCTAATTATAGAAGGTGCGTAATGACAATTGTTCAATAACAGTACTAAGCCCGAAGGCAATACTAAACTAAACGTTCCTATGGCTTCAACAGCTGCATGTGCGCCATTACCCACGTGCAGATATTTCTCCCCATAGGCCAGCTTCCTCTCCACTCTAAACCCCTGTAGTGTATTACAAATGTGAATACCACATCCAGTATCAAATACCCAGGAATTTTTATGATTTAGAGTAAATAATTCAATGACAAATAAATTACCTGAAGAACCGGCGCCCAAGGACCCTTCGTACTTCATTTTATTAGCCCGCAATTCATCAAGATAGAGAGCACAGTTTCTCTTGCAATGCCCAACGCTCTTACAGTGGTGGCATGCTTGATCTTTTTTAGAATTTTCCTTCCCAGGAGTAGGGTTCTTCTTGGGTTGTGGTTGAGAGGCCATAACTTGTTTACCCTTATTAACTTTCCCTTTGCCCTTCCCCTTCTTGTTGTTCGCACGCTGCGGTTTTGGCTTATTAATCCTTCCACCTTGAATAGCAAGTACCTGGGCAGTAGGAACCTTTTGAGGTAACCCTTTTTCATAATCAATAAGCAATGCGTGTAGGTCAGAATCGTCTTCCCACGCAGTGCATATTGAAATTTCTAACAAAACCATTAAAATCCTTGTTAAGGGATCTATTAATCGATTCACGTACCATGTCTTCATCATAAGTTTTTCCAAGTGTCTTTAATTGGTCCATGTAACCTTTCATTTCCAATAAATGAGCACTTACGGGTTTACCCTCTCCCCGCTACAATTGTAATGCGTCGGTCAAGTCATAAATCTCGACAAAGAAATGGTTTCTCAAACATAGTTCGAAGTTCGTTGAGCATATTATATGGGAAATAATTTTCGAACTGCTTTTGAAGAGCAGATTCCATCGTTCCCAACATAAGACAAGCCACATCATTATGACGCTTATACTCAATTTGCCAATCGTCCTTTTCAGCTTGAGTAGCTGTAGATCCGGTTGGTTCAGCAGGACAAGGTTCATAAAGGTATTTCAACCGGTCAGCAACTCTACGGACAATTCTCAAAGAGCGGTGCCAATCATTGAAATTCTTAGAGCCAGTCAACTTTTCTCGATCAAAAAAGTTTTTGAACGCAGAACTTAGTGCAGTGTTAGTGTTATCGTTATTTTGAGCCATTTCTACAGAAAAAAGTTCAAGTATTAGTATTTTCGATAATACAACTTTTCAAGAAAATAAAATATACCCAACGGTAATATAAACATATAACCATATAATTTTCTCGAAAACTAGGATCCAAATTATCATAGGTTCATTACATCAGTTGATCTGCTAGTAACGAAAGCATATAATAAGGTAATCTGTCGAACATTAATTGGCAAACAATTTCCAACTCCTAGATCATTATGGGATTTATATTTTCCAACGCTATTGCAAATATAAACATGTTTCATCCCATCTTATGCCTTGAGTCCAGTTCTCACTTCCTACTCAACTTAAGTGTCTAACTTAAAGAACTGCAAATATGTCCATGTAAGGTCTGACTTTACATATAGATTTACCTCTCCATCACAATCTAGCCAAGTACTGTCATGACGTAAATTGCAACTTCAAGTATTCCTTTTAATTAGATGGCATATAACTTAATTTAAAAGGGTACTAGTTTTGATTTTATGTGGTCAAATCAAATATGTACAAAGATGTCATGCATTCATCTTGTAGCAAAAATTTAATAAAAAACTTTTTATTACCAATTCATAAAGATCAAATTATCAAAGTTTTTGATTGAGGTATTGGGTTCACCAATCAAGGAATTTAGCGTTAATTATCGTCCATTATACCGTACTTTTGCATAAGTGTAAACACTTAGTGTTTCGGGTAATTACCACCGAAGTGGTGCATGGAATTAAAACTAATTCACCCTTAAGATGAGTTTGTACATTTATGGCTTACTTAGTAGCTCCAATCGAACTCACAGGGGGCAGAGGACCAGGTAAGTGCAAAAGCATAACCTTAGACATCCTTTCAGTGTGACTGTGCACACTTCTTTATTAACCCCTTTATAGTTTGTTCTAGTGGGTGAGCCGTTCAGACCATTTGTACCAAAATCACCAATCAATTAAACTATTGAAAACTTAACTCTTCCAAAACAAATCAAATTTCACCATTGTTTAGTCCGTATTATTTTTCTATTCAAAATTACCCTTTGCTTAAAACTGTCTAACATAATAAACAAACAAGTAACCAAATAAAAAATAAACTACTAAAAAATAATGCGCACATAATAAACAATTTATACGTGTAAACAAGTAGCCACATGCAACTTATTCGATAAACCCTATTAATAATCAATATCTAGGTTAAATTAATGTATATATCAATTAGGGCTTTCACTCTCTCAATTGAAAGTGAGCCACATACATCGATGAATCGATTGCGTAAACCCATAATTAATAATATACCAAATTGCACATAATTGATTCATTAATATATATATAATTGGAGTTTTCCCCAATTCAAGATTTATCGTAAATAAATATATCTTAACAATTAAACTATTATCAAAGCAACTATCCATGACAAACATGCATGTATCATCATGGATATATCATAACAATTATACAAATAGTCACAAGATCGCATATCAATAATCCCATGTCACATAACAAATTATTCATGAATTAATCACGTAACACATATATTAATTATAGGTTTCGATAAGGTTAGCAAACAATTTTCAAAACCCTAAAAAAAAATTTACATGTCGACTTAAAAAAAAATATGGGGTACGCCCCAATTAAAAATTAAATCGACCAAAAAAAATTAAAACATAAACCCTAGATTAACCATATTAAACAACATACAATTATTTGTTTTATTACGCGTTTATGTAATTAATTACTCATTAAAAACCTGGCTCTGAAACCACTGTTGGAATTAGATAACATGACATTCAATAAATAATCACAAAAACATCAAAGTATACATGCGGAAGCGTATAGGATTTATTAACGAATAATTAATTAACATAAGAAGAATATGCATACCTTACTTGATTCTAGCCGAACAAGAATCAAATCCACAAACTAGCAATGGAAGAACCATAATTTGATTTAATTAGGATTATGTGAATTACCCCTTACCGTTTTGTAATTCAATCCAAGAATAATAACAATATTGTGTTATTACCACTTTCTTGTACACACGTACTAAACCGAATTAAAGTAATGCTAGTTTTTAGTAAACGAATAACTTGATGTGGAAAAGTTTGAGGATCGACACCCACAAAGGTGTGGCCGATCGGTTTGGATGAAAAACACACACAAAACAATTTTTAGGTTTAGCTAATGAGCAGAAAAGATAATTTACAAACACCCTAGGTTTTGTATATATACTGAAGCAAACTTGGTGAACAAGTTTGAGTCAAAGTTGGATTGGGTTTGGGTCCTCCCTTTGGCCGATCGGTTTGGGCATCCCAAAGGGATTCCGGAACCTTCCCAACTTTTGCAATTTAGTCATTTTTCAAATACATTTAACGCCCGTTAGTCCATTACATTAATTACTTAACGTCCGTTAGTTATTTCGTTTAATTAATAAATAAATACAGCGTTTATATTTAATTATTTAACTTTAATTCTCATACGTAAAGTGTGCAATCCCATGGTCTCGAGTTCGATCCTAAATCACTTCTACTAATTTATATCCATAAAACTAACATGTTCATCAAGCTATGTGACTAGATGTTTTACTTACATGCAGGTATCTTTTATATAATAAAACAAAACCCCTAGTGGGAATTTTTCATTTCAAAAAAATCAAACCATACCTTATTAGGTAATAATTAAATTATTAGTATTACTTTTTTTTAAAGATTTTGAATAAAAAAGCTTAAAATTTTCCAAAATTGACAAAAATTATAATTATAAATCGTTTTTGATGAAAAGTAAGTGCAAAATCATATGTGTCAAAAATATAAAAAAGGAAAACTTTAAAAGGATGGGGAAAATATACAATATCTTTAGGGGTTAAAACAAAAGTTAAGAAAAACATAACTACAACCAAACACAACCAAATTTTCTCCAAAATCCTTTACCTTCGGGTTCCGGGATTTCTTTCATCACATCTAAAAAAAAAAAAAACCCTAACTTTACCTATGCAAAATTGGACTCATCAAGTATCACGTTTGTGAAAACTCGATCGATCAAGGAGGTTTAATGGTGTCAAAAAAACAAATTAAAATCAAACGAAAAAACTATACAGGATGCTTGATTTCGGTAAGATTTATCTTTTAAAGTTTATCAATTTCAATAGCTAAATGTTTACAATCCTATGTGTAGTAAAGATTGAAACTTTTCTAGATTTTACGATATAATTATTCAAGAAGTATATAATCGATTTCAAAGGTAGTTATATTAGACTTTCTTAATGAACTATTTATAGGTTTTTGTTACAGGTGGTGTTGATGCTTATTCGTGGCAACCGTACAATTTCTTAATTTACTTTGTAATGTTAAAAATTTCGCAATACATTGTTTTTTTTCAATGTGTGTTTGAGATTAGATTTTACGTTTGCTTATATGAAGGTTGTGATTTTAATGGATTTTGTAAGTGTTCTTTTTAAACTTTTACTCTTTATAGCTTAACTAATCATGAGTTTATATTCTAAAATGGTTTGTACTTTTTTTGTAAATTTTGTTTAGGGGAAAATTTTTTGTTTCACATTGGGGAAAAAATTAGTCTTTGATAAGCAATGAACCGGATTTGGGTCCAACTTAGTTTTTTCTTTTTTAGCCATAACTTTCTTTTTGTTGTTGATTAATTTTATAACGAATCGGATACCATCTTTGTACATTAATTTGATTTTCACATGTTATATGCAGGTACCAACATTATCTCACAAAGTATAAAATGTGCAACTCACATTATATAATCAAACCGTCAATGTGCTATAAAGTTATTGGTAAGCAATGCGATGTTGGTTCTTTTTTTCTTTGGCCAGGTTAGCATTTAGTTGCGATGTGAGTTGATGTTGGTGCTTCTTCTTTGTTCTTTGGTCAGGTTCCTTGGAAAACATGGATGCGAGGAGCGAATATGCCTTGAAATTGTGACATAAATTGAAGAGCAATGTGCTGAGGTGAGTACCAATTATTTGAACCTACATGTTAACTAATATTCTAACTGTTATTCTATCTTTAATGAATGTTAGGTTGTTATACCATATAAGCAGATCCTTTTATAGTTACATGGAACTAATACTACTACATGAGTATTCTTATGTTATAAATTGTTGCAGTTGTGTTTGACTAAAGGAGCAATAGTAGAGGTCAAAAGTATTTATGAAGCTAAGATATTGGGTCAAAGCATGTTACTACTTGATAAATAAGTTGTTGATGATATGCTGATATTTTCTTTCTAAATTGTACCATGCTTATAATTATTTTATATAAAAAGGATAATCATATTATGTTACTCATTACCTAATCATTTAAAATTTAAGAAACAAATTTCGGCAACAAAACTGATCATCTAACAGTAAAATTATATTATGTTGTGTCTATGTTATTTATGGCTTCTCTAAACAAGTTAATAGGTAGGGAATTAGGGACCACACTAAATTAACACACCTTTCCATTTCAACAAGTTCATTAACTAATTGAGTTCTCGTGCACCATTTTGGTTCTTGGGAAAACGGGTGTTGGGAAAAGTACGACTGTTAGTTCAATATTTGATGAAGTTAAGTTTGGAACCGATGCTTTTCAACTGGGAACTAAGAAGGTTCAGGATGTTGCAGGAACTATGCAGGGTATTAAGGTTCGTGTTATTGACCACTCCGAGCCTTCTTCCTTCATGGGCTGATCGAAGAAATAATGATCAAATTCTTCACTCAGTAAAAGTGTGTACTCAAAAATCACCTCCAGATATTGTTTTGTATTTCGATTAGACATGCAGTGTGGGGATGATATGCCACTTTTACGGACTAATAACCAATATATTTGGTCAATCTATTTGGTTTAAGGCAATTGTGGTCATGACCCATGCTGCATCTGCACCGCCTGTAGGTCCAAAAGACCATGAAGAAAGGCGAAGTTCCTAACTATGCATTTGGTTCAACCGAAGCACATCAAAAGTCTGCTATATTTCTAGCAAAATCTACTGTGTATTATGATGTCGAGTTGGTTTTATTTGAAAAGGTATATGCATGCAAAAGTCACGATCTTTTTATTTATCATGAAAACTTTGAGAGTGTAAATAGTTGAAATAATGTAAACGTTTTTATCGTAGGAAAAAGACTCGGGCGAGCTAACTACACCAGAAAAGATTGAAACATGTTGGAGAAAGAAAAAAGGGAATACCATTTTCAAGAAACAACACGAGAGGGCTTCAAAGAGATGCAAGAAGGTAAACGAGTGTTGGTACAATACTACCCTTTGCTAAATCTTAAGGCATGGGGGGTGTTTGGCTTTGCCTTATGAAACTAATTATCTCAGACAAATCAGTTTCATGCCTGTTGATTGGGTAGTTGAAATATCAGCATTACAACCACTACTTACCATACTTATTTATCCATGTTTGTTAATAGTACTACTTTTGGAATATAACTACTGGAATATATACGTCATTTTTTTACAAAGATTGTGTACAAATTTTTTATCTCACATCAGTAAATGAGAAACCTTTGCAGGGGCGGACCTATGTATTAGGTACGGGGTGGCGGCCCCTCCATGTAGCCAAAAAGTTCCGATGTTAGTGTAATTTTTTTTTAATTTTGACCTTTTTGTGAAAGTGCACCCCACGCAAAACTCAAATTGCCCCCCACCAACATAATAAAACACAACATTCAACACTTTAAAACTTTGTAAATCCTCAATCTCTAAGCAATAATACTCGATTTATCATTTTAAATCTAATTTTTTCATCCGCATTTTGCTGCTATCGTCAAAACAAAACAAAAATTTGCCCCCCACATCGGATTTTTCTGGGTCCGCCACTGAACCTTTGATGTGTTCATAAGCAAGAATGTGGTTCCTTATACCAACCTTGTTCAGAAATCATCGTGCTGAGATTGTGTAAGCTTGAAAAATAAAAAGTTATGAATCTTTCTTTAGACTTGACACAGCCGTATCCAACATAAAATATTCAAACTGAAAGCTATAAAATAATGGAGTTGACTTATTTATTTGAGTAAAAAAGAAGTTTGACTTATTTATTTGAGTTAAAAAAGTTTGAAATATTATGGGATGTTTGGGAAACTAATCTAAATAAATGCCTTTTAATATACTAAAAAACATCAAGAATGTCAAATTCAAATTGCTTACCGATTGTATCTGTTTGAAAGCATGTACTTACTAATCCGTTGATTTAGATTTTATTTTCTACAACGGCTCAAGTCACAAAACTTAGCGAATATGGGAACAAGCTCTCAAGACACTTCATTCCCTAGAACTTACATTATCATTTAATAAATCTGGACGGTCCAGTTTGTGACTTCGGGTATTGGACAGATGGTTCGTGAATTTGGGCCATTGATGTCAGAACATGCCATTGCACATGTATGCTAGATTATATGCAATTTCTTTTTGAATTTACATAATCGGATAATTGGTTTCCATGGACATCTAAGATTTTTTTATTTTGGTTGGCAGGGTTATAAAGATAAACTAAGTTATGATAGGTTCCATGGTGGTGATGACTTAATAGCATGCATGGTTTGAGAGATGAAGAAGCTTTAATATAATTTGTAAGTTTTATATCATTTGTTTAGGCATAGGATTCAAGATCAAAATGGGTGGTGCTGCTGATTTGATTTTAGTGGCACACTATTGATCTTTTTGTGTGTATTTTCAGTTTATTGTGCGGAAAAGAAAGTTTTAGCTATGACACATAACGATGATGGTAATCAAATCTGGTCTTTAGCTCCATAATATTAGACTAACCCTTTGAATATTCACATAAAAGTAAAGTAAAGTAACGCCCAATGCCGTCTTCCACGGGTTATGGGTACCCAATACCGTTTCCGGTGTATGGGGGAGGTTAAGATGTAGACAGCCTTACCCCTACCTAAGGTAGAGAGGCTGCTTCCAGTTCTACCAAAGGTAGAAAGGACCTCCGGCCTTTTGTAGGGAGTGAGGATCGAACCCCTTTGAATATTCACATGTTTTAGATATATATAATTCCAGGTTATTGGTTTACAAGTTCATCACATTCCTCTTTTTTAATTAATGCATCTTTATGGTGATTTTGTTATAACTTTCCATTTTCTATCAACATTTTCTAAGAATCTTTTTTTTTGGTTGTTGGTAAAGCTAAGATATACTTGCTTCCTTTGATGCTTGGGAACCTTTGGGGTCATCCGATAACATTGGAATACCATATACTTTCTTCATTTGATGTTAAGTAAAAACTGTTTATGAGTGTATTATGTAGATATGGATCGTTTATAGTTTTTTTTATTATGTCTTTAATGGTACCTTGCCTCTTCACTGTCGAAAATTGTTAATTAATCGATATATACTACACATAAATGAAGTTGAAGAAAGTCGGTAGACGAATACCAAATGTATAATCATTGGCACCATACAATTTATTCACTCTCAAATATGTGCGTGAAGACTGTGATATATTTTTCATTGAAATGATATATATGATATAATGATTCGAGATGAAGTTAATTTATTATAAGTTGCATGTGAAATGGTAAAGAGGGTCGATGAGGTCAGCTTATTATAAATGTTAAATGGTAAAGAGGGTCCGTTATTTTCGCTTAGGTGGACAAATGGGTGGGTCGGTTGAACGAGTAAACAAGTAAAAGGGGGTAATTAATTCATCACTTATGTGAGTCAATATGCAGTAAAACTGTTAATGTTATACTCCCTCCGTCCCGAAATATAAGTCCAATTTGACTTTTTAAATCGAACTTTGATCTTAAATATTTTTGTTTATATTATCTAATACTTGATACATAATATATAAATGGATTGTATTTTTAATGTATTTTCATTCCGTATAATTTCCATCAAGTGTTATATAATATGAACAAAAATATTTATGGTCAAAGTTCGATTCAAAAAGTCAAACTGGACTTATATTTTGGGACGGAGGGAGTAGTATTATAACATGCATAGATATATTGACTACGTTAAGGTCAAATATGATGAGAACATTACACTGCAACAACAACAGCCTCAACGCAACTCAAAGGAATTTACATATCCCTTTTATGTTTGGCATTGCATAGAACGCAAGAAATCTGATGGAAACAAAAAGTTAAACCAGAATCCAGGACAGGAAGAAGTTGACTGATACTTATCGGCCTCAACATCCCAATAATGGTACAATTGTTGAATCTTATAGGTGGTAAAGTGGTGGCAAGGTGTGATGTGTTGGCTGACGGGTGCAAACGGGTTAGGTTGACCTCAAGTACGTTTATGTCACTCATATTCTTTATGTATATTGATTAAAATAGTTCATGAAGTTGTATGAATTAAAAATATATTGTTGAACTATTTTCTCCCCGTCTAGGTGGCTTTTTAGTTACATTTTTACCCGCTAGAGATAGAACATAACCTGAATCAAAGTGGCATATCATTTAGATTAATTTGAATTTTAATTATGATTTACGCGGATCAATTGAAAAAATAGTATGTATGACAATGTTAAACTAAAATCATACCTTCAAAACCATTTAGATTAATTTGTTTGTATTTTAACTAATAATACAAAACTAATTTAAAACTAACTTTATACATGAAAACATTTATAATCGTAAATAAATCATATTTTAATTTTAACTATGACAAGTAAAAAAGCCAACTAAGACACGTTAATTAATTAGAAATTTAGCAAAAACCCCGTGCGTGCACGGGTATTATAACTAGTGTATTGATACAACATAATGCATCATACTGAATGGATAGATTTGGCTCCAAATGACTTTGGGTCACATTCTTTAATTTGGGCTTTTGATATATTAAAACCCTCATTTGATAATTCTACAAGTTATAAAGAGCTGAAAAAAAATAACCCAAGCCGCCTAAATGCGTCATTGTGTATTGGATTGATGGCTACGTTTGTTAACAGACCTGCGTATGTCGACCAAGCAATCATCTCTTCAATCTCGTTTGTAACAACTTGTCATACTTCTGTAAGATTGTTACCATCTTTGATTCTGAATTTACTTCATTGCATATTTCAAAGCATAACTTTGCTATATCCTCCAATGACTCTTTTTTATCGTAGTTGAATAAACGATCAATTTCCCACAGTTCCTTTTCAATAGAGATATGTTGCCCACTTAGGATCTCTGCTAATGCCACTTTAAATCCGGAGAGATTGCTCCGTAGATCCACGGGCCCTGAAAGAAGGATGCTTATTTAGATATATACTTATTTAATCATTATTTTTATTTCATTTTTCATAAAAATAAATTATTCAATCTGAAAATAATCATTATTTATGTGATATATAGTTTTATCGACCACATGTGTTGTCGCTTGGTTATTGGCGGCTACAATGGTTTTAGGAGGGAATAACCGAAAAAGAAAATCGATATATAACTTAATTAATATCAAAATATTTATTATTTAATTAATATATAGTTTTAGCACAACACACGTCGTCGCTAACCTGTAGGTCCCAAGGTCAAACGTTTACCCTTTGTTGAAAGTTAAAGTCAAATCAAACTTTGAATTTTTTTGTCGGTGACTTTAGCGACGGTTTGCGTCGTCAGTAAAAGCGGCCCGTTGCCAAAACAGGTATTTGTTGTCGTGAATGAATAGAAAGGAAGGTGTGAGAGAAAGGTTAAGTAACTTACAGTACCCAGGATAATAGAAACCCATATCATGAAAATCATCCTGACTGGGATAGCAACCATGTACCAATTTAGTACAGTAACATCGTAGTCTGAAAGCTTTGGTGTAAATTCCTGAAAATTATTTGATAAATACATTTAAAGTAGCAAGAGGCGTTAGAAATGTAATTGAGAAATTGAGAAGTCAACTTGAACCAGAGAAGAAGAGTTCATGTTTTACCTCATCCAACAATATCTTATGTCTCTCAAGCAAAGACTCGTTGACTAATTGTGTCTTGTCCAAGAAAACAATCCCTCGGGCAATTCCTACTGCCATTTTCACCTTGGTAGCCAATGGAAGTCGTGCTACACCTCCTACAAACAATTAGAATTAGATTATATTGTTAAAATAGTACATTATTTCCAGCAAGTAAATGTTAGATTCATATCCCTGAGTTATTTATGCTGCTTACCACTACAAAGAAGATCCTTGAAATTTCCGTTGGGTATGAATTCGTACACAAGGAATAGCTGTTTACCTTGTAAACAGTATCCTATAAGCTTAACAAGGTTCGGATGACGAAATTCTTTCAACATTTTCAGATCAAACTGCATATAATAAGGAGTTTGTCAAGTTTCGATTAAGACGTGAAAGACCTATATACACCAGTGACATTACACACATAAAAGGTAAAAGTTTGGACACTTCACTCGGGTTTTTTATGACTTACATGGCTATAGCGATGAAGTTTATTAACTGCAATTGGCAATCCAATACTATGCTTAATATCGACCCAACCTTTGTAAACCTTTCCATAATTGCCCTCACCTAAGAATGTATCATTCGCAAAGTCCGTCGTAGCATATTTCAGTTCACTATATGTGAATATTTTTATCATGTTCATGTTCGTATCATGGCTCTTCAGTTCATTGGTACTAACCTGGTCTAAGAAAAAGAAAAAAAAGTGTAAAATCATGTAGACTTAGAAAACAAAATCACTAAAAGATCGCAAGCAAATATATCTGCCCATGTGACAATGCCAATGAACTTTTTTATGTGAAATCCAATAATAAATGATTTTGAACTTTATAATAAAAATGTAAAGGTTGCACGCATTAAATGGGTAGAGTCTATAGTGCAAATATGTACGAGCATTGAACACGTGCACGATAATCCATTACATACCTGAGTTTTGTAATTTGGTTGTAGAAAAAAGATACTCATGAATCTTCCAAGGGAAACCCATTATACTTGGTGACTCTGGAGAAAGGTCAAATTTCTTCTGTAGTTCCAGTAAAGCCTGAAGTGAGGCCACAACCTCGGTCATGGTAGGCCGTTTTTTTGGATCACTATTTAGACAACAATATGCAGTCTGAGCAAACCTTTTTAAACATTTAGAAGCAATTGTTCCTGCTATACTAGAATCAACCAATTGATCTAATTTCCGTTCTTTCACACATTTTTTAGCCCACCTTACCAAACTACATTGATCCTCTTCAAGGCTTCTGTCCACTGCAAGCCTCCCTGAAAGAATTTCAAACAACACAACCCCAAATGCAAACACATCTGTTTTTCTTGTCAGTTTTGTGGTATAGAAATACTCTGGATCTAGATACCCGAATGTGCCTTTAACACTTGTATCAACATATGACGATGATTGATTAGTCGGCCCTATTTTAGACAACCCAAAATCCGAAATCATAGCTTCCCAGTTCTCATCCAAAAGAATGTTGGAAGTCTTCACATCACGATGTATGAGTCCGTGTTGGGTGCCTATACCGGTGTGAAGATAGTCTAGTCCACGTGCAGCACCTATGGCTATCTTCAATCGTTGCATCCAACTTAAAGGAGTGTCGGCTTTGTGTATATGATCAAATAGGGTTCCATGGGGCATATACTCATAAACAAGGATCATCTCCTTGTTATCCTCACAAAAACCAATCAAAGACACCAAGTGACAATGACGCAACTTGGAAAGCATCTCGATCTCGGCTTTGAATTCAGTTGCTCCTTGGTTAGACATACAATCCAGCCGCTTGATGGCAACAGCGCGCATGAATAGTTTTTTCAACAGAAATATAACAACCGTAAACCTTTCCAAACCCTCCTTGTCCAATGACCATTTCTTCATCAAAGTCACTGGTTGCATACTGAATCTCTGCAAGAGAAAACCGGAAACATGTTTGTGCTGGCGTTGATGAACCCTCTCCAGTTAAAGAGTACATAATTAATTAGTTATTCAGGTATATACTGATTTATATGTGAAGAAATGTAATATGAACAATTGGATCAGAAATCATAGAAATTCTTGTCATCATAGATAAGAACAAGCAAGCACCAAGACACGTTCAAGGAGGTTATATTAAAACTTAAAAGCTAAAACTCAACTTGGTGCAAAGAAAAACACACCAAGTGAAGGAAAGGCCAAAAGAACAAATAAAAATCAATTAATAAAAAGTCAATGGAATTACAGTCGATGGAATCTTTGCTGATGAACAGCTTAGCTACGCCTTATCTATTTTTAAATAAGACTCAATAATGATGCTTTCTTTATTGGAAGACGACTGATTCTGCTTCTTCACCAACAGTGCGTTGTGTTGCACGTAGGCATGACATGCCCAGTTCGCTTTTGTATATGATGGATAGAGATATATAGTGAACATAATGCAAGTATATAAGGGCAATGTTTTAAAACCCGGTTTTTTAATTGACCCGGTCGAGTCGCCGGTTCAATGATTCATCGGTTCAACCGCCGGGTCAAACCGTTCTATACATATGTTTACTTTTCATTAAATCATTGATAGCCATTTGTCTAATTTCAATCTTACATTCAATTGAATCGTTAAAAATTAGATGACTTTATTGGGTTTTAGTTTTTGATTTCCATATCTACAATATTGAAAAATCACAAAAACAATCAATTTATAGTTTTAGTTTACAAAGGATTAGATGATTCTATAGTTTTTTTAAAATCTTATTTTTATTAATGAACTTTTTAAATCAATCAAATATAATAGCAACATTAGTTTATAACTCTAATTTGTTATTACATCAAAACTTAACTACATCCCACTTTAAATTTTCAATTTACCCTATAAACTTTCCAAATCATAATATGTTTGTCCATGTAAAAATAAAACTTAACCTAACACAAATTTTGAATTTAACGAAAATGAAATGACAAAGGGGTTTTGTTAATTAGTTTTAAAGGAAAAAAAAGATTTTTGTTTAAAAAAAAGAAAAAAAAAAGAACATAAGTTATGACCCGACCATGCTTATCAAACTGGGTCGACCCGGTCAATGAAAAACTGCCGATTCAATCCGGTTCTAAAATAAGCAAAAACTCAGCCACATCCAGCCCGGTCTCTTAACCGGTTCCCGGTTGAACCGGCCGAGTCGGCCCCGGTTTTAAAACATTGGTTGAAAGTCAAAGTAAAAGTTTGCAAAACTTTTAGCGACGACTAGTGGTTTCCAGAATCAAACGTTGAAAATCGACTATTTTGTCGTTTTGTGGACTTTTAGCCATGACTTTAGTCGTGGCTAAAAGCCCGATTCTATTAGCGGCTTTATGTATACTGAGGCCAGCCTACCAACGTGTTTATGAGTAATGATCGAGCTGGTAGACGTACGGTGAAGCATACGTTGGCCATGCCCTTGTAATGGGTTAATGGTTTCCCTTATTTGGCGAGTCTAATACAATGCTTAGTGTTAAATTTCGTGGTGGTATAATCAAGGTTATTGGTGACTAAAACTATATGAAATTATTAAGTCAAAGCAATTAATTTACTTGATCTTTCACATTGATTACGTACTTGATAACCAAAACATGATTAAAATATTTCATATGGTCATTTTTATTTGCCTTTGGGCGGCAAACACGGGAGATAATTGGACTTGTTCAAGAGGCATGCATGCATCATGTGTTATCCAAGACAAGTGACAAGTCAACCTCTATATAAAATCAAAGATCAAATAGGACAATCATATCAACTCATTTTTAAATCAAGATGAAAAAAAAAAAAAAAAAAAAAAAAAAACGCTTGCGTCCTAGTTTTTGAAAATTAAATATGTTATAAACCGTTGATCGATAATTAAATCTAATTACAACATCATGACGAGCATAAAATCATCTTTCGTTAGAGGGGCACTTCTTTATACTTACGACGAACTTTTTTGGTGAGTGCATACGTCTTGAAAAATAACATGTGATTTGTAATATGAAAAATCAAATGTGATTTTTGTATATCGAAGTGCTCGTCTCCTGAAAGATGAAAAAATTCTAGTCACGATAGTGTATTTTTATCGCTTAACGATTTATCGTTTGAAAAATAATTTTTAAAAAACCAGGATTTGTGCAAATGATCTTCGATTTTTTTTTTTTTTTTTTTTTTTGAAACCTTGAATATATTGCTTGCAGAAGCTAACATGTCTTTGTCGTTTTTTTTTCTTCTTTTTCTTGTTCTTTTTTTTTTTTAACTATGTACGTTTCATGCCATTAGCTTTTATACATCCATGTTAATGCCTTTCCATAAGGCGAGGGGTTGAATCTGAGTAAGTTGTGACCAAAGGCTAATGATTTTCTATTTAAGACAACAATAAACCAGGTGTGCAAAACATCAGTCTTCCTTCTACCCCACTATACCATAATTAAAGTGAAAAGAAAGGAGATGGCGAATGCGGTTACTGATGATTCAAGAATAGAAGAGTTGGAATACATTCAGGCATCAAATGTTAATGTCTCCAACTTTGTTACCGAGAAGCTTTCCGGCCCATATAACTACCACATCAGGAGGGCTCAAATACTTTGCCTAACGGAGAGTCATCATATGCGTGGCATCATAGATAACGGATATGATAGGCCACGACCTAAAAGTGTCAAGATCATTGGACGATATGAGAGCCTTCTCAAAGGGTGGATTCTCGGTTCAATAAACCAAGAAATACATAATCATGTCCTTAACTGCAGCGACCCAAAGGTTATATGGCAGAAAATAGGCGCCTTATATCCGGCCAATCATAGTCCTGCAATAGGTATGTCTCCATTAAACACCACTTATTTGATTTCCAATTGTAGAAACTAACCATTGAGCTGAAGTTTTTATATGAAATGTGTTCCACTTCACAGTAATCGACATGAGTCAACTAGCTAGGAGTACAGGCAGACGACAGCCTCAACGCTGAACTCGAGAAAAAGTTACGCATGGTTGCGATGGAAGGACATTGGTGGAAAGCAAAAGCCATATTGAAAAAATATAAAGATGCCGCCTCAAATCCGATCAGTGATAATGGCAACACACTGCTTCACATAGTGGTTAGAGAAGGCCATAATTATTTCCTTAAGGAGTTGCTGAATTTCATACAAGATGGAACTCTAATTGAAAAGCAAAATTTAAATGGTGAGACAGCCCTTCACACTGCAGCAATCGTTGACAACAAATATGCTGCCGAACTCTTGGTTAGGAAGAGGAAAGAATTGTTAGGAATTTTAAACAACGATTCAAAAGTACCATTGTTCAGTGCTTATCACAAAACACAGCTCAATACATTTTTATATCTGATGGAAGCCACTGAAAACGGGCTGAGTCATCTTCCTTCAGATCTTGAACTAGGTGTCAAGCTTCTCAATAAAGCTATTTCCACGAAACAGTTTGGTGAGTAGTTAATATATCGCTAAATAATTAAGCCTTAATATATCTTGAAAAAATTAACACAACTTCGTACTTTCGCAGATTTGGCATTAAAATTGGTCAAAATAGATCCATTATTGGCTGATTAAGTGAGTCGATATGAAATATGCAAACAATAACAATATGGATCTTTGAATAACTAAATCGTCTAACTTCTGTAAATGATTCATTACATCGTATTTATACTAAACGAAGGGGTACGATTAAAACAATGTGTCGGTTAGTTAGTAACTGCTTGTAACCGCCCCTAAATAACTACCCATAACCGTTTTATGGTTATGTAACCGCTAGTCGGTTTTTATCTTTGAAATGAGCAAGTTTGGTCCTTCAAGTTAGAAGCAATGACGAGATTATAAAGTCTTCATTCTCCTCCTTAATCTTGATCGTTGCTTCGTCCTAGGTCTTGAACTCCGAGCATTTGTCGCATAGTCACGAACTTGAGTCTTGGTAAAGCTTTCGTTAAGATATCTGCTCTTTGTAGTTCTCCACTTACGTGTTCCACTTTGATATGACCATTCTCAACGCATTCACGAATGATATGATAGCGAATGTCTATGTGCTTGCTCCTTCCATGAAAAACTGGGTTCTTTACGAGTTGTATAGCTGATATATTGTCAACTCTAAGCGTTATCTTCTTTTCTTCTGATCCAGTTAATTCACTAAACAATCGTTTTAGCCATAAGGCTTGACATGCTGCTGATGTAGTCACCATGAATTCTGATTCACATGATGAGAGTGCTACTGTCGGTTGCTTCTGAGTACACCAAGTGATAGGTGACTCTCCAAATTAAAATACTATTCCAGTAGTTCCTTTTCCTTGATCTGTATTGATTCCATAACTACTGTCGCTGTATCCTGTAATCTTGCAGCCGCCTTCTTTCTTGTATATTATTCCATGGTCTTTCGTTCCTTTGATGTATCGGATTACTTGTTTCACTGCCTTCAGGTGATGATCCTTCGGGTCTTGCATAAATCTGCTGAGTAGTCCGACTGAGTAACTAAGACCTTGTCTTGTATGTAGTAAGTATCTGAGACTTCCAATTAGGCTTCGGTAATAAGTTGCGTCAACTGGGTTTCCATTTTCCGCCTTGACCAACTTAGTGCCAGGATCCATGGGTGTCTTCGTGTCATTACTGTCCGTCATGCTTGTCTCTTTTAAGATCTTGTTAATGTATCCGGTTTGCTTGATCGTAATCTCTCCTCCTGTCTGTGTAACTTCTATCCCAAGGTAATATGCTAGCAACCCTAAGTCGCTCATTTCGAATTTATCTTCCATCTGGGACTTGAACAAGTCTACTTCCTTCTTTGGAGTGCCCGTGATTATCAAATCATCTACATATACTCCAACGATAAGTGTAGAAGTCTTGCTTCTCTTTGTGTAGACTGCTTGTTCGAGATTACATTTTTTAAAGTCTAAGGACTTCAAGGTTTGGTCAAGCTTTACGTTCCAAGCTCTAGGTGCTTGTCTTAAGCCATACAAAGCTTTAGTTAGCTTGTAGACTTTTCCTAGGTTTCCTTGTTGAATGAAACCTTCAGGTTGTGTAACATAGACTTCTTCCTTCAATTTTCCATGTAAAAATGCTATGCTGATTTTACATCTAAGTGGTGTACTTGCCATCCATTATATGCTGCTAGTGCTAAAATTAATCGAACTGTCTCTATCCTAGCAACTGGTGCAAACACTTCATCGAAGTCTATTCCTTGTTCTTGTACATAACCTTTCGCTACTAGTCTTGCTTTATACTTTATGATCCTTCCTTGTGCATCTCTCTTGGTTTTATAAACCCATTTGAGTCCTATTGCCTTCTGATTTTTGAGCAATGTGGTAAGGGTCCATGTGTTGTTTTTGTTGATTGAATCTAATTCAATTTCCATGGCCTCAATCCACTTCTCATCTTTTGATGCTTCCTTGTAATTACGGGGTTCTTCTTCTGTGAAAAATAAGCTTGGTGCTTCTACTTCACGTGCAGTTTGGTAGATTTTCGTAATATTCTTTAAACCTTGTATAGGTCTATGATCAATTCTAGGATCTGAGCTTTCGAATGAACTTATAGTAGCTACTTCTTCATCTTCTAGTTAGGGTTGAAAGTGTATGATGGTGGTGTGATTGGTGAGGGTGGATCTGGTATAGGTTCTTGTTCTTGATACGTGTTATCAGTGTTTTCTATGTTGACTGGTGTAGGATTATCATAGTCAACTCCATCTATTACAAAGCTAGTTCAAAACGTATCTTCTGTGTCTGTATCCTCTTCATTGTTGTTCCAATCCCACTGTTTTGTTTCCATAAACTTCACATCCCTACTAACATGTTTCTTCTTTCCTACTGGATCATATAGCCTACATGCTTTTGATCCTTCTTCAACTCCTAAGTAAATCATTGGAATGCTTCTATCATCCAGCTTCTTCAAGTGAGGTATCGTTATCTTAGCATAAGTTGTGCATCCGAATATTCTTAGGTATTCTAGGTTTGGTTTTCTTTTGTAGAGGGCTTCATATGGTGTTTTATCCATCAGGGCTTTCGTAGGTACCCTGTTGAGTATGTAAATGGCGTGCCTGACTCCTTCCGCCCAAAAAGTTAAGGGTAACTTCATCGCTTTCATCATACTCCTAGTAGTTGATAATACTGTTCTATTTCTCCTCTCTACTACACCATTCTGCTGCGGTGAGTATGGTGCTGTCAATTGTCTTTCTATTCCATTCTCCTTACAGTATTTGGTGAATTCATGTGATGTAAATTCACCTCCTCTATCAGTTCTTAGCATCTTAATTTTCAACTTCAACTTTGATTCAATCTGCTGTCTAAATTCCTTGAATGTGTTGAATGCTTGATCTTTCGAAGTTAGAAAGTAAGCCCACATAAAACGTGTGCAGTCATCTACTAATAAGAAGATGAGCTTCTTTCCGGAGTGTGTTGCTGGACTTATGGGACCACAAAGATCTCCATACACTAAGTCCAACGGGTTTTTTTATCTGAATTTAGCTTGGTTTGGAAAAGGTGTTCTGATGTGTTTTCCTAATAAACATGCATCACATATTTGTCCTGCATGATTTATTCTTGGTATTCCGTCTACTAGACCTTTTCTTGTCATCTTGTCTATTGCGTCAAAGTTCAGGTGACCTAATCTAGCATGCCATAACCATGCTTGGTCATCTACATTTCCTAAGAGACATATAGGTGCTACTATATGTAATCTAATACTGTAAAGTCGATTCTTAGATCGTTCTACTTTCATCAACAACTTCTTGTTCTTATCATACAAAGTCAGTAAATTTCCATCCATGATGATCTTGCAACCTATTTCTGTAAGTTGTCCTAGACTAAGTATGTTGCTCTTGAGGTTTGGAATGTAGTAAACATCTGAAATCAGTTTCTGCTGTAAGTCTCTACATCCTAATAATATTGAACCTCTACCCTTTATCTCCACATACGATCCATCTCCAAAACGAACGCGTCCAGTGATGTTTTCGTTAATATCCTTAAAATGGCCTTTGGTGCCTGTCATATGGTTACTTGCACCATTATCTAAATACCATATGCTAGCATCTGTTGTAGCATATTTTCGGGGTTGTACTTGTTTTTCATTTAACAAGATTTCTTCAGTTTCTTGTGTCGCCATTAATAATGATGGTTCATCGTCTTCTAAGATAAGGTTTGATTGTTCCTGAGTTGTTGGTGGACTTTTACAATTTCTCTTGAAATGTCCGGGTTTCCCGCAATTGTAACATTTCAAGTTCCTTTTGTCCCACTCACCTTTATTCTTATTATGAGGTGAGTTTCCTCCATTCGAGTTATCTCTATTTCTCTTATTCTGCCAATTACCTCGTGAATAGTTTGATCTACCCCTATTTTTGGTAAATCGTTTCTTATTTCTAGAGTGTTCGCCTTGTGCGAATAATAGGTTATCTTGGCTTTCTACTTGTCCTCCCTTTCGGAGTTTTATTCTCTCCTCGAATGCCTTTAGTTTTCCTGCGATCTCATCTAACGTAATGTCATCGAGATCATTCGTCTGTTCTATGGATGCTACTATTTGAATGAACCTATCTGGTGTGGAATCTAATAGTTTTCGTACTAAAAGTGATTCATCCAATGTTTTTCCTAATTCTTTTGCCTTTGTGGCATAGCCGTTCAGTTTGGCTGTAAATGCATCCACCGTTTCATCCTCCTTCATTTGAAGGGTCTGAAATCCAATCATCAATGATTGTAACCGTGCTTGTTGCACTTTCTCTTCTCCAACGTGTCTCTTTCTTAATGAATCCCATAATTCCTTTGTTTTTTTGCAACTTGCTACTTGTAAGATCACATCTTCGGTCAATGCTTGATATAGGAAGGCAGTTGTTGCCTTATCCTTCTTAACATCTACTTGTGTATCAGCCTTGGGTTCTATTGCTTCCCATAAACCTTGTGCTTCTACTATCACCTTAATTTGTATAGTCCAAACTGTGTAGTTTGTGGCTTTGAGTTTTGGGCATTGATACTGTGTCATAGGGGTTACGGGTTTTGGTGCAGTGTTACTGCCACTCGCATCGTCACCAGGCATATTGATGGTGCTTATGATCTTCACTTTCTATGGGGATTCTAACTAAGTATGGTATTCTTAATTCTACGGGAACAGAAATAGTTTTCCGGGAATCTAATAGTACGGGATCAATATATAGTTCTCGGGATTTCCTAGTAATTTAAAATAACGATCTATACTATTTAAAGTATAAGAGAAATCCAAAGTTTGAATTTGTGACCTCGTTGTTGTGTATTAAACACAGTCGTATTCCCACTTGTGTCGGTATTTGAGTATGATACCAACTACTTTCTTTCTTTCCCCACGTTGTCTCTCTTCCTTCTTGTGTATCGATGTATTAATGTTTTGCCTTCGAACTCTTGGTCTTGGCTATTTTCCGAACACAATCCTCCAAAATACCTTTCGGTATTTTCCAAAGAAACAAGTCAAATACTTGCTCTTTCCTTTACCACTTTGAATGGTAAAATTCTACGTTTGCTTGCCGCGTCCTACAACCCTTTCTCTTTACTTGTTCTACACCGAATGTGCTTCACCCAAAATACCTTTCGGTATTTTCCAACAAAAAACCCACAAGTGATCAAGTTGTGTCCTTTTGTTAATAGTCTTATATCGCTAGCGTCTCTTCTTTCAAAAACAATACTTGATTGTTTTTCTAACCGGTTGTGTTTTCTTCTATCTCCAAGCAACGTTTCGTTTTCTCTTCTTGTATATGCGGTATTATACAAGGTATCTCTAACGCGTCTTTCTTTTTGGTCACGTAACTCCTTCTCTTCTGTTGCTGCGTATGATGCTTCACAACAGAAAACCTGACACCACAATGGAATGGGTGTCCTCTCCGTTTGCAATTTCGACACAAAGATAAGTTGTATACTACTTATCTTATGTCCTAGTTATCCAAATAACGTCTTCCTTTTCCTGAAACAATGTTTGAGCGTGTATTCTTCTTCCAGAAACAATGGTTTCTGTTTTTCTTTTCCTGAACCAAACGACCAGCGCTTTGTTTTCTGGTTTTGGTTCTCTTCTTCCAACGTTGAGGTTTTTTTTTTGGTTTTAGTATGTATCTCGTTAACAAGTTTTGGGTTTGATTCTTTCTCGCTAAACAAGGTTCTGGTTTGATGTTGCCTCGTTAAACAAGAAATCTGGTGTTTGAGAATGATGGTGTAACGAGATGTAGGCAGGCTCTTGATGCCAAATGTTGGTCCCTAACGTGTGATTAAGTGAGTCGATATGAAATATGCAAACAATAACAATATGGATCTTTGAATAACTAAATCGTCTAACTTCTGTAAATGATTCATTACATCGTATTTATACTAAACGAAGGGGTACGATTAAAACAATGTGTCGGTTAGTTAGTAACTGCTTGTAACCGCCCCTAAATAACTACCCATAACCGTTTTATGGTTATGTAACCGCTAGTCGGTTTTTATCTTTGAAATGAGCAAGTTTGGTCCTTCGAGTTAGAAGCAATGGCGAGATTATAAAGTCTTCAATGATGAGGTATTGATGGCAATAACTATAAACTTTCCAAGCAAGCTTGACTTCTGGGAAGCATTGATGTATCCATGTATGTCTCTAATCTTCATCTTTCTCAAAAAGAGAGTAATTGTAAATTGTTATTTAGCATGCATATACATTTAGACACATTTATTCTTCCACTGATGGTGAAACTATCATGTATATCTTGCAGCTTTGAAAAATATGCGTAAGAAAATACTCGATAGAAGCTCTGTGATGTTTAATTTTCGTATGAGATTTTGCGTAAAAAAACTGAAGATATCTTATGGGCAATGAGAAGCTTTAAAAACACGTATTATGGCTGGTTGTTGCCAGAAATTGTATTGCTATTACTTGGTGAGCTGCTGATAGCCAAATATGCAGTTTGGCAATTAGTCTATTTATAAACTTGATATGAGTTCAAAGTGTCTAATACTTTCTTTTCTTGTGCAGTCCCAGTAGCTGTATTGTATCCAATTTGTCAGTTGATACGTCTTTTCATTTTAGTGCTGATTTTCCCCATCGTTATGTTGTATTGCGGCCTGTGGAAGATTTTAGCATTTGTGGGTAAGATATTATATAATTTAATTGATTTTAGATGCAAACATGAGATTATTTCCATCAACTGTCCAAACGATCTTTGTATTAACTTAGTTGTCTTAATTGCAGTGGTGCCAATCAAGCATATTGAGATGACAAAAAAAGACTACAAAGAAGCTAAAGAGCTTTTGAAAGTGATATGTGATTATATTAATGAGAAAAACTCATATAACGATTACAATCTGTTTTACACCAGACCATTTCTGGCGGCTGTACGCCTTGATGTTTGTGAGGTTGTTCGTGAGACTCTAAATGTCCTTGGTAGAGATGCGATGAATTATACCAATGGTAAAGGACATAATGCTTTTCAGTTGGCAATAACACATCGTTCAGAAGAAAGTTACAACCTCATGTCTCCTATGATTAAGCGTTGTGATTCTTATAGAACCATGAGGGATCATGCAGGGAATAATCTGATGCACTTGGCCGGAGGACTGGCACCTACAAGTGTACTCAGTCGAACTAGAGGTGCAGCACTGCAACTTCAACGAGAGATCCAGTGGCATGAGGTACCACGCAATAAAATTATCAATAGTGATGTTGTTTTGCTCTCTAGTAGTCTAGTTGCATAAAGTTAAACTACTTGAATTTTACAGGAAGTGAGGAGGCTCATGCTCCCTACAGAACTTTTATTTGAAAATATGTATATGGAGACATCACAAATGATGTTTACACGGGAACATGCTAATTTGCTGAAGGAAGGAGAACAGTACATGAAAACCACAGCCGAATCATGCAGCATCACTGCTGTGCTCATTGTCACAATTGTATTTGCAGCAGCAATTACTGTACCCGGAGGAAACAATCCAGAAACAGGGATCCCCTTGTTTAAAAAGGAAACCGCCTTTGCTATTTTTGCAGTTTCTGATGCACTCTCACTATTTACAGCTGCTACCGCTTTATTGGTGTTCTTATCAATTCTTACTACACGTTTTGCTGAAGAGGATTTCCTGGCTTGTTTACCAAGACGGCTGATTATTGGTCTTTGTCCATTATTCATCTCTACAACTGCAATGATGATGGCCTTCGGTGCAATCTTGTTCCTTGTCTTTTGTGATCAAATACCATGGATGCTAGCACCAATAGGACTATTTGCTTGCTTGCCGATTTCAGTCATTGTTTCTCTACAACTCCCCCTCGTGGTAGACTTGTACCAATCAACCTATATCTCCAGATTTGATAAGCATAAGTTACATTGACAATTGTAAATGACTAAATGTAACTCAATATTCAATAGTGACGGGTTAAATGGCATGGAATTTAAGCATCTAACCTCTGTTTCAATGTAACACATCCACTTACACCATATATAGTGTATATCGTTTAAGTTCTCTTTACTCTATTTGATTTCTTAACAATTTACAGTCCGCCTTTATTTGTTGATGTTTCTATGGGATGTGTATAAAATGGTAGAACAGCCATATCTATCTACATATACATCTATAACAAATCTTTCATAACAACTAGTTAGTAATATCACTTTCACCATTTTTTTTTAATTTACATATCATTGAGGCCCATGAAAAACATTTTAATCATACTTATAACATACCCACATGTAATTCTATTGAAACTAGCATTGAACATGAAACACTACTGTAACATTCTTAATAACATGTCGCTAGATTTTGAGCTATTAATTACTCTTCCTTGACCTTGAGCTTGTTTAATGGTTTTTACACAAACTCACTTTCATATTTGTTCAGACTAAACTCCTCGAAGACCAAAAATTTTGAAAAGCTTCTTTGATGAACCTTGAACGGTTTACTTGAGTCCCAAATAATTGGGTCGAAACAACTTGAAAGACAACACCACCTCAAAACCAGAGAGATTGCACATTAGCTGGAACACCTCGACCTAACAGAGAATGGAGTAAGTTTTATGACATCATCATACTCCTTTAAGATTACTACCATCTCTGATTCTATATTCACCTCATTGTATCTTTCAAAACATAACCATGCTATAACATTTAAGGAACCATTTTCGCTAAACAAATTATTAATCTTCAATAATTCGCTGCAAAAATGAGATACGACAAGGACATTTTTTGTGATTTACCCTTAATATATATTGTGCTTAAGGGGGGTGTTTGGATAATAAAAGACGAAACGATGAAAATACCCCCGGAGCTAACAAAAATTTTAATCAGCATTATTAGGGTTTTAGACGAGGAGGGAGTGAAAACGCCCACATTGGGGACTAAAATGAACAAACCCTAGATCTGAGCGCAATCCGCCCTTACTTTGAGGACCAACGTACAATGTAATTTACCCTTAATTAAATATGTAAATCGAGTTGGCTAAATTGTATTAAAATTTTTAAGAACCTTTTTGTATACTTTTTCATATGAACACTTACTTTAACTAATAGGTTTGTGATTATATTCAAACTTAATTACTAAATTAAAAAAAGTATTAAACTTTAATGCCCTATGGGCCTTGTTTAAAAAAGGGTTGTGACATAGAGTAGGTGGGTTTTAAGTCAATTTATGGACCATGCTAATCCTCATAATCGAAAGGTCCGCCAAACATGGGCAAAAGATGGATTCACACTTATAAGCAGTTGTATATCAAATTCCATAAATATGTAGTGATCCATCAACCAATAATCATTCATTTTTTATTATGATAAATTCACCCTTTTTAAAAAATTAAATATCTCGAAACCGTTAATCGTTCTGTGATAAAAATTATACCATCGTGACGAGAATTAAATTATTTAGATATGCACTACTATATATTTTTTTAACAATTTTTTTTCAAAATTTTTTTCAACAAAAATCATATATGATTTGTGAAAATCATATATGATTCGATTTTTTCGAATCACATATGATTTTGAAATCATATATGATTGTAAAAATCATATATGATTTAAAAAATCGAATCATAAATGATTTTTAAAATCATATATGATTCGTAAAAATCATATATGATTTTTTCGGACGGAATTTGTGAAAAAAAATGTTTTTTAAAATATGTAAAAAAGTGCATATCTATAAAAGATAATTTAATTTTAAAAATATATATTTTTTTAAATATTTTGAAGATTTACCGTTTGTAAGATATGTTGTTTTAAAAAAAAGGTGGAAAATGATTTTGTATTAATTTAGATAAAAAATGGAGGGTTATGATTGGTTCATTTGTTCTATGACAAATATGAGTTCTATATTGATCTCAACTCGTTGTATATCATGTCCATAAATATGTAGTGACATAAATTTTGGTTATCATGCATTTTCCTTAATTGTCCTAAGTTTTTGGATTCAGTATTGGTTTTAAAATAGTCGCTTGAAAGCATAGCATGTTCATCAAGTTATGTAACTCAGTTTTTCCCATACATGTAAAATATTGGGTTAATAACCTTTTAAAGCACTATACTTGTCAAGAATGGCAGTTCTGGGTAGCGAACTAAAAAAATAACTCTTTTAGACATTAAAGTTGACATTTTTGTCTTTTTTTTAAGTATTATGAACATATTATGACCATTTTACCATTTCTAAATTTTTTTCGAAATTCTTTTTTTTTCGAAATTTTTTTTCCAAATTTTTTTTTTTTGAATTTTTTTTTCGAAATAATTTTTTTTATGAAAATTTCTGAAATTTTTTTCGAATTTCTTTTTTTTTTTAAATATTTTTCGAAGGGTAAAATAGTCATAATATGGTCATAATACTTAAAAAAGACAAAAATATCAACTTTAATGTCTAAAAGAGTTATTTTTTTAGTTCGCTACGCAAAACTGTCATTTTTGACAAGTATAGTTCTTTAAAAAGTTATTAGCCTAAAATATTTAGTTGGTCACTATTGCTTCTATTGTTTATTATTCATTGGTCAGTCTTTGCGCATGCAATAAACATACAAGCCTTTTGTTTTGTTTACAATATTTCAATATCATAAACATAATCATCGGCTAGATGTGATTGTTAGATTTTAGTTATACTCTATGTTTTCTTTAACGGAAATTATAATAAAACACTAGCAAGATGCTAGGAAAAAAAAATACAATGATTAAGAGATTGTGTTACGAGGGTTGGAGACCATACCACCCAATTACGAAAGGACTTTCTATGCCTATCAGAGATCCAGTTGAATGATAGGAGCTTAACTTCATTGAGAATCAAATCCTTGTTTGGTCTTTTTTGATTTGAAAAAGACTTCGTTTCTATTTCTCCAGAGGATCCACAAAGTCGATTGAACCACCCCGTCAAATAGGATCCATAAAGCGACTTTGTTTGGTCTTTACTTATGCTTTATGTATATGGATGCCTATCCGGTGCTCCATGTTTTGAACCTTATTTGAGTTTTGATACATTTTTTTTCAACATTTTGTTGGTTTAGTTATCGTAAAAATGCCCAAAAAAATAAATAAGTAAATCAATAAATAAATAAAATTGATGTTTTTTTTTCTTTTTCTTTGGGTGTGTTTTTAACATCCTGTATGGTTTGAAATGTAGGGGATAAATAATAACGAACACAATCGGATATGCTTAAATCTCTGAAAGGCGTGTGAACACTTTCAGATCGAATCAATTCGGTGGTTCTCCCGAATTATTCAATCGGATACAATTCAGAGATTGAGAATTTTCTGTATGTTTTGTATGAGATTTTTTGTGAACCAGAGAGAATAACGACCAAATAAAAACGTATATATTTATGAAACGGGTAACTGCCAAAGGCAGTTTTCAAGGTTTCCAACTTGTCAAATTTAGTCCCTCAATTTCCAAAAAATTAATTTTTTGAGAAATTTTTGACATAGCAACTTACTGGACCCTGCCAGGGGCTGCCTTCCCTTGGACTCTGCTACCAGGGGCGCTGCCCCCGGACCCCCGTCCCTTAGGGGCTTCGCCCCTAATATCATAATAAATTCAAGTAGTTGTGCACTCCGCACCTCCAAGCCTAAATGATGTCTTATTATGATGAAATTGGTCAAACAAGTTAATCCAATTACATTAAAATATCCGACATGAAAGTCGAGTGTTACGTTTATACTAATTTGTTCTTGGTTGAGTTAGTCCATTATGTAAAGTCTGAAGTGAGTCTCACGATCATCTCTTTTTCAATTGTTGGCTTTCAAGGGAAAGGTGGAGCTTACACGACTGAGTAATGATTGGCAAGATATATAGTTAGAGATGTGGCCAAAGTTAACTGTTCTAATAGCATAAAAAGTGTTCTACAAAGGAAAGGTTTGGCTACAGTGGTATACTATGTACGCGTGTGGCACTAGACAAATGAAAGGATCTTCACTTAAGACAAAAGAGATGGAGATAGCCTATTACAGGTCAACATTGATAATATAAGATTGCAGCTAATGGGCCTTAGTGTGAAGAAATCTGCTCAAGTTGAGAAAGTGGCCCGGGAATGGAAAGTTGATATGCAACATGCATAGCCAATTGGTAGTTCTTAATGAATTGTTATGTTTGGAATCATGTTTAGTTTGTTTGCCTGATATCAGTGTTGGGAGAAATGTAGTTTACTTCTATAACATGGAGCGAGCTGAGGTAGAGTGGGTGAGGCCCTCATGTGTAAGTATCCAGTATCCTCTTGTGTGGTTGTAGCTACATTTGGTACTGAATATGTGTATTGATGAGCCAAATGTAGCCTATTAAAAGGGAGAATTCGGGTGGTCATGTACCACTCTAGTGTGGTGGAATGGTAGCATAAAAGATCTGTATTCAAGAATGTATATAGTACTAGAGTATGGACTATCTGAATGATTCAAGTTGGGTCATTGGAAATGCTTCTGATCAAATCTTGTTAATCTTTGTAAAAGGTTATATAGTGTTATTGTGCTTAATCTATACTATCTATAAAACAAAAATGGTCAAACTGAAAAATGAAAAGTCAAGAAAATTTAATGTGGAAAAAATTAAAAATGAAATGTTAAAATAATTAATTATGAGCAATTTCAACTATTAATACGCATATGTTTCAAAAGGAAACTATTAATACACATCGAAAACCGGGTTGACCCATGACGCTTCAAGCCCGGCGGGTTGACTCGGTTTAATTTGACCCGTTTTTTTCGACCCAACCCGTCAGGTTGACCCTGTTTATATTGACCCGTTTTTTGACCGGAACGGTTCAACCGGTTGAACCTCCCGAGTCAAACCGGGTTTCAAAATATTATGTTTAATCCCCAATTCCTCAAACTTTTATTATTTTTCGTTTATAACCCATAAACTTTTTTTTTATCATTAAAACTATCTGCCGCTATAAAATCTCGTTGCTATACACGGATACTCGTCTAGTATATATATTATATATTCACCCTTTCGCAAAAAAAGTCCGATTCCATTAACAATTAAGTTATGGTTCAAAGTTAATAAAGCTACGACAAGGTTTAAGTTTGATGATTTCAGTGTAAACGTCTCTATCATAATTACAAGAAACGAAATTCTTAGTTAACAATCTTCAAAATTTGCAGTTGACTTAGCTAGACTGATGACTAGCTAACTTGTATACGACGTACCGTGACACATACGTAGACTATGTCGTTAATATAGGTTAATCGTTCCCTTCGGGGAATCCATTGTATAGTGATAGAAACTCCGTTAGTTATGATTGTTATTCATGCACAATATATAAGATACAATTAAGAGCCAACCCTAATATATAATAACCCACAATTGAGTGTGGGCAATCTAACATATCATCCAATAGAGTAAACCATGATTGTCATATCCACAAGTTCCTAAGATTTTGAAATGAAAGAAAAAGAAAAGAAGAGTTAAAAATAGCCAGAAAAGAAGAGGAAATGAATGAAATTAATTTTTTTATATCATGTTCCCGAGTTATGAGAGAAAAGAAGAGATTACAAATGATTTTACAATTATACCCTTAGTAATATATAAAAGTTATGTTTTTTATTAGGTCATTTAAGTAATTTTGTTTATTTAGAGCTTCCTAATATAACTTCTCTCCAAATCATCCCACTTTTGAAAAAAAGTTTTGGAGAGAAGTTTAGCCAAAATTACTCTCTTTTTTTTTCTGTCCTAAAAAATACTCAGGAACACAAATATATTTTGTTTTCAACCCACTTTTTTTCTCTTCTTTCAAAAATAAAAGTTGAGAAACCTATTATCTAATATTTCTCTGTAGTCTGAGCGGAAAAATCGCGAAGATCGGGACAAGGAGAAAACTTAAAACGTTAAAGTTTTGAATTTGCCAAGGAGGGTAGGTGACTAAAATTTATAAAATTATCAAGTAAAACCAAAATTTTATTGATCTTCACATTGGTTATAAAATAGATTATACTTGATGACTTTAACATGATTTAAATATTTCTTATGGTCTTTTGTTTGTTTACTTGATTACTTAAACATGATTAAAATATTTCTTATGGTCTTTCTATAATTACTTGATTATTACTTAAACATGATTAAAATATTTCTTATGGTCTTTCTTTAATTTAATGATTACTTAAACATGATTTAAATATTTCTTATGGTCTTTCTTTTATTTGCCTATGAAAGAAACATCATACTTATTATATGACCAATAACCAAGTAAGTCAAATTTTTACGCGAGAAATACGGGAAACTTAATAAATGGAGTTATCCAATATGCATCATATGTAATAGAGCCAGATCCAAAATACAAGTCAGCATCTACAAGTCTTGTAGTAGGTTTATTACTAGCAGTAACAAACTGACCATAGTGAAAACTGAAATTTAAACGTATAGTTGTAGTTCAGTATTATATGTTGTTAAAGAAAAGGAGTTATGTAGTATATACGATTTCACTAAAAAGTTAATTATAGAAACATAAAAAGGTGATTTGGACACCAGAAACTAGTTTTCTTGTTCGAATTAGTTATAAACAGTAAGTAGGTTTTTTTTAATTATATTTATACTATTTATAATGCAAAATGATCAATCTTGAAAAGTGAAAAAACTTAATTTGGCCAAACATGAAAAATGAACACACTTAAAAGCTTGTGGCATTTGAAAAATATTAATTGACTTTCAAACTAATTTAAGGATCATCTATTTATGCACTTTCTTCATTTAAAGTTTGAATGCGTTCCATTTGTAAAATTGAAAATTATATAGTCTTTGAAATGAGTTATAAAACATGATAGAGCTGAGCTAAAGTTTGAAAATTGATTTATGGGTCGAAACGGGTTTCAAAAAATTATATTTAATCTCCAAATCATCAAACTTTTATTATTTTTCGTTTATAACCTATAGATTTTTTTATCAGTACAACTATATGTCATTATAAAATCACATAAAAAGGTGATTTGGACACCAGAAACTAGTTTTCTTGTTCGCACTAAATGAGTAGTAACCAGGTTTGGTTCAGTTCCCATATGGCCTTTAACTAGGTTCATGGTTGTCTCAAGATTGATGTACAACGTACCTGTCCCATATTCGAAGGAAAAGAACTGCCCCAGAGTTGGCAAATTGTTATTCGAACCCAATTCATGGCCATAAGAAGAATTGGTTTTATTTTGGTGTAACGAGGGGTTATTAACACGAGCCGAACTATCAAGCACAAATCTACAAACGTTACCAAAACGGCAAAAATCACGAGCATAATTAAAACAAACCTTTGGTTAAGTGGAGGAACGTGAATCACGATTGTCCCGCGAGTCACGTGCGTCACGGCTACGATTATCCCGTGAAGTGTCATTTCCAGCTAGAAGCACCGTAAGAGCCAAGGGTGATACGTCAGTGGAATGTTAAACGACCGAGTTTAGGTGCTATGATAATACGTAAAATGTTAAACGACCGAGTCTATGTGCTATGGTTATAAGTAACATGTTAAACGACCGAGTCTAGGTGCTATGGTATGCGTAACATATTAGACGACCGAGTCGAGGTGCTATGGTTATACGTAACATGTTAAACGACCGAGTGTAGGCGCTATGGTCATACGTAACATGTTAAACGACCGAGTATAGGTGCTATGGTGTACGTAACATGTTAAACGACCGAGTCTACGTGCTAGGTGCTATGGTTAAAATTGTGATAAAAACTGGTCTACGTAACATGTTAAACGACCGAGTGTAGGCGCTATGGTCATACGTAACATGTTAAACGACCGAGTATAGGTGCTATGGTGTACGTAACATGTTAAACGACCGAGTCTACGTGCTAGGTGCTATGGTTAAAATTGTGATAAAAACTGGTCTCAACTTCCCTTCAAAAATACTGGCGCCAAAATTTCCCACAAAAAATATGGCGCCAAAACTTGCCACCAAAAAAATGGCGCCAAAATTTCCCACCAACCTGACAAACACATTATATAGTCCTTTTATCTTCATACGAATTTCACAACCTCTTATCCTCAAAACCACTCAACCTCACAACCTCTTATCTTCACACAAATTTCAAAACCTAAGATGGAGCCATATAATCCTTTCATGTGTTTTTGTGGAGCAGGAAATATAAAACTAAGAACATCACATACATAAAATTCATCTGGATGGTAATATTATGCATGTCCTCTGTCGAGGTGAACAATCATACATTTCTTATTTATGTAAATATACAAATAGCTGGGTTGTAATCTCTTATAATTTTCTTATTATGTAACAGCCCAGACAAAAAGATCATGGGTGCGGATATTTTATGTGGAAGAGTCAATTTGACGAGTACTTATGAATAATCTCTTCTGCTTCAACATCTCAAGGTTCTGGATATGCACCAACAAAGTGCTCAAGCTGTAATGCCAAAGATCTTAGGATAAACATGCTGGAATCACAAAAACAGGTGCTAGAGACAAGAGTAAGGATGCTGGAGGCAAGACTTGAAATGGCAAGGATTCCTGACGACCACGCATGTCAGTCGGATGCATTACTTCGTGAGCTTTTAGGTGACATGGAAAATCTTCGTATGTAGTAGTAGTTGTTCTTGTTGTTGTTGTTGTTGTTGTTGTTGATGATGTTGTTGATGATGTTGTTGTTGTTGTTGTTGAAATAATACGTATGTTTAACTAATTCGTATGTATCTTTCAAGTATTTTTATAAATCAAACACGAAGGCAAACCTTTTATTTAAAACACGCAAGAGTTCTCGACCACATACATTTTATACATACACAAACGAAACAACTCGACAAGCAAACGAAACAGATCAAACGAAAAAACTCGCCCATTCATTTTTTTTTGCTGCTACTTCCCACTTTGCTAGAACCTGCAACATCTTTTCCCTTCCTTTGCTTGACGAACTGTTCAAACATAGCTTCAAGATTTGTTACCCTATTTCCCGCATCATCAAATGTGTAATCGAACGCGCTTTCTGCAGCTCCAACGTCATCATCAGCTTCAACTTCCGGCGTGTTTTCTCCTCCAACCTCATCTGCTTGAGCATCCAAATACTCTCTGTAATATGGCTTTTTCCTCAATCATTCTAGAATCCGGTCTCTCATCCACGGGGCTATGTTCTGATAAGAACAATATTCATCATAAATTCTGGCGCCATATTAAGAACTTCATTAAAGAGATACATCGACGATAAAACCATTGTCCACTCTTGTTCCGGCGTGTAATCAGCCATTGTTAAGCGTGTTTTGTGCGAATTGACGATCGGGTTATTTGTGTTTTGCCGGGATATATAAGTAAAACTTTGGCAGGATAAAGTTGCAATTTGGCGGGAAATTATTGGCGGGAAAATATTGGCGCCAAAAATATTGGTGGGAAAATATTTGGTGGGATAACTCGACAAGTAAACGAAACAACTCAAACGAAGAAACTCGAATGACACAACTGTTACCGCCTCAATTATTTTTTTACTTTTTATGGTTTGGATTTTGGTGGGATTTTTTCTTACTTTTTAAGCCAAAATACCGCCTCAAGTTAAAAATGTTGAATTTATGATTTTTTTTTATATTAGTTGTGTGATAAATATTAATAGTTGGACTAAGAAATACATAAATTTAGATTTTTGTAAATATTACTTTTTCCGGGGACGTGTCCACGGGGAAAGTTTTGGCGAGAATAAAGGCGGGAATAATTAGCAGGCTTTGGCTTTGGTCAAAGTTTGGTAAAAATGGAATAGACCTTCGCCGGGGACATGTATAACAACCCGTAAAATTTCGGATTATTATAATAATATTTATCACGTCAGAAGAATTCAAATCGGTTATTTTCTGACAGATGTCAATATTTAAATTTAAAAACGAGAGGTCATCTCGTTTCTTTTATAAATAAGACACCGCACACGTGATACCTGTCCACCAAGTATCTGTATAATAAATGTGAAATTTATTATTGTGCAAGTTAAAATTTTAAGCATACATAAGCTTAATCCATTGTTTCGAGAAGTTATCTCACTTTACTAAAAACACGAGCTCGCGCACGAACCGACCAATAGAAAGTATGGTATTAGTCTAATAAACACATTTTGAACCAATATTGATGTTTTTATACTTCCTTTATAAAAACACACTCGAAAACATATTTTACACGTTGACCGTTTCCAACGTGTAACTGAAATATTCCAATTCACGTTTTAAAACGTAAATAAAATACCGAAACTTCGAGGAAGTTCATGTTTTAACTTCCAACTCTTTTCTACTCTCATTGTATCGCATTTTATACAACGATACACAATCTAACTCGTTTTATACGTATTACGTATATACATTTCTCGTTATGGAATTATCTCCATTCAAACGACAAACCAAAATTTTTCAGACTGATGTTAATAATAAATTATATTCATTATTCTCAAGACATTGCTTTCGAATTTTCCCAATCCTAATTTAGCTTAAAAACGAGAGGATATCTTGTGAAACGTGAAAACTACGAAATAAATAAGCTTGCGCGACTTTAAACTCTTGAATTAAATTGATTTATTAATTAATTTAAATTCGAGAAAACTATACATATGAATACTTATTTTTATCAGAAAGATTATTTCGGACACAATGGCTAAGTCCCGTATTTTAAACGGTCGTTTACTACGTCAAATGGGGCCCACAAGGGTTATTTATAAAAGATTATTAAAAGTTTCAAAACAGCCCCTGGTAAATTTACACCGCCACGAACTTTGTGTTGTCCACGTTTAGTCCCTCCAGGGGATATAAAAGACCCAAATTAGGGTTTCCTCTTATATATATCACAACCACCACCGGAATTTATATTATCCGGCGCCGTCGCCGGAATCCACTAATTTCGGCCACATATATTTTCATACCAACGCATAGATCAAGACATGGGGATCGTTTCTGGAGCATTTGGGTTCAAACGGAGCAAGTTTGGGTTCGTTTGAGGTGCCACCGCCGCTCACCACCTCCTGCCGCCGCTCGCCACCACCTTCCCCCTTCTCCTCTTTCGTTGGTAAGGGTTCACGCGCCTTTAATCCTTCATATCCTTCATTTTATTAAACCCTTAAGCGGTTTTAAATTAATAAAAACGTTTTTAGTTATAAAAACTAATAAAAACTTATGTTTTATATACAAAAACGCATGGATTCAGGTTTTTGGCTCTTCATTCATTCGACTCATCACCGAGTCAGTTGACTCGTCCGAGTCAACTCGCGAGTTGAGTTGACTCGGATCCGATTCTTATTTATTTCATGTTATTATTACATTCGAGTATATATATGGTCCTGGTGATAATTATCCTTGCATTTTGTTGAGGTTTTGTCCCGTATTATGTTAGCCGATTGGCTATGGTTTCGAGCTAGTTTGATTCGTGACCCAAGGGGAGTCACGGCTTGTTATTTTTGGTGAATAGCCGAACCTTAGATAGGTTCATGGCCAGGTTGGTATAAGCCGTGGCATGTGGTGACCAATGTTGCGGCTGGTTATAACTTCAGTCGCGTCAGTTGATTGTTTGGTGTTATAGAAATAGGTAGTGGTGATAAATTGTTGGCCATGGTGTGTGTTAAACTTATTAGTGTGAGTCGTGACTCACGGGGAGTCGTGGCCACAAGTTTTGGTAACCGAAGCAATTAGCCGAGGTCGAGGTCTTTTAAACAATGTTTGATCAATATTATTGAGGTTGGAATTATTAGTTTAGTCGCGGTAACTTCCTTTGTGGAAAATTGTTTGAAAACGACACTTTCGGTAAATGTCGTTAGTTGTACCACGACACATGAAGTGTCGTGGGGACTTGGAAAATATTTTAGGTCTAAACGAATCATCTTTTGAGTCATTGACGAGGTTTAGGTCACCTCGAATTGGTCGTATACGTTAATATCATTATGTATTGTTTTGGAAACTAAAAATCAAGTGTTGGATTATATATGTTTATTTTTGACGTTAATCATTTCATTTAACGTTTATTAACGTAACTTATTATCTTTGTTTTAGTCGATGACGTTTCGGATTTATTGGATCACTACTCGCGATTGATATGGGATATGATTTTGATTTGATAATTGGACAAAACAAATACTTAACGGATTGGATATTTTGGACTTGAAAATACTTATTAAAGCCTATGTTTGGATTTGATCATTGGATTTGGACGATATTGGACAAAAATTATTAAAAATTGGATTTGGATTATTTTGGACAAACGTTCGTAGTTGTATGAGCATTTATTGGACATTTTGGACTTGAGACGATACAATATATTAGACTCGTAAAGAATTTAATATATTAGACTCGTAACAAACCTAAAATATGCAATAAACACTTATTCAACTAATAATGACTTGTCAATTATAAACTTATCGAGAAATATTGTTTTGCAACATGAGTTTTAATAAAGTCACGATGACTTGGGCACGTTATATAAATGGACGCGTCATGCCGAAATTTATTAAAACGTTCTAACCTATATTTTAAATCAAAATCCCTTTTATTGTTATAAAACTCGACAAAATCCAATCACGTATTACTTTTATGTAGTAAAACTGTATTGTTCGAATTGCAAATTCAAACATAACCTTATTTATAAAACATGTATGTTTTATACAAACTATTTGGGAACATGGGGTAAACACCGAAACGTACTAATTGACTTTCTCTATCGACTTTGTCTTTTCGCTATATCCTTGACTTCTTTTGTCATTCCTTCTCGACTCAAGTACTCGTCAATACTTTTCTCGACTGTGTCGATCATATATTCTTTATTTGGCGTGAGTATAATTGAGTCACTATACGAGTCAACTATTATACGAAAGTTTCGTATACATTATTCCTCCATCTTTTCCAAGAGCCAAGACGTGCGAATCATCTTCGCAACTATACTTTTCGATCATTATCGACAATCAAAATAATTTATGGAACTTTACATAAAATGTTATAAAACAAATATTTAAAATATTTGTTCTTAACTCCAAGCATTTTAAAGATCCAAATACTTTTGCTTTTGAACTTCAAGCATTTCAAAAACATAAATACTGGTAAACTTACCAACGTTGCTATTGAATACAAGGCTTAGACTAAAAACAACACCATACTTATCTAGGTTGCGTGTCGGAACCGTGCACATTTATTACTTGATGTTAGTTGTGATGTCTTACATTTCTACATACCAAGGTGAGTTTCATAGCCCCTACTTTTAACTGCTTTATACTTGTTTTGGGGGAAGATACATGCTCATTTTACTTAAATCATTTTACTTGTGCATTCCATGCATACTATGCTTTTACATGTTTAAAGTTTTCATCATACATAGATGTTTTATAGAGCATACCAAAATGTTTGACCTAGAATATTACGCTGCTTAGCCTAAGTCCTCAGATCCCAGATTGCCCTCTTCATGAACCGTCAATTCCTGCTGGGAAGCGCGAATGTTATAAATAGATCTATTGAGGGTGACTCCTCTGTTCGGTTGACCCCGCTTGGGTCAAGGCGAAACCAGAGACGGACCTAGCATGTAACAGTGGGGGGCAGGCGCCCCCCATGGCTAGCCGAAAAAGTTGATATTTTAGTATAATTTTTATTTAATTTTGACCTTTTTTCGAAAGTGACCCCCACCAAAAACTCAAATTGCCCCCCACTCACATACTAAAATCTAACATTTAACTCTTTAAAGCCTTATAAATCTTTCATGTGTAAGTAAAAATACTCGATTTATCATTACGTTTCTAGTTTTTTCTTTCGCATTTTGTTGCTATCGTAAAAAAAAAAATTTTGCCCCCCACATCCTATTTTTCTGGGTCCGTCACTGGGCGAAACATATAACATGTCGGGACCGAGTGTATTGGGATAAACACTAGCCATGGGCTCATTATTTGTATGACTTCTTTGTGCATACAAGAACTGTCGTAGTTTCGGTTGCATGAACTTAGTGCTAGCGTAATAGATTCAACATTTATGACATTATATTCGTTGTAATGTACATATACTCTACTTATGGTCCACTAATGAAATCTCTTTTATGAAACCCTTTTATGAATTGAAATCATAAACTTTATGACATTATGCAAGACGTAATGATCATCAAAAACCAAAATTTGAAACAATGTCTTGAATCTCTTTTTATATAAACCTATGAACTCACCAGTAGTGACCCCTTTAGCATGTATCTTCAGGTTTGAAGTGATAGCTTATCTTTGGAGGCGCAAGGCAAAGGCATGGCATGGTCATAGATGACTCTGATTTATGTATTGGGACCACTCGTTTATAATGGGCCATTTTCCGCATCAAATCAAAAATGTAAACATTATTTTTAAGAAATGAATAAAAGTTTATTTATGAAAATCTGTTGTTATATGCTTATGTTGTGATATCAATTTAGTAGCACCCCAATACACGTATGCTTTCGCTGAGTCATTTTTGGGGGTGTTACAACATGTCCCTGGCGAAAGTTTCCGTTGAATTTTTAGTAACCGGTCAGCGTATTCGTGTGCCACGTCAAATTCATTTTTGACGTTTAGCGACTTTCGCCGGGGACACGACGTCCCCGGCGAAAGTCTCCTCGCTCGTCCTTATTGTTGTAGTGGACCCCTGCCTGCCTGCTGTGTTAGGAGCGGGACCTAAACAACCCTTGACTCACGCGTCTTTGTCGTGGCGGTATCAATCTATATATAGCGACACACCTCTTGACTCGTCTTGAGCTAAACTTTTTTTTGGTAACTATGGTTTCCGACCTTTTGGCCGACTAATCAACAGGGTTTGAACCCATCGCTACACAGACTCACACCACGTAAAGCCCTTCCTTTTTAAGAGGTTGGCATGACTACTTCAAAAAAAATTTACACCTAACATGAATTGAACATGAGATCTCACAATCCCTTTTATCACTAAGCCACCTTATAGTGGCTATCTTATACTCCGTACTAAACTTATATAAAGCAATTAGACTCAAATAAAACACAATCAACTAAAATAACCGACAATATTGCTTGCATAAGCAAGTGCGTCGTTGCACAAAAGTTGACACGTTCTGCCGTTTTGGTTTTGTTTGTTTTATTTTATTATTTACATGACCTATCATTAGTTTTTTAATTATGCATCCATCTCGATGGGCTGTAACAGTTGAGCAACGATTTTCTATATAAGACAACCACAAAACCATTAATATATCAAGTGTGAAAAAGCAACACCTTAGAGCTACTACATTTATATATACTATAATTTCGCATTTAGATCCATAAGAAAGAAGATGGCAGAATCATCAAATGCGGATGCTGATGCTGCAGCAAGACAAGATGAGTTGGAGTATAATAAGGCGTTCAATACTAATGTCTCCAACTTTGTTACGGTGAAGCTTTCCGGCATGGAGAACTATGATATCTGGCATGCTCAAATGATGTCCCTCTTAGAAGTTTGTAATATGTGTGGCCTTGTTAAAAACAATTATGTTTTTTGTAGTTCTAAGAGTCCCAAGATCGCGAAACAATATGAGATGCTCCTCAAGGGTTGGGTTATCAGTACGATAGACCAACAAGTACTCAAGAGGGCCAGTGTTCGCAGCCAGCCTGATATTTTTAATACCATAAAACGGTTATATACCCGAGATGCGAATTATATTATCGGTACGTACGTCTCCATTAAACACCACCTTTTTTTATTTTATTTTTAATAGTAGAAACCAACCATTGAACTGGGATTTTGAAATGGAATGCATGTTCCATTTCACCAGACAGGCCGCCTGGAGACCCAATGCTCTTGGACGTATCACCAAACGACAGCGGAAACACCGAACTCATGATGGAGTTACTGAATGCTACCATGGAGAGAAGTTGGTGGAAAGCAAAAGCCATATTAAAAAACCATGAAGATGCAGCCACTATGGTGATCAACAATAATGGTGACACAATGCTCCACTTAGCGGTTAAGGAAGGCAAAAATTATTTTGTTAATCAGTTGCTCAACTTCATAAAAGATGGAAGTAAAATCAAAATTAGGAATTCAGACGGCCAAACAGCCCTTCACACTGCTGTGATCGTCGACAATAGACAAGCGGCCGAACTCTTGGTTAATAAGAATGATGAACTGTTGTATGTGGCAGATAAGTGGAGGTACTTACCATTGGATTTAGCTTACTATAGAAGCCAGATCAATACATTCTTATATTTATATGGAGTCACCAGAAACGGGCAGGAGGTGCTCCGTTCCAATCGTGTCCACCATCTTCTTGCTAAGGCTACTAGCACAAAACAATACGGTGAGTAGTTAATATATCACAGATAAATCCATAACCTACTTTATAAGAGAATCCCACACTTTCCTGCTTTTGCAGATTTAGCATTGAAGTTGGTCAAGATACCTGAATTACTGGCTTTGGCTACCGAAGATGATAAGGCTTTGATGGCATTGACTACTGGCTTTCCACCTGAGCTTGGCTTCTGGGAAGAATTGATCTATCCATGTATATCCCTAATCCTCTTCTTTTTACATTTTTTTTTTAATACAGAGAAATTGTATTTTTGCTATTAAACCCTTAAGATATATTAGATATGAGAATTTCTTCACTGCATCACATCTTGCAGCTTCAGATGGCGGGCAACAGAACATAGTCAAGAGAAGCTCTCATTTGTTGTATTCGTTTGAAAATTTGTACATAAAGGCACATGACTTCTTGTGGGCAATCATAAACCTAAAAAACACGTACCTCAGATGGTGGTTGCTGTTTATTGTGCTAATATTATTTGGTTAGCCGCTGATCCTATCTATCTCTATCTCTACTCCTAATATGTCTTGAGAAGGCTTTTTGTGGATTTATCTATTTTATTATTATTTTTTATTATTATTATTATTATTATTTTTTTGCATTATTTCTAAAACTTTTTTTATTGTATTTGTCACGGTTAAGAATTTTTATTTTATTTTATTATAACTCAACTATGGAAACTAATTCGAATAGTATTTAATAAACTCTGTTTCTTGTGCAGTCCCAGTAGCTGTATTTAGTTTGATATATCTACTGATCCGTGTCGTCATTTTTGTACTTCTCTTACCCTTATTTATGTTGTATCCTCACCTATGGAAAGCTTTAGTTTATGCAGGTAAGACATTATATATTGGTTAATATAGTCACCATCATAGGTTAGCCTGATACAATTTACATCAATTGTTCGAGGATCGTGTTGTAACTTATTTGTCATAATTGCAGGGCTTCCAATCAAGCACATTGAGAAGAAAAAAAGAGACCACGGAGAAGCTATAATAGTTTTGAAACGGATATGCAGTGAAATTAACAAAATCGGACTTTCTTATCAGGGCATAATTTACGAGCGACCACTTCTAGAGGCTGCACGTGTAGATGCTTGGGAGGTGGTTCTTGCAATTCTGCGTGGTTCCGAATACGCCCCGATGTTTGAGGATGAAAGACAGCTTAACGTTTTCCAGTTAGCAATATTAAACCGTTCAGCAAAAATATACAACCGTTTGTCTCCCGGGATTAAGCGTAGTGATATTCATAGACAAATCGACGATAGTTCGATGAATCGGCTGACGCACTTGGCTGCAAATTTGGCATCTTCATTTGTACTCAGTCGTACTACAGGTGCAGCACTGCAATTACAACAACAGCTCCAATGGCATGAGGTACGTCACAATTGAGTTTTGAATCATCTTTTTTGTGGCTCTTTGGTTACATTAAGTAGAACTAGTTGAATTCTACAGGAAGTGAAGAAGCTCATGCGCCCTAGTGAACTTACATATAGGAATATCGATGAGGAGACGTCAGATATGGTCTTTACAAGGGAACATGCGGATTTGCTGAAGGAAGGGGAACAGTGGATGAAAACCACTGCGGAATCATGCAGCATCACTGCTGCTTTGATTGTTACGATTGTATTTGCAGCCGCTATAACTGTACCAGGCGGAAGCAACCAAGAAACAGGAATCCCTTTGTTTAAGAAAGAAATCTCATTCACTATCTTTGCAGTATGTAATGCGCTCTCACTATTTACAGCTGCTACTGCACTGTTAGTATTTTTATCAATCCTTACTACACGATTTGCGGAAAAGGATTTTTTGGTTAGTTTACCGAGACGGTTGATTTTAGGTCTCAGTGCGTTATTCATCTCTACAACTGCAATGATGGTAGCCTTTGGCGCAATCTTGTTCCTTGTTTTTTGTGATCAAAGACCATGGATGCTAGCACTGATAGGAATATTTGCTTGCTTGCCGATATCAGTTAGTGTCACTCTACAACTCCCCCTCTTGGTAGACATTTTCCAGTCAACATACATCTCCAGGTTTGATAAGCAAAAGTTCCATTGACCGTTGTAAACATTTTTTGAAACCCGGTTCGACCCGGCGGGTTGAACCGTTTTTGGTCGAAAAAAGGGCCAAAATGAATTGTTTTTCCGAGGCTTGGAAAACCAGTTTTACCCGAGTCAACTTGGTTCATCAAAGTCGGCCATGTTTGATATATTTCTTTTATTTTTATTTTTGGTAATATATATGATATGTTTGATTTGATTGTGATGATTGATATTCTTGTTTTTAAGTTTAAAACTTGTTAGTATGTGTTTGGGGTTGTATAATATATGTTTTATAAACCTATTATTTGTTTGGTATTAAATATTAAAGGTTCTATAGGTGTTTGGTGAGCCGAAATAATGCAATATACTTAAATGGAAAACCGGGTAGACTCGGCGGTCAAACCGGTTGAACCGGTAACCCTGCGACCCGCGGGTAACTCGACCGGGTCAATTCTAAACCCGATTTTTAAAACATTGGTTGTAAATGACTAAATATAGTACAATGTTTAGTTACTGGTTAAATAGTATTAATTTCAAGCATCCAACCTCTATTTCAGTGTAACAAATCCGCATATATTGTTTAAATTTGGGAAAAAATACCAAATAGTAATGAAGTTTCATTAGTGTTTTGATTTAGTCACTCATACTTTTTTTGATAATGTTTAACCACTCAAGTTTCACAAGTGTTCTATTCTTATGCAATTTTTAAATCTCTTAGCCATTTAAGATGACATGTCCATTCTTGATGACATGTATACTTTGTGTTGTTGACATGGACATATGAGTTGGCTTTTCCTGGAGGAGCATCCAATACCCAATCATGTTTAAATCAGTTTTAAACCAACTATTTATCATAAACTTCAATTTATAAACAACAGATCTTGCAACGTATATTATACTTAAATGTGCATTTACTTGTTGAAGCAGTGGAACTACATTTAACACATTATGTTGGTATATTGGCTTATTGCTAACTTGCATATTGCTAGCAGTGAATGATACTAATATAAATTCACTAGCGTTAAGTATACAAATAAACAAGATTGAGAAACTACTTTGAATTATATGAACATTTTCAATACTAAAGTAATCGAATACAATATCAGTAATTTATGGCTCGTTACGCTTCCACTAACTAGCAAGATTAATAACATGGTTATAACTTCAAATATATGGCACTGTAATTACTTTGCTATAACCATTATCACTTAGTAGATTAATAACATACTAAGGGTTAGAACTGTCTCAATAATAATTCGGTCCCACCAGTTCCAACACGGTAATCCCAAACACCAGTTATCCCAAACATCACCTAGTTTTCCCAAACACCAGCACCAACACTTTCTCAACTACCTGTGCAGAAGACAGCCTTGTACAACATATCCAAATTTTCCAAACCACAACAGGCATAATAAAACCACATGCCAAAGAACACATCGAGTATTCCATAGCAGGCAGTAGAATAGATCAGCAGCATACCTACAGACATAAAAATATTTGACTGCACTGAAACCCACTGACCATCCGAACAACCTCAAAACAAACTTAAGCATTTTATTTGGCCATTAACACCCATTCAATTTAAGCATTTTGTTTGGCCACAAACACCATAGCTACAGCAATATATATATATATATATATATATATATATATATATATATATATATATATATATATATATATATATATATATATATATATATATATATATATATGTGTGTGTGTGTGTGTGTGTGTGTGTGTGTTACACCAGATTCATGTACAACCAATGCCAAACACAAGCTACTGATGCTAAAATGGACAATCCACAATCCCATTACTTGAAAACATGTGTTTTACATAAAGATCCAAAACAAAGTAATATAGTCTAGAAAAATAAACATGCGACAAGGTCAAAAACAAAAGCTTATAAAGCTATGCAAAGTTCATGTAACAAGAAACCGGTAACCAACTTCAACTTCATCATAGTTTTTCGTATTTTAAAAACATGAAATTGCCAACCAACTATCTAATCACCAACTTCAGCCCCACTTGTTGATGCTCTCACACTTGTAGGTGCAACAACCCTTTTAGACCTACCTCTTGGCCTCACCTCCTTTGGTGGTGGGTCGATTTTCTGTTTCTTGCACCTTAGCTGGAACACCTCGACCTAATTAACAGAGAATGGAGTAGTTTTTATCAAATTGTCATACTCCTTTAAAATTATTACCATATCTGTTTCTATTCACCTCATTGCATCTTTCAAAACATAACCCTGCTATAACATTTAAGGAACCATTTTCGCTAATCAAATGATTAATCTTCCATAATTCGCTGCAAAAATGAGATACCACAAGGACATTTTTTGTGATTTACCCTTATACATTGTGCTTAAGGGGGGTGTTTAGACAATAAAAGATGAAACGACGAAAATACCCCTGGACCTAACAAATATTTTAATCAGCATTAGGGTTTTAGACTGCGAGGGAGTGAAAACGGCCACGTTGGGGACTAAAATGAACAAACCCTAGATCTGAGTATCAAACGCGCAATCCGCCCTTACTTTTGTATACTTTTTTATATGAACATTTACTTTTAACTAATAGGTTTGTGATTATATTCAAACTTAATTACTAAATTAAAAAAAGTATTAAACTTTAATGCCCTATGGGCCTTGTTTAAAAAAGGGTTGTGACATAGAGTAGGTGGGTTTTAAGTCAATTCATGGACCATGCTAATCCTCATAATCGAAAGGTCCGCCAAACATGGGCAAAAGATGGATTCACACTTATATGCAGTTGTATATCATGTCCATAAATATGTGTGGTGACATAAATTTTGGTTATCATGCATTTTCCTTGATTGTCCTAAGTTTTTGGATTCAGTATTGGTTTAAAAATAATCGCTTGATAAAGCATAGCATGTTCATCAAGTTATGTAACTCAGTTTTTCCCATACATGTAACTCGGTGTTTAAAATGAATGAGTTCATGAGCATTTTTTTTTTTTTATTTTTTTGTTAATTACAAGTAATAGTCTTTTCCTTTGTAGCTTTTGTTTATGTTGTGAATATTTAGTTGGTCACTATTGCTTCTATTGTTTATAATTCATTGGTCAGTCTCTCCGCATACAATAAACATACAAGCCTTTTGTTTTGTTTACAATATTTCAATATCATAAACATTGGCTAGATGTGATTGTTGAATTTTGGTTATACTCTATGTTTTTTTAAACAGAAATTATATTAAAACACTAGCAAGATGCTAGGAAAACGAAATACAATGATTAAGAGATTGCATTACGAGGGTTGGAGAACCATACCGCCCAATTACCTAGAGACTTTCTATGCCTATTAGAGATCCCAGTTGAATGATAGTAGTGTAACTTCATTGAGAATAAAATACTTGTTTGGTCTTTTTTTATTTGAAAGTGACTTCGTTTGTATTTCTCCAGAGGATCCACTAAGTTAGTGTTTGATTGCGACTTAATTGACTTAATATGAAAAAAGATGAATTTATTAAGTTATATGAAAACTGTTTGTTTGTGACTTAATTGGAGAAAGATAACTGAAAATATTAAGTAATAAAACTAAGGGTGTCTGCATTAAGTCATATTTTAATTAACTGTGACTTAATATAAATTTTAACAAACAAGCCTCGATTGAACCACCCTGTCAAATAGGATCCACAAAGCGATAGAGCCGTCTCATGAATTTATGAACTTTTTTAGGAACTTGGACGTAATTAAATAATGAAGCCTTTCGCGTATTAATGTTATATATAATGTGTCATCGTTTATAAGACATAATGCAATTAGTTATCTAAACGTATTAACATATTACGTACTCATTAAGATATTTTTCTCATCTAAATATTTTTTTCTTCGTGAAAATATTTGTACACATGCATATAACTATTAACGGGAAAAATTTTAGGGCCTCTAAAAATTTTGAGGCCTTAAGCAATCGCTCACTCTTCACACTCTAAAAGACGGCCCTGCAAAGCGACTTTGTTTGGTCTTTAGTTATCCTTTATGTATATGGTTGCCTATCAGGTGCTCCAGTTCCCTAAAATCTTACATAATTCTATCGTCACACACAAAACACACACACAGATATGACAATATTAATGCAAACTGATTTTATCAAAACTTTATACACAGAATCACCGTTATAAAATGGTAATCATCTAGTTTTCTAGTAAAGAAAAGCTACGAATTTGATGCACAAATAGTTTTCAGTACAAGACCATGTGGACATGGTGGATAATTTAATGGGAGATGATTTGTACACTCTTAAAAGTGATTGGTACACTCAAATTAATTGTATTTGGACATATATATATCCTCATAGTTACATTTACATTTTCACCTCTGTGAGGGTATAAATGTCCAAACACAATTATTTTGAGTGTTCCAATCGTTTTTAAGAGTGTACAAATCACCTCCCTTTAATTTAATGGACAAATCAAATGCCATAAATATATGAGAATTGATACTTACACCACATTTTTTGATTCATTCACCACCATTTATGCATTACAGTATTGTACTGTACAATACTGTAATGCATAAATGATGATGAATAAATCAAAAAATGTGATGTGAGTATCACCTCTCAAAATATATGGGACATGCATGGGGTGGGTGACATAAATGCATCCATTTTCCATATAACGTAAGCTCTTACTTCACTATTGCTAATAGCCAATTTAGTCTTCGTCAATTTAATAGCGAATTGTTTGGTTCCTTACATTGACAACATTTGTACTTTTGTTGTTAAAAATATAACTTAAATCCTCAATCAAGTTGTTAAAAAGTAACCTTATTAATTTAATGAACATATTAAATAAGGGCAAATCGCACAAAAATGTAATCAACTTATATCTAATTTCAATCTAAGGTACTCCACTTATTTTTTCCCAATTTAGTATACCCAACTTTTTTTTAGTTGCAATGTTAGACGATTTATAGGTTACCAAGTTACCACCACCATACTTCATCTTCTCCAACCAATTTCAGGCCAACTTCCGGCTAGTTTTTTTAATCACATTTTTTCACTTATAGTGTTCATAAACTTTTTGTTCACTCTAATTGGGATGCAGTTTGAGCCATAGATCAATAACACTAGATATAAGGACTATATCATTTTTCACTAATGTCCTCTTGTGATTTATAGAAGGAAATAGACTCGAACCAGTTTGAATTGTTGGAAAATTGGTTTTGCAAAATGAGTTTTTGCAAATTTTAGACACTATTTAATATATGTATATGTTATATATATTTATATTTCTTGGTAGCTTTGTGTTCTCCTTGACGAGAGCTTCGCAACGAGCTAAAGAGTGTCAAAAATGGAGTTGATATGAATGAGATATCGTGTCTCAAAGTGAGGCACTTGAAACAAAAATTTTGGAAAAGTGGGAGTATCCCACATCGCCCAAAACAAGAAATGAAACCTTGTTTATATAGGAATCTTGATATGAACCTTCAAATTGATTTGTTGGTTTTACTCCAACACCTACGTGCACGAGCACAGGGGGGTGCAGATTTTTGGGCCAAAATGGGTACGAAGCTTCTGAACTCGCGCGACCTGCGAACACGTATGCAGCTCCGAAGCCTCCCATGCGTGCGTATCTTTTTGCTGCAGATTCGAGTTTCCTTTTTCCGGAATTTTCTGTAAATCTATTTAAGGAATAGATTTGAAACTTGTTAACAGAGTTTACAGAATATATTTTGTGTAAATAAAAGATATGCAAATTACGTTTATAATATAACAGATTTGCATATCTGGTTAATTTTTTTAGCAATATACTGTCTTGGAGACCAAGACATGTTACGCTATAAAATAAACTATTCCTCATTCAGTTTTGAAATACAATACACAGCTCATTACCAGACGAGTTCCAGCAATTCTTCGATCATAAACGCTCAAGTTTTCCGTGATCTTTCAGACAAGTTGTCTAGTCCGGCTGTACAACAGCTGTGTACGTTGTACCCTGGGAAACAGACGGCGAATCTGTTTTAAGGGAATCGTGTTCAACACGAGCCTTGTACCATTGTCTTTACTGTTTTCATTTAATTATCGATATAAAGTCTGTCTTCTACTTCTACTCCATTATGTCTGTTATTTATTTACTGTCATTAATTTCTGTTAATTTATTTATTGTAATTATAATCTGATTTTCATAAATAAAGTGTACACCGTTTCCCACATGAATAGCACAATAAAAGCCTGATACTTTTATAGTCCAAATCGCAAGGATCCAAGATAGTGAATGATAGTTTTGACTTTTGAGAGCGTAACATAACAGTTATTCAAAGATTGAAAAAGAAATAAATCCCAGAGTAAAGTACACCGTTCGTCCTTGTGGTTTGCGTTGACCGCAGGGTTTCGTCCTTTGACCAAAAAAGTTGCACCGTTCGTCCTTAAGTGTGAAACGTTATGCACCGTTCGTCCCTCCATCCATCTGGGCCCACTAACGGTCGTTAAGTCTTGTTAATCTGAGGGTATAATCATCATTTCAACACCATAAGGACGAACGGTGTAGTTTACACTTTTTGTACACGGTACAATATTAATAATACAAACCAAACCGCCCTATGTTATTAAAAATAAATAATAAAAAAAGATAGATCAAATCTATCACTTGCAGCCTTCCTCTTTCTCTCCCACCGCCTCACTACTCCCCTTCCTCCTCTCAGCCACCACCACCTCTGCCATGCCGCTATACCTTGAATACCACCACCAAGGGATCGTGTTTGGGGTCGGATTTTAGTGTGGAGATCATTCAATTTGCTTTTGGTTCGAGTTAATCACCACAGTAGCACCACCATCTCGTGTCCTTCCTCCTCTCGTTGGTATGTTAAACCACACATGAATCTTCCTCATCTGGCTCTTTAATTAGAACCGATTGTTAAACGATGGATACATGTCCCGACTTACCACGAACTAGAGAGATTAAGAGATGAGGAGCAGCGATGGTGGTGACAGCTGCGGTGGCGGTGGCGTTGCTATGGTGATGCTCGAACCAAGAACAAATAACAAAACCCTTGAAATAACAACACAACCTGAAACCATTTAGCCCATATCTGAAACGCGTGAGGGGCCCTCACCGCGCGTGTGGTGCGTAGAAAGAACCACAAGGCTCCGATCTATCATCCAATAGGGGCGGGGTAATATGGTGGTGGTCGGAGGTGGCGCGTGGCCGGCGTGTGGGTGATGATACAAGGTGCGTCAAACTCTTAGAAACTCTAGGAATGACGAGGATAGATCGATCATTTGATTCGGCTAAGAAGGGTTCACCGGAAAAAGGTGGTGGCCGGACGGCAGTGGTGGTGGCCGGAAAAAGGGTGTCGCCGGAGAGGTGGATGAGAAGGCAGGGGAGATTTTATTTTTGTGTGTTTTGTTTAAATGTGAAAAATGAATTTTTAATAAATGCAATGTACTTGGGAAATTACGGATATGCCCTCATGGGTTAAGTGACTTAACTGAAGTTAGTGGGAATTGGTGGGCCCAGATGGATGGAGGGACGAACGGTGCATAACGTTTCATACTTAAGGACGAACGGTGCAACTTTTTTGGTCAAAGGACGAAACCCTGTGGTCAACGCAAACCACAAGGACGAACGGTGTAATTTACTCAAAATCCCAACTAGTATACATAATCAGAATAACCGCTATAACTAAGTCAATGAGTCAACACAGCCATCGAATTGATTCCACATACTTGTAGACAACAAGTAACAAACTAGAGCTACATCAAAACATATACTGGGCTACTCCAACACCTTCCTTGAATCAGACGAACGTGGATGGTGGATTCATTGGGGATATTGTATTCGCCAATGGTATGATCAATAACCTCATAGAGTGGATAGAGTGGCTTCCCTTTGAAGATCAGCCTTTGTTATTCGAGACGCATTCTTGGTAAATTAATAAAAAGTGGTTCGTAGTACTCGCTCATGTTTCATTTCAATCTTTTATATACTTATTAACTTTGGAGTTTGGATGTTTTAGCAGCAGGTCAAACAAAGGCCAATGAAATCATTAAAAAAAATGAAAAATGATATATTCCTAATAACTAGTGTTATTGATCTATGGCTCAAACTGAATCCAAATTAGAGTGAACAAAAAGTTTTTTTTTTTTTTTGTAAAGGGGAGTAATCCTGCACCCTGATAAATATATTAACCAAGAGTGAACAAAAAGTTTATGAACACTATAAGTGAAAAAATGTGATTAAAAAAACTAGCCGGAAGTTGGCCTGAAATTGGTTGGAGAATATGAAGTATGGTGGTAACCTATAAATCGTCTAACATTGCAATTAAAAAAAATTGGGTACACTAAATTGGGAAAAAATAAGTAGAGTACCTTAGATTGAAATTGGGTATAAGTTGAGTACATTTTTGTGCGATTTGCCCATTAAATAAACAAAATCTTATGTTAATAGCTTGAGTCTTATTAAACATGTAAAAGAAATGATACATGAAAATTTTGAATGTAGAAAAGTTCATGTGATGTTAAATTAAATAAGTTAATCGAGTCGACTAAACTGTATCAAAATGATTAAGAACCTTTTGTACACTTTTTATATGAACATTTACTTTAATTAATAGGTTTGTAATTATATTCAAGAATTATTAATAAATTTATTAAGGGTGTGTTTGATTTAAATTTTTTTTTTTTTTTTTTAAAAAAAAAAATGATAATAGTAGGGAAAAGGAAATGGATAAAAAATCATTCCTCCAAATTTATTGGGTAATGATCCATTACCCACTATTGAGTAATGAGTCATTCTATTATATGGCACAAAGCATTATTTTTCATTACCTTTACCATTACTCACTGTCAAAAACATCCTACCAAGCAACCCTTAAACTTTAATGCCCGAGCCTTGTTCACACATGGGTTGTGACAAAGAGTGAATTTTAAGCCCATTTATGGACCATGTTAATCCTCATAATCGAAAGGTCGATCTGCCAAACATACGGGCTACCATCCTACATCTATCTTTAAGTTTATGTTTTTAAATTTATGTTTGTTTTGTTTCAAGTTATCTAGTTTAGTTAGTCGAGTCTTGGCTTAGCAACGCCACGCTTTACATGCTTGTAACATAAGTATCCCTTATCCAACAAAACCCTTTATTTCTCTACCCTAAGCCTAATGTTACAACCCTTGTAAAGACCTCTTAGATAGTTGTTCCTTGGTACTTACGCCAAAGCGGTGGATCTTTGATCTATTCTCAAGCTTATGGTAATCTATGTACAATGCCAGGTAATGAGTATTTATCTTTCGTTTCCATTCATATTATATTTCATATAAACCCGAGAGATGAGAGAATCCAAACACCACTTGTGAGGTGCTAGTATATAATTTTCGTGCTTGTTATGACTATTGTAGCGCTTTTACTTGTTATGAACTATTTTAAACCAATGCTTCATGCCCCTTAACTTATAAATTGATGGTCAAACATTTACTAGAGATGCATATTGGATTCCCCAACTTTCAAACATTTACTTTTGGATCCTTGTCATAAGTAAAATATTGAAAATGGTTTGTTATCTTCATCCTTAGACTTGAGATACAAGCAAGTTCTGTTATGTGTGGATATCACTTTTTATAAGTATACGCAAAACGCTATCTGAATAAGGTAGTTATAAAAGCTATATTTCGAAGTGATGTGAAGCAGCATCCACAACACTTGTAGTCAATAAAGGATTTGTTACTCCACTTGATATGTGCAGAAAGATACCATGCGCCTCTCCGATTTAATCAAATAACTGCGGCGGACCTAAAGGGTAATACAAGATGATTCTTGATTACATTCGGTATATCTGAATTAAAATCTATAACGAGATTCTAAATGGTTAAACTATATGGAATGATTTGAGATCCATAATCCATGGTTTAACGGTATCTATAACAAAGGATGATTAGAGCAAGACATTGAATGACCATGCTACTGAGAAACTTTTACGAAACTATTCTCTCAGACACTTTTAGTTAAAAAGCAAGTGAGAGCGTTTGCTAGGCGTTTCCGTCGTTAGTTTTGTGTGCCATTCGACACACCAACTCCCAAGTGGGAGCTGTTGGTTTGTGGGAGTTTTAAAACACGACAAAACAACTAAACATGTATGAGCCGATGGGGGCACACGCGATAAACACGAGTATACGTGTTGAACGTAAACTAATACTTGAATAATCTTTACCCGTTATGCATGATAATGACCCGATCACATATTTGACCCGTGGGCTATTATCAGCTTATGATATGGGTCGTTTGGGGTGGAGCCTTGGGCCTTGGTGATCCATACCGATTGGGTGAGTAAGGGAATGGGTTTGCATGGGTTTTTAGCTTGTCGACCAAGCTAGGTATCCTAGTTGGGTTCGACTTGTAGCCTATATAAACACACCCCTAGCTCTTCACATTGTACGGATAATAACTCTTCTCCTAATCCCTAAACCGATCCATTATTCCAGCTTATTGCTATTAATCATTTGTCACAAGAAAACGATTAAGGGATTTGTGTTTGGTTAATATCTAAACTTGTATTCAAGACAAGTGTTTAGATTTATTGTTTAGCTCTTGTTTCCTTGTTTCCTAGTCGACACAAAAACAGCAGCAACCAAGGAGAAAACTGCTCCTGCTCGTGACTTTATATCTCAGACAGAAGTGGGTTTTATCGGACATGGTGTGTCCGATATCGGGTAATACATAGAAGCTGTTTTTCCAGCTTGTTGGTTCTCGGACAGATTCAGAACTTGGTTTCTTGGTGTATTCTGGACGTGGGCTTATTCAAGACAACAAAGGTTGTTTGGTTTTATTGGTTACGTTCTCGACTAGCAATATCGAACGTATACGTTAATCGGGTTTGTGTGTGATACTCTTCGAGGTATCTATTTTAGATACTTAAGGTTTCGTAGGGTTTTTTGTTCCGTTACTAGAGTTCAATTGTCAAGCAAGGTTAGCCTTCTTTATTCCCTTTTAATTCATTAATAATGTATTATTATGTGTTTATTAATTACGTGTTAACATAATTGTATTAACTAGATCCAATATCCGCTGCGTACTCGTAGAGGTTACTGGTTAACTGCTTCTAAAATCCCAACAGTGGTATCAGAGCCAATTCGTTTTTGCGATTATGGGTTACACGTTTCTGATATTAATAAACATGTTTTAAAAGGGCTGCATGAAACCTAGTTTAGTTATTTTGTTTTATTTTAATTTTGACAATTACATGCAATACTTGTCAATTTTTAATAAATAATAACTAGTCACACACAAATTAAAATTATATTGATAATTAGAATTAATTTGTTAATTAGAATTACTTGTTAATTAGAATTTAATTTACATGTTAATTATAATTACCTTGTTAATTAAAATTAAATTGTTAATTAAGAATTACATGTTAAATTAAAATTACTTGCTAATTAAAATTAAGAGGTAATTTGAATTTATTAATTGTTAATTAGAATTATTATGATAATTAGAATTACATATTGGTTTATAAATACATAAAATTGCGTTATTACTTGATAATTGAGATTGTCATGCTATTTTATGTGTTTTCCGGCCACAAGACCCACTCAATTGCTTTTCTAAGTGATGTATGGGGCGATCTAGGTACTGCATCCTAGTGACGGTCTTGTGGTTCTCCGTTTGGGGAAGACTCGCAAGAGGACTCGGAACAATATGTGTTTGATATTAATGTTTATGCTTATATGTTTGTGATTCCTATATGTGCATTATTACTTGCTTTGACACCTAATTGTATGCAACATGGAATAATACATATCGTAACCATAACATTAATATTGGTCTTTATTTACACGCCTAAATACCATGCTCATTGTGACATGCTATTTGATTCGTGGAAAATTGTTTTTGTAAAATAAAGTGACCTAACATATGAAACACGTTTTTAAGAATTTAAAAACTTGACGCTATGGACACGTGGGATGTACGGCTCACCCACTAGAACAAACTCAAAAGGGGGTTTAAAGAAGTGCGCACAGTCGCACTGAAAGGATGTCTAAGGTTATGCTTCAGCGTTTACCTGGTCCTGCCTCCCTGTGCGTTCGATTGGAGCTACCGTGAACCATGATGATCACTACAGTGTCATATATATTAGATATGTTAATTTCTTCACTGCATCACATCTTGCAGCTTTAGATGGTGTGCGTCAAAATATAGTCAAGAGAAGCTCTCTTTTGTTGTATTCGTTTGAAAATTTGTACATAAAGGCACACGGCATCTTGTGGGCAGTCAGAAACCTAAAAAACATGTACCTCAGATGGTTGTTGTTGTTTATTGTGCTAATATTACTTGGTTAGCCATTGATCCTATATATCTCTATCTCTACGTTTGTCACGGTTAAGAGTTTTTTTGGAAACTTATTTGCGTTATTTCTAAAACTTTTTTATTATTATAACTCACATATGGAAACTAATTCGAATAGTATCTAATAAACTCTGGTTTCTTGTGCAGTCCCAGTAGCTGTATTTTGTTTGATATATCTACTGATCCGTGTCGTCATTTTTGTACTTCTGTTACCCTTATTTATGTTGTATCCTCACCTATGGAAAGGTTTAGTGTATGCAGGTAAAACATTATATAGTAGTTAATATAGTCACCAACATAAGGTTAGCCTGATGCAATTTGCATCAATTGTTCGACGATCGTGTTGTAACTTAATTGTCTTAATTGCAGGGCTTCCAATCAAGCACATTGAGAAGAAAAAAAGAGACTATGAAGAAGCTATAAAAGTTTTAAAACTGATATGTGATGAAATGAACAAGAAGATATGTGATGAAATGAACAATAAGCCCACACTTGAGAATGTCAAGAAGCTTTATGGGCGACCAATTCTAAAGGCTGCACGTGTGGATGCCTGCGAGGTGGTTGTTCAGATTCTGCGTGGCTGCGAATACACCCAGTTGTGTATGAATGAAAATGGGCATGATGTTTTTCAGTTAGCAATATTAAACCGTTCAGAAAAAATATACAACCGTTTGTCTCCCATGATTAAGCATAGTTATTATTTTAGAAAAATCATGGATCGTTCTGAGAATTGGTTGACGCACTTGGCTGCAAAATTGCCATCTTCAATTGTACTCAATCGTACTACAGGTGCAGCACTGCAATTACAACAACAGCTCCAATGGCAAGAGGTACGTCACTATTAAGTTTTGAATCATCTGTTTTGTGGCTCTCTAGTTTCATTAAGTAGAACAAGTTGAATTCTACAGGAAGTGAAGAAGCTCATGCTCCCTATAGAACTTAAGTATATGAATGCCCATATGGAGACATCAGATATGGTCTTTACAAGGGAACACGCGGATTTGCTGAAGGAAGGAGAACAGTGGATGAAAACCACCGCGGAATCATGCAGCATCACTGCTGCTTTGATTGTCACAATTGTATTTGCAGCAGCTATAACTGTACCAGGAGGAAGCAACCAAGAAATGGGAATCCCTTTGTTTAAGAAAGAAATCGCATTCACTATCTTTGCAGTATGTGACGCGCTCTCACTATTTACAGCTGCTACTGCACTATTATTATTTTTATCAATCCTTACTACACGATTTGCGGAAAAGGATTTTATGGTTAGTTTACCGAGACAGTTGATTTTTGGTCTCTGCGCGTTATTCATCTCTACAATTGCAATGATGGTAGCCTTTGGTGCAATCTTGTTCCTTGTTTTCTGTGATCAAAGACCATGGATGCTAGCACCAATAGGACTATTTGCTTGCTTGCCGATATCAGTTATTGTCACTCTACAACTCCCCCTCTTGGCAGACTTGTTCCAATCAACATACATCTCCAGGTTTGATAAGCCTAAGTTCCATTGACCGTTGTAAATAATTGTAGTACAATGTTAAGTAGCGACTGGTTAAATAGTATGAATTTCAAGCATCCAACCTCTATTTCAGTGTAACACATCCGCATATATTGTTTAAATTTTCTTTACTCTATTTAGATCCTTAACAACAAATATATCTTAACATCTGCTATAACCTAATAATAGTATATAGCTCCTCCGAGAAGAAATTGGATCCTCAGATTGATATTCAATTTGGATATGAGGCCCATGAAAACATATTAATCATCTACTTAAAACATACGCACATGTAATTCTATTGAAACTAGCACTGAACATGATACACTACTATAATTTTCTTGATAATTTAGCTAGAACTTGAGCTATTAATTGCTGTTCCTTGACCTTGAACTTGTTTGATGGTTTTTACACAAACTCACTTTCATATCTGCTCTGACAACTCCTCGAAGACCCAAAAGATTGAAAAGCTTCTTTGATGAACCTTGAACGGTTTACTTGAGTCCCAAATAGTTGGGTGAAACAACCTGAAAGACAACACCACCTGAAAACCAGAGAGATTGCACCGTAGCTGGAACACCTCGACCTAACTGAGAATGCTACTTTTTATCAACTCGTCACACTCCTTTAAGATTACTACCATCTCTGATTCTATATTCACCTCATTGCATCTTTCAAAACATAACCCTGCAATAACATCTAAGGAACCATTTTCGCTGAACAAAGGATTAATCTTCCATAATTCAGTTGGATCATTGATTTGCTCCCCAATTAAGAGCTCCGTGAATACAACTTTAAAACCAGAGAGGTTGCACCGTAGCTGACAGGGATCTGATTGGGTCATATTTACGTTAGAGGTATGCACTTGTGTAGACACAAGCCAAACAATGAAAATATCGAAATATTATCTTTAAGGGAAAGGGAGAGGGGATCGGAGGGTGTAGGAGAGAGATCAAAGTAACTTACTCAACCAGGGATAATAGTCGAGTAGATGATCATCACCGTCTTTGTGATAGTGACTGTGTACTAACTTGCTAACATCATAATCAGAAAGCCTTGGCGTATAATCCTGCAAATTTTGAGCGTACAAGAAAATCAGCAAGAAGTATTGGCAAAAGTAATTGCGGATATATGAGAACACGAGAAGGGATATAGTTTGTTCTATTTTTGATGACCAAAACTTGGTAATCTCAGCACATATCCAACTCCAAGACTAATCAGGCGCTTACCTAAAATCAATAATTCGATCCACAAAATTATAACTAGTATTTATTTAGAAAGGATAAAATCACAATACACTAACATTGGGGAGTGAAAGGAAAGAGACGAATTTATATATACATACTATATAAACTACCTCATATTTGCGAATGTAAAAACTTCTCTACTTCTACTTCAGTTTTGACGTTTACTTTCATCGCAAGTTATTGTTTGTGTGTTAACAGTTACTATTGGTATTCTAGGAAATGAAAGTGATGAGGTTTCCATGATTTGAATTGATTGTGATATGTTTGGGTTGACTGTAATAATGCATAACTGTTGTTTTAATTTGAACTATTTTATTTTTACATTTTTTATGTCGTTTTGAAGTTTGAAATTTGTATTCTCGTTGGATTGTGTGTGTTTTGTATTGGAATGTATGTTTGATAATCTTTTGTGTGATTGGTATTGTAATAACCATATTTTGTGTGCGTTTGGCATTAAAATAAGAGAAAATCCCTAAATGGTGATAGCAAGATCAGTTGCACCTCATCCACCAATATGTTACACCTTTCAAACCTGACTGGTCCTGCCCAGATATCGTACTCAAATTCATCATATGTGTCGGTTAATTGTGTGCTGTGCAAGAAAGAAATCCCTCGGGCAATTCCTACTGCCATCTTTACCTTGGTAGCCAACGGAAGTTTTGCTAACCCTCCTACATCCATTAAAAATTAATTGTGTTAGTTTCAGTATCAAAAGTTGTTTGTTTCATGTGTGCTTTGATCGAGTTATTTATGCTGCTTACCATCACGCAAAAGTTTACTAAAATTTCCGTTGAGCGGTAATTCATACACAAGGAACAGTTGTTCACCTTCCAAGCAGTATCCTATTAGTTTAACAAGGTTGGGATGACGAAATTCTCTCAGTATTCCCGAATCAAACTTGATCTGCACTAAAAAATGTGACTCAGGACTGTCTTAGGGTCCGTACAAGATATATGGAATGAAACCATACGAGTTGCAGTGAAACTAAACCTTAATTCCAACTTACTTTTAAACATGTCAATAAGGCACAAATATAACAAGTAAACATATACGAGTACTAGACAATTTAATCGGTATTCTGAAAACTTACACTTTTGTAGTAATGAAGTTTCTTAACTGCAATGTGCATTGCAGCGTTACTCTGATTAGGTAAATATGAGTTTTTACCAACCCAACCTTTGTACATTTCTCCGTAACTCCCCATACCCACGTATATCTTGAACGCAAAGTTCGTTGTGGCAATTTTCAATTCATCATATGTGAAAATCTTTACATCGCTTAGGCCTAAGAAAAATGAAAAATACAAAGTACAAAATCCTGCATTAGAAAATGTTACTTTGAGATATGTAGTAAGTGCTAAAAATATGCTAACTGTAAAAAACTCTTGTCCATTACTGAAAAATACGTAGCATTGTGTTATTTTGAAACTTGAAAAAAAATAAAAAAAATAAAAAAATAAAAATAAATAAAAAAAGTTGATGAAGTAGATGAATAGTCTATTAGAGTGCTAATTAGTTATGAACAAATAACAATGCAAATACACACCAATGAAAATTTTATGTGTACCACAGTTTTGTTTAGCTGTAGGACCAAGATACTTATGAATCTTCCTGGCAAAACCCATTGTGTATGATGAATTGGCGGAATTGTCACATTTCTCCTGTAGTTCCAGTAAGGCCTGAAGTGAGGCCACAACCTCAGTCATGGTAGGCCGTTCTTTCGGAACACTAATTAAACATTGATATGCAATTTTAGCAAACCTTCTTAAACATTTGGGAGCAATTGTTCCTGCTATTTTAGAATCAACCATTTGATCAAACCTTCGTTCTTTCACACGTTTTTGAGCCCACCTTACCAAACTCCATTGATCCTCTTCAAGGCGGCCGTCAACTGCAAGCCTCCCTGACAGCAATTCAAATAACACAACACCAAATGCAAAAACATCTGTTTTCCTTGTAAGTCTTCTGGTATAGAAATATTCTGGATCAAGATACCCGAATGTGCCCTTAATACTAGCATCAATGTATGACACAGATTGATTAGTTGGTCCTATTTTGGACAACCCAAAATCTGAAATCATAGCTTCCCAGTTCTCATCCAAAAGAATGTTGGAACTCTTCACATCACGATGTATGATTCCGTGTTGGGTGCCTATACCGGTGTGAAGATAGTCTAGTCCACGTGCAGCACCTATGGCTATCTTCAATCGTTGCACCCAACTTAATGGAGTGTCGGCTTTGTGTAGATGATCATATAGGGTTCCATGAGGCATATACTCATAAACAAGGATCATCTCCTTGTTATCCTCACAAAAACCAATCAAAGACACCAAGTGACAATGACGCAACTCGGCAAGCATCTCGATCTCGGCTCTAAACTCAGCAGCCCCCTGATTTGACATAGAATCCAACCGTTTGATGGCTACAACATGACTAGTTTCTTCAATGGAAATGCGACCTTTGTATACTTTCCCAAAGCCCCCTTGTCCAATGATGAGTTCATCATCAAAGCCTCTGGTTGCAGATTTAATCTCTGCTAGTGAAAGGCGACATGTTTGTGCTGAAGTAGATGCTGAAAAAAATTTACCCTCGCCAATTGTAGAGTGCATATTTCCTGTTTTTGAGAAGAAAGTAATATGAACTGGATCAGATGCAAAAAATTTGTTGTCTACAACTGATCATGGCCGGTAATAATATACGGAGTAACCAATAATTCTAATGCATTTATATATCCATGTCTAATATTACAGAATAATGACCAGTCCATATGATGACATTGTAGTCCACCAACAGATCGATGATAACAAGTGTATTTTTATTGTAAGTGTCAAATATACCGATAATGCCAAATGGTTTGTTTACTAAGTAAAAAGAATTACGGAGCGGATACAAAAGATGACAAGGATTCTATTAAATCCAATCTGAAAAGAAGAAACAGAAGGTATTATCATTTTTAGAGGGTGTTTTAGTTTCCTTATTATTTTTGCTTACATAGTTTGGATTGTTTAACAGAACAATGATACCAAGTGTTTTTTCTATAGTTAGTGTCAAGTATAACGATATGCCAAAATGCCAAATGGTTTGTTTACTAAGTTCACTTACTTACGCAAGGTGACAAGAAGTCTACTAGATCCAATCCAAAACGACAAAATGAAATGTATCGCTATTTACCGACTTTTGTGCTTATGTATAAATTTTTGTGGTTATGTGATATGGGTTGTTTGGATGATCCAAACTGTTCTCTTATATGTTTATACTGTGGTAAAATAAGCAGTTCTCATTAACCAGACTAAGATTTGCTTCTTTTGGATAAAATGGACTTTTACTATGATATTCCCAAACACTGATAGGTCAATTAGAACCAGACTTATAGTTACAAACTCAAAGTCAAAACATATGAGTTCAAGACTTAAGGGCCCGTTTGGTTGGGGTGTATTGTATGGATATATGACTTTGAAAGTTATTAATGTTATTTGGTTGGTTATAGGGTCTACCACAATTGAATGAGAATACCCAAATGTGAAGGTTTCCTCATATATTATGTGTGTGAGTGGTTTCTTTATACCCTCCATTATCATTTCACTCTATACCATCACACATACCCATTGTGATTCATACCCACCATTATCATTTCACTCTAAAAGCATTTACATTTACGCCTCTATACTATAAAATGTGACAATTTACACCCTTATAAAACTAATATAGTACATTTGTAGCTTCAAACAAACAAAATCCCCAACTGTCTCAAAGACAACACCACACTTGAAGTCACAAAGTCAACACCAAAACATAGTCACAACTAAAAAAAATGTCTACACATAAGTAGAAGATCAAGGCAGCTTCTGCTTTTAGGTCAGCTCTTTGGCTCCTTGCTATAAAGAGTGAAGTGACCTTCGGGCGAGGAGAAACTCAGTAAAAATAGGACCGGAAACTGTGCGTTTGGCTATTGGTGAGTCTGTCTTTCTTGAGAAAAAAAAATGGAGCGCACACCAGCCTCCATTTGGGTCATGAGACTAGCCAACTTTCTATCCCTTTGGAATAACTCAACTTATAAGCTTGCTATCTTAGCATCCACTTGGGATAACCTTTCACTTGGATACGATCTAAATTCCACATTCAAGAAAGAACCGCACTGTGCCAACCAAGAGATAGGATCAGATGAAGGAGTGAGAGAACTACTATTAAAAGAAGGCGAATCGCTACTTCTTGTTGCTATAAAATGGTAAAAGACTACTTCTTGACTGGTGCCGACACCCGAGAAGACTAATTAGAGATTTGCTGTTTAACGAGCCCCGAAAGCTTCTCCTAGCTTGATCTTAAGTCTTATACATTAATTAAGCAATCTGACTTATATGCTCCTCTCCCCTTGCTTTATTACACCGATAACTGCAGATGAAGCGAAGGACATCGATTATCTATTTAGACGAACGAAGAATAAGATAAAGGCATCTAATTCACCCGCATCACTTGGAGGAAGGAATGGACAGATAAATACATACTTTTTCTCCTTTCTCCCATAAAGCTTCCTTTCCTGAATCTTAGCTCTTATCTTTCTTATTTATTCTGACTACTATCACTTTATAAGCCGGCCTGGATAATTAAAGCTTAACGTATCGGGTAGTACGCTCGAACAAGAAGGTACAGCATACAATTTCGCGATACAAAAACAAAGGAGTATATCCCTCTCCCTTAGTGTCTTTCCATTTCCGTCGTTCAGGAACAAACACTTCGCCTAATTCTTTTGAATCCCGCCCGCTTTTCCCCACTAACTAATTACGCTACTACCACCGAACAAACTTGGTTGACGCACATAGTTTATGCGCCGCTAATGTAGCGGCTTGTCGAGCATTTGACAAACTAACACCATCCATTTCAAATGGGATTTGTCCTGTGGACATACGAGCAATCCAACCCGCAGATTTTCCTCTTCCCATTCTGACTTCTTCTCTTAGGTTCCCCGTAATAGGGAGATCTGCGAGAACTATTACCCATATCTTACCATTTCTTCGGAATTGTCCGCTTCATAGTAATACATGGAATTGCCCAATTATAGCTCGACGCTACTGCTCAATGGCTCGATATGAAAGACGCACGCAGCTCTACAACTTTTAGTGCCATATCTTCCAAAACCAAGTCGTGTATCGTCCGCAACCCCTACTACATCTGCCTTTACGATATTGACTATATTTCGTACGCTTTCGGATATATCACGCCCCTTTCTTTTGACTATATGAAATCCACACTTTGACACCGAGATTCCGTGAACGAGTAGATACTTCGCAGAGCATAATCTATTTTCTGGTTAAATACATTACTAGATGTTTTTCCATACTTTTTGCATTCAGTTCTAGCTATTTATGCACCTTCGACGACTGAACAACATATACGGATCCCCTCCACCCCTTTTTTCATTACTAATTGAATATCCTTCACTATTTGACTAAAAATGGAGCTTAAATGATCTTGTTTTGTTCCTCGGTTGAAAAGAGATATCTTGAGCAATCGGAGAAGCACTTTGATAAACAGATTTGATCTTGACCGACTCAATTAGGGTATTAGTCTTTGTTCTATTAGACAACAAAGATCGATTTTTTCACTTCGCTCAAATAAAAGTTGTACCCATACGGAATTCTTCTCGCTTCTCAAGATGATCTCTATCATCATCTCTATTCCCTTTATCAATTCTCCTATCCCACCTAGGTCTATGAATTTCTCTATCAATTCCATTACCTTATCCTTAGCCATGAGGTTCCAACATTTTTTCCTGAATTTTCGTAGAGGAGTTGTTCCCGCATACTAAAAAAGGTTATTATACACCCCAACCCCGCCCCTTGGAAAGAAAAAGGTAGCATCAAGAAAGGAAAGAGCGAGATGGTGGTTTTTGTTGTTCCCGCGAAGCGAGGATGATTCGACCAGCGAATGAAGTGGGTCAACTTTTTGTCTTCGCCAAAAACTTTTCTCACCTGGTCGAGCTCGACAAAAAAAGCGAAACGCTATTCTCTTATCTAAGCTTCTTCCCTGTGCATTAGCTCCCCATGGTAGATGGTTCAAGCACCCTGCCCAATTCCGGAAATGATTGAGAACTACGACGGGGTCGAAATGCATTTGGTTCTTTGTCTTCAATAAGTATTGCATGACCGAATAATTCAAGGAAGGGCGCACCGCAGGGAGGGTCCTTTTTAGTGACTGTCCAATCTCGTGCTTAAAGGGTTTCGGGTTACTTGCTTTATTTTATGTCTTTCCTTCTTCCCTTCCTCGCTCAGGAAAGCTGTCCAATCGGTCTAACCAATCCTCTAGTTGAAAAGTAATAGGGACGGAAAGAGGAGCGGCCTCCGTGTTGGCAGAGGCCATTCAAGATATTCTGAGGCAGAGCAGTAGCACTGGAACTTTGGCGACTAGCATTTCGACCTTTGGCAAGGCCAGAAGTCATCATTTCAACGGCAAACTCTATTCCCTTTTCCTATATCTCCGCTCTCGCTTCCATACTATTTTTCCTATCTGGGATATCTCATTTGATCTCAGCAAGCCGCTTCACGCTCAAAAGGGCGTGAGAACTAGAGCTTCAAAAGAAGGCGTAGCGAGGGTTGGTAGTGTGGCCAAAGGCCCACTTCATCTGCACCTTTCCTTCTAACATAAAGATCTTTTCTTAATTCTTCTAATCCTGCCTGCTATACCGAGAGAAAGAAAATGGCTACCTTCTCATTTTTTTTATCTGTCTTAGCTGGAGATAAAGTCGCTACATCCAGCTCATAGAGGACGCAATGACTCAGATTAGCTACTTATGCCTTTCTTTTCTATATTAAGATACGAAGGCTTCTTATTCCACAACAACAAAAGCACTTTTTCACTCTTTCATATACTAGGGGATTTCACTTGGAAAAGAAAATGTTCCATACTAATGAATTCGGGTCCATAACCAAGGGTTCCAATGTACGAGATCTTGTAGTAGAGGCCCTATCGATTAGTATTACACAGAAGAAATCAATTAGAGACACTAATACAATTAGATCCGCTCTTCATAGACAAACTTTGGATTTGCGATCCCCTGTAACTTACGTAACTCTTCTTGTTATTCAACACCATCAACTTCATTTTTCACCTTGAATTGGTCAAAGGCAAATGATGAATATAAGGAAAGGAGATCAGAAAGGTAGGCGGACGACTTATAGTATAGGTCGGATGTTTTCTTGTAAAAGCAAACTCTCCAAATTGATGACCTCCTTCAGCATCTTACACTCTTCCTCATTAAAGTGAGGAAATTTCTTGCTACTGAGTTTGCTATTAAGGAAGAACCAAGCCAACTAGTAGCACCTCCCCTATCGCTGACCTCTTTGCGACTTGCTTGATTGCGCTATGAACCAAAGCAACCTTGTGCTCTCCGTTTTGGAATAAAAGTTCAATCCGATTAGAGCAGATGTGGTATAATAGGGCTTTTGGTTTGGGGCTACGCACCTTGGTTCTCGCAGCACCATCTCTATACCTTCCTTCCGTATCCGAGGTGGGCTCTTTCATCGGCCTCTCTTGGAGCTGCCCGAGTGAAATGGAACGCTCTTCATTCGCAGGCAGTTACGGGGACTTTGCTTTTAGCTTTTAGCCTTCCTAGCTAGCCGACAAAGGTCGAACTTTCTTACTTCTTTATTGAAAGCGAAAGAGAAAACTGACTTACTGAACTTTTTTATTGAAAGGGTATAACTAACTGGCTGGCACCTTACGAAGTTGTCACAATTCTCAATTTTTGGTCATTTCTCAAAACAATTCACGTTTCACTATTTCATCATTTATCGTAAACTAGGTTTGCGTGTTCCAAATTCGCGTAACCTTAATGGTTTAGCGGCGAATTCATGATCATATCATCACGGACATTTCATATAGACTAAGTTTAGTCTGCATATCATTAACATCATTTCCATCATGTTAGTTCATTCATGATTTTGCATTTCACCTTAAACGCGTAATTTTCATATTAAATAAACGCTATCGCGTAATTAATTATTTTAGACATTTGATCCGTTACTTCCCAAAAATTATCCCGATATATTTTTGTACTCATTTTAAGATTATAAAAATTATATTACTATTTTACCCGATGTTTTCAATTTATTTTGTATATAAATTGTTACGTATAAATAATTACGACAGTTTTTGTAAACTCAACACATGATCAAGACTTGAGAAAATATTTGTAATACAAATACATCAACATATATATGAAACTAGAAGATTGAGATCAAACTAATCTAGTTTGGGGACAAAAACTTACCACAAGTATGGCACCTTCTCATTTCCTTTCTTTTTCTTGCCGTGAATCACACCCCAAACATTACACATTTTGAAAATCTTGCTAAACCTAATAATTCACATGTACTAAATAATTATAATAACTAAAATATCTACTTCTTTCTTATATAAATATACATGCATATAGCTACTCATTTCAAGACTTAGCAAAATTTTTACCACTCTCTCACTCACTCATATATTCGGCCAAATAATAAGAAGCAAGAAGAAAAGGAAAGCATTTGGGTTCTTTTAAAAACTAAGGTGCAAAAAGGGTATTGTTGGTTACCAAGCTACGAAGTATATTTTGGAAGGTACGGGTTGATTTTTCTAGTTCACACGTCCATTCTTGTCTCATGAACTCATCACCACCCATTAGAAGTGTTGTAAGATTTTCATATTCATGATCATATTTCATATTCATTTTCATATCTATTTCATCATTTTTGAGCAAAACATGCAAGACTTGTGGATATTTATACCATTTTTATCATTGTTTTAGAGTTATACATATTTAAGTCATCCTATAATTTATCCCTTGTTATATATTAGTCTTGATGATGTTTAGGAACCCATGACACCCTAAGAAGGTGTATGGTAGGATTAGAATAGCTTTGGAGTTGTTTTGAAGGGATTGGAATAGGTTTAGTACGAGAAAAACTCTTTTCGACAAGTATAAAAAGTGGTCTGATCTTGTTTTGTATTTCTGGAAAATCCGACAGTAGACACGAATTTTTGACCTAGATATTTAGAAAATATACTTTAAAACGAATCCGTGGCCGCTTGAACGGATTAAAACGGAGCTATAACGAAGAAGTTATGAATTTTTCAAGTTTGACGACGAAATATATATGTCCTGAAATTTCAGCAAGCTGTTTTTGTATTGTACGAGTCAAAAACGAGTCTTAAGCTTTATAAATTATTTCGACTTATCAAAAATATATTAGTATACTTTGATACGAAGCTAAGGACGTATAATACGTAGAAAACGGATTTGTAACGACTAAAATATACACGTTTTCATAAAATTGCCGTAACTTACTTATTTAACAAAAACTATATTATTTTTACGAGACAAGTGTTACGGTAAACAAAACGACCATGTTGAAGGCTATTTTTAACGATGACGTAGAACTTTTTGTAACCAGATGTCTTCTAATAAAATTGAGATCACCAAGCATATTTTTCAAAACGATCAACCGTTTGTATAGCGGAGTTGTAATAAATTATTTACGGTTGCTTAAACTTTGCCGAAACTCACTTTTAAACCACATTTTGGACAAAATCACCATATTTAACCACTATTATCTTTATATTCGAGACCTCTATGACGAAAACTCATGTACTAAAACTTCGATATTTTGATACAAGCTTTCCAAAACCGTTGAGTTCGTTTCCTAACGTTCGACGTACACCATTTTACGACTAGCTTTTCGAGGCCATTTTTGTCACTTTCATGAAATTTCCAACGACATTATTTTACGACGAAAAGTTATAATTTCACAATAAACCATTAAGAAACTAATGTAGGATGACATTTTGACGTAAATACTTGCAAAGTAAATTAAGAATGGTCAAGACGTCAAAAGAGTATTTTTCGACGATAAGTATTATTTTCAAAACTCGCAAATGGTATAAATAACATACGGAGTGCATGCATAACATTACATCAAAACTCATTACGTATCATATCATTCACAATAGGTCAAGGTTAAAGTATCACGCTACATTTCAGTGTATCCACTTTTGCCATTACATCATCATTATCATTGCTACTGGTGAGTTTCATAGCCCCTACTTTTATACATTTTCAATTAATTTTGGGGGAGATACATGCTCAAACTATTTTACTTTACTTTCACAAGTACTTTAAACTCTTACATATTACTGTGAGTTCATACCCCGCTTTTACTCATTTAAATTCCTATAAACTATTTGGGGCGAGATATATGCTTATTTATCCAAACATTTAAACTCTTTTGCCAAACAACATTACTTATACTCTACACTTGATTGCGTTATATACTTGATTGGGTTATACTTGATTTCATATGCATATTTGGAACAAACATACAAGAATTAGTGGCTCCAAATTAAGTTGTTGGAAGGCTATTAATTTACAAACATACAAGAATTAGTGGCTCCAAATTAAGTTGTTGGAAGGCTATTAATTTACAAACATACAAGAATTAGTGGCTCCAAATTAAGTTGTTGGAAGGCTATTAATTTACAAACATCCCAGCATTTATATGTTGGAAGGCCATTTTTATGGATACAGCCCAACGTGAGCGTTGGAGGAACATCCCAACACAAGTTGTTGGAAGACCCTTGTGGTGACATTTATACTTTTAACTACTATGATACATGCATACATGATTGACATACTATTTTTAGCAGTGGGTTGTAAACACACAGGTTGCAAGTTTTGTATGGGCGGAACTTGGAACTGAGTGGATTTACGATGCCTTTGCTTTTAACTATTATATATGACCAAAAACTTGCCTTTGTTACATGAACGCTTTTAAGGCTTTACTTGTTAACCAAACTCTATGAACTCACCAACCTTTGTGTTGACACTTTTAGCATGTTTTATCTCAGGTATCTAAGGCATTCACTTCATGGCATGCATGGACATATCATAGAGTCGTGGTGACGACGCGTCTCACGTGGGATTTATACACTTTAAAAACATCGTTAGGCTTGTATCAAACCTGGCACGCGATACATTGATTTTCATTTGGGACCTACATTTTGTAAACTCGATTATTTTACTTAATCAAACGATGTATTTTCTAAACGACACTTTAGGTCGTTCGATATAACTGTAACTTTGATGCTATGACAGTCCTCCACAAGGTATTCCATTCACGCAAAACACGTAATTTTGGGGTGTGACAGATTGGTATCAGAGCGTCGGTTATAGAGAACTAGGTTGCATCATTGACCCTAGACTATAACCACATCATCATAGCATCTCATCATATCATTATAAGTGCACATTCTTTATACATGCGGACTTATGACTCAACACCAAACATCATATGAGTCGATTAGTCCAAGCATTGCATAGTTACTCCTAAATTATACATAGCCTGATCACCTATGTCTAATTCAGGAAGAATCATGCAATGAAGGGAGTAGTAGTCTCATATGTGTAAGCAATTCCGTAATCAAGCCAAATTTTCAAAAGATTTTCTTCAAACCACTTGTTTCCAGTTTGATCCGAGCGACAGTTCTTGTTTGATGAGTTGCAAAGATCGAGCTAGAAACAAGTCGTTACCTAAACCGATTTAGACTAATCGTATGACAGCTTTCTTGTTTGATGAGTTGTGGGATTAAGTAAAAATCGGTTACCAAAAAGTCTTTTAAAAATTTTGCTTGAGAATGGGAAAGCTTGTCTCATCGAGCCTAATCATAAGAAAGAATGTATTTAGGACGGGAATTGCTCACGTTAGCACGGAACGTATCTTGTTGGACGGGTAACTCATATGCATGAGCATTGACATAATCATATAGACCATACACAAGCATAAACTTTTAGAACCCTTGTCGCGTTTTGGGCCATAGTATCATTAATCGAATCACGAGGACGTGATTCCGCTGACATGGGAAGAATGTCACAATTCTCAATTTTTGGTCATTTCTCAAAACAATTCACGTTTCACTATTTCATCATTTATCGTAAACTAGGTTTGCGTGTTCCAAATTCGCGTAACCTTAATGGTTTAGCGGCGAATTCATGATCATATCATCACGGACATTTCATATAGACTAAGTTTAGTCTGCATATCATTAACATCATTTCCATCATGTTAGTTCATTCATGATTTTGCATTTCACCTTAAACGCGTAATTTTCATATTAAATAAACGCTATCGCGTAATTAATTATTTTAGACATTTGATCCGTTACTTCCCAAAAATTATCCCGATATATTTTTGTACTCATTTTAAGATTATAAAAAAATTATATTACTATTTTACCCGATGTTTTCAATTTATTTTGTATATAAATTGTTACGTATAAATAATTACGACAGTTTTTGTAAACTCAACACATGATCAAGACTTGAGAAAATATTTGTAATACAAATACATCAACATATATATGAAACTAGAAGATTGAGATCAAACTAATCTAGTTTGGGGACAAAAACTTACCACAAGTATGGCACCTTCTCATTTCCTTTCTTTTTCTTGCCGTGAATCACACCCCAAACATTACACATTTTGAAAATCTTGCTAAACCTAATAATTCACATGTACTAAATAATTATAATAACTAAAATATCTACTTCTTTCTTATATAAATATACATGCATATAGCTACTCATTTCAAGACTTAGCAAAATTTTTACCACTCTCTCACTCACTCATATATTCGGCCAAATAATAAGAAGCAAGAAGAAAAGGAAAGCATTTGGGTTCTTTTAAAAACTAAGGTGCAAAAAGGGTATTGTTGGTTACAAGCTACTTAAGTATATTTTGAAGGTACGGGTTGATTTTTCTAGTTCACACGTCCGATTCTTGTCTCGCGAACTCATCACCACCCATTAGAAGTGTTGTAAGCTTTTCATATTCATGATCATATTTCATATTCATTTTCATATCTATTTCATCATTTTTGAGCAAAACATGCAAGACTTGTGGATATTTATACCATTTTTATCATTGTTTTAGAGTTATACATATTTAAATCATCCTATAATTTATCCCTTGTTATATATTAGTCTTGATGATGTTTAGGAACCCATGACACCCTAAGAAGGTGTATGGTAGGATTAGAATAGCTTTGGAGTTGTTTTGAAGGGATTGGAATAGGTTTAGTACGAGAAAAACTCTTTTCGACAAGTATAAAAAGTGGTCTGATCTTGTTTTGTATTTCTGGAAAATCCGACAGTAGACACGAATTTTTGACCTAGATATTTAGAAAATATACTTTAAAACGAATCCGGGGCCGCTTGAACGGATTAAAACGGAGTTATAACGAAGAAGTTATGAATTTTTCAAGTTTGACGACGAAATATATATTTCTGAAAATTTCAGCAAGCTGTTTTTGTATTGTACGAGTCAAAACGAGTCTTAAGCTTTATAAATTATTTCGACTTATCAAAAATATATTAGTATACTTTGATACGAAGCTAAGGACGGATAATACGTAGAAAACGGATTTGTAACGACTAAAATATACACGTTTTCATAAAATTGCCGTAACTTACTTATTTAACAAAAACTATATTATTTTTACGAGACAAGTGTTACGGTAAACAAAACGACCATATTGAAGGCTATTTTAACGATGACGTAGAACTTTTTGTAACAAGATGTCTTCTAATAAAATTGAGATCACCAAGCATATTTTTCAAAACGATCAACCGTTTGTATAGCGGAGTTGTAATAAATTATTTACGGTTGCTTAAACTTTGCCGAAACTCACTTTTAAACCACATTTTGGACAAAATCACCATATTTAACCACTATTATCTTTATATTCGAGACCTCTATGACGAAAACTCATGTACTAAAACTTCGATATTTTGATACAAGCTTTCCAAAACCGTTGAGTTCGTTTCCTAACGTTCGACGTACACCATTTTACGACTAGCTTTTCGAGGCCATTTTTGTCACTTTCATGAAATTTCCAACGACATTATTTTACGACGAAAAGTTATAATTTCACAATAAACCATTAAGAAACTAATGTAGGATGACATTTTGACGTAAATACTTGCAAAGTAAATTAAGAATGGTCAAGACGTCAAAAGAGTATTTTTCGACGATAAGTATTATTTTCAAAACTCGCAAATGGTATAAATAACATACGGAGTGCATGCATAACATTACATCAAAACTCATTACGTATCATATCATTCACAATACGTCAAGGTTAAAGTATCACGCTACATTTCAGTGTATCCACTTTTGCCATTACATCATCATTATCATTGCTACAGGTGAGTTTCATAGCCCCTACTTTTATACATTTTCAATTAATTTTGGGAGAGATACATGCTCAAACTATTTTACTTTACTTTCACAAGTACTCTAAACTTTTACATATTATTGTGAGTTCATACCCCGCTTTTACTCATTTAAATTCCTATAAACTATTTGGGGCTAGATATATGCTTATTTATCCAAACATTTAAACTCTTTTGCCAAACAACATTACTTATACTCTACACTTGATTATGCTTATATACTTGATTGGGTTATACTTGATTTCATATGCATATTTGGAACAAACATACAAGAATTAGTGGCTCCAAATTAAGTTGTTGGAAGGCTATTAATTTACAAACATACAAGAATTAGTGGCTCCAAATTAAGTTGTTGGAAGGCTATTAATTTACAAACATACAAGAATTAGTGGCTCCAAATTAAGTTGTTGGAAGGCTATTAATTTACAAACATCCCAACATTTATATGTTGGAAGGCCATTTTTATGGATACAGCCCAACGTGAAGCGTTGAGGAACATCCCAACACGAGTTGTTGGAAGACCCTTGTGGTGACATTTATACTTTTAACTACTATGATACATGCATACATGATTGACATACTATTTTTAGCAATGGGTTGTAAACACACAGGTTGCAAGTTTTGTATGGCGGGACTTGGAACTGAGTGGATTTACGATGCCTTTGCTTTGCGAACTATTATATATGACCAAAAACTTGCCTTTGTTACATGAACGCTCTTTAAGGCTTTACTTGTTAACCAAACTCTATGAACTCACCAACCTTTGTGTTGACACTTTTAGCATGTTTTATCTCAGGTATCTAAGGCATTCACTTCATGGCATGCATGTGGACACATCATGGAGTCGTGGTGACGACGCTGCCTCACGGGATTTATACACTTTAAAAACATCGTTTGGCTTGTATCAAACCTGTTACCGCATACATTGATTTTCATTTGGGACCTACATTTTGTAAACTCTGATTATTTTACTTAATCAAACGATGTATTTTCTAAACGACACTTTAGGTCGTTCGATATAACTGTAACTTTGATGCTATGACAGTCCTCCCCAAGGTATTCCATTCCGCTGCAAAACACGTAATTTGGGGGTGTGACAGAAGTAGTATACTTATTTTGTTTAGCGGATTCCCCACCGGCGGGGGGGCAGGAGATGGCCATCTCAAGGCGCATCACGACCTACAGCAACACCGGGCGAGACCTGAAGGCAACCCGATTGGGAGTCGAGGATCCATAGTACCGCAGCCTCCCTGACTTCATATTCATCATTTTTAAAGCGGGGAAGGGTCTTTTTCTCGCGAACGGAAAAACGGAGCAGATTTGACTCGCACAACCTAACGATACATCCAATACCAATTATCATGTGCTTAGAATGCGCTAGATCTCTACTCTAGAAAGCTATACAAGCAACAACGAGCTGGTTAACCAGGGCTTACCTTTAATTACTTTCACGACGAGAGAACCGCGTCCGCAGACGTCGGTGGTGGAAGGCCCCTCGAGTCAAAGGGAGAGCTTATGCGCTCTCTCCAAGAGATACGATTCGTATCTCAATCGGCTGAAGGAGAGTAAGAGTTCGAAGTTGCCGGTAGGTCAATTGTGATCCTTGGGTATCAGAGATAAGCTCTGTTTGGTACTGATGACTCTATACTGCTCATAGACTAGTATAGGTTCAAAAATATCCATTCCAATAGGCGCTAGCCCCAGAGCGAGGATAGAATCCTATGGCATATGTCTAGATGAAAAATGCTTTCTTTCCATTTTCCATCCATGTCCACTTCCTTCTGGATCGATACTCGCGCACGGGATCTTTTTCACCTAAGTTTCATGCGTTCTTCTCTCTTCGAATTCATTGGCAAAAGCATTTCCATTTTTTTTTTATTTTCTTTATTAAGCACCTTTAATCAATCAATCAATTGTTTCTAAGCTGGGAAGTTGGTTTCTTTTTTTGGTCACCCCCTTTCTTCTTGTTTCCAAGAGAAGAGGAGAAAATCTCATGAACATTTTTTTTTTTAGATAGAAAATCGAACAAGAAAAACCATTTCTTTTGTCTACGTTTATTCTTGCTTTATATTCTATATTATTCAATTTCTAAAAACGAAAAGATTCAAAACCCAAATAATCAGGTTGTAGTACCTTGGTTGAATTTTCACATAGACAGGATGCTCTACTCATCATAAGGAGATTCATATAAAATCAAAGGAGGTTTTTTTTGCATTTTTCTTTTTTTAGTTCTCCTTTTTTCTATCTTTTATTATCTATCCTAAAACATAATAAATATAGGTAAAAAACAAACGTGCTTGCAATTTGTTGTGAACTAATAGAATTTTTCCCTATTTCCTTTTTTCCCTTTAACCTCTTATCAATAGTTAGTGTCCTTTAGTTCTTTTTCCACTTAGATAGAAGT
>OU343221.1:36440307-36530307 GCA_910596185.1 Chrysanthemum makinoi | reverse complement strand
CATTATTAGTCCTTGTGATAACTTATGAAATATTACAGGTTTAGTCCTTCAAGAATTCAGAAGTTACAACATTGATCCTTGGGCTTAACTACTACAAACCAAACGGATTCCTTTATTATACATAACCCAAATCCATATCCAGCCCAACATACACAACCCAGCCCAACCTCCTTAATAATAAAACCAGGTTGACCCCAGTCAAACCCACCCTTACCTTCTCCTACCTCACAGCCCCGCCAAAACCAAAACCACTCTTCCACATACCTGGTTTCACTACCACTCTCCACCCCAACTTGGCCACCTTATCCTACCCTGTCCCCTCCACCTCTACATGTGAACAAGAAGCATTAATTACTGCATGTTGAACTCTCTCTACTAGTATCACTTTGGCCAAAGTGAATTCAAAGGCTAGGATCATCTCTGCTAAATCAATGGTCAAGAATTAAAGTGGGATTTGACCAGGAAGCTAGTGGGAACTCAAATGACTATAAAGATCAGAGGAGAGGCAAAGAAAAAAAAACCCTTGGGCTAGCCTTGGTCATGTAGTGTAACGATTTAAAAGCTTTCTTTAAATTCATTGTCTTTTAATGTTTTAATGTTGTAATCTTTCTCAAATTAGTGTAATGAAACTTTATTTCCAGTTTAATTTTAAGTTTCTTTTCAGTTTCATGTTTTGCTTAAATTTCCTTTAATTTTCATGTTCTTTAATTTCATGTTAACTGGTTGTTTAATGGACTTCTATAGCTCATATAAGCTCCTGACAAAAGCTTTAAAGCTTTTAGAAACCTTAATTCAGCCTTAGTATTTAAAATTCAGAAAACACTAAAAAATCAAGAAAAACAAATGAAAACCAAAAATAATAAAGTGATTTTGGTGAAACCTGCATGGAGCAAGGTTAATTGTGGATTGCCTTTGGTTTAGAAGCTTTGTGGAAAGCCTTAGGATGTGTTCTGTGGCCATGGTTCTCAGTTTCAACTTGGATGCACTTGTAAGCCATTTTTTTTTTACAATTTTTGCATTTTATTGCTTAAGTTACTTATATGCTTTAATTTTCATGTTTCGTGTTTCTTTCTTTGTTTGTTAATGATGTTATAGCTTAATCTTAGGTTGGTATGTTTTGGATTGCATTATGGTTTGATATTGCATTTTGACTGTCACTATGCTTGTTTTTGAGAAACCTAGGTTTAGACTTGTGTGACTACTTGTTTAAGCTTAAAAGGGTCCATTTTGACACTTTGGTACCTCCGGATTTGATGGAATAGGTTTACATAATATTTTGCTTTGAAAAACTTCATATGTCCATTAAAGGATTGTTTGGATTTAATGGTGATTCTGTGTTTAAGGCTGTGTTAGTGGTTGTTCTTGTTTGATATACTCCTCATTTGGCCTAACAACTCAGTTGAAACTTAATCTAGCAGTTGTACATATAGAATAGTCAAGATGACACTTGATTTTATGTCTAGGTTGACTGTGATGATATTAGATCCAATAATCTTACATACTTGTTTAAATCTTGTTTATCTTTGTTAATTTCATGTTTTTATTGCTTAATATAACATATTAAATCAGTAGTTTAAGTTTTAAATTCAGTTTAGCCAACTTTTTAGTTTTTAGTTAAAAGTCAAATTTCGGCTTAAGTCATTTTTGAATAAACTTGTGAATTTCATGTAGGACTTAATATTAGGAGTAAAGACTTGTGCTTTTGGATATTTGTCATTCTGTTGCTTGTCTTCATTATAGTATTTTTTATATTTTTTAGTTAGCGTTGTAAACTGCTTATTTGCTAGCTTCTTTTAGCCCTTTTCGCGAAACCTCCCCTCGCTACACGTAATAAGCCCATCTTTGCAAGCAAATTTCTAGCTATCTAGTAGAGCTTTAGGTGAGATATTTGGGGCAAAAGATAGGAAACCTAGCTGTTTCTAAGATTCCACCTTAAGTTTTCATTATAAAGCTTATTTAGACAAACTTATTTGAGCTATCTTATCCGTCCCAAAGTCGCTTTTGTCTGTAGGACTTGCGGTGAAGCTTTCTGGTTTACAGCCAGGGCTTATCTAAGGTTTTTCAATTGAATTGAGTTTGTTTTAGTATATTTCACTATCCCTGAGCTTTTGGTACATTCTAGTGCTTATTTGCTTATTTGAAGTGCTTATTCAAACTGCTTATTTACCCAATTCAGCTTATTAGTGGGCTTATCTAACTTTTTATATTTTTTCCAGGCTTAGTATAATATTTTAGATTTTCCATAAAATTTCCAGATTTTTCCTAGCTCATTTAGACCTTTTCTTATTTAATATTAGTTTTTAAGTATTTTTAAATCATTTTTAATTAATAATAAATACATAAAAAGTCTAAAAAATATATTTTCAGTTTTAACATTATTTTTATAATATTTTAGATTTTTCCAATTTATAATTTCATTTTTTAGGGTAATTTCCTATTTTCTTGTATTCTAATGTATTTTTAAATAGTTAAAAATAGTTTTTAATTAATAATAATTAGATAAATAGTTTTAAAAATAATTTTCTTTTTCTTAAAATTTTCTTTTATTATTAGAATTGTTAAAAAGTAATTTTCATTTTCATGAGTCTTTTAGTTTTCTGATTTCACATTTTTATTTTACACGTTTACGTTTGTTTTAGTTTAAGTTTTACGTTTTTAGGTTTTAATCGTTAAACGATTTTAAATATAGAATTAAAATGACTTCAAAGTCTTTATTAGATTTAATTTCCTTAGTGTAATCAATCATAACCCTTTTCCTGTTCGATATTCACCCGATCACAGATTCGTTGTATTACAGTTTACACACCTCGTTGGGACTTAACGACCCGGAGAAACACTAAACTCCTCTGGACTTAATTGCATTCTGTTCTGAGTTGTTTAACTTTTATGGTTGACCATTCACAAGTGGTTGACTAATAAAAGATATACCGTTCGGAGCGGATCAAAATTTTGGCGTCGTTGCCGGGGAGGTGTGCTGCGTACTACGAATTTGAAGCATCAGTGTTGTTGAATATACATCCATTGTATATTTACCATCTTTGTCCATATTTCCTTATTTTCATATAAAACCAAAATTATCGTGAAGTTAATTCGTTTGACTAATCGATTACCAAAAATATTTTCATTCTTTGTTTTTACAACATGTTTTTCAAAAATACCAAAAAAATTCCTCTTTACCCTCTTACTCTTTTGATTCTTCATTTCTACCCTCGAACCCTTTGATTCTTTCTATGTCTTATCATCACCTTCTTGGTTGTCAATGGTGTGGTGGCCCTCATAATGATGATAATTGTCTCAGTTTTAGCATAGTAGAGTCAGGAAATGGGTCTGTCTATAACCAAGATCCCTATTCTTACCATGACACGATTGATTTATTCCATCAGCTACCACATCATGAGATTCAGACATATTCATGTGAATTTTGTGGAGGTCCTCATCAAGAATTTGAGTGTCAAACCGGGAACACGTTTGTCTATGAACAATTTTCTGGTAACACTCGTGACTTTGAAATGACCAAATTCCATATTATTCACACGACCAGCCACAACAATCGTTTTGTTGTGAGTACTGTGGAGGTCCACACTTTAGCTCTGATTGTCAAACAAGGAATCCATTTCCTTGTAACAATTACGACTCTTCATATCATGACCAACCTCCACAGTACCAAATGAATCGGCACCACCTCCCTAAGCCACTTCCTCAAAATCTTCTCCTTGATCTTTTGGATTTAGTTAAAGATTTGAAGGAATGTAAACATTCCCAAGATAATCCAAATCAAAAATCTATGGAAGAATTGTTAGTGAAGAGCGGTCGCTAAATTAGATTCCCAGATTGCCAGTGAAAACTCTATTAGGGAATTAATTGAAATACAAAAAGCAGCCAAATCTAGCTCTCGATTCCGTTTCATTCCTGATGACAGTGATGATGAAGTTACCCTTGATATTCGTCAATTTTGTACGGGTTCATCAAGTTCATCAGTTGAAATTCCTTCCATGAAAAATCAGGGAGAAAAGACTATGATGGAATTACTAGCAGAAGAACAAATGGAAAGTGTAAAACATATGTATGCTAGTCCTTCTCAACTCCCTCAGTCTGTTGTTATCACACCCGAGGTTCACACTCACTCTCTGAGCATGGGGGACGAGCATCTTGACACTGTTTCTGAAAAGGAATCGGACGAATTCATAAAGTCTAGTGTTGAGAACCTTGTCCCAATTCCAAGAGAGTCACATGGAATTCTTGATCATGTGTGTGATATCCCTCCTCCTCCTGTCTTCCAAAATGATCATATTGAGATGTTCTCTGATTCTGATGAGGACTATTCTTTATCTTGTGGAGACATAAGTTATGTGGGGGAATTACCTTCTGAGCTTGTCAGCTTAGGAGAAGAGAATGATGAAGAAATAATCCAAGACGAAGCTCTTCGCCTTACATTATTGAATGTTAATCTTCTCATTTCTATAATCGAGGCTTTTAATGAAAAGCCTACTTCATATCCTATCCCCTTTGAGGATAGTGAACTTTTGTTCGATGATTCTATTACGGAATTACAAACGTTCCATTTTGATCATATGGGAAAGAAGATTAGTGGTATTACCACTTCTCATTCTCATAATTCTCTCCCTGATTATGAATCATTTACTTTTGAGGAGTTCCCCAGTAAACGCACTCAAATCAATCCCGAATATGAATCATTCGCCTTTGAGGAGTTCTCCTGTGAACTCACTCATATCATATCTCTACCGGAGTATGATAGCTTCTACTTTGATCCAGACACGCCCGGGATATGTCTAGACCAATTGAGCTTAAATGATGAGATTCATGCTATTATGAATTCTCCTGTGGGTGATGATGAGTTAGTCAAGATTTTTATCATGACTTTCTTTCTCTTCTTCACCTATCCCGTGGCTTCTCCTGTTCTTCACTCCTTCGGGAATGAAGACATTATTTTTGACCCCGGCATTTTCATTTATCATTTGTGAGCCGGTTCTGTGTATATCTCATCGGTGTGGAACTTTCATGTACTTCAATATTTATCCAAACATCTTGAATGAAAGTCCGATGGACATTGTCTCTTCCGCTTGCTTCCCCATGGACCAATGAATTCGGGGATCGAGTCAAGCTAGCAACTCGGTCAACAAAAATAGTAGCACACCATATGGGTTTTCACCCATATTTCTGACTTCTTTCTACTTTCTACCACCCTAGTGAGGGGGAGTTGCCCCCCGCTGTTGTATATAAGTTTTCATCCAAAAAAAAAAAAAAAATCACAAAAATGGCCGTAGTATTTCCCTTTACGTTCTATGTTTCGTATAACCGCCGGTACTTTGAATATTGAGGGCAATATTCATTTCTAGTGTGGTGGGGAATTCTCACGAATTTTATCATGTAATTATACCACCCAATTCCCCATTTTTGGCCAAAATTTTTTTTGGAGTAAGTGTTTTGCACTTTACCTCTTAATTATCAGTCCGCCATGTCTAATGAACAAAAGGATTGGCTATCCAGGAGCAAACGGCTCTTGGTAAAGATTTATCAAATCCGTTTATGGCTTACAATTTGCCTAAAATTGTATGGTAATCAACTCCCCATATCTTTAATTAGTTAAGAGTTATGGCTAGTCCGAAGCAAACGGCTTACGGTAAAGACAAATCAAAACCGTTTCTTACTGGTGATTTGCTCAAAATCATTTGATTATCATTGTACCAAGGTTCTTACTTGAACTGAAACAATTGGCTACTCCTGAAGTAATGGCTTTTGGTAAAGAGACTTAAATCCATTAAATTTTCATAAAAGATTGCTAAGGACTAGCAATAGTTTAGTGTGGGGGATTTTGATATGTGTCTAAATACACATATATTTTATATTATTTAAACCCACAAAAACGATCAAAAACACACAAATGACTATATAAATGTTACAAATATCATTGAAATGTGTTTTTATGTGACTCAGGTACAAAAAGATTGAAAACAAATAAAAAATGATCAAAGTTCACACAATTGACATTTTCAGTCCCTGAAGTTTCAAAAAATGGCAAAACTAGTCCCAGAAGGTTTAAAATGAAAGAAAAGTCAACTTTAGTCCTTGGATAATCAAACATGTTCACAAATTAGTCCTTGGATAAAAGTTTCTACAAATGGCAACTTTTACCCCTCAAAATCCAAAAATGACATAAAAGGTCCCCCGGGTGTTTTAAATTGTAAATAATGCAAATGAGGTCCTTTGGTTTAGCAAACTTGGCATTATTAGTCCTTGTGATAACTTATGAAATATTACAGGTTTAGTCCTTCAAGAATTCAGAAGTTACAACATTGGTCCTTGGGCTTAACTACTACAAACCAAACGGATTCCTTTATTATACATAACCCAAATCCATATCCAGCCCAACATACACAACCCAGCCCAACCTCCTTAATAATAAAACCAGGTTGACCCCAGTCAAACCCACCCTTACCTTCTCCTACCTCACAGCCCCGCCAAAACCAAAACCACTCTTCCACATACCTGGTTTCACCACCACTCTCCACCCCAACTTGGCCACCTTATCCTACCCTGTCCCCTCCACCTCTACATGTGAACAAGAAGCATTAATTACAGCAGAACTGCCTCGATCTACTAGTATCACTTTTGGCGCCAAAAGTGAATTCAAAGGCTAGGATCATCTCTGCTAAATCAATGGTCAAGAATTAAAGTGGGATTTGACCAGGAAGCTAGTGGGAACTCAAATGACTATAAAGATCAGAGGAAAGGCAAAGAGAAGAAAACCTTGGGCTAGCCTTGGTCATGTAGTGTAACGATTTAAAAGCTTTCTTTAAATTCATTGTCTTTTAATGTTTTAATGTTGTAATCTTTCTCAAATTAGTGTAATGAAACTTTATTTCCAGTTTAATTTTAAGTTTCTTTTCAGTTTCATGTTTTGCTTAAATTTCCTTTAAATTTCATGTTCTTTAATTTCATGTTAACTGGTTGTTTAATGGACTTCTATAGCTCATATAAGCTCCTGACAAAAGCTTTAAAGCTTTTAGAAACCTTAATTCAGCCTTAGTATTTAAAATTCAGAAAACACTAAAAAATCAAGAAAAACAAATGAAAAACCAAAAATAATAAAGTGATTTTGGTGAAACTGCATGGAGCAAGGTTAATTGTGGATTGCCTTTGGTTTAGAAGCATTGTGGAAAGCCTTAGGATGTGTTCTGTGGCCATGGTTCTCAGTTTCAACTTGGATGCACTTGTAAGCCATTTTTTTTTTACAATTTTTGCATTTTATTGCTTAAGTTACTTATATGCTTTAATTTTCATGTTTCTGTGTTTCTTTGCTGTTTGTTAATGATGTTATAGCTTAATCTTAGGTTAGTATGTTTTGGATTGCATTGTGGTTTGATATTGCATTTTGACTGTCACTATGCTTGTTTTTGAGAAACCTAGGTTTAGACTTGTGTGACTACTTGTTTAAGCTTAAAAGGGTCCATTTTGACACTTTGGTACCTCCGGATTTGATGGAATAGGTTTACATAATATTTTGCTTTGAAAAACTTCATAACAGTCCATTAAAGGATTGTTTGGATTTAATGGTGATTCTGTGTTTAAGGCTGTGTTAGTGGTTGTTCTTGTTTGATATACTCCTCATTTGGCCTAACAACTCAGTTGAAACTTAATCTAGCAGTTGTACATATAGAATAGTCAAGATGACACTTGATTTTATGTCTAGGTTGACTGTGATGATATTAGATCCAATAATCTTACATACTTGTTTAAATCTTGTTTATCTTTGTTAATTTCATGTTTTTATTGCTTAATATAACATATTAAATCAATAGTTTAAGTTTTAAATTCAGTTTAGTCAACTTTTTAGTTTTTAGTTAAAAGTCAAGTTTCGGCTTAAGTCATTTTTGAATAAACTTGTGAATTTCATGTAGGACTTAATATTAGGAGTAAAGACTTGTGCTTTTGGATATTTGTCATTCTGTTGCTTGTCTTCATTATAGTATTTTTTATATTTTTTAGTTAGCGTTGTAAACTGCTTATTTGCTAGCTTCTTTTAGCCCTTTTGCTGCAAACCTCCCCTGCTACACAGAATAAGCCCATCTTTGCAAGCAAATTTCTAGCTATCTAGTAGAGCTTTAGGTGAGATATTTGGGGCAAAAGATAGGAAACCTAGCTGTTTCTAAGATTCCACCTTAAGTTTTCATTATAAAGCTTATTTAGACAGCTTATTTGAGCTATCTTATCTGTCCCAAAGCTGTTTTGCTGTAGGACTTGCGGCTGAGCTTTCTGGTTTACAGCCAGGGCTTATCTAAGGTTTTTCAATTGAATTGAGTTTGTTTTAGTATATTTCACTATCCCTGAGCTTTTGGTACATTCTAGTGCTTATTTGCTTATTTGAAGTGCTTATTTGCTTATTTGAAGTGCTTATTCAAACTGCTTATTTACCCAATTCAGCTTATTAGTGGGCTTATCTAACTTTTTATATTTTTTCCAGGCTTAGTATAATATTTTAGATTTTCCATAAAATTTCCAGATTTTTCCTAGCTCATTTAGTCCTTTTCTTATTTAATATTAGTTTTTAAGTATTTTTAAATCATTTTTAATTAATAATAAATACATAAAAAGTCTAAAAAATATATTTTCAGCTTTAACATTAGTTTTATAATATTTTAGATTTTTCCAATTTATAATTTCATTTTTAGGGTAATTTCCTATTTTCTTGTATTTTAATGTATTTTTAAATAGTTAAAAATAGTTTTTAATTAATAATAATTAGATAAATAGTTTTAAAAATAATTTTCTTTTTCTTAAAATTTTCTTTTATTATTAGAATTGTTAAAAAGTAATTTTCATTTTCATGAGTCTTTTAGTTTTCTGATTTCACATTTTTATTTTACACGTTTACGTTTGTTTTAGTTTAAGTTTTACGTTTTAGGTTTTAATCGTTAAACGATTTTAAATATAGAATTAAAATGACTTCAAAGTCTTTATTAGATTTAATTTCCTTAGTGTAATCAATCATAACCCTTTTCCTGTTCGATATTCACCCGATCACAGATTCGTTGTATTACAGTTTACACACCTCGTTGGGACTTAACGACCCGGGGAAACACTAAACTCCTCTGGACTTAATTTCATTCTGTTCTGAGCTGTTTGACTTTTATGGTTGACCATTCAAAAGTGGTTGACTAATAAAAGATAGGCTGTTTGGGCTGAATCAGTTTCCATTTGGGATTTTTTTTCTCGTTGTTAATACCGGCAAGACCCAGCCAGATGATGTCTGCTGGTTGGTAGTGAGAGGACTCTTAGTACCTGCATACCCAAAAGGGGGCGCTGGTTAAAAAACAAGAATTTTTCTCTTTCTTGCTCTCCCTTAGCAGCGGGAAAGGAGTCTATCTATCTGTTTAGCTTTGTAGATTTCCCCAACGCAATCCGCAGAAATTCCACTAATCCTTGGTGGATAAGTCCGACGACTCGGCAGCGGCGAATTTTCTTTCTCGTCTGCTGGATCGATCTATAGTTAGGGGCAATTCATACCAAAAGGTTCAAGAAGGATAATGAGTGAAGATCCGCCCAAGTCGTCGACCGCGCGTACTGAATCAATGCTCTGAGGTTGAAAGGCAAGTAGATAAGCGGATTCCTACCTGTATTTTTATTGTCTCGATTCATCCGCCGCTATCGATAATGGAAAAGGTTATGAAGTTGACTTCTTTGCCTTCTTAAAGGTGGTTGGGCATTAACCTACACAACAGTGAAACCCGATCCAGCTTTCGCTCCCTCCGCTTCCACAGGGCCCTCACTTCCTCACTCAACTCACTCATACGCTGGCCTCACGTCACTTCGCTCGCTTTGGGAGGAAGGCTAATGACGGTAGCGAATCTTAGAATACGAATAAGATCAGAAAGGCCATCATAAGAGTAAAAAATGCAATGGCTTCCGTGAGAGCAAAGCCTAAAATGGCATAACCAAACAATTTAGTATCCAATTACGGACTCCGTGCTACTGAATGGATCAACGAACTGAATATCTTTCCAATTCGATCATGCTCCGCCTAAAGCAATTGTAGTAGTTCCAAAGACCGATGACTTTTAAACCCTCCATAACATCTTTAAAAGTTTTCATTTCAGTCTATTAATTGGAAGCAGGATTCTTATTCTTGAAAGCGAGTTAAGTGGCTCGGGGGCACGAACGGTATAACAATAAGTACTGATTCGACTAGCTCGAACATGGGGAACGAATGCTTACATGTGAACAAATAGCTGACTCTTGCAAGTTTGTGGCCAGCGATCACCCTCTAAGCTATACACTTGATAACGATCTAAAGGGCTCGAAGCTATAGAAGCTCTACAAATAGCAGTTCTTATGAATTTATGGCACAGTTCTTTAAGCTGGGTAAAGGTAAAGTAAACAGTAAACAACAAAGACTCCCTATATCGAACCCCATTTTTTTATATGGCTTAGTATAAAGAGCTGGCTTAGTACATATCCGTAAATATGTCTTTTTGACTGCAGCATAGCTATCTCGTAGTTTTCCTTTTCATAAGAGAAAGGATCCGTATAGGTATAGTATACGTAAGTTTACCTAGATCTATGTATTTACCTTATATGCCTTAAATTGACAGATGAGTCGGGATCCTAATCTTACTATTACAATTCTTTTACACCCCTCTACTACAAAATGTGACAACTTACACCCCTACAAAACCAATACAGTACTTTTCTAGCTTCAAACACAAACAAAATCCCCAATTGCCTCAACACAACACAACACTTGAAGACTTGAAGTCACAAAGTCAAAGGCAAAACATATGAGTTCAACACTTTCTAGCATAGTTGTCAGGATCCCGATCCTGATCTTAGGATCTTACGATTTTACGATACTGCAAAGCAAAAACGATCCGGATCCTACATAGGATCTTTGCAAGCTTAGGATCTTATAGGATCCCGATCTTGACCATACGATCTTACGATCTAATCCGATCCGATCTTACTTTTCTCGGATTACAAACTAAAAATCTACAAATTTATGGGTTGTTTGTTTGTAGAATTCAAAAAACAACATGTTAATCTTTTTAAATATTTTATAATCATAATTTAGGACAACATTTATACGAAACATTCATAGTATTTTATGGTTATAATGTATTAGAATTTGTAGATTTGTATACAATTACATAAATTATTAAGAAATAACATTAGAGTAGGATCTTAAGATCCCGATCCGATCTTACGATCACGATCTTGTAAAGACGAAAACGATCCTGGGTAGGATCCCGATCTTGACAACCTTGCTTTCTAGCTTAAAAACATTACACTTCACACCCTTACATAAACCAACACTTTTCTAGCTCCAGTCAAACAAAATCCCCAATTTCCCCCAAATCCACATCCAAACCCTAACTTTCTCTCTCCACAAACCTCTAGTTTTTATAATATTTATTTACTTTTTATAAGCAAAAATATCTCAGTAAAAAATCTTGACAAAAAAAAAAGCTTTGATTTTTATTTGGTTTTTATTTAATACTAATGGAAGTAACCAAATCTTTTGTGTCTGAATTTAGTTTTTTGCAGATAAAGATGGTGGCTTTTCTTGCTGAAGCTGTTGCTTATCATACCCTTATGGCTGCTTATCAATCTTTCATGGTAAATCTTGCTGCTTTTTGCTTTATTTGTTATAAATTTGTGGTTTTGCTTTAAGGGTTTAGTTTTTTGTGTTAAAGGTTTGATTTTTATATGAAATTGGATTGTTTTATGGGTTATATGGTTTAATTTTATAGAATTGGGATTGTTGTATTAGGTTTTGGTGTTTCTGTGTTAAAGTTTTGATTTTTATATGTAATTGGATTGTTTTTTGTGTTTTATGTGGTTTAATTTTTTCGGAAATTAATGTTTTGTTATGTAATTTAGACTTTTCTTGTTAAAGTTTTGATTTTTATGTATAATTGGATTGTTTTGTGTGGTTTATGTTATAAGAAACTATTTTTCTTGTTGTGTAATTTAGAGTTTTTTTGTGAAAGTTTTGATTTTTATATATAATTGCAGTGTTTTGTGTGGTTTAACTCATGTGAATTTGTAGTCTTGCTCATGTAATTTAGAGGTTTGATGTATATAGATGCCTACCAGTGTTTGATGTTTGGTCTTTTTGAGTTGGGAAGTAATTTATTAACATTTTGTTGCTTTGGTTTGGGGAAAATGCAAAAATTGGGGAGCCTATTGTTAGTCAGCGTTTGTATCTTAGGTAAAGTATGAAATTAACTTGCTTTGAAAATGTTAACATATGTAATTTTGAAAGCTAGGCCAGAGTGAAGTAGATTACCCAAAGGCCTTCAAGTAGCAATTTACCTGTATTACCGTCTTAGAGTTTCGCTTTTAGTTTCATGTGAATATGCAAAAAGCTTGTTTAGTCTTTGGGTTTGTGAATAACATCTTATGAGTATATATTACAAAGTTGAGAGATTACATGTTGCTACTGGCCTTCATATGACTCAAATAGTTTTAAAAAATGTCTTTAGCTCTTTTTTAAGTTTAGTATATACTTGGCTCTCTTTGGCTTCTAGTGTTCTTTTGGTGGTATAGGTAAGAAAAGTATATATTTTGGCTTTTCTACTTGGTTATTTCACTAAAGTTGCGGCCTTGTAATATTATATCTGAAATAGCTATTGTGTTAGATATCATCGCAAAAAACAATATTAAACAACAATAATATAAATTTTAGAATAAATGAGTACGAGGTTGGATGCATAAAGATTACATAACATGTTAGACCCGTTTTGCCATGTAACCTGTTCCGCTGTAGCGTAAACTTTTTATCTGACCCATTTGAGAAAAATTAAGCCGTCAACCCATTTGTAAGTAAATGGGATAAATTTGCTCTATCGGCTATAATAGAGAGTGAAAACACAGAAAGATTATATTCAAACATATTCTTATTTATTTTATGCAGACGGGCTTTCTGCTTAAGGATGTAGTTGCATCTCAAACATTGGATGGAACTAATCAGAGGTATTAATATTATTGCATTCTTTGTCCTTACCTTTCGGTTTACAGCTGAATATATGCAGTAAAAACATCAATATATTACTGGATGATTGCAGGTTGATTCTGTCTGAAGTTCTCAGAAAGAACAAAACGGAACCTGAAGCCAAAGATGGGAGTGACACCGAGGATGACAATGAAGACGAAGACGAACCAGAAGCAGTCGAGCCAGAAGATGATGGTGGAGACGAAGATTTCTCAGGAGAAGAAGAGGCAGATGACGAGGAGGGAGACCCTGATGAGAATCCCACAGCCAATGGTAACCCAGAAGAAGATGATGATGATGACGACGATGATGATGACGGAAATGATGATGACGACGACGATGATGATGACGGAAATGATGATGAGGAAGAAGAGGAAGAAGAAGATGAGGATGAGGACGAACCACCGGCTAAAAAAAGAAAGTAAATGACTTGTGAAAGTATGCAGTCGAGAGAGTAGGTTTGTTGTTGTGTCTTTCTCGCTAATTTGTAGGATTTTAACTGTCTGGATCTTTTGTTTAGAATGATTATGTTTTCTTCTTGTAAGGGATATACTCGGGTCTGCAGATACTTCATTCCTGGGGATGAATAATCATGTAATATTGTATGTGTTTTAACTTTTGACTTATCTTACAAATGTTTCGCTATGTGTTGTTTTTACTTCACGCGCTGTTAGGTAACCTTGATGGTTGGTTTTCGTAGTTTGTCTTTGAACAACACAATTGGCTTTTCTGAGCTATCGCGAAGGGATGGTTGTGTCTTGGCTTGAACGTGTATGGTTTTGTTTATTCGTACTTTTGCTGAGAAAGGGCAACGTGGGAGGGGTTGTGTAACATGTAAACATAGGTTGAGATGAATCAAAATTAGTGTGTTATGCTTACTTAATGACCGACAACATCACTTAGAGAAGCATGGATACCAAGAACGACTGTATCCTAGTTGATAATATGCCTTTTAGGAACGGAAGATAAATGGGTCATTTTTAGCATGGCTCAAAATGCGTCGGGTATTGACTTCTACGGTAGTATAAATCAAGTCTTCGTTTTTTTTTTTCTTTTTTTTTCTTTTTTTTTTTTTTTTTTTGCTGCATTACAACTTTATTAGCTGACCTCAAAATACAATACTATGATTTAACTGAATGATTCAAGACTTTCCACCTTGTTCTTGTTTGCAAAATTAGTTGATAACGCTACTAAATTCAACCATTTCAGAAGTTTATGAATCAAAATTTTCACCCTTGCATTACATCATAAACAAAATAGTTTTCTAGGGTCAAACCAGATCACTAAAAATTACTCTATATCAGATAGCAATGATTGTTTATAAACTAAAAAAAAACACACAAAGCATAATTGACACGAGGCCTAAGGGAATCGGAGCCTTCGTATTCTCTGAACTAACTAAAGGAAGGTCAAGCCTATAAAACGTGAGCGCAGTTTATGTTTCAGCTTATGTATTAGTGTTTAATCGGTTTGATTCAAGCTAAAACTTTACTTGAGCTCATTCAAGCCGTATCGTGAGCCCTCATATTGAGCTTTGCTCAACTTACGATGATTTATTGTTACTGATATTTTCAAGTTATCCGAGCTTGCATCATTAAGGCACGTCAAACTGCCAAATTGAGATTAAGCTTAGGCTAAGGTGGTGGAGACGAACTCTGTTCGTTTGCATCTAACTTAAAGAACATATGGCACTTCCAATAAACCTGATCAAGCACTTTTTACAGTTTTTAATAACAGCAGTAATCACAGAGAGATGGTCAAAAAACGAAAGAGAAAGACCAATAAACACTAAAAACACATGATTCCGAACAGTATGGAGAATCGTATACGGTCTTTCATGTAATTAAAAATCAAGAATTGAGCAACTTTATCATACTTCCAGAAGCAGTAACATGGTCTGGAGCAAGTCATACAAGTATACAGAAGACTGCTTTATTGGTTGTTGCTACAAATCTCTTTAATGCCAAGTCCCATTCACCATAACCTAAGAAAAAGATGGAAAGTCAGTTAAGACACTATGTATAACGGAAATGGGACAAGGTATGCAACATATACTTCAGATCTTGCAAGTAAAAGTAGAAAATACAGATAAGTTCAGGCTTCTATCTATTGGTACAACATACCCAATCCCACCGGGCGTGGTATGGGGGAGATAGAATGTAGACAGTCCTACCTTTACCCTAGGATAAACCCAAGAGTAAGGAGAATGCTTCCAGGAAGACTTCTGGCAAGTGTGTGCGGCTTCTATCTATTGGTACAAATGATTAATGTATAGAGAAATAGTTCAAAAATCGCCAAATTTCAGTATTCATGTGTCATGTACTCGTGGAACCTACAAGTTACATTTAGCGTTCGCTATAATCCCTTTGTTATAAACTTCTGATACCCAAGTTAATCTCAAAACAAAAACATTGATTGTTGAGGGATTTCGTATCACAACCCCTCTTTTACATTAACAAACTTGCTAAAAGATTTTTAACCTATAATAACCTATAGGCATTTGTAGCGGTTCAAAAGGTGGACCTTATCATCCCACCAGTGAGATGTTGTGTGCTAAGCTATCTCAATATTCACAAGAATCTACATATTGAGGTTGCAACATCAATCAAATTGCTTAGCAGAATTCTTAGACTAGTAGCAGTGGTGACCAAAATTTGACCAAACAGCCCCGCCGCCTCAGAGCCAACTCAGCTAGACCAAATGCTCGTAGTAAGGCGACAACAGTCACAACCAAAAACACAACACACACACACACACACACACACACAAAAATCACACACACAAACACATTCAGTTCATTTGGTCGGCCAGGGAGACCAAATCTTTCAAATTTTGGTGGAGGGGCGAGTTTGGTATGGTCCATGTAGGGGGACGCATCCTAAATGGGGAGACCAAGCAAACCATTTGGTCACCATTACGAGTGGTCTTAGGATTTACCAAACAAATAAATGACATATGAATCATACAGCCATTTTCAGACATAAAGGATAAAAAAGCTCGAAGTAGTAAACAAGAAATCTATAAGAAATAAGCATAAACTCATACAAAAACAACACTAAACTATAACTGAAAATCGACGAGTTCACTCACTAAGGCAACTTCCCAGACCGAAAAATCGCAAACTTAGACATAACCGAATACTCATACTCAACCCCATTCTCCTTCAAGAACCCCTCAATCAATCCTTTCGCTTTCTCGGGCTCTACACTCTCACACTCAACCTCATACAATTTCCCAAACTCATAACTAGTCTCATCAACTTCAAGCACCAACCCATTCCACTCATACACATTCCTCAAGTTCTTAAACCCACCCAAACACACAAACCCATCACCATTTCCACCCAAGTACTCATTTTTTACACGTGTCATGATTCTTGACGACCCTACAAGGTTTTTTAACCGGGTCGGGTCGGTCAAGACCCGTTGAGCCTCATCTGGGTCGATTTCCTCTTCATCTTCTTCTACCCTGCTGACACCGTTTAAAAGGACAGGTTTAGCTTTAAGGGATAAAATGCATTTGGGTTTTGAAGGTGGTGGGTTGGTGTAGATATGGAGACGATGGACGGCACGGTAGGTGGAGAGGTGGCCGGAGACGGTGTTGAATAAGTGGTTGTGTTGGTTGTGGGTTTTGGTGTGGTGAGGGTTTAGGAGAGATGTTAGGGTTTTGTGTGTTTCTTGGTTTGGGAGTCTTAGCTTCACTTCAATCTCCATTGTTTTGTGTTTTGAGTTCTTGTTTTTTGACTTTGGTTGTGTTGTTTGGAGCATTATTTTGGGTGAGTGTGCTTTTGGAAGTTTCGAAATTTTTAGGGTGTGTTTGGTTAGAGGTTTTCGGAATAAGGGAATGGAATGATAGGAAGGAAAATTTGTTTGGTTTGTGTAAATGGATATCTATTGTAGATAAGATTCCATAATATTGAGTTGTTACGATCAATGTTCTAAAAGGCGTAAGGCGTGGCAAGGCGGCATAGCCACGCCTCAAGTCTTATGAGTCTTTGCGAGGCCTTTGCGTTTTTTAAGGCGTGCATAAGGCGGCAAAACAATATTTACAGATTTATGTATTTACAATTTTATATCATTTTTTATGAGCAATTTCAAATAATAAAGCCCAAATCCCAAATAACCAGGCCAAAATACGAGGCCCAAGTAGGAATTAAGTTTTAAAATTACGAGGCCCAAGAAGGAAATAGCCTAAATACTAGAAATTCAAGCTCAAATCCAGAATCCACTAAATGCTTCTAAAAATGGTGTCACGCCTTACCAAAAGGCGCGCCTTTTCACGCCTTATCCCACGCCTTTTCACACGACGCCTTGACCTCGCGCCTTGGTCCATTTTTTAGCATCGATGCCACGCCTCGCGCCTTGGCACGCCTTTTAGAACACTGGTTATGATAGAGTCAAAGTAGTAGACTTTGGAAATTCATTCCCACTTTCATTTCTATCGCTTATAACGCGTGTATGTATAGATATTTTTTAAATTTAGAATATTTAATTTCTTTTGATTAATGTCAGTGGATTATTATACTTTAAATAAAAAATTGTAATATCATTTACAATTAAATAAATATTTTAAATATTGTTTAATTATTGAATTTTTATCATTTTATGTTTCTAAATCATGATTCTTTTTCTCGTAATGACGAAAAATTGAACCAGTAATATTTGCATCAAGGGTCAAATCAGAATCACGATTTCGCAAGTATAATTATTTGCCGCTATACACCGTTGTTTTGCGTAATTATTCGTCCAGCATAATAAAAAAAAGGTTCTTCATCTTCGATCTTTATCCACAGGTTCATAGAAAAATTCCTATTGCATTTAAGCATCTCTATTTTGGTCATTAAAATTTAAGAGTAACACTATTCTTTTTCCTTTTTTTCATCTCTTACAAATCAATGGAGACTATATCTAAATGATATATGTTCGTGATTTTTTATACCCATTTTAGGTATTGCTATTCATTCTCATCAACATTAATAAACGGTTTTTTATCTGGTTCTTGAATTTGTACCTTTTTTTTAAGAGGGGGCAGACATATTTTTTCATAGTTATTTTATGTTTTTTCATTTTTAAATTGATAGAATATCCATATCTAACTTTTTTTTTATACCAAATAACATTTTTAAAACAATAATATCCATTTTTATTCTATCTCTTTAACAAGTATATACATTTTTTTTTTGAACAACAGACATTATTAAAAAGAAACTAACAAGGTGCTAGAAAATTACAAGGAAAAGTTTAACCAATCATTCCAACTAATACAATCTTTCCTCTAAACTTAATCCATGAAAAAGATTATATGGGGGGGTTGTTTGTGAAAGAGGGCTTTTGGTTTAATCACATTTGAATGTGATGAGAAAGAATATTTCCAGACATATTTTTTCATAGTTATTTTATGTTTTTTCATTTTTAAATTGAAAGAATATCCATATCTAACTTTTTTTTTTTTATACCAAACAACATTTTTAAAACAATAATATCCATTTTTATTCTATCTCTTTAACAAGTATATACATTTTTTTTGAACAACAGACATTATTAAAAAGAAACTAACAAGGTGCTAGAAAATTACAAGGAAAAGTTTAACCAATCATTCCAATTAATACAATCTTTCCTCTAAACTTAATCCATGAAAAAGAAAAACATGTACCTATTGTGATTCCATCAAGCAAAACAAACGACACCTTAATCTTTCTTCCATAGCTCACAAGCACTTCAAATGTGAGATGATTGTAAAGGAAAGAATATCATTCATTAACATCACAAAAAATTTTATGAATTTTATTTTTAAAAACTATGTGATTTTTTTAATACTACTAAAAGAAAATCATTAAAATTTGGTTATTTTTACCTCGTTTAGATGTTTGTCATTATAAAATTATCTCCAATTACGTGACAAAACATGTGTCAACATTATATTAGTTGTAGCAAATATACTCATTTATTAACAAACCAATATATTACTTTCACATACTTTAAAATGATTTTAGTGATCTTAATCATTTCCTTTTTCATTTTACTAAATTACATTACTAAACACTCTATATAAAAAAACTATCATTATTAACGGTTGATAGTATCTATGTACTATCCACAATCCTGTAAATTTTGCCTAGCGTAGTCGTAAACTCTAATCGTAAACTCTATTGGTTTTAATAAGTAAATTATTTAAGGGGTGTTTACTTTTTTCGTTATTCCTTATTAATGAGATAAATGTTGGCCCAAAACCTTTACAATATTTTAATTGGGACAGTCATTAAAACTACACTCTCCTCAATAAGTGGCTAATTAAGACTTTTAATCTTTTATATGTAATCACTTAATTTAGTAAACACCCCCGAAATAACATTACTCATTTTATATTTTTTTTAGATTTTTAAGCAAAATCAAAGTTTGACTATTGTCTGCCTATGTAATAATAAACTAACACAAAAGTAGATGAATGAAAGTGGTAAGAATTTGTGTCATATGCATGTGGCTTGAGTTCATTTACGATTAAGTCTGAACACCACAAGAGGTGAAGGTTGTGTACAAGAAACGAACCTAATTAGTTCACACACAAATCCTACTAATTAAGCTAAAGTCTATATGTTACAAATTAATTTAAACAAAGTAGGGAGGTGACTAACGTTACAAGCCGTTCAAAGCTAAGTAGGTAATTGACTATTGTTACAACAACATCATTGGATTAAGAGGTCAAAATCATAAGTTACGAGTTAATATAAACATTGTGTGCTAAATTATATGTACATTACGGGGACCAAAAATGCAATTAACTCAAAGAAAATAAATTAAGAACCAAGGCCAAAGCCGTATATAAGGGTATGCAAGGTGTGCTATCGCATAAAGTCTTCAAATTTTAAGGGCCTTAACATTTATATATGATTTTAGGGGCCTTAACATTTATATATGATATGTATATATATATCCTATAAAAGCGACTACTAGTATTTGATTTAATAAGTTGCATTGAAAAATATTAGCCGATGTACTTTGAAAACGATTATTTCTCATTTGATCTATTTAAAAAATTATTTACTCTATATTTTAGGCCTCATTTTTGTTATTAAACTGAATTATGCATAAGGCCTTCGTAAATTCAGAGACGAAACTGACTAAGTCTATTTATAGTTTAACGCTAAAATTAGCAAATATTAATTTAGCACATAAATTAGACCAAACTAAACTAGCACTTAAATTGGCATAAACTAAATCAAATCAAACTAAACTTGCACACAACCAGAACTAGCAATATATTAATCATCAAATCAACACAAACCAAACTAAAAGACCCCAAAATTAGCATACATTCCACATCAACTTGAAAATTACGTATATAAGTATATAACTAACAAAATCAAACTTGCAAGGATCGACCCAATTAATTCTTAAACCAAAATAGCATCAATTAATCACTCAACCAATCCAAACCAAATTAAAGTGCCTAATTTAGCATAAATAAATGCATATTAAAAGAAACTAAAACAAAACAAATATGTAACTGTTAAATTACGAGTCAAACCTTCAACCTTGTCTCGTATCGACTTTGTTTTTAACTTTGTTTTTGAGATTGATTTTATCAACCAACTTTCATTATATATTTGATCATATCTTTTAACTTATTTTATGTAATTGAGGACTAAACACTTGCGAAATGAAAGTTTAGTGTAAAACCAATAATTAAATAAGAGTTTAAGAATTAAACACAAGTATTTAGTACATGTAAACAACTTTTTTTCTTAAGAGCACAAGATGTCGTTGGAGTCATAGGTCAGTGTTATAGTAAAATGTGCTGTCATTTTAGTTTTTTCTCTTATAACTTAACCCAAAAACACACTTCACTCTATCACACTCAAGTTATAGGACACCTTATGACTCACACATAATTTAATAAAACACAAATACAACAACAAAAAATTAAAAAGAAAAAAATAAAATGCCATGACGTGGCTGGTAATCTGGGTGCCAAGGTTCACAACTTAAGAAAAGGTGTGCGGTTGGGTTATAGGTCCGCGTTATACGGCTATAACGGTCCTATAACTCACAGTTAGGGGTGTCAAATGGGTCGACCCGACCCGACCCGAACCCGACCCGAACCCGATAAGGCCTTATAGGGTCGGGTTGATTCGGGTCCAACTTAGCTTATCGGGTTTATCGGGTCAACCCGATAAACCCGATAGCCTTATAGGGTCGGGTCGGGTTAGGGTTTTATCGGTTTATGTGTAGGGATGTCGGGTTAGACCCGACCGACCCTGGACCCGAACCCGATAACCCGATTTCTTATAGGGTCGGGTTGCGGGTTATATTTCTAAAGGTCGAAACCCGATTCAACCCGACCCGATAGAGGCTTATCGGGTCGGGTTGACCCGATTGACACCCCTACTCACAGTACCGGGTGCTCTCAAAGTAAATTTGGCATGTAACATTTTTTTACTCAATTAACCCAAAAGAATCCTATTTGCCTACACATTCTGTCCAAAACTCTCAAGACATAAACCTGAGCAGCACATCTTCGTTTTCCCATATATTCAGCAACTCATTTACACTTCACAAAAGCAAAGAATAAACAACACATTCCCATGGGCCCCACTAACCGCCAACCCATCATCTTTAAATTTGCTTCAAAACTCACAAACCCAAACACAAAATCTTGATATTTCCTTAAATATCAAGAAAAAAAAGATACCATCTTTTTTGGTTTTTGACAATAAAGATTTCCATTTGGCAAGTATTTTTATATTGGTTTTTTGTTAGCTCAAATGGGTAGTGTGTGTTTTTGGGTGGTTTTGTTTAGTTTAAGTTTTGGACTCATTTTTGTGGATGCAACATGCGAAAATGGGCGAGTTTGGATTGATGGTAAAAGTAAGATTGCTGAAACTGATAGTGATTTTATATGTGCAACAATGGATTGGTGGCCACCTGAAAAATGTGATTATGGTACTTGTAGTTGGGGTCATTCTTCTCTTCTCAATGTGGTAACTTTTTCTTTTCTTTTTTTCGACGTACTTTATGGTATTGGATAATCAGTTTTTTGAGTGTTTAATGTTAAATGCTGAATGATGAATAATACTGTAACTTGTAACATGAACCTTACTATACTCCCGAACTAATTATTTTAATTTTCAAATAAGCAGATTAAATGTGACTTAGAACGTAATAACGAGATAAGAAGCTCAAAAAACAACCCCAAGTTCCTTGTGATGAGTAACATTGTTTACGATAATTCCAAACATATGTGGTATTTTTATTTATGGATCATGATACAAGTATATTATTGATTATAGTGGTTGCTAAATTTAGAAACCAGCAAATGGATATGAATATATATATGATGTACAAATGTCCAAAGTCTAGAGCGACTATTATGGGCTAGGACAAATTAGATGTCTTTATATATCTTATTCTCGTTCTTAGATTTTTTTTTATTATTTTTTTTTTTAGAGGATATCATTGATTGACAATGTGTTATTTCCATGCATTTAGTTGATCACAATAAGTAAAATGGGCCTACAAAAGGTAGTTCATTTTCATGACAAAATTGGTAATCTTACACCACATGTCTAACAAATTCAAATGACTATTCGTATGTCGGTATATGAATGACCCATCAACGAATATATTACGGGTTCAAGTCTCACTTGGGACATTTGTAAGTGTGTAAGTATTATGTGAGATAAGTGATTTAGGTGCGAATAATTTCCGTTCTAGAAATATATAAAATTATGTCTAATAACTATAACGATTATATGAAATACACCTTTTATTTTGAATATATATATATATATATATATATATATATATATATATATATATATATATATATATATATATATATATATATATATATATATATATATATATATATATATATATATATATATATAGGGTAAAGTTAAAATAATAAGACAAATATCCGTAAAAGAATAAAAAGATTTGTTTTTTAAATTCTTCAAAAATTCCACAAGATCGGGTATGTTGGTGCATAAAACTTTTGTGAAAACATTTTTTATAATTTTGAGTTTTGATACGTTTTTTTAATGCATAAAAAAACGAATTTTGATCGCAGAAAAAATTTTGATGCACAAAATTTTCAACTTGTTTTAGTTAGATGCGCAATGTTATTTTGATGAAAAAAGTCAAAAGAAGTTGGGTGCAAAAACCAATTTTTGATGCACAGAAAAACGATTTAATGCGTAAACGTATTTTTTCGGAAAAAATATCCACTTTTAGAAAAAAAGTTTTTCACAACTTTTTCATGCACCCTCATACCCGATCTTGTGAAATTTTTTGGAATTTTTCGAGAACTTTTTTTGAAAAAAAAATCTTTTTATCTTTTTACTGGATATATGTCTTTTTATTTGATCTTTATATATATATATATATATATATATATATATATATATATATATATATATATATATATATATATATATATATATAGTTAGGATCAAATAAGAAGATTACTTAAAATAAGAAAGAATAAGAAGAACTATAACCGCAAATCCGATATGCACCGACCTAAATTAGATGCATCCCTATAATCTTAGATGCATTATAACGCACCATAGTGTGTTTTCTAGCTTTTGATCAGATGCATATACGTATATTAGATGCATTTCACGATTTCTCTTATTTTTGGTTCCTCTACACGTGCTGAAATCATGAAAATCAATTTGCACCATCTATACATCAAATTAACTTTCGAAACTCAAGATGTTGCATCTATATGAATAGTAATGCATCTAATGCAAGTCGTTGCATCTCAAATGCATGGTTTTGGTCACTTCTCACCACTTCTTATTTTAATTTACTTCTCACTAGATCCCTACTATATATATATATATATATATATATATATATATATATATATCAATGTTGCAAAAATCGTGAATCGGTAGTCGGGCGGTCGACCACCCTGCAGCAAGTAATCGGTCAAGGCGAGATTAATCGGTGATTAATCGGATTGACATTTCCTGCAAGTTTTGGGTATTTCTGGAGACCAAACTAAAAATCTTAACTAATTTCAAGCCTACTATGTTTCTAAATCTCAATAAAATGCTCCAATTATGATTATGAGGCTCTAGGGATGAGCATTTCGAACCGAATCGGGAACCGTGTACGTACCGATCCACCGATTCTTGAAATACGGTACGGTACCAGGACTACGAAATAAGGTGAAAAAAAATCGGGACCACTAATTCGGTACGGGACCGGTACCAAATCGGGAAATTCTCGAAAAAAAGCGGGAAAAACCCGATTTCCGGTGCCGATCTGCCGATACCGATCTGCGATATCCGAATCCCGTTCGGTACGGTACCGGTACCACTAATTTATGCTCAGGAAAAAATCGGTACCACTAAATTCGTACGGGACAGGTACCGTCCTCATCCCTATGAGGCTCATTGTGCGTTATAAGTGAAATAAACGATCCCCATTGTGCGTCATAAGTGAAATTATTATTTTTCTAAAGTTGACCGATTCAACCGATTTTTGACCGATTCGGCCGATTTTTAACCGATTCGGCCGATTTTTGACCGATTTTTGGCCGATTTTTTTACCTGACCGATTTTTTGACTGATTTTCAAAATTCTACAAGGTGTATGGCCGATTACCGATTAATCGGCCGATTTTTGCAACAACTGATATATATATATATATATATATATATATATACGTATATATATATATACGTATATATATATATATACAACACGATATATATATATATATATATATATATATATATATATATATATATATATATATATATATATATATATATATATATATATATATATATATATATATATATATATATATATATATATATATATGCAAATTTGAGTTTCTCAAGCCGAAACAATTTTTTGTTCTATGCAGGATTTAAAAAACAAAATTTTCAGGAATGCCATCAAAGGTGAATAAGCATGATTTTCCCTATAGTTTTATTATTTTATCAATCTGATCTAAACTAAATTGTATTTCTTGAAATATTATGTAGCTTTTTCACCATTAAAGATAAGATTAGGAGGCACATTGCAAGATAAAGTTATCTACCAAACCAAAAATAGCAATGAACCTTGCAATCCCTTTATCAAGAACACATCTGCATTATTTGGTTTTTGCAATGGCTGCTTACCTCTATTCAGATGGGATGAACTAAACAAATTCTTTAAAGATACACGGTAACCACATAAAAGAATCATTTTTGTTTTTAGTTTTTTCGTCCTTTTGGGTTTATAAACGTCGATTTTCTTCAGGGCCGTATACACTTTTGGACTAAATGTTCTCATGGGAAAGACGGTGTTAGCGAATGGTTCTGCAGTTGGAGCTTGGGACTCGACCAATGCTGAGACTTTTCTACGTTATACGGTCAAAAAGAACTATAGTGTCTACGGTTGGGAGCTTGGTACGTGAGCCAATACACTTTATTCAAGCCACTAAATCGATGACATGCCGGGCTTAAGCTCAAATTGGATACTTGAATCGTTCAAAATGTCTTGAAGTGCATAAAACCTCCTAAACCACATTATCAAGTGCGAGTGTAGACTGTTATTCTAATCATATGTAACACAATAAAGATTTATGAAGCTTTAGAAAAATCGGACAAACCGCCTGACCCAAACAACTTTGACTAGTTACCCAACCTACCCATTTTGCAACACTAAATATTTGAGTATTAATGTATTAGCCAACATTTAGGCTTGCATATACCATCCGTCTTATAAGCTATGTTTCTAACAGGAAATGAGCTGAGTGCAACTGGAATTGGAGCAAGTATATCAGCATCACAGTATGCCTGCGACACAAAGACCCTCAGCGACATGTTGCGCCGTGTTTACAGCTCTACCAAATCTAAGCCACTGATCATCGCACCAGGTGGTTTCTTTGATAATTCAGCTTGGTTCATGGAATATCTTAACAAAACATCCAAGACCCTCAACGTGATATCTCACCACATCTACAGTCTCGGTTCAGGTATCATTCTTAGCAAAAAATCAAAACGAACTTATCTAATCGTTTGGATTTGCGTTTTAGAAAAACATATTCTGCTTCTGAGTATGTGATTATTATGCACTTAGTTTTGGATAATGAGTTACAGATGAACGAAACTGATTTTTAATTGGTAAAATAAAATTGCAAATTCTCCCATACTTGTGTTTATTTTCACAAGGGTCCATTATTTCTATCAGGTGTCGATAAAAACTTAACCGCAAGAATACTTGATCCGTCTTATCTTGATGGGGCTGGCGATCCTTTCAAGCAACTTGAATGCACACTCAACAAATCTACAACGTCAGCGTCTCCTTGGGTTAGTGAGGCTGGTGGGGCTTACAACAGTGGCCAGAATAATGTTACTAATGCATTTGTGTTCAGCTTCTGGTAAGGGACACAAACGGCAAACCCTAGAAAGTAGAACTGTTAATGCATACGCTACAACTTTTTATGCATACCGCACTAATGCAGGTACTTGGATCAGCTTGGAATATTGTTTGTTTATGACACAAAAACATATTGTAGACAAACTTTCATAGGAGGAAACTATGGATTATTTAATTCTACTACCTTTGAGCCTAATCCAGACTAGTACAGGTTCATAACTAAAGTTTGACTTTGACTTTTGAGGTCAAATGCTTCTAAAGATCATAACACAAATGGGATTATCGTTGTTTCTTACCAGTGCGCTTCTTTGGCACCGGTTAATGGGGACAAAGGTTCTATCAACTCGCTTTAAGGGCACCAAGAAAATACGCGCTTATTCACATTGTGCCAAAAAATCAGTAAGTTTGCTACATATTATTGGCCATTTCGACCCGTTTACTTAACAAATTATTCGTATACAGACTAAAAAAAGGACAAAAAAGTGTTGGCGGGTCAACCAACCCTTTTCGACATATACTAACTTGTCCGGTGTTAACCTTCCCCACCTAATTTTGACCAGACTTGATGCTTTTATCTGAATTGCAGAAGGGAATAACGATATTACTCATGAACCTAGACAATACAACTACCATTGACGTAAAACTATCAGTCAATAAAACTTGGAGGCTACACAAACACAGGTCTCGTTCACATCATCAGCTCAAAACAAATCAAACTCATTCAGAATCAAGACCTACAAAGATGAGAAAGACAAGAATACGAACACGACAAGAATATCATTTGACCCCAAAAGACGGAAACTTGCATAGTAAGGTGATGATGTTGAACAGAAAAGTATTGACAGTAAATTCAGCTGGTCGCATTCCTTCATTGAAACCTTTGTATGTAAATTCATCAAAGCCGATAAGTGTAGCTCCCTATTCAATAGTATTTGTACATATCCCGCGTTTTAGGTTACATGCTTGCATTAGATAGGTGGGAATATACTGGAGTTGAGTCGAGAATTAACTCCAATTGGGATACAGAAATTTATACCACATTGGTCATAAAAATGTAATAACACGTATATGTGTTCATAGTGAAAGTTCATAAATGAATTATTCAGCTCAAGATTCATGAATATAAGTTGTTTATAGCGAAGTTCTCGTGGATGCAATGTTTTAACATATGAATAATGACAGTAACAAAATGTAGCTTGGTGAGGCTATATTAATAGTTCAACGAGCCCTCATGATTTGAAACTCGAAGAAGCAAGCTCGGCTCGTTCGTATCCTAGTTTCAAAATTACACACCGAAAAAATTATTATAAAAAATCCGACCTGCCGGATTCGAACCAGCGACATAAAGATACCAGTTGAACAACTACAGTCTTCCGCTCTATCCGCTGATCAAATCTGGCTCACACAATTTCTAAACAGAACACGCAAGACCCTTAATGTGATCTCTCACCATATCTACAATCTCGACTCAGGTATTTTATCCAACTTAAGACAACAGATGCACAAAACATTCTTTACCAACTCCTATAATGATCTAAATCAAAAATTTAAATTTCTGTGACATTATTATAGGGGCTGATAAAAACCTAACTGCGAGAATTCTTGACCCGTCTTATCTTGATGGGGCGATTGGCACTTACAAGAAGCTACAATCCATCCTCAAAACTTCTAAATCTCCGGCGTCTGCATGGGTTAGTGAGGCGGGTGGTGCTTACCAAAGTGGCCAGAATAATGTTTCTAATGCATTTGTGTTCAATTTACGGTATGAAACAACAATCCCGAAAGTAGAACTATCAAAGACCACGGTACAAGTATTCTTGCTTAAGCTAGAACTATATTTTGACTAATGCGGTACTTGGATCAGTGGGAATGTCATCTGTTTATGACACGAAAACATATTGTAGACAAACTTTGATTGGAGGAAACTATGGTTTGCTTAACACTACTACTTTTGAACCGAATCCAAATTACTACAGGTTTATAACTCAACTTTGACATTGACTTTTGAAGTCAAAGAATATGAAAGATCACCACTAAAATGGGATTATGTTTTTTTACTAGTGCGCTACTTTGGCACCGATTAATGGGGAGTAAGGTTCTATCCACAAGCTTTTTGGGCACCAAGAAGATACGCAGTTATGCACATTGTGCTAAAGATTCAGTAAGTTTCCTACAAGACTTAACTTGACCCCCACATGTCACCCTGATAGAACCTGATTTTTGACACTTTGGTTTGTGTATTGCAGAAGGGAATAACGATATTACTGATAAATCTAGACAATAGCACTAGCATTGATGTCAAATTTACGGTTAATAGTACAAGACCTTCATGTTGGGATTTGATACTCATAACAATTATATAAATCAAATAACATCATCAAAGCATGCAGCGGAAGTAAATAGGAATAATATATGTAATTAATTAACCAAACAAGAAACGCGTACCTTTTAGCAATTCAAGAATCAAACGTTGATTAAACAAGAACCAAAAACCCAAAACCCTAACTTTAGGGTTTAATTAATTCGACCCAAAAGAATCGACCACCAAGGAATACACAAGCTCAAGCGTGCTAGTCCTTCGTTCTTGTACACACGTACTAATAGCGATTTGATGTGGAAAAGCTAGTTCCTTAAATCACAAATAAAACCCAACACTTGTTTCTTTGACTTGGAAAATCGAAACCCTTATGGTGAGGGTGGAACCGATCGGCCAAACAAAGAAGGAAGAGAGGAGAAGAGAAATTAGGCTATTGGTAATTCAAGATTAAGTTGTGAATGAATACAAGGAATTGTATTTATAGGTAACTTAACTTGGTGACCAAGTTTGAGTGGGATTGGGTTTGGAATACCCCAACCGATCGGCCTAGTCTTCCAAAAGGAATTCTAGAACCTTCCCGACTTCTAATTTCATCTCTAGTCCCTTTAGTTAATACTTAACGACCGTTAACCAAACCTCGTTAATTATTTAACTATCGTTATGTTTTATTTCGTGACTAATAATTAATAATAATAACGTTTTATATATTATAATTATTTACATCAATTCTCATACGTAATGTGTGCAATCTCGAAGTCTCGAGTTCGAATCCGGACATACTATTATTTAAATATCCATAAAACCTTTCAGCTCCCACTTGGATATTACTAAATATAGTAATGACATTGTTTAGTCTAGCTTTCACTGCAACGCCCCGGATCAAATCGAGTATGGTCTCACGGAAAAACCATTTAATGATTCATCATTTTTACTTATCCTTTTGTTACTAATACTACATTAACTATGAATATGGATCAAGTCATTTCTTAAGTTAACATTCTGTTTCTCGTTGTATTCGATTGAACAAGATTACCAAATCTTACGAGCGTATTCCAGATAGATCTTGGGTATGGCCATACAAACATCTTGTCAACCCTACGAGGGGCCCAAATATAGTATTATGCTTTGAAACAAATTCAAAGGAACAAATTCTCTTGACTATAAACATAACTCATGAACTTTGCAACACTTCCGAAAATAGCCCTTATAACTACAGTTACGGATAGCGTTAGACTATCTTACACAAATGCACTACATTCATATCGGTTATCGGTATCTCAAGTCTGAGGATAAACACTTCATGATATACTTAATGACAAAGATCCATAAAGTATCATCATGTAAAGTTGGGATGAGTCCTATATTCAATTCATTGAACATCATGTGAATCTGGTATGTCCCACGCATCAATATACTTTAAAAGTATATTCTGCCAAAACTCATATTTGTCTTAATTCAATGACATTCCCACATCATTGATCGACAACGGACTATTTAGAATAACATAAGTTATTCACGGATTAAACATGCAAATATAGGATATAATATTAAGAAAATGAAAAATAAACATAAACAACTATTTTATTTCATTAAAGTAATATTTGTTCATAACATCCTTTATCCAAATACTAATCACAGATCTGCATGAAACTACTAGCAAAATGAAGTCCTATCCCATCGGCATGGTCGAGTAAGTTTTTCTTTTGGCAAAGGCTTCGTAAAGGGATCAACTAGATTATCATCTGTATGAACTTTGAGTAGATTGATTTCACCTATGTCGACTTGTTCTCGAACATAGTGATATAGACGAGGAAAATGTCAAAGCGCCCTTCATGACTCGGGCTCATTGGCAAATGTTATTGCCGCAGAGTTGTCACAATACACATTTAAAGGTAATTCGATTGAGGGCATTACTCCGACTCCCGAAATGAATTTCCTAATCCAAACAGCTTCCATCGCAGCTTCGAGCAGACTATGTACTCGGATTCTGTAATAGACATCGCAACCGTTGTTTGCTTCTTGCTCTTTCAGTCAACTGCTCCTCCATTAATGACAAAGACATAACCAGTTTGAGACTTCGTATCATCTTTATCAGTTTGGAATGACGCATCGCAAAAACCTGTAACATCAAGTTCTGCATCTGGATTTCCTCCATACACTAGAAACATTTCTTTAGTAGCCCTTAGATACTTAAGAATGTTCTTACCAGCTTGCCAGTGTTTCACACCTGGGTTCTGTTGATACCGACTGGTGATATTCGTGCAAACGCCACATCGCCTTGTACATCTCACGGCATACATAATAGATCCTACAGTAGAAGCATAAGGAACTTTCTTCATGTAAGCCACCTCTTCAGGTGTTAACGCGGATAGTTTATTACTTAAGCCATGTTCAACTTGCATCGGCAAATATCCCTTCTTGGAATTTTGCATATTGAATCTCTTCAATATTTTATCAATGTAAGCACTTTGGCTTAGTCCAATTAACCGCCTTGATCTATCTCTATAGATCTTGATTCCCGAATAAATCTGCTTCCCTAAGTCCTTCATAGAAAAGCACTTCCCAAGATAAGACTTTACATCTTGCATACTTGGAATGTCTTTTCCCATGATCAATATGTCATCGACATATAAGACAAGGAAAATAACATTACTCCCACTAGCTTTGTGATACACACATGGCTCATCAAGATTTTGAGTGAAAATAAATTTCTTGATCTCTTCATCAAACTTCTTGTTCCATTGCCTTGATGCTTGCTTCAACCCATAAATGGATCTTTGAAGTTTGCATACACGCTTTGGAAATTTTGGATTCACAAACCCTTGAGTGCGCCATATAGATGTCCTCATCTAGGCGACCGTTTAAGAAGGCAGTTTTGACATCCATTTGTCATATCTCATAGTCATAGTACGCAGCTATGGCTATAAGAATCCTAATAGCTCTAATGTGTGCTACAGGAGAAAATGTCTCCTCATAGTCTATCCCAAAAGTTTGAGTATACCCTTGAGCTACAAGAGGAGCTTTATAGGTGTGTGCATTGCCATCCATGTCAGTCTTTATCTTAAAGAGCCACTTACTTCCAACTACCTTAGCATTTGGAGGTAAGTCAACCTCTATCCAGACTTCGTTATCTTTCATGGATTGCATTTCCCCATTCATTGCAATTCGCCATTTTTCCTTTTCAGGACTCATCATGGCAGCTTTATAGTTAGCAGGTTCACCAAGATCCCCTAACATATTTTCCTCAGCTTCTACGTTGAGACATAGCGCTCAGTGCACGCGTAGCCCTTGCGGATCTACGAATGGGAACCACTTCAATCTCGGGTGGAGCGCCCGGACTTTCGGTTCTACTTGAGGTTGGCTAGTGTTCTCGAAGGTGTTGTATCTTCTTGGTCATATTCGGATCATAAACTCTCCCACTGAATTCATGAGATATGAGATCCTTTTCAAGGAATTCTCCATACCTAGCAACAATTATTTTGTTTTCAGGTGGAAAGTAAAAGTAGTAACCCATAGTTTCCTTTGGGTATCCTACGAAGATACACTTAAGAGATCTTTGTTGCAGCTTATCAGCAGAGTCACGTTTAACAAACGCCTCACAACCCTAGACCTTTAAGTAAGACAAGTTGGGAGGTTTCCCATACCACACTTCATAAGGAGTCTTATCAACCTTCTTAGTTGGAACCATATTCAATATGCGAACAACAGTTTCCAAAGCATAATCCCAAAAGATTAAGGGAAAAGTTGTAAGATTAAACATCGATCGCACCATGTCTAGCAATGTACGATTCCTTCTCTCAGATACACCATTTTGTTGTGGAGTATATGGAGATGTGAGTTGCTGGACGATACCACACTCAGCTAGATAATCTTTAAACTCTTGGCTTAAATATTCACCACCTCTATCAGATCGAAGTGCTTTAATCTTCTTTCCTAGTTGCAGTTCTACTTCATTCTTAAAAACCTTAAATGTTTCAAAGACTTCATGTTTATGTTTAAGTAAATAAACATAACCATAACGACTGAAATCATCAGTAAAGGTTAAGAAGTAGCTAGCACCCTTTCTTGACACATGTCTTAGTGGTCCACATACGTCAGTATGTATCACACCAAGAAGAAGCCCTTTCTAAACTATTTGTAAAAGGTTTCTTGGTCATCTTCCCGGATATGCAAGATTCGCATTTATCAAATGATTCATCATTGATGTCTTGCAAAAGCCCATCGTGTTGCAGTTGTTGCATGCGTTTCTTGCCTATATGAGCAAGTCTACAATGCCAAAGAAATGAAGAATCCAAATCACCTTTGATTCTTTATTATTGATGCTAAAGACAGAATTATTTTTATCAATTACATTATCATGCAAATCAATTTCAAACACACCATTTCTTGGAATAACATTAAAGTTAAAAACACCATTTAAAGAAACCGAAATTCCATAATCAGTAAATGCATGAACGAAACCAATATCATTTAACAAGGAAACAAACGACACCCTAATAATGGAAGGTGCGTAATGACAATCGTTTAATGACATTACTAGACCCGAAGGTAAAACTAAATCAAACGTGCCTATAGCTTCAACGACGCATGTGCTCCATTACCCACGTGCAGGTATTGTTGTCCATAGGCAAGCTTCCTTGCTCCTCTAAGTCCTGCAGTGTATTACATATGTGAATACCACATCCAGTATCATATACCCCGGAATTTATTTTATGAGGAAAAGCAAATAATTCTATCATCAAAAGAGTACGAAGTAATCTGGCCACAGTGCAGTATTTTTATACCTCTTATTGCGCAACTCATCAAGGTACAGTGGGCAATTTCTCTTCCAGTGTCCAACCTCGGTGCAGTGATGACAAGCCATATCCTTTTTCGGATTCTCACGCTTCTTGGGAGGGTACTTCTTGGGTTCTTGCTGATAAGTCATAACTTGTTTTCCTTATCAGCTTTACCCTTACCTTTCCCTTTCTTGTTCGCTAGCGGCTTATTAGGCTTAGAAATCCTACCCTTCTAGATGGTCAAAACCGCAGGTGTAGGGGCCTTCTTGGGCAAACCTTTCTCGTAATCAATGAGCATTGCATATACCTCACTGACTGTCTTCCCCGTGCAATGCATATTGTAATTGCGCACGAAACCATCAAACTCCTTGTTAAGGGATCTGTTGATAAGGCCAATTTGTATGTCATTGGGGTAGATATAGTTAAGACGCCCAACGGTCCATGTAACTCATCATTTCCAGGCGTGCTTACAGGTTTCCCTTCTCCTTGCTTGCAACTGTGTAGAGCATCTATCAGATCATACAACTCTACATCACAGGCTTTTCAAACAACCTTTGCAATTCTTCAAGCATGAGATTAGGGAAGTAATTTTCAAACTGCTTTTGCAAGTTTGGATTCATACTCCTGAGCATAATGCAGGCGACCTCATTATACTTGTCATACTCAGTTGCCATGCGGCTCGTGCTTCAGCAGTAGCATCAGTTGCAGGTTCAGGAGGACAAGGCGTAGTCAAATAATTGAGTCTTTTGGCAACCCTCAAGACAATTCTTAGTTGCCGATACCAATCATTGAAATTCGCTACCAGTCAATTTCTCTCGATCAAACATAGATTTGAACGACGAGGCTAGTGCAAGAGATTCAAACTTGAGCCATTTCTACAAAAATAAAAGTTCAAAAGTTAGTACTTTCGATAAGTAAACATTCAAGAAAATAAAATACCCTTTGGTCAATATTCATATTAACCATAGTATTTTCCTTGAATTTTGGATCCTCATTATCATAGTTCCACCACATCAGTTGATCTGCTAGTGGTGAAAGTACAGAATAGGTAATCGTTGAAGAACGATAATTGACAAACAAGTTTTCAATTCCAAAAGGTATGGGATATACAATTTTGCCAAAACAATTAATGCAAAACGTAAGCATGTTTCATCCCATCTTATGCCTTAAGTCATAGGTCTCACTAACTAACTTAATTAAGTTGTCTAATTTAGAAACCGCAAATCATAAAGCTGAGGTCTCACACAACAAAATAATTCACCTCGTTATTGTAATCTAGATCAAGGTCTCACATAACTAAATTACAACTTCAAGTGTCTCATATCATTAGATGGCATAAACTTAAATTTAAAGGGTACAATTTTTGACATGTAATCAAAACTTATGCATAAAGAAGCATGCATACAACTTTATGACATAAAATTTTCGAAAAAACTTACATTAAGATTTTAATTGCTAAGATTGAATCCTACAAAGTTTTAATCGATGCGTTGAGAAACTTACAACTTTGCACTAAGATGCTTCGTACATATAATGGGTGAGCCGTGCGCACTTCTTAATTAACCCCTTTATAGTTTGTTCTAGTGGGTGAGCCGTTCTAACCATTTGGTACAGTCGCATCAATCGATTAAAAGTTCAAGAATAATTCTTAGATAACAAATCAGTTTCGCCATTATTTAGTCTATTTAATTTTCTATTCCAAAAAACCCTTTTTGCTTACTAACATGTCAAACAATTTGTATAAACAAAAGGCACTTTAATAAAAATTAAACACACTCAAATAATATAAACATATAACTAAACAATTTAACATATGTAAAACAATTAGCCACATGCATAATTATTTCAATAAACTCTAATAAACAATTCTAGGCGTAAATAATTGCATACATTAACTAGAGCTTTCACCTACAAGGTAGATGAGCCACATGCATCGACAAGTTGATTGCGTAAGCCAAAGTTAACAATATACCAATTAGCACATAACGAATTTTTATTAGTTATAATTGAGGTCTTCCCCAATTTGATAATTATTAAATAAATAGAACATGTGTGTATCACTTAACAATTAATCGACAAACAATAAACAATACTCCATGGCAAAACATGCATGTTCCACCATGGATTCCGCATAACAATTATCTCCCAAGATACGCATATTACATGGCACATAACAATTATTCATTAATTAACCACATAAAATTAGCATGCAATCCTAGGGTTTCTACAAGTTTTACAAAATTAAAACCTAATTAAATAAATAAAGGGTAATCGACCCTATATATAAAAAATTAGGGTTTCGAATTCAAAACCCTAGAAACCATAAAAAGCATGCATCTAATCATAAAGATTCAATTTTTATGTGTTTCGGTAATTAATTACATAATATTAACGGCTCGTGATGCCACTGTTGGGATTTAATACTTATAACAATTATATAAATTAAATAACATCATCAAAGCATGCAGCGGAAGTAAATATGAATAATATATGTAATTAATTAACCAAACAAGAAACGCGTACCTTTTAGCAATTCAAGAATCAAACGTTGATTAAACAAGAACCAAAAACCCAAAACCCTAACTTTAGGGTTTAATTAATTCGACCCAAAAGAATCGACCACCAAGGAATACACAAGCTCAAGCGTGCTTGTCCTTCGTTCTTGTACACACGTACTAATAGCGATTTGATGTGTAAAAGCTAGTTCCTTGAATCACAAATAAAACCCAACACTTGTTTCTTTGACTTGGAAAATCGAAACCCTTATGGTGAGGGTGGAACCGATCGGCCAAACAAAGAAGGAGGAGAGGAGAAGAGAAATTAGGCTATTGGTAATTCAAGATTAAGTTGTGAATGAATACAAGGAATTGTATTTATAGGTAACTTAACTTGGTGACCAAGTTTGAGTGGGATTGGGTTTGGAATACCCCAACCGATCGGCCTAGTCTTCCAAAAGGAATTCTAGAACCTTCCCGACTTCTAATTTCATCTCTAGTCCCTTTAGTTAATACTTAACGACCGTTAACCAAACCTCGTTAATTATTTAACTATCGTTATGTTTTATTTCGTGACTAATAATTAATAATAATAACGTTTTATATATATTAATTATTTACATCAATTCTCATACGTAATGTGTGCAATCCCGAAGTCTCGAGTTCGAATCCAGACATACTATTATTTAAATATCCATAAAACCTTTCACTTCAAAGACGACGAGTGGAGCAAGAATCCAGATACGTGAAGAATATCATTTGACAGCAAAAGACGGAAACTTGAACAGTAAAATGACGGTATTGAATGGAAAAGAATTGAGGGTAAATTCATCTGGTGACATACCTCCATTGGAGCCTGTGTATGTGAATTCTTCGGAGCAAATAACTGTAGCTCCTTATTCTATCGTATTTGCTCATATCCCACAGTTTACATTGCATGCTTGCAAAAGTTAGACAGGAAAGTATGTACGCCGAGCTGGAATTTTACTCCAACTTGTCATCGAAAAAATATACGCATTGATTATAAAAATGGAATAACACAAATAATTTTATTAACAAGATATTATTCTTCAACTCGAGAATCACCAGATGTTCTTAGCAAAGTTCTCATAAATGAAATATTTTATCTCGAGTTACTAAGAGTGAACAATACAAAATGTAGCACTACAAGCAAGATATACAGATGACGTAAAGCTTGTCATCAAACACAGTGATATTGATCAGTTTACTAGCTACCAAAAGCAATCCAACATTATAATCAAATAGCCACAAGTTATTAAAGCTATTTCACTGAACTCCTTGTATATATCTTTCTAAAATATACGATAGTTTATGCTAAAGGCCTAAGAAACTTAATTAGTTGAAGCGGTTGCAAGACTACAATTGTATATAACTAGCTTCATAGCCCGCCCGGATGGGCGGGCTAGCTTCATAATATTACTTGACGTAGTTTAACCGGACGTAAACATATATCGAAATTGTTAATGTATCATATGTATAAATAATAATGAAAGGTTTAAGAAACAACTGAATTAAATGGTACATATTAATAGACAAAATAAAACTTGTTCATACACAACTTTTGTTATATACCTCGTATTTTCACTGTATTTGTAGAATGTGTATTCTAAAAAAATTATGATGTAGTCAAGGCAAATGTTTACATAGTGTTGATAAGAGATCACCCGACTATCGTCATCATTAATTAACTGTATAAAAAATAGTAAAGTGTAAGAACTAATAGTACTAATAAATATTTACAAATTCCTAAGACAACAAATTCAAATTTTTTGTTAAAGTGTCAAACAACAAATTCTAAGCCATATTTGAATTAATAATTGTTAAAGTAGAGGGACTAAAATGTAACATGGGATAAAAGAAAGACATATAAAAACACTTCGGACTTTGTTTCATCTTCCTTGAAACGAAGCAAGACCTCAAAACCTCCACTAAAAGCAAAAGTGGGAAATCAGATTCTAATATTTACTTCATCGTTTCTCCTATCAAAGTCAAGGTAGTGCCCCACTGGTTATCAAAGTCACAGCTTTTGTTATATACCTCGTAAAAGTATTATTAAATGATGGCTCTTATCAAATGAAGGCTATGAGGTTAAATGAGCTGATTAATTGTCTTCTTCCATCCAAATACTCAAAAGGTATTATTAGTTCTATTAAATACCATGTAGGATATTGCTTCTTGTTTGGATTTTTTGTGATGAGTTAATAAAAAGATGATACTGTTTGGATTTGCTGTGATGACTTAATAAAAATGCAATAAATTGATAATCTTACCCATCCAATTAGGATTATATGATAGTTAGGGGGTGTTTAGGACTGCTTTTGTATCTTTCTTTTGAAAAAAGCGTATTTCTGGATTGCTTATACTTATGGTGGTATCAAGTGGGTGTCCTGCCACTTTGTTGTTTGCACATTGTTTTTTTAATAATCTACTAAGTCGCTTAGATAAGATTCACCAAAACTACGTATAGTATTGTTTTGTTTTTTTTAGTAGTTGTGTTCTATTTGATGCAAAAATAAAAATAAGTAGACAGATAAGAAATAAACCAAACAATAAACTATTGTTAGTCAAGAAAGAAAGACACAGTTTAAATAGCAGGATTACATAATATCTTAAAGACCAGAAATTGAAAAACAATTATGAAGTAGTTAGTTTTATATAAAGGGCAATGCGAATTCAAATACGATATAAGACTTCTTTATAAACGACGTTTGTTGTGGAGTTCGAATAGTTTCCTTCTTTATCGCAACAAAGAACCTTCAATCCGTTCTTGCTCTTGACTCTTGACACCGCCACATATAGTTGTCCGTGTGAGAATACCGGCTTTTGTAGAAAAAGACCAACTTGCGACAATGTTTGGCCTTGACTTTTGTTAATCGTCATAGCGAAACAAACTTGAAGAGGAAACTGTCTTCGGTTCAATTTGAAAGGCATCTTATTGTCTGAAGGGCTAATGACCATACGCGGAATAGCGCAAATGCTACCAACAGTGCCACCGGATATGATCTTAGCTTCAATTATGTTGATCCCCATCCTTAATACCTGAAGCCTAGTTCCGTTGCATAGTCACGCTTTTTGATCAATGTTTCGCATCAACATTACAGGAGTACCTATCTTTAAGTTTAAGGTATGTCGGGGAACACCTGACATCCTTATACCGTTAAGGAATTCATTGTGTATATCGAGTCATCAAAATTCGAATCTGAATCACCAAACAAACAGAGTCGAAGATTAGTATAACTTCTCGTCTCCTTGAATTAAAGAAAGCATCCGTTCATTTATAACATCAACCATTTCGTGTGTTGGCGCTAGAATGGCTTTTTCTTGGAAAAACAAAGGGTTCCATAGGTTTTCTAGCAATTGCGGGTAGGTTTCCTCTATAATTGCACCAACATCATCATCGGACTCTGGAATCAACATGTTATCCGGAAAAGCGACGGTGAGACTCGCCATCATTCTTACCACCAATTTTTCCATCACCGATATCTAAAATCCAATCCGCAAACTCTTGTATTTCCTTTTTTTCGGTTTACGTTGTTCCCGAACCTAACCTCATGTTTCTTGTTAGGTTCATCACCGCGATGTTCCCACAGATCTGGCGTTAATTGTGGCATGCACTACATCCTGTCTGGTGCCATTAGGAATGACAGGGAGAATTTGACGGAAATCGCCACCAAACAAAACCACTTTTCCACCAAAAACCTGATTAGAAGATAACGTCGGGTCTGACCTGCAAATATCTCTCAAAGTCCTATCAAATGCCTCATAACAATGTCTGTTTATCATTGGTGCCTCGTCCCATATTATCAGCTTTGCTTGGCGTATCAAATCAGCGAGGTCGCTATCTGCAGCTATGTTGCACATTGAATCTTCAACTACATTGATCGGTATTGCAAACCGAGAATGTGCGAATCCTTCCGCCTTCCAACAAAAGTGCAGCAATACCGCTTGATGCCACATTCAAGACTATTTCACCTTTTAAACGTAATTCAGCCGACATTGTCTTGTAGAGGTATGTCTTCCCAGTGCCACCATACCCATACACAAAGAACATGCCACCTTTATTTTTGTCAACAAATGCGTCCATAACTTGGCGTAAATACCTTCTGTTGGATGTCAAACTACCGTACATTCTTTCATGTTGGTCCCTTAATTCAACTTTGTTGTAAGCTGTCTCATCATATATCAATCTGTTATACCCTTCCATCGTGTAATCTTGATTCGGATACGGCATGTTTTGTATAGATTTTAAACTCTTGTTGTTACAAAGTAGCATATGTTCAATATAAGTGAGACAAATGTTCATCCTCTGTACGTCTGAAAGCTCCAATCCTGCATTTAAAATGATTATATAAATAATTAAAAAAAAAAACGTGTGAAATGTTTTTTGTATATATTTAAATATGTGGCATCACATATTATGGTTACTATCAGTTTAACTTAACAGCAAATTATATGATACTTAGGGGGTGTTTGTTTAAACATATATGTAGCTTATAAGCTTATTTGTGTTTCGTCTTATATTTCATAAATTTTTTTGGCTCATTTCTAGACTTGTGGGGTTATATAAGTTTATTATGATATGATAAACTTATATAAACAATAAATCTCATAATAAGCCTGAAAATTCGCGCATATGAAATATAATCCAAAATCAAATAAGTTGCTGAAAAAATATATAAGATTAAACAAACACACCCTCATTTAAATTCTTTGAAAAAGGACAAAATACCGGTTCATTCCGCTTTATCGCTCCACATGCAACACGTCCGGCCATGCGTGCCAAGTTTTTCCCATACGATCTCCGGCGAGACATACTATCTGTCATGAGGAGCATGACAAAGAAAAGAACGCATAAATAATCGCCCATTCCCCAATGACTGGCCTCAAGTAGACCATCAATGTACTCCTTATCATCCTGCAAAAGTCCGCGCGCATAGCAAGCGTCTCTAAATGTGGGATAGACAACATCGTCAAAGGTCTTTAGGTGGTCCCATTCCTCCGGACCTCTGACCTTGTTTAGCAATACACGTAAGTAATAAAGCTCGCCCCAAGAAGGGGGCACGTGATGTATACGGCCTAGAGAAAAACCTCTCTGACGAGGTGTCCAAATTCTTAGTTTCTGATTCCATACATAAAATTTAGGGATCTCAACATAAAGCAAAGATCGTGCAAACGCACCAGTCTTGTTTAGATCCATCCATGCTAAAAACTTGGTCTCATTAACCGATGACTTGTCCAGTGCGTAATCAATGCTTTCGGTTTCGTCAAATATGACGGACTGTTCATCCGGCAAATGAAAAGGTAACCGTTCAACGGTCCTATAATGAATGTCGAAGCCATAAATACGCCAAGCCGCTTCACAATTTGAAAGATATCTACAATCATAGAAATCTTGAATCTCGTCGACCTCTTCATCGCCTAAAGCAACAGTAACCCTATCCGGACCCTTGTTTATATACTTGAACAAATATTTAATGGACCCAACCTGGTTGCAACATTCAACATTTATATGCACGGTATCGCCTGAGCAATCCCGGGTTGTATGGGACCACGTAACCGTTATGCAAATCTGTTCCACTTTTCTTGATAGTATTGCCATCATTTCGTCTTCTATATATTGCATAACCATTGTCATCAATGACTGTGGTTTCGTTGAATTGTTTAGGAAAATTCTTGGTACATTTGAAATCAACCGTGCAAGGACAACTTGGATGTTCAGGACCGCATGGGCCATGCATCATGTGATGTCTGTCCGATACGGATCGGGATCCTCATCCTTATCGGGTATTTCCGCAGATACATACTCATCTATCTTTCTTTGTAGTGGTTAACTTATCTTCAGTTTCAAGCCATAGTAATATGTGGCAATGCGGAAGTCCTCTTTTTTGAAACTCAATTGTGTAAACGACTGCCAATTAAAATAAAAAGGATGCGATTAAGTAATAAGGTGAAAAAATCAAACAAAAGCAGGAGTGAATAAAATTAGATCGATGTGTATGGTGATTACCTCCTTTAACACGTCCAAATGTACGTTGATCCTTTAATTCCTTCATGAGACTGTCAAGCTTAATTTTAAATACTCTTGTTATTACATCTGGACGGTCCTCAGATTTCAAACCTTTTTTGGCCATCTCCCGTGCAATCTCAGGCCAATTCGGGTTACAAGTGAAGGTTATGAATAAGTCCGGATAACCATAAAACTTGCAAATAGTCATGGCGTCCAAATAATTCTGCATCATATACCTTGGACTTCCTGTAAATGAGGACGGCAAAATCACCTTTCTACCACGTAATTTAACACCGAGTCTGATGACTCGATAGTTTTGCCAACTTAGAATACGTTTCACTCCTCAGTTCCTTTTCTTTGTTACGATTAAATTTGATCCTTTCAGCTTCCACCATTGTGTATGCGTCTACCAGAAATTGCTGAAACAATCGTCTTCCATTTAGCATCATTGAGAATTCATTTTTCCTGTCAGAAATTTCTTTAGGTAGCTCGTAAATTGATAAAGGTCAGTCATTAGTAATACTAAATGTGCATGTTTTCTGAGATGAACGATACACGAATTTGAATACTTCCTCATCCCGTTTTTAAGACATATGTCCCATGATCACATTGCTATGTCACAAATTTATCTTGAACATTTTGCATTAAAATGTACGTGTAAAACGCCTTTGGCACATGAATACTCAGGTAATCGTATAAGCATAAAATGAAAATATATACTAGAAACAATCAGTAATCTTTTTGCGAGAGATGATTAATAGCTTTGTGAGGCTATATTTATAGTTTGGCAAGCCCTCATGATTTGAAATCGAAGAAGCAAGCTCGGCTAGTTTGTATCCTAGTTTCAAACCAAAAGAAGTATTATAAAAATTCCGACCTGCCGGATTCGAACCAGCGACCTAAAGATAACAGTTGAACAACTACAGTCTTCCGCTCTACCAACTGATCGAGCTAAGGTCGGTTTTGTCTTAATTAATTAAATTTAGATTAAATAACAAAGTTAAACAATGAACAAAATATTAAATAACAAAGCTAAGGTCGATTTTTCTGAGCACATATTTTTTGTGATTAGGAGACCTACTGTGATATTAACGATATTATAAAAATATGATATTATAAAACGGTGATATTAAAAAACCATGATTTTTACGGTGATATTATAAATCCAACCTAAATATTAAGTTTTTTTACATGTAAAAATAAACCGTGATATTAAAAACTCATTATTGTTACGGTGATATTATAAAACTAACCTTGATATTAAGCTTTTTTACATGTAAAAATGAACCGTTATATTAAAAACCGATGATTGTTACGGTGATATTATAAAACCAACCTTGATATTAAGCTTTTTTACATGTAAAAATGAACCGTGATATTAAAAAGACATGATTGTTACAGTGAATATCATGTGAATCTGGTATATCCCACACATTAATATACTTTAAGTATATTCTACCAAAACTCAGATTTGTCTTAATTCAATGATATTCCCACATCATTGATCGACAACGGACTATTTTAGAATAACATAAGTCATTCACGGATTAAACATGCAAATATAGGATATAATATTAAGAAAATGAAAAATAAACATAAGCAACTAGTTAATTTCATTAAAATAATATTTGTTCATAACATCATTTATCCATATACTAATCACAGATCTGCATGAAACTACTAGCTAAACGAAGTCCTATCCCATCAGCATGGTCAGTAAGTTTTTCTTTTGTTAAAGGCTTCGTAAAGGGATCAACTAGATTATCATCTGTATGAACTTTGAGTAGATTGATTTCACCTATTTCGACTTGTTCTCGAACATAGTAATATCGACGAGGAAAATGGCGCCTTCATGACTCGGGCTCATTGGCAAATGTTATTGCAGCAGATTTGTCACAATACACATTTAAAGGTAATTCGATTGAGGGCATTACTCCGAGTCCCAAAATGAATTTCCTAATCCAAACACCTTCCATCGCAGCTATGTACTCAGAATAGACATCACATGGGCGTTGTCCGCTTCTTGCTCTTCGGTCAAGCTGCTCCTCAATTAATGACAAAGACATATCCCGTTTGAGACTTCTTATCATCTTTATCAGTTTGGAAAGACGCATCGCAAAAACCTGTAACATCAAGTTCTGCATCTGGATTTCCACCATACACTAGAAACATTTCTTTATTAGCCCTTAGATACTTAAGAATGTTCTTAACAGCATGCCAGTGTTTCACACCTGGATTATGTTGATATCGACTGGTGATATTTTGTGCAAACGCTACATCAGGCCTTGTACATCTCACAACATACATGATAGATCCTACAACCGAAGCATAAGGAACTTTCTTCATGTGTGCCACCTCTTCAGGTGTTGACGCGCATAGTTCACTACTTAAGCCATGTTCACTTGCATCGGCAAATATCCCTTCTTGGAATTTTGCATATTGAATCTCTTCAATATTTTATCGATGTAAGTACTTTGACTTAGTCCAATCAACCGCCTTGATCTATCTCGGTAGATCTTGATTCCCAAAATAAATCGCTTCCCTAAATCATTCATAGAAAAGCACTTTCCAAGATAAGACTTTACATCTTGCAAACTTGGAATGTCTTTTCCCATGATCAATATGTCATCGACATATAAGATAAGGAAAATAACATTACTCCCACTAACTTTGTGATATACACATGGCTCATCAAGATTTTGAGTGAAACCAAATTTCTTGATTTCTTCATCAAACTTCTTGTTCCATTGCCTTGATGTTTGCTTCAACCCATAAATGGATCTTTGAAGTTTGCATACATGCTTTGGAAATTTTGGATTCACAAACCCTTTTGCGCCATATAGATGTCCTCATCTAGGCTTAACCGTTTAAGGCGGTTTTGACATCCATTTGCCATATCTCATAGTCATAGTACGCAGCTATGGCTATAAGACTCCTAATAGCTCTAATGTGCCTTTCTGGAGAAAATGTCTCCTCGTAGTCTATCCCAAAAGTTTGAGTAAACCCTTGAGCTACAAGACGAGCTTTATAGGTTTTTACATTGCCATCCATATGGGTCTTAATCTTATAGAGCCACTTACTTCCAACTACCTTAGCATTTGGAGGTAAGTCAACCTCTATCTAGACTTCGTTATCTCTCATGGACTGCATTTCCCCATTCATTACGACTTGCCATTTATCTTTTTCGGGACTCATCATGGCGCCTTATAGTTAGCAGGTTCACCAAGATCCCCTAACATATTTTCCTCGGCTTCTACGTTAAGACATAGACGCTCAGTGCAGCGTAGCCCTTACGGATCTACGAATGGGAACCACTTCAACTTCAGTGGAACACTTTCAGGACTTTCGGGTTCTACTTGAGGTTGGCTAGTGTTCGAGAAGGTGTTGTATCTTCTTGATCATCTTCCAGATCATAAACTCTCCCACTGAATTCATGAGATATGAGATCCCTTTCAAGGAAGTCTCCATACCTAGCAACAATTACTTTGTTTTCAGGTGGAAAGTAAAAGTAGTAACTCATAGTTTCCTTTGGGTACCATATAAAGATACACTTAACAGATCTTTGTTGTAGCTTATCAGCTGAGTCACATTTAACAAACGCCTCACAACCCTAGACCTTTAAGTAAGACAAGTTGGGAGCTTTCCCATACCACACTTCATAAGGAGTCTTATCAACCTTCTTAGTTGGAACCATATTCAAAATGCGAACAACAGTTTCTAAAGAATAATCCCAAAAGGATAAGGGAAGAGTTGTAAGATTAAACATTGATCGCACCATGTCTAACAATGTACGATTTCTTCTTTCAGATACACCATTTTGTTGTGGAGTATATGGAGAAGTGAGTTGCTGGACAATCCCACACTCAGCTAGATAATCTTTAAACTCTTGGCTTAAATATTCATCACATCTATCGGATCGAAGAGCTTTAATCTTCTTTCCTAGTTGCAGTTCTACTTCACTCTTGAAAACCTTAAATGTTTCAAAGACTTCATGTTTATGTTTAAGTAAATAAACATACCCATAACGACTGAAATCATCAGTAAAGGTTAAGAAGTAGCTAGCACCATTCCTTGACACATGTCTTAGTGGTCCACATACGTCAGTATGTATTACACCAAGAAGATCAGAAGCCCTTTCTAAACTATTTGTAAAAGGTTTCTTGGTCATCTTCCAAGATATGCAAGATTCGCATTTATCAAATGATTCATCATTGATTTCTTGCAAAAGCCCATCGTGTTGCAGCTTTTGCAAGCGTTTCTTGCCTATGTGAGCAAGTCTACAATGCCAAAGATATGAAGAATCCAAATCACTTTTGATTCTTTTATTATTGATGCTAAAGACATAATTATTTTTATCAATCACATTATCATGCAAATCAATTTCAAACACACCATTTAATGGAATAACATTAAAGTAAAAAACACCATTTAAAGAAACCGAAATTCCATAATCATTAAATGTATGAATAAAACCAATATCTTTTAACAAGGAAACGAAGCGACACCCTAACAATAGAAGGCGTAATGACAATCGTTCAAAGACAGAGTACTAAACCCGAAGGTAAAACTAAATCAATTGCCTATAGCTTCAACGACGCATGTGCTCCATTACCCACGTGTAGGTATTGTTGTCCATAGGCTTAGCTTCCTTGCACCTCTAAGTCCCTGCGAGTGTATTAAAAATGTGAATACCACATTCAAGTTATCATATACCCGGAATTTATTTTATGAGGAAAAGCAAATAATTCTATCATCAAAAGAGTACCACAGTACTAGCCCGCATGTGCCGATTTTTATACCTCTTAGTACGCAACTCATCAAAGTAGAGCGGACAATTCCTCTTCCAGTGTCCTACCTCGGTGCAGTGATGACAACCTGATCCTTTTTAGGATTCTCACGCTTATTGGGAGGGTTCTTCTTGGGTTCTTGTTGATAAGTCATAACTTGTTTTCCCTTATCAACTTTACCCTTACCTTTCCATTTCTTGTTCGCTAGCGGCTTATTAGGCTTAGAAATCCTACCCTTTTGGATGGTTAGAACCGTAGGTGTAGGATCCTTCTTGGGCAAACCTTTCTCGTAGTCAATGAGCATTGCAAGTACCTCACTAAATGTCTTCCCCGTGCAATGCATATTATAATTGCGCACGAAACCATCAAATTCCTTGTTAAGGGATCTGTTGATCAGGCCAATTTGAATGTCATTAGGGTAGACGTAATTGAGTCTCCCAGTGGTCCATGAAACTCATCATTTCCAGGCGTTGGGCTCACAGGTTTCCCGTCCCCTTTTGCAACTATGTAGAGCATATATCGATCATACTCTAGTCACCGGGCTTTTCAAATAGCGAATAAGTTCGAGCATGAGATGAGGGAAGTAGTTTTCAAATTGTTTTGCAAAGTTGGGACCATACTTAGGAGCATAATCTTGGCAACCTCATTATACTTATCATACTCTGTTTGCCATGCAGCGTAGCTTGGCAAGATAGCATTAGTAGCGAGTTCAAGGAGATAAAGTAGTCAAATAATCTAGTCTTTTGGCAACCCTCAAGACAATTACGAGTTGGATACCAATCATTGAAATTTGCGCTACCATCAATTTCTCTCGATCAAACATAGATTTGAACGGCGCAGGCTAGTGCAGATAGATTCGATTGAGCCATTTCTACGAGAAAATTAAAAGTTCAAAAGTTAGTACTTTCGATAAATAAACATTCAAGAAAATAAAATACCCTTTGGTCAATATTCATATTAACCATAGAATTTTCCTTGAATTTTGGATCCTCATTATTATAGTTTCACCACATCGTTGATCGCTAGTGGTGAAAGTATAGAATAGGTAATTGTTGAAAAACAATAATTGACAAACAAGTTTTCAATTCCAAAAAATTATGGGATTTACAATTTTGACAAAACAATTTATGCAAAACGTAAGCATGTTTTATCCCATCTTATGCCTTAAGTTATAGGTCTCACTAACTAACTTAATTAAGTTGTCTAATTTTGAAACAGCAAATTATTAAGCTGAGGTCTCACACAAATGTAAAGATTCACCTTGTTATCGTAATCTAGCTCAAGGTCTCACATAACTAAATTACAACTTCAAGTGTTTCATATCATTAGATGGCATAAACTTAAATTTAAAAGGGTACAATTTTTGACGTGTAATCAAACTTATGTATAAAGAAGCATGCATACAACTTTATAACACAAAATTTTTGAAAAAACTTACTTGTATTTTAATTGCTAAGATTAAATTCTACAAAGTTTTAATCTATGCGTTGAGAAATTTACAACTTTGCACTAAGATGCTTCATACATAGAATGGTTATACTAGGTAGCTCCAATCGAGCATTGTAAAGGGCAGAGGACCGGTAAGCCAATGAAGCATAACCTTAGACATCCTTTCGTGCTGCACTTCTTTAAACCCCCTTTCTAGTTTGTTCTATTGGGTGAGCCGTTCTAACCATTTAGTACAGTCGCATCAATCGATTAAAAGTTCAAGAATTAATACTTAGAAAAACAAATCAATTTCGCCATTATTTAGTCCATTTAATTTTCTATTCATAAAAAACCCTTTTTGCTTACTAACATGTCATACAATATAAACAAAGAAGCATTTTAATAAAAATTAAACAAACTCAAATAATATAAACATATAACTAAGGGCCCGTTTGGTTTGTGGGTTTAGATCGGGTTTGGGTTAGAAAAATGGACCCCATATCATTTTTAATTGTTTGGTAGCATTTGGGTTTGGACTTAATACCAAATAATAAGGATTGTGTTAAAGTAAGGGGGAGTGGTAGGTTTTAAGATAAAAAATGGGACTCACTTTATTTTCTCTCTATCTCTCTCCTCCCACATTTTATATAAATCATTTTTTTAAAATATAATATAATTTTAAATATTTTTCTCTCTCCTACATTAAATTCAAATCCAAATCATAATCAACAACTTTACATTCAAATCCAAATCCTAATCTAAACCCATCTATATACCAAACGGGCCCTAAACAATTTAACATATGTAAAACAATTAGCCACATGCATAATTATTTCGATAAACGCTAATAAACAATTCTAGGCGTAAAATAATGCATACATCAACTAGGGCTTTCACCTACAAGGTAGATGAGGCACATGCATCGACAAGTCGATTGCGTAAGCCAAAGTCAATAGTATACCAAATAGAACATAACGATTTTTTATTAATTATATTGAGATCTTCCCCAATTCAATAATTATCAAATAAATAAACATGTGTATATCAATCACTTAACAATTTAATCAAAACAATAATCCATAGCAAAACATGCATGTTCCACCATGGATTCATCATAACAATTATATCTCAAGATACGCATAATACATGACACATAACAATTATCCATTAAAACCACATAAAATTTGCATGCAATCCTAGGGTTTCTACAAGTTTTACAAAATTAAAACCTAATAAAATAAAATTAGGGTAATCGACCCAATTAAAACAAAATAGGCTTTCCAATTTCTAAACCCTAGAAACCATTATAAGCATGTAAAAATCATAACGATTCAATTTTATGTGTTTCGGTAATTAAATACATCATATTAACGGCTTTGATACCACTGTTGGGTTTTACTAATCATAACAATTACAAAAGCAAGTAAACATCATCAAAGCATGCAGCGGAAGTAATAAGGAATAATATATGTAAGTAATTAACCGAATAAGAATATGCGTATCTTTTAGCAAATCAAGAAACACACGTTAATGTGAATGAGGAACAATAACCAAAACCCTAGCTTAGGGTTTAATACCAATCGACCCACAAAAGTCGACCACCAAGAATAACCCACAAACACAAGTGTATTTGTCTTTCGCTCTTGTACACACGTACTAATATCGAATTGAAGTGAAAGACTAGGTTCTTGATCACAAACAAACCAAACACTTATTTTTGCAATTTGGAAAATTCGAAACCCTTTGGGGAAGGGGTATCCGATCGGCCAAACACAAAAAGAGGAAAAGGAGAAGAGAAATTAGGTTTGCAAGTCACCAAGATTAGGTTACAATGAACACAAGGGGTTTGTATATATAGGTAACTAATCTTGGAGAACAAGTTAAGCCTCCCTTGAGCTTCTCCTTACCCACGACCGGCCTAGGCTCCCAAAGAGGGGTTCTAGATCCTTCTTGTGCACTAATTTCATCTTTAGTCCTCGTAGTTTACATTTAACGACCGTTAGTCAAACATCGTTAAATATTAACTATCGTTAAGTGTTTATTTTGTGACTAATAATTAATAATAATAACATTTGTATATATTAATTATTTAACATCAATTCTCATACGTAATGTGTGCAATCCCGAAATCTCGAGTTCCAATCCGGTCATATGTATATTAAAATATATCCATAAAACCTTTCACTAACTTGACCCGTGTTAACCTTCCCACCTAAATTGGACCAGACTTATGATGCTTTTGTCTGTATTGCAGAAGGGAATAACAATATTACTCATGAACCTAGACAATACAGCAACCATTGACGTAAAACTATCAGTCAATAAAATTTGGAGGCTACACAAACACAGGTCTCGTTCACATCATCAGCTTAAAACAAAGCAAACTCATTCAGAATCAATACCTACAAAGATGAGAAAGACAAGAATACGAACACGAAAAGAATACCATTTGACACCTAAAGACGGAAACTTGCATTGTAAAGTGATGATGTTGAACAGAAAAGTATTGACAGTAAATTTAGCTGGTCGCATACCTTCATTGAAACCTTTGTATGTAAATTCTTCAAAGCGATAAGTGTAGCTCCCTATTCAATTGTATTTGTACATATCCCGCGTTTTAGATTACATGCTTGCAATAGATAGGTGGAAATATACTGGAGCTGAGTTGAGAATTAACTCCATTGGGATATAGAAATTTATACCACATTGGTCATAAAAATGTAATAACACGAGTGAAAGTTCATAAATGAATTATTCAGCTCAAGATTCATGGATATAAGATGTTTATAGCAAAGCTGTAGTGGATTCAATATTTTAACATATGAATAGAGCTGAGCATTATAGACCGCGGACCGGACCGAACCGAGAAACCGGACCGAATGTATTTCGGTCCGGTCCTCGGTCCACCCTTTTTAATCATTTTCAGTGCTCGGTACAGTTCTGTCTTACGAACAACCTGACATTATGCTTTGTTGGAGCGAACCGACCCGACCCGACCCGGACTAAACATTTTGGTCCGGTCCTCCGCCCGGCAGGGGCGAATGTAGGCATTGGCCGCATGTGGCATGTGCCACATATGGATTGGGCCACTGAAGTAGGTATTTTCTATAAAATGTTTTAATTGTACATTGTTTTTAGTGTTATAAAAGAATTTTACTCAAATTCAATTTTGGCTGACAATCGTTCTCGGAAGGTCCACCAATAATGCTAGCCCATTAACTTTGAAAAGAAACTACCTTAGCCCAAATGGTTAATTATCGGCGAGATTTTTGTGGTCCTGTTTAAAAGACGATTCAACATTTCAACATGTAAAAATGCTTGAATGAGATGTTGATAAATTTGGATGCCCATAATCGAATAGGTAATAGATATGTTAATAATGCTCTAGTTTAGTTTGTAGCGTCGGAAAAGACTTATCCATCAATGTGAAATCGTATTTAAAATTCCTGGACATGAATAATGACGTAGCAAAATGTAGCTTGGCGAGGCTATATTAATAGTTCAACGAGCCCTCATGATTTGAAACTCGAAGAAGCAAGCTCGGCTGGTTTGTATCCTAGTTTCGATCGCACACCGAAAAAATTAATATAAAAAAAATCCGACCTGCCGGATTCGAACGAGCGACCTAAAGATACCAGTTGAACAACTACAGTCTTCCGCTCTACCAACTGAGCTAAGGTCGGTTTAGTGCTTGGTTATAAACTCATTAAATCTATATACGCAGTCTCTATATTTTACAGCTTGCTAAACCATTATTAGAAAAACTTAAACTTGGTAAAAGTTGAGCTTATTCAAAGACCATGTTTATTTAGGTGAGGTATATCGTATAAGATTGATCTTAAATTATTTTAGACTTTGACATTGCAACGTGAGAAACGTGTATAGTAGTATGACATGCAAGAAATCTCGCTAGTATATATGTCGTTGGATGAAGTTAATGATGCAAGGAATTCCAAATTAAGTAGGTATTGACTTTATATAACAAGCTACTCCAATAGTTAACGTGAGAAACTTAGTATTGGCTTATGCCTCATAAAGACGAAATTGAAATCATATATTTATACATAAAGTTATATACGTAAGTGAGCATACATGCATATATATATATGAAATTCTTCATTGGGTTCTTATTAGAATAAAACTAACTTTTTGGTTCTTGAAACATTCCTATATTACCATTTAGCAAGATTTCGATCATGGGTTGTTTGTCCCTTCGTACGGTCAGTGTGTGTTTATGGCTGTTTTTGTTTAGTTTTAGCTTCATTCTTGTAAGTTCAAAACGTGAAAATGGGCAAGTTTGGATTGATGGTAAAAGAAAGATTGCAGAGACAGATAGTGATTTTGTATGTGCAACGATAGATTGGTGGCCATCTCAGAAGTGCGATTTTGGTACTTGTAGCTGGGATCATTCTTCTCTCCTCAATGTGGTATATTTCTTTCATTTACGTCTACTCGTATTGTTTTTAGCATTAGTGTGATTAACTTGCAAAAAGAACAAAAATCGAATAAGAATGGCTTAGAAAACAAAACCATATATCATCAAGGGTCTTCTAACTTTGATCAGGTACAATAATTTCATGCTTTGAATATACAAAGCATGTCTAGAACGTTTGCTCGATACAACGAGTGTAAACTGGATATTGATTAGTTGAGTTTGTCTTTCAAAAACTGTATTAGCTAGGTGTATAAAAAGTCATTGGGACTATTATAATTCATAGAAAAATGATACAACACGTAAACTTAATGCTAGACAATTTGATATGTGACTATCTTTAAAGTTGAGAAGAAATTACGATAGATTCATACCCACCACATAAATCCAGATGGCGACATGACTACGTGAGTTCATAGGTGAACCACCCTAAGTTTATAAGTCAAGTTAGGAAAAACAAACTTAATGGCAGTTTTAAATGCTAATGTGGTCCTTTTTATCTTTGATTTTGGACCCCCCCCTCAATTTTTAAGGTGGACAATGAGTGCAACGAATCTTGTAAATGAGTCGGTAAAACACGACATAGTCACACTCTTAAAATGTAATGCTGAAGTGATTTTGATGCAGGATCTTAACAACAAAATATTCAGGAATGCCATTAAAGGTGAACAAATTTTCTTCAATTTTTGTAATTTTTTTATGCTTGTCATAACTTGATATAAAATAAGCTTTTTTAACTTGAAAAACTATGTAGCTTTTTCTCCACTAAAGATTAGAGCAGGGGGCACTTTACAAGATGAAGTTACATACAAAACAAAATATAGCAATGGACCTTGCAATCCATTTACGCAAAACACATCTGCTTTATTTGGATTTAACAAGGGTTGCTTGCCTCTATCAAGATGGGATGAACTCAACAGATTCTTTCAAGACACCAGGTAACCAAAATCAAATAATGTATTCGCTGATTTGTATGTTTTCAGGGGTATAACTGTCTTTTATTTTTAGGGCTGTGGTTACTTTTGGACTAAATGAACTCTACGGCAAGACAGTGCTAGCTAACGGCTCTGCTGTTGGAGCTTGGGACTCAACAAATGCTGAAACCCTAATGCGTTACACAGTACAAAAGAATTACACCATCTATGGTTGGGAACTCGGTAGGTCAAATCCATCAGCTCAGCCAGTGAGCTGAGTTATTATTCTCCTTATATCCATCATGACTTACAGGTGACACTTATAATAGGAAACGAGTTAAGTGGACGTGGAATTGAAGTAAATGTATCGGCATCACAATATGCAGTCGACTTAACGACCCTCAGCCGCATGATGAACCTGATTTACGAAGACATTGAACCTAAGCCACTGATCATCGCACCTGGAGGTTTTGTCGATAGAACATCCGCTGATCAAATCTGGCTCACACAATTTCTAAACAGAACACGCAAGACCCTTAATGTGATCTCACACCATATCTACAATCTCGGCTCAGGTATTTTTTCCAACTTAAGACAACAGATGCACAAAACATTCTTTACCAACTCCTATAATGATCTAAATCTAAATTTTAAATTTCTATGACATTATTATAGGGGCTGATAAAAACCTAACTGCGAGAATTCTTGACCCGTCTTATCTTGATGGGGTGATTGGCACTTACAAGAAGCTACAATCCATCCTCAAAACTTCTGAATCTCCGGCGTCTGCTTGGGTTAGTGAGGCGGGTGGTGCTTACCAAAGTGGCCAGAATAATGTTTCTAATGCATTTATGTTCAATTTCTGGTATGAAACAACAATCCCAGAAAGTAGAACTATCAAAGACCACGGTACAAGTATTACTGCTTAAGCTAGAACTATATTTTTCACTAATGCAGGTACTTGGATCAGCTGGGAATGTCATCTGTTTATGACACGAAAACATATTGTAGACAAACTTTGATTGGAGGAAACTATGGTTTACTTAACACTACTACTTTTGAACCGAATCCAAATTACTACAGGTTTATAACTCAACTTTGACATTGACTTTTGAAGTCAAAGAATATGAAAGATCACCACTGAAATGGCATTATGTTTTTTTACTAGTGCGCTACTTTGGCACTGATTAATGGGGAGTAAGGTTCTATCCACAAGGTTTTTGGGCACCAAGAAGATACGCAGTTATGCACATTGTGCTAAAGATTCAGTAAGTTTCCTACAAGACTTAACTTGACCCCAACATGTCACCCTGATAGAACCTGATTTATGACACTTTGGTTGTGTATTGCAGAAGGGAATAACGATATTACTGATAAATCTAGACAATATCACTAGCATTGATGTCAAATTTACGGTTAATAGTACAAGACCTACAAAGACGACGAGTGGAGCAAGAATCCAGATACGTGAAGAATATCATTTGACAGCAAAAGACGGAAACTTGAACAGTAAAATGACGGTATTGAATGGAAAAGAATTGAGGGTAAATTCATCTGGTGACATACCTCCATTGGAGCCTTTGTATGTGAATTCTTCAAGCAAATAACTGTAGCTCCTTATTCTATCGTATTTGCTCATATCCCACAGTTTACATTGCATGCTTGCAAAAGTTAGACAGGAAAATATGTACGCAGAGCCGGAATTTTACTCCAACTTGTCATAGAAAAAGTATACGCATTGATCATAAAAATGGAATAACACAAATAATTGTATTAATAAGATATTATTCTTCAACTCAAGAATCACCAGATGTTCTTAGCAAAGTTCTCATAAATGAAATATTTTATCTCGAGTTACTAAGAGTGAACAATACAAAATGTAGCACTACAAGCAAGATATACAGATGACGTAAAGCTTGTCATCAAACACAGTGATATTGATCAGTTTACTAGCTACCAAAAGCAATTCAACATTATAATCAAATAGCCACAAGTTATTAAAGCTATTTCACTGAACTCCTTGTATATATCTTTCTAAAATATACGATAGTTGATATGCTAAAGCCTAAGAAACTTAATTAGTTGAAACGGTTGCAAGACTACAATTGTATATAACGTTTCTTTAGGTAGCTCGTAAATTGATAAAGGTCAGTCATTAGTAATACTAATTGCATGTTTTCTGAGATGAACGATACACGAATTTGAATACTGTTTCCTCATCCCGTTTTTAGGACATATGTTCCATGATCACATTGCTATGTCACAAATTTATCTTGAACATTTTGCATTAAAATGTACGCGTAAAACGCCTTTGACACCTGAATACTCAGGTAATCGTATAAGCATAAAATGAAAATATATACTAGAAACAATCAGTAATCTTTTTGCGAGAGATGATTAATAGCTTTGCGAGGCTATATTTATAGTTTGACAAGCCCTCATGATTTGAAACTGGAAGAAGCAAGCTCGGCTAGTTTGTATCCTAGTTGTTGGAAAATTGGTTGGCAAAAGTGACTTTTTACCAACTTTGGATACAATTATCTATATGTATATGTCACATATATGAGTAATAGTTTGTAGGTTCGCGTTCTCCTCGAAGAGAGCTTCGCAATAAGCCTTTATGTGTCCAAAATAGAGTTGATGTGAATGAGATATCGGGTCTTAAAGTTAGGCATTCGGTGAACCATGCCTAAGAGGAAAAGTAGTTTATTTTCAATCCCACATCGGTTGGGATGAGTAAACTTAGAAGGAGTCTATTGTGTATAAATAGAGGCCCTAATTCCACAAGTTTAACACACATCAAATCAATAGTTATTATTGATTTCCAACATATGGAATACGCATCTCTTAAGATGAAATTCTTGGCAGTTTAGTTAAGTCCGACGATTAACTACTTGTTTTGTTTGTTTGTACCACAGGAAGCGGGCGAATCTGTTTTAAGGGAAGCGTGTCAAACACGTGCCTCGGCTTTTAGTGCTTCTTTGTTGATCTTTATTTGGTGATCAAGTAAGTCTTTTGACTATTTTATTATTTTATTTAATTATCGTTTATCTGCTTACATTGTGTTTGTATTTAATTTTCTGTTATTTATTTCTTTATTAATTTTATTTATTGTAATATAGATTTTATTAATAAAAAGTGTTCTGTTTCCCTACAGTCTTAAAAGCAGTTACGTGTAGCAGAATTAAAACACTTTATTAAAATCGATTTATATAATTAACAGATTTTATACAAAGCTGGTTTTTCTGAAACCAAGATTGAGTTTCTTTGAAAATCAGTTTTATAACTAAGCAATTTTAATTAACTTGATTTGGTATACAGATTTATAAGCGATTTTATAAGGTTTATTGAATCAGTTTATATTGAAACCATGATGAGTTTCTTTTCAAAGCGATTTATTGCATATGTTATTGTTTAAATCTGGATATTGAAACCAAGCTTGTGTTTCTAGGAATCATATATGGTACAAGTTTACATAAACCATGTCGAGTTTATTAGATACCATATTGTTTTAGCAGTTTTTAAGCTGTTTTAGTGTTTATATATTCACAAGTTAGCGATGGTAACATAATTTGTGACCTAGTGAATCTTGCGAATGTAATTTGAATTGTGCCAATTACTAACATGGTTAAATATCATGATGAAATCAGATTCATTGAAACCAAGTGGAGTTTCTTTGAAATAAATCTCATAAAATACAAGTTGTTATTTTATTAGATTACTAGAACGTGTTTATTGAAACCAAGATGAGTTTGTTTTAAACAAAATCTGATAATAGAAGTTGTTATCATATTTTGTGGAAAAATTTCTTTGACTTGTTTAGCTTATTTAAACCGGAGTTGAGTTTAATTATAAACTAAATATAGTTCTTGACACTTTATGCATTTGAAAGTAGATCTATAGAAACCTTGTTGAGTTTCTTTGAAAGAGTAAATCTATTTTGAAACCTTGTCGAGTTTCATTGTAGAATTATACCATGTGATGCTGATCTATTAAGATATTGTTAAGGATGATTAACAAAATCATATTACAAATTTGTTTTTGTTTCAAAACGTTATGTAATATGCGATATTGTTTAATTGTTTAATCGAAAGACTTGTTTAAAAGCGGTTTTGTATAATGGATCTTACAGTAGTGTTTTAAACAAAATTTGATGTTATCGTGTTTGTTAAGAAACACTTTGTGATATAGCAAGTTGTTAATTATTCCAAATTTAGTGTTACACTAATAACGGAATATTAACAGAATGTTCGGAATGTCATGAGTGACATCTAAAAAAAATCTGCTCCCGAACTTGATGAAAGGGAGACCGATACTCGAGTTATGTGTACGGTAGATGCTTTAAAACATTTAGATTTTATGTGCCATAACTATGGGTTAAATGGCTTGAATGAAATGAAAATTGTTGCCAAGGCGGGATCCGACATTAGAAAATGGTGGATTAACACTTGGGCATCATGTAATGAGTATGATGATAAGAGTTTGGTTAACTCTTTCAAAGTAGGAGAAAATGGAGAGATGCAATCTATGGGCAACTCTATAACTGCTAATAGCAAGGGAAAAGAAATGTGATGTTGAAATTCACATGTGGAAAAGAGCTTAAGTGAACCAACATGTTGTATGTGCTAGAGATTCGTAGGAATCTTGTATCCGGATGGTTGCTTAATAAATTTGGCTTTATTTTTATTTTAATCAAATAAAATTGAGTTAACATTGAATAAAATTTTGGTGGTAGGGTTATGCCCTTTATTAAATATTTAAAATTTGAATTTTTTTTGTTTTAATAAAAATGAGTATGAATTCAGCTTATTTGATCTTTTGAATGTATAGCATGGCCAACTCGGACATGTTAATTTTAACTCAATACGTTGTTTAATTAAATAAATGAACACGGATTACAAAAGTAAAACTTATGTTGAAGCCAAATTGACAAGATTGTCTTTTCACTCGGTTGACCAAAAATTAACCGAACCCTTGATTCACATAGTTTATGTGATTTGGAATCGATACCTACAAAGGTAGCAATTAGGTACATCATCGTAATTGTTGATGGTAGTACAAAATATTGCGACTTTTACTTACTTGAGAGTAAGAATATAGACAAGATTGATCTATACAAATAAGTTGAGAATAAACTTATTATCGAAAACAAGCGGTTCAAGTGATATTGGAGGTAAATATGTGTCTTCAGTTCATGTATGTGCTAAACATGGAATAAGACATAAATTTATTGCTCCTTATACACCACAACATAATTGTTGATAGGAAAGAACCGTGCCTTAAAGATATGGTTATGCCATGTTGTTAAAGTCATGGTTTAAGCCATGGCATGTGGGGGAAAGCGGTTTTATTGGCTACTTATCCTTTAGATAAGATCCTCTGTAAGGAAAAGAAGATAGTTTTTATGAACTATGGATGGGAAGAAAACCATCCTATAAGTACTTACGAATGTGGGGGGTGTCTATATGTGCTTGACACCCAAGATTCAAAATATTGGACCTAAAACTGTGGTTTGCATAATTTTGGATATGCTCATAACAGTAGTGCTTATCATTTCTTTGTATGTGATTCGGAAACGATGAATATACACAAAGATACGATAACCGAATCAAGTAAAACTTTCATTGTATGAAACCGTGTTTCCTTGATTATTAGAGGAGAATGGATGTTCATCTAGGCTTGGTGGTAAAGTTGTCCATGATGAGAGGCAACTAAATGATGAAGTCCTTCTTGATAAGAGACATCAAAAGAGTTGATAATGATCTCCAAGATGAGAGACAAGATCAATGAGGAAAAGAGGTTGAACCTAGAAGAAGCAAAAGGGCAAGAACCGAGAAATCGTTTGGACCCGATTTTGTTTCTTTTATGGTTGAAAACGAACCTACTTCATACCGAGAAGTGATTACTTCCTCGAAGGGCCTCAATGGAAAGAAGCCATTAAAAGTGAAATAGATTCTATTTTACAAAATCATACTTGGGAGCTCGTGGATTTACCTCCCGGTTGTAAACCACTAGGCTATAAATGGATCTTCAAGAAGAAGATGAAAGCCGATGGCACCATTGACAAGTATAAAGCAAGATTAGTAATCAAAGGATTTAGACAACGAGAAGGTCTTGATAACTTTGATACATATTCGCATTATTCGCGAATAACCTCGATTAGGATGATACTTGCTATTGCCGCTTTAAGAAATTTGGAAGTTCACCAAATGGATGTGAAAACGGCATTTCTAAACGGAGATTTAGAAGAAGAAATCTACATGAACCAAACCGAGGGTTTCATGGCTTCTGGACAAGAGAACAAAGTTTGTAGGCTTGTTAAGTCATTATATGGCTTAAAGCAAGCTCTCAAACAATGACATCAATTTTTTTTTCACGTCATGTCAGGCGTGGATTTAAAATAGCGGATGTTTGTGGAAAGAAATAATTGTTGGTATATATGTAATCATGTGTCTATACATAGATGGTATACTTATCATTGAAAGTGATAACAAGATGATCAAATCCACTAATGAAATGTTGGAGTCAAGATTTGACATGAACTACATTGGTTGCTCGATATGGTTCTTGGAACTAAGATCATATGAAACCAAATGGATTTGTTTTGAAGTCAAAAACACTATAAGGACAATATTCTTGAGAGGTTCAATGTGGGGGATTTCGGCCTAGCTAGAACTCCAATGACATCTTTTAAATCTATTTATAATAGAGGTAGAGGTGTTGCCTATTTTGAATACTCAGAGAATATTGGGCGTCTTATGTGTCTAATGACGTGTGTAAGACTTGATTTAGAAGTTAAAATCAAGTTAAGTAAATATACCATTAATTCAAGTGATGACCATTTGAATAGTATTACACAAGTACTATGATACTTACGATATTGCATTTTGGAAGATATCCAACTGCTATCTAATGATAGAGTAATGCAAATATGGATTCTTACATAAAAGAATCTAGATCCACTAGAGCGGATGTATTGACTCTACGTGGGAAGCTGTGTCTAGGAAATCTTGAAAGTATTTCAAACAAACTTTTATAGCTAAATCTATGGTGGAATTTGAATTTATCATTTGAGATAAATTTATAGAATATGTGGATGTCTGCGTTAATTCGTAGAGGACATACCAAGATGGCGTAAACCTGTAACGACCATCTATATAAAGTGTGATAGTCAATTGGAAATTGTGAGCTCATATCACAATGTAAAGCGGTAAGTCAAGACATATCCATCATAGGCGTTGATTGGTGCGACAACTACTCTCAACTAGAGTTATCACGATTGACTACGTAAAGTCAATAGATAATATCGCGGATCCGCTACGAAGGCTTAGCAGAGTTAGTTAGTAAGTCGTCTAAAGGAATGGGACTAAAGCCCTTAAAGGAATGAGTTTATATGAAGGAAAACCTAACCCGGTTGACTGGAGATCCCAAGATCAGGGTTCAATAGGACAACCTAATCATATAAATGTGGGGGAAGTCACGTCAATATGGGGGGAGTTACTTAACATTGTAACTTCCTAGTCCATTCCTATAACAAATGTGACTTGTTGAGAGGTTAAACATATGGCTTTAATGATTCAGGATGAAATCACAAAGTATAATGATTCGAGTTGAAATCACAAAACATATGTTTTTAATGATTCAAGATGAAATCACCTATGTGAGAGAGAATGGGGGGTCGCTTTGAAGGAATTGTGGGGCATAAATCCTAAGAGCTCTTGCAGAACCAGGCTAGTGTTCATGACCATAACGAACATGACTATGAGGACTTGACAATGTTAGGGAGAGTCTTGTGTGAAGTGTAATGTCGTCTACGTAGCAGAGGTGAGTTCAAGGACATCGCGTCTACTCGGATCTAGGAGACTAAGTGCATCTCACAAGGGAAGGTTCAAATGGTCACACCTACCTATCCTTTGCAAGATTCAACTATTGGAATTTCATCGTAATTTTGTGTATTACGACCGATCTCCATTCATGTGGGGATTGTTGGAAAATTGGTTGGCAAAAGTGACTTTTGACCAACTTTGGACACAATTATCTATATGTATATGTCACATATATGAGTAATAGTTTGTAGGTTCGCTTTCTCCTCGAAGAGAGCAATAAGCCTTTATGTGTCCAAAATAGAGTTGATGTGAATGAGATATCTGGTCTCAAAGTTAGGCATTCGGTACCATGCCTAAAGAGGAAAAGTAGTTTATTTTCAATCCCACATCGGTGGGATGAGTAAACTTAGAGAGAGTCTATTGTGTATAAATAGAGGCCCTAATTCCACAAGTTTAACACACATCAAATCAATAGTTATTATTGATTTCCAACATATGGAATACGCATCTCTTAAGATGAAATTCTGGCGAGTTTAGTTAAGTCCGACAATAAACTTACTTGTTTTGAACGTTGTACTGTACCCAGGAAACGGTGGTAGGCTGTTTTAAGGGCGTGTCAAACACGTGCCTCGACTTTTAGTGCTTCTTTGTTGATCTTTATTTGGTGATCAAGTAAGTCTTTTGACTATTTTATTATTTTATTTAATTATCGTTTATCTCTACACGTTACATTTGTATTTAATTTTACATTTATTTATTTATTGTTAATTTTATTTATTGTAATATAGATTTTATTAATAAAAGTGTTACCGTTTCCCTACACTAGTTTCAAACCAAAAGAAGTATTATAAAAAGGGAAGTGATATGTACACAAATAAAAGTGATCCGCACACATAAAATTATCCTTGCTTGACTATTTTTCCCCTATTTACAATTTTCAACCTTTTTTTTTTCTTCTTGAAAACATACAGCTAATCCGGTTTCTACATCTTTTTTCCCGGACCCTTTTTGTCCCAATAACCTCAATTCCACAGCTAAATACCGACAACCTGTTGAAGGTTGTCATAACCCAAGTTGATTACCTTACATAACCCAAGCACCATCACCTCGTTTGTTACCTGCAATCTCGAAGGGGCATGCATACGATCAAACTAAATGTGGTGCTCATTTTTTGTTTATCTTCAATAGAGTGTATATCCTACAATCGGATCCTCCCTGGTTACACTGCAAAGTGCAGAGTTGTCTCTATTCGAATACGGAATTCTTTAGACCTAGTAAGGTAAAGTTCTTCATCTTCAAGCACCAGGCTTAATGAGTTGATTTGAGCTTATCTCTGTACCGAAATCCAAACAACTACAAAAGTCAGTCATACATACGATTTATCCTGCTCTCAAGTTTTTATCAGACGTACACATTATCAGAGCACGTGTACATCTAGGAATTCAATTCGAGATAATTTTATGAACGAAACTAAATTAATTAATCTCGTATGTATTTAAGCCTCTAATATACAATGTCCTTTCATGTATCATAAGCTTGTTGAAGCGTTGAACATATTGATATTGCATGTGAATGTTATTTATGCATGAAATTTTATAAACTCATATAGTCATATTAGATAAATCAAGGGAATGATCACAAAGGCACTGTCAAAACTCAAATGGGTGCATGGACACTGAGATCACATGTCAAATACGAAAACTATATTATAAGTATAGTTAAATAATACACCACCAAAAAATTTTAGACCAATTCATACGAAGAAAAACTCAATTGTATATTTGTCGGTGGTACAGATTAAGATGTCTACGGTAGAAGTGATCGGTAAAGTGAAATGAATTATTAACATCAGTGAGAGAGGGGAGGTGGAGTAAATCACGGAAGGGTAAATTAGAGGGTTAAAATTCAATAAAGGGCATAATAGTCCAATTACAATAATAATATGTGTACGGATCAAAATGATCCGTGTAGATATCAACTCCCTTATAAAAATTCCGACCTGCCGGATTCGAACCAGAAACCAAAAGAAGTATTATAAAAATTCCGACCTGCCGGATTCGAACCAGCGACCTAAAGATAACAGTTGAACAACTACAGTCTTCCGCTCTACCAACTGAGCTAAGGTCGGTTTTGTCTTTATTAATTAAATTTAGATTAAATAAAAAAGTTAAACAATGAACAAAATATTAAATAGCAAAGCTAAGGTCGATTTTTCTGAGCACATATTTTTTTTATTACGAGACCTACTGTGCAAATATGAAAGATGTTACGAAAATATGATATCATAAAACGGTGATATTAGAAAATCATGATTTTTACGGTGATATTATAAAACCAACCTAAATATTAAGCATTTTTACATGTAAAAATAAGCCGTGATATTAAAAACTCATGTTTGTTACGGTAATATTATAAAACAAACCTTGATATTAAGCTTTTTTACATGTAAAAATGAACCGTCATATTAAAACCCATGATTGTTACGGTGATATTATAAAACCCACCTTGATATTAAGCTTTTTTACATGTAAAAATGAACCGTGATATTAAAAATACATGATTGTTACGGTGATATTAACAAATTTATTAAAAAAACGTTTCTGTGATATCAAGATCTGATCTTGACTTTTGTAAAAAGATCAAAATCAGACGTTAATATCACATTACCTTTAACTATGGAAACGATTTTTTTTCAGCGATTCTTACTAAAATATTGTCCTCTTTATTTTTTTTAATTTTTTCAGATTTTTTTGATTTTTTTTAAAAGTTACTATGATATTCCGCACCATCCCTACTTAAAATCCAATCCCCACGTCCGATCCATATATATATATATATATATATATATATATATATATATATATATATATATATATATATATATATATATATATATATATATATATATATATATATAATAAGGGTGAGCAATCCAAGCCGGTCGGAGGAGCAAACAAAACCGAAGCCGGACCGACGAACCGAAGGACCAGCGTTCGGTCTCGGTCTTTATTTCGGTCCGGTCGGGACCGGTCCGGTCCGCGTACAAGCGGATATTTAGCCTATTTGGACGGACGGTCCGGACCGACCACATTCGATCGGTCTCGATCTAGAGTTTTTGACTAACTTCGGTCTCGGTCCGGTCCGATTTTTTAGACCAGTGAGCACCCTTATATATATATATATATATATATATATATATATATATATATATATATATATATATATATATATATATATATATATATATATATATATATATATATATATAGGTTTGAGTTATTATGAAAAGTTTCTTATAATGAAAAGAATGAGAAGGTGTGGAGGTGGCGTATGTCACGCTTTGTACATCATCATGTACCATCACCATACCCCCAATGCCACCCCGCCCCTCCAGAAAAAAATTTTCCCACAAAAAAATTTTTTGGGCAAAATTTTTTCCCGCCAAAAATTTCCTTAATTTTTCTTTGCATCACGTTATAAAGTTCTTGCATCATAAATCATAATTTTAGTGCATTAAGGTTATAAAGTTCTTGCATCACGTTATAAAGTTCTTGCATCACAATCATGATTTTAGTGCATTAATGTTATAACATTGATTTTAGTGCATCATAGTTGATGCATTTAACTATTAACTATGATCGCAGGTAACTTATAATAAAGATGCACCAAGACTTATTAGTGCATTAAGGTTATAAGTTACTGCGGCACAATTATGATTTTAGTGCATTAAGGTTATAAATGACTAGCATCCGCATGTTATAAAGTTATTGCATCACAATCATGATGTTAGTGCATTTAAGGTTATAACATTGATTTTAGTGCATCATAGTTGATGCACCTTTGACTATTAACTTATAATAAAGATTCACCAAAACTTATTAGTGCATTAAGGTTATAAGTTACTGCATCACGGTTATAAAGTTATTGCATCATAATCATAATTTTAGTGCATTATGGTTATAAATTACTGCATCACAATTATAATTGTGATGCGATTATTTATACTTGTGATGCGATAATAAATTTTTTGGCGGGAAAAATTTTTTTTTTTTTGAATTTTGGCGGGGGAGTGGGGTGACACGTATCAGCATGCCTTCAGCATTCTTTTCATTATAAGAAACTTTTCATTTTAACCCTACCCTATATATATATATATATATATAAACCACGGACAAACCAAATTTTAGCAACATAAATACGGAAACTATCTGCTAAATTAAACAAAACATGCATCACGTCGAATTAAATCTTGGTTGAGAGTTACTCCACATCTTTTTGGTTCGTCAGGATGACAAATGTCCATCTCATCACAAATTCGACTTGATTTCTTCCTTCCTTGATTAACACTGATCTTTGAGTAATCTGAATTAATCTTCCAACTTGAATCCAACCAAAAATCAACATGGGAAGTGGAGTAAAATCTAAAAGATATTGTTGTTTGAATGTTGCAGTGGTATAAACAGTGTGAATATGGTGGCAAACAACAAGAGCATGCGAAAATAATGGACCATGTTTGTTGAAATTAATGATGAAACAGGTGGAAATACACACACCGTTCATTATTTTCAACCGACATGCACATGTGGTAAGTGGAAATGGAAAGGTTTCCGTGTTCGCATGCTCTTGTTGTTTCCCGCCATAGAGAAGAAAACCTCTTACCATTATTTAGAATGTTTATACCACTGCAACGTTTAAACAAAAATATCTTTCGGATTTTACTCTACTTCCCATGTTGATTATTGGTTGATTAGAAGATTAAAAGCATTATTCAAAGATCGATGTTAGTTGAGGAAGGAAGAAATCGATTAAGTTAAGTAATGAGATGGACATTCGATCATCGGACGAACCAGATGTGAAGTATCTTGTCAAGTTGGTCACAATAGGTCCGTTATAATGCGAGTCATCAGCCAAGATTTAATCCGATGTGATGCATGTTATGTTTAATTTCTTGTTTAATTTTGCGGTTGGTTTTTTGTTTTATTTTGCAGATGGTTTACGTATTTGTGTTGCTAAACTTTGGTTTGCTCGTGGTTTAATTATTGTGACATTTATAATTATTTATTTATTTATTTAACAATAAGGGTGCAAAATGAAGATTTCAAAAGAAAGAAAAGTATATAGATAAACTATACCGTAAGTTAAAGGTGATATATGCAAAATTTAGATATTTGATTGGTTTACAAATACTAAAACCCATATTTGCATGAAGAAAAAAAGAGACCTGTATTTACAAGCAAAATTAAAAATGACACTATTTATCAAAAAAAAAAAAAAAAAAAAAAACCTTAGAGGTATTTGGGATTGGTTATTGAAAACAGATTATGCATTTTGAAAACGGATAATCTGATAATCAGCTGTTACAAAACGTGGTTATGAAATATAGGGTGCGTTTAGTTGGAGAAAAAAATTCTCTTGTTTTCTACCTCTAGCTTTGTAAAAATTTGGAAGAAAAATTTATCTTCACAAAACTTTTGAAAATATAGAAAACGCGTTTAGTTGATGTTTGTATTTTCTATTTTAAAGAGAAGGGGGGTGGGTTGCAAAGAAAAATAAGAAAAACAACTGAAATTTGTTTTGAAATTTTCATTGTTAAGTTAGAAAATAGATGATTTGTGTTTTGCAAAATATTTTATTGAAAAAAATGCATATTTTAACGTGATCTTTGTTTTCCTTGTTTTTTATAAAACATTTTATGAAAAACAACGGTGTTTTCCCTCAACTAAATGCCACATAGCGTTTGGATTTGATTTTGTTGTTTGATATTGAAATAATCAAAATAAGTGTTTGGCAGATCAAAATAATTAATAGCTTAGCAAGTGAAATAACTAAAATGGACATGTGTATATTTTTGAAACAAGAGTATGTATATGATATTCAAGGGGATGTTTAAGGGCAGTTTTATAATTGAGAAAATTCTCTATCTAGTACAAAATTTTATGGTCAGCATCTAAGCAAAAAAAAAAATAATAAAATAAAAATAAAACACCTCTTCCTTAAATGGTCATGTGCGAATATGCGAACTTGCGACTCCACTACTTTTTGGACACGTGTCTCCGATAACAAGTACAATCCCAATCATTTGTTGGCCCACATGGTATATGTCTCCGACAACAAGTATAAGCAGGATGTGCGACTGGCGGATGTGCGAAAGTGCGACTGACGTCTAACTTTATTGGAAAAGAGCAAAATCTTTTAATGCTTAGGAATAAATTTTTTCCCAGTAAAGGAAGCCGTCAGTCGCACATTCACACATCCGTCGGTCGCACATCTGCATGTATTTGTTGTTGGGGACATATACCGGGTGGGCCAACAAATGATTGGAAATGTATTTGTTGTCGGGGACACGTGTTCAAAAAATAGTGGGAACGCACGTTCGCACATGACCATTTAAGGAAGACGTGTTTTTTTTTCTTAAATGGTGATCTCATCATAGAATTTTGTACCTTTTGAAGAATTTTATTTTTATAATTTGATGGTGGACCCATATCTGCTTTTTGGAACCGCAGCTCTTATGGTACTTTTTCATAACCACGTGTTGAGAGTAAAAAATAAAGCAAATAATCACTTTTTGCATTTTTTTCATCCAAACACTCTTCACTAGATTATTACATTTTCCAGCTGTGATAATCTAATAATGTGGTCCATAACACAATGGCAAACACCCCCTCAGTTGAAGCAGTTGCAAGACTTCAATAGTAAAATGACGTTTCTTTAGGTAGCTAGTAAATTGGTAAAGATCAGTCATTAGTAATTCTAATGCATGTTTTCTGATCAGATAAATGATGCACGAATTTGAATATTGTTTCCGCATCCAATTCTTAGGACATATGTCCCATGATCATGATCATATATATTGCTATGTCACTAATCGTGCGCTTGAATACGCAACTAATTGTTTAAGCCTAAGGCTTGTCACAGTAGACCTGAGAAAATCGGTCGGTCGAGTATGTCGACCGACTTGGAAGTCGGTCATTGCGAGTGTGGCTTGTAGGTCAAATATCGATCGAGGCAAAAAAAAAAAAAAAAAAAAAACGGTCGTAACTCCAACCGATTTTAAACACGCAATCAATTCCAAAATTGTTATCGTTTGTTTAATATTTTTTTTAAACAACTTTACCACTTTACATCCTATAAATATCAACCTCAAACACACTTCTAAACACACAATTTCAAACACAATTCAACCTCAAACTACTTGTTAGGATTTAGTAAATCCGGTAGTTAAAGTGTCGGTCACCTCAAGTATATGTATTCGTTAGAAAGCTCGTAGTCGTAGTCATTTAGTTTTAGTAAGTAGTTTGTTAAGTAACACCGTGGACGGAGGGCAGTTAGTCTTTACCCTTTGTATGCGATCCAGCCCGTAGGAGGCGTGCCTTGTAACAAACTATAAATACCCTCTACCTCCCAAGGTAGAGGGTTGGAGCTTCATAATATCATTTTTATTTGTCTCACTAAATTCCCAAAACTCTTTACTTTCTCTCTCTAGAACTCATACTATACGCCTCTTTGATTTGTGTATTTGTGTGTTTATGAAAACCAATATGTTACAAATGGTATCAAAGCCATGGTTTGATCACTCATTTTTCATGTTCTTGGATTTCTAGTGGTTTTCATAAGGTTTTTGGGTTTGAATGAGTTTAGAGTTGTTTGCATCATTTCTTGTGTTAAAGTTTGGATTTTGATAGTACTTTTATGTTTAGAATCATTATAAGTGTTTAGGTTTTAGTTTGGAAGGCTTGAATCATCGTGGTTGGGTTGTTTTTGGATTGAAAAGTGGTGTTTTTTGAATGTTTCTAGTATGCGATTTGTCTCACGGATAGTTTTTCTTTGATGCGATTTTTCCTTTTTATGCGATTTGTCTCTTCTGTGATTGCTTATTGAAGCGATTTGACAAGTATTTTATGCGATTTGTCAGTTTCAAAGAAGCAATTTGTCTATTATGCGATTTGTCTATTGAGACAAAATGACAAGAAAGGACAAAGTAGTGGAAGTAGTGGGTGTACTTGTGTACTATGCGATTTGTCTAAGGTGCGATTTGTCAAGAGTGCGATTTGTCTGCTAAGCGATTTGTCGTTTAAGCGATTTGGTAATCAAGGTGCGATTTGTCTTGCACTGCGATTTGTATTGTACTGCGATTTGTCTTGTACTGCGATTTGTCTTGTACTGCGATTTGTCTTGGACTGCGATTTGTCAGAACTGCGATTTGTCTGGACTGCGATTTTTCAGAACTGCGATTTGTCTTGGTGTGCGATTTGTCTATTGAGACTTGTTGTTTCTTAGTGTTACGTCTTACGGTTTTCTCTTGATTTAGTAAAATCCCGTGAAAGAATCTATTTCCCGGTTTAATAAAAGAGTTTTAAAATCCCGTGGAATCTTTAATCATGTCTACAATCACTTCTTCCGTTGCTGATGACGTTCAAGCTGTAGGATCTAATACTCGTCCTCCCATCTTTGGATAGAACCGATTTATGACTTCGTGGGCTCAAAGAATCGAGACATTATTGCTTAGGAAAGAAAATGGGGTTAACATACTTAAGTCAATTGATGAAGGACCATATCAAATTGAGACTACTAGGGATATCCTAGAAAGCTGTGGCGATGGTTCGGTTGTGTTGGGATTAGATAGACCAAAGATGTATGATGAGCTTAATGATAAGGAGAAGAAGAGATCGATAGAATGTAAGGCTTCTAACATTATACTTCAGGATTTACCTAAGGACATTTACAAGTTGATCAATCACAACACTGAAGCTAAAGCTGTATGGGACAATGTTAAGATGCTTCTCTCTGGTTCTGAATTGACTAAAGAAGACATGGAATCTCAGCTGTATGATGACTTTGTGTTGATCCCAGTTGAGCAAACGATCTAATATAGAAACTGACTTTAAACAAAAGCTTATTAAGTATCACGCGGAATTTAATACTTAATCTTAAGAAGAAGAACAATAAACATTCAACACCTCAATATTATTAATAATACGAATACTCTAACCAGTATTAGGGTTTTACAACCTTGAAGTGTATCGACCTTAGATAAAAACATACATCCATCTAATCTAACCTAGGACCTCCTTTTATAGGCTAAGGAGTCCTTTACATAATACAATACGTAACCTACAAGATAAATATCTTTTCCATATTTATCTAATACAAAATACTAAACCGACTATACAAGACTAGCAGTGGTTACATATCAATATCCGTGGTTACACAATACTACTAGCCGCGGTTTGTCTTCATCTGTGGTTCCATTCTTCAATCGTAGTTATATATCAACTCTGTCCGTGGTTCCAACACTTAAAGTAATTCTTGATCCAAGGAACCAAAAACCCAACAATCCTCCCCTAAACTTGGTACATTCCAACAGAATTCTCAAGTTTCCTTTAAGCTCAAAACATCTGAATTGGAGGATGTAGCCAAACACTTACTAGATTTAAGAATATTCTCATACTTCAGCAACAAATTGTAAGCTTGACCATCATAGGGCAACAACATCTTGATACAACCAGCTTTTTATCGAGCAATAATTCCTGGATACTTATTCAGTTGAGGATAATCACCTTCTACAAGCATATGAATAACTTTTCCAGAAACAGTCAAAACATGAACTCCACAAGTTTGATATAGAAACCACATTTTAACATGACCATTGTAAAGTCCTTTCCATTCAGGTTCATCATGAGTAGGTTCAAATAAAATCTTCAAATGATGATAAACCAGTCTCTCATGATAATCATTTAGATGTACTTCACCAAACTTATTCTTGTAAAGTATCCAAAGATTCATCAAATCATCTCTATCAAAATACTGAAGCATCTGTGAAAATTTATTATACTCATAAACTTCATTGTTGAGTCTTTGAATTTTCCAAACTCCTTCACTTCCAACTTTAAGCTTAAACTCATAAGAAATAGTTTGATTAACATCTTCAACTACTTTCAGTCTTTTAGAATCAGATGTCTCCAGAAGCTCAGATTTTCTCTTTTGTCTACTTTGAATCCACTCTTCTTCCTTCTTTGAATTCATTGGAATAAAATTATCATTATTAATCCTCATACATATCAGATAAAGCTCATGAATTCTCTCAAATGAACATTTACTAAGATTTTCAGAAATATGTATGCCTGAATTCTTAATAATCTTCATCATAACATTCCTCATCTCACCTTTAGTAGGAGGGTTCTTTCTTATAACTTGCTTCTTTTCCTTACATATCCTCCTTTCCCATTCACTCAAGATTCTAGCTCTTTCATCAACATCTAACAAAGCCCATTCTTGAGTAGTATATTCATCATGTATCTGATTAGAAGCTTCAAGATATTTTTGTGATTCATACCATGTAGCTAACCATTTCTGATTAGCCTCCTCTTCTTCTTGGTTCCTTTTCTCTAAAGCTGCTTGTTCTTCACCTGACATCTTTCTTATATACTCTGCATCATAAGCAATCTATTCTTCTTTACTTTTAAACTTCAACTCTGGTTCTGCAATTCCTTTACCCTTTCCAATGTCTTGTTGAACCATTTTCTTCTTTAATGGATCACCAATAATCAAACTTTTACTTCTAGGTTTAGGTCGTGAATTCAAGAGATAAAACAGGTGCAATAATAGGTGTAGATGTAGCTGAAGTTTTGCTTAGATTTATCAATGTGATTGCAGCTTCTTTCTCAACTTCTTTAGATTTGGGTGGTGATACAGAGAGGGTTGTGACAACAGTGGAAGTGGTTATGATAGCAGAGGGTATGACAGTAGTGGGTATAATTGCCATGTCTGAAACTACATCAGTGGTAACAAGAGTACTAACCGTGGTTGTAGACATACTATCAGTGGTTATGTCCTTCACTACTTCATCTTTTACAACAGTCTTCAAACTTTCAAGAACTGCCTCATTCCCATCTTTATCAGATTCCAAAAATTCATGATCTCCACTATCAACATCTTCTTCCATAGGTACATCAACAGATACATCAACAGCCTCCCCTGAATTCATGACTTCACTCCTCCCCTGTTTGGATACATTCTCCACATTCAGAGCTGGAGAGGAGTCCACCTTATTTTTCATCTTTCGCAGAGTTCTCAAAACAACAACACCAGGTCTTCTTACTTTTTCCAAAACCAACACCCTGTGCTTCAATCGCCTAATATATTTACCCTGAAACATAGCCAACTCCTGAAGACTTGAGATTGTATCCTCCAGTTTGGTATATTTAGCCGTCAATTCATTAAAACGTTCAAGAATATCCTCCCCACTTGTGTTGAGCTGAATTAGAGTTGGTTCATTGGAAAAGTCATCATGTACCAGCTTAGGATCCGTCAATTCATGTTCATGGTCCAAACTATCCTCATCACTTCGAACGTGTTGCTTTGCTCAGGAGGTGAATCCTTGGATAAAGTAAACATAGCATCGGACCTTGCACGATCATCTATGCACCATGTAGTAGCCAGTTGGCTAGGGATTCCTCCACCTGTGTTAAGTTTCAAGGAACTCTCCACATTAGGAGTTGCCAAAGGTTGGGTCTTATTTATGTTTCCATTATCGACGACATCTAAGCATGAATCAGTAGTGAAAGCCCTTCCAATCATGTCACCTCCACTCCATGTGACAGCCTCAGGAACAACACCACTAACACCAGCTTGAGGTTGCTTGGTGCCCTTCAGTCTCCTAGTCCATACAATTTGTTTAACAGTGGTTTGGGTTTGACTAGAAGTAGGTTGAGTTGCACTAACAGGGATTGCAATAGAACTGTCAGTGGTTTGAGGTGTACTAGCAGTGGGTTCAGATGTACTAACAGTGGGTTCAGCAGGCAAAGGAAGCATATGAGGAAATAAAGGAACATCTCTAATTTGTACATTTTTTGGCTGATTCCTCATATGTGCAAAAACCTTAGGAAGCATATGATGTACTTCATACTCCAGTATGCTCAACGAGTTCCTAATTTGAATTTCCACATTAGTTGAACAAACCTAGGATATAAATAGTGTTTACCCTTCTTCCTAATGTTTTGTACTAGCCCCTCATAAATCATCCTAGACCAATTAAACTTCCTTCCATCAGACAAACAAATAACGTGATGCAATCTTGGAAGGAAAGTCATTAAACCCAGTGGTCTTATTGCTCATACACATCAACAAGGTATGAATCAAAAACTTCCATTGTTTTGAAAACAAACTCTTAAAAAATTGTACCTTTTCACCCCTGTGTGTATAGCCTAATCTTTCTAAACCAGCAACTATCTCAACATCTGAAAGATTAGCAATACCATCAGCATCATCAAACTTTAAAACTCCCCTAATGATCTCCTCATTAACAGAAATAGCATTCTCATCCACGACAGTGCTAAACACTTCTACTCCATCAATCTCTTCAAGCTTAGCATTCCTCTAGAACTGATATATGTAGGCTTTAAGAATAGTTGGTGTGACAGTTAAGGCATAGTGAATAGGACTGTGAATAAGGAAATCAATCATTTGATGAAAACCTTCAGATCGATTGTTTTTGATGAGGTTGGCAACAAGGTTATGTGTGTTAGAGTACTGTGTCGCCATTGTGATTGATGATGAGTATGATGTGGGTATGTGAAGTATGCAAAGGAAAGTGATTAGGGTTAATGTTGAGCGCCAATTTGAAGTGATTAGAAGATCAATTAAATAATCCATCCGTGATTTGGGGAGATAATATGCTATTGCCAAAGTTACCAAACAGCCCCTGTAATATCCAAAACTAAGCAACATGCTATCCGAGGTTTCAGAACTGCTATCCGTGGTTTGAAACACACCATCAGTGGATACAATTTGTCACATCAATCAGTTGACCAAGAGATACAACAAGCAAATCTGTGTCAAAATAAGAGATATCTCACAAATAAATGAAGGATTTACACGATTTTTTATTTTATTTTATTTTTTAACAAACACTAGCAGCTAACAACAGCAATAGCTCCAATGTACAAGAATCCTTCATACCTGCAAGACACAAATAAAACCAAACACAGAGAAGAAATTTATTGTTATCAGTGGTTAGAAAAAGCTAGAAGTGGTTCCAAATGACCTATCCGTGGTTTAGCAAAGGTAAGTCAATATGGTCAACTTCCAGTATTAATTTTAGTTCAAAGCCCAATGAACTCATTAACTCCTCAACCACATTTAACCTGCCTCTCATTTACTTACATAAACCATATCTCTGCTTATAAAAAGAACCCAAATCTCATATCACACACATCAATTAAAACCAAAACCCTAATTTCTCCAAAATCCACAATCAACCACAATCACCATGTGGAATCCCAGTTGGAATAAACCAGAAGTCGTTGATCTAACATCCTCCTCATCCTCATCATCATCATCAAGTGAAGAATCTGACCCATGACGTCTTTACATACCTCCACAAGAACCTCGACCAAGAAACTCCCCCTTTCTCCCTTCATCTGAAGATGACAGTATGGTAGATCATAGTGGGTCATCAAGAGGTTCAGATGATTCTACTGAGCACCTTGAACCAACCTTCAATAGGTTGGTTAGTGAGGAAACAAAGAAAGGACAACCTTCATCATCCCAACCCCAACCAAGACCACGAGCAAGAAATCCACCACTCCCAAAGGACATAGAGGTGGTTCTTGGACTTTCGGCACCAGGTTGTGGTGCTTCTTCACATAAAGGGGAAGGGTAAAAGGAAGATGGAGTGATTGCTTTTTGGTGAAACTAGTAGATGAAGCACAAAGGACAATATCATGTCACACATTCATCTACTGTATTCATCTTCATCATCTTCGTTTTTCATCAATCCATCCTTCCCATTTTGATCCTTAGCTCGTCGTACTGGTCATGCATATCCAGTAGTTGGAATAGAAGATATGAGCTAGGATAGGTTTAGGAAATCATGTATAGAACTAGTCTTTTAATTGCACTTGAAGTTAATTGTAAGCTGTAAGCTGTAAACTGTTTCTTGAATAAATGAACAATTTAACTTCATACTTTTGCTTCTATAATGAACTTTCTTTTATCTGCAAAATGGTTAGTGGGAACACAAAGCAACAAACGATGGTTTGAACAAACTATCGAGTGGTTAGAAACAAAAAGAATAGCAAAACTAAGATTACATAATAACAGTCCAATACTTATACAAACCGGTACAAAACAATTTGAGAGTTAGAGATTAATCATTCCAATACTAACAACAAGGTCTGAAATCTCCCCATCAAAAGCTTTGGTGAGAAGATCAACAACATTGAAATCAGTATGGATTTTTACCATTTGAATCAACCTTTTCTCATTACAATCTCTAATAAAGTGATGCCTTATCTCAATATGTTTAGTTCTAGAATGTAAAACCAGATTTTTAATGATGCAAATTGTACTGTTATTATCAATGTAAATCTTAGTATGCATAAAATTATACCCAAAATCCAACAATTGATTGAATCCAAAGAACTTGACCACATCAACTAGCAGCAGCCACATATTCAGCTTCAGTTGTAGAATTAGCCACAATAGTTTGCTTTTTACACTCCCATGAAATTAATCTGCTTCCCAAAAACTGACATCCTCCAGTAGTAGACTTCCTATCCAAACTAGCACCAGCATAGTCACTATCTGTGTAGGCCACCAAATCAAAAGGGGAATCCTTAGAGTACCAAAGGCCCAATTTAGGATGACCTTTAAGATATCTAAAGATTCTCTTAACAGCATTCATGTGTGAGGTATTTGGTGTGACTTGAAATCTTGCACACACAGATACTGAGAACATAATATCTGCTTAGATGCGTTGAGATACATCAAAGATCCAATCATGGACCTGTATAACTTCAAATCAACTTTGAGACTTCCATCATCTGGTAGCAGTGGTTTCTGAGTCTCCATAGGTATACTAGCACTCTTTACATCTTGAAACCCAAACTTCTTCAAAACATCTGCTACATACTTGTCTTGACTAATGAAGATACCATCAGTCCTTTGTTGAACATGTAGCCCCAAAAGTGAGTTCTCCCATAGAACTCATGGCTTATCATGCATAAGTTTCTCAAAATCCTTGCATAGCTCCTTGTTAGTTGAGCCAAAGATGATGTCATCTACATAAACCTGAACCAATAAAATATCATCTTTGTGCTTTCTAATGAACAAAGTTTTATCAATCAACCCTCTTTTAAACCCATTTTCCATCAAATAAGTAGACAGACACTCATACCAGGCCCTAGGAGCTTGATGCAACCCATACATAGCCTTTCTCACCCTATAAACCTTGTCAGGATGATCAGGATCTTCAAAACCAGGAGGTTGACAAACATAAACCTCTTCATCAATTGTGCCATATAAAAATGCACTTTTAACATCCATCTGATACACAACAAAATTCTTGAATGAAGCATAAGCCAAAAATAATCTAATAGCCTCTATTCTTGCAACTGGAGCAAACACTTCATTATAATCCAAACCTTCAGTTTGTGTGTATCCTTGAGCAACCAACCTTGACTTGTTCCTTACCACAATTCCTCTTTCATCCCTCTTGTTTCTGAACACCCATTTAGTCCCAATTGCCCTCTTACCATTTGGAAGATCAACCAATGTCCAAACCTCTTGAAGCTTAAACTGTAGAAGCTCCTCTTGCATTGATTCTACCCAGCCTTCTTCAGATAAAGCTTCTTCCACTCTCTTTGGCTCCTTTTGAGACAGAAAACAAGCAAACAAGCAATTTTGCAGATCTTTATGACATCTCTTTTTGAAAGTGATCTTGCAAAGAACCCATGTTCAAGAAAGGGTTCAGTGTTCTTAACCCTGCTTCTTGTTTGAACTGGTGTATTCAAGTTTCCAAGTATTTGTTCCTTGGGATGAATCTTGTGAATCCTTGTAGTGGTGATTGGACTTTCATTTATGACAGTTTCCAAGTTAGTCAAATCAGAATTGAAGAAATCATCCATGTCTTCATCATCAGTAGGAGTATCAATTTCTATCAAAGCAGGCATGGTAGGATCATGTGGATACTCTTCATCATCAAATAATGGCTTTGCATGTGGTCCAAAGAAAATACTATTATCAGTACTTGGTAGGGGTTTCACTTGGACTATCAGTGGTAGAAGATGGCTTAGCGATTGCTTTCGGTTGGCTTAGCGGTGCTTGAAATTCCTTTTCTTCTTTCAATTTCTTCTACCGACACTGAGTTATCTTTCAACAACTCATCCTTATCTTGATGATGTTCAACATTGCCTCCATTATTCAGTTCATCATCATCAGTGGGACCTTGCTTATCAATGATGGAAGGAACAGAACCAGGTTTCCACTTTTCAACCAAATAGAACTCCTTTGGAGAATCAGCTTCCTTAGAAGATGTTTCAGTATCATAATCCTTTTGTGTACCTGCATTAACATTAGTGGAAGTTCCTGCAATGATAGGCTCATAATTCATAGATTTGGTTAGCATATCAATGTTAAACAACCAGTCTGGTCCTTTGGTCTCAATACTAGGAGTCTTTTCACTGAATTGAACATGTAGGTTCTCTTCAACAATTCTAGTCCTCCTATTGTATACTCTAAAGGATTTACTATTAGAAGAATAGCCTAAAAAGTATCCATCATCAGCTTTTTCTTGAAACTTGCCTAGGTAGTCTATGGTATTCAAGATGGTAACAGGACACCCAAAAGATTTTAGGAATGCAATCATTGGCTTCCTATCTTGTAACAGCTCATAGGGGGTCTTGTTATGAGGCTTCACTACCTTACTTCTACTCTGCACATAACATGCGGTTCCTACAACTTCAGCCCAAAAGGTAGTTGGTAACTTAGATTCTGACAACATTGTCCTAGCCGCCTCAATTAGTGTTCTTTTTTCCTTTCACTACACCATTTTGTTGTGGTGTTCTAGCAACACTAAACTGTCTCTTTATACCCTTAGCTACAAGCCGATTCATCACATCATTCTTAAACTCAGTTCCATTATTACATCTGATTACCTTGACCTTATGATTTACTAGATTTTCTATCTTAGTATTGAAACTCTTGAGGATCTCACTAGTCTCACTCTTAGTAGCCAAAAAGTATACCCAAGAAAATCTACTATAATCATCAATGATAACTAGGCAGTACTGCTTATGGTTCAAACTTTTAACAAAGGTAGGTCCAAATAAGTCCATATGAAGCATAAACAGTGGTTGAGTGATGGTGTTTATAGATTTGGTCTTATAAGAAGCTCTATGTTGTTTTCCTTTTTGACGAACACACACAGTTCCACACTCAAAAACCTTAGAAGGTAACCTCTCACTAAGTTTCCTTTTACCAGTTTATTGATTGTTTTGTAATTGAGATGACCTAGCCTTCTATGCCACAATTTTGACTCATCTACAGATGCTTTAGCAAACAAACATGTTAAGGACCTATTTGGAAGAACATCTTTAAGATCAAAACAATATATGTTTTCCTTCCTAAGTACCCTAAGTTGTATAAACTTCTCATCGAGAATCTTAAACTCGGGAGATAACACCACACACTCGGTTTCACCAAAAAGTACCCAGTTTTCTTATCACACATTTGAGAAACCTGAATAGATTATACTTAAGTCCATTACCAGATAGACTTTTCAAAGTCTAAATTCCTGTTCGATTGTGCCTCTGAAGTATCTTTCCTCCCTTTGGATCATTGCCAAATGCCACATTTCCTCCATCAAAAGCTTCAAAATCCTCCGGTTGCTCCATCCCAAGTCATGTGCCTAGAGCAACCACTATCAAAAACTCCTTTGTCTTTTAGCTCATCTTGTAGATTGCCCTGTACATGAAATTAAACAAGTTAGTTCCTTTTGTGGACCCAAGCCAATCTGACTTGGAGTGCGCCTGTGCATCAAAATATTCAAATTTCTTTAGGTCCATTGATGCACAGTTGACATGATGTAAAACCTTGGTCTTAGGCTTCCATTGCCAACTTGGTGAGGCCTTAACAGCATAAAAATGATTTCCAACCAATGTGTCAGTTATCACCTTTGGAATTTTAAAACTTCTTTTGTTTCAGTGGTGATATTTTGCTTCGATGGTTTGACTCTGCTTATGTTTACATTTTGCTTAGCAGTGGTTGGAACCCATTTAGGTGCAGCAGTGATAATTGATTTTGTATTCCCATTCCTCATCAACACTGCCCTAGGAATCATATTACTTGTTAGGATTAGGGTTTTATTCTTTGAAAAGTTTTGATGATTTACCCTCCTCCAATGATTCCAAACTTGTGGTCATTATTATAACAATTTCTCTGTAAGTGCTCAAAACTACCACAGTTATAACAAGCTTTCTTGACACATTGAAACTCATCACCTAATCTGTTATAAATTAGGCCATTAAAATTTCTCTGATGCCCTAGGTATATATTTTCTCATCTGTTCCCTAGGTATTTCCTTGTACTCTACCACTTTCTTAGTAATTTGAGCTCTAAATCTAGGTACAAGGTTGGCTTGTTTAGAATCAACTTTCTTAACATGTTCTATCTTTTCATATTGAGTTGATTCAGATCTATCTTCCTCAGAATCTGATTCCCAATCTTCAATTATGGGAGCATCAGATGACTTATCAGAACTTATCTTAGGTGTTTCATTCTTGTTAGTCTCACCTACTGGTTTATTGAAGCTAAATTCACTTTAAATGAGAGCTCTTTTGCGGTGGTGCTTGTTGCATAAGAGTGGGTGGTGGCATATTGTATCCTATCCAGAACCCTTTTCATTAAATACTCTCTATAGATTTATGAACCATATCCGAAGCAAATTGTGTTTTAGCTACCCTCACAACATGTTTTTCTTTTTCTTCTAGGGCCTTTTGTTTTACACTCTCTGCCTCTGCTAGTTTATCTTTAAGCATTTTAATCTCTCTATCTTTAAGATCAATTTCACCACCTAGTATATTGATCTTATCTACATACTTAAACTCACATTTAATACAATTCATAGCTTCTCTTCCACTTTCTAGACCAACTTTATAACCTAGGTTGTCCATAGACAGTCTTTCTACTTCTTTTCTTAAACTCTCAGTGATAGCTTTTGGAGATTCTAAGTTATCATGACATGTTGAAAGAACAAGTAGAATCATTTGATACCTCGAATCGAACCAAAGATGAAGCATAGGCCATTAGAGCAAAGTTATGCTCTTTTGAAGCTTCACTAGCAAGAAAAGCTACATTTGGACCTTCTTCAATCGATCACTCAATCATAATCACCAATCCCATCTTGAGCAACCAAAGCTGAAGAAGCAGCAGGCTCTTCTGTGGTCTTCTTAATGCCTTCTATTCTCTTAGGAGCTCGACATTCTCTAGCAAAGTGACCTTTCTTCTTGCAGTTAAAGCATTTCATCTTGCTTTTGTCGAATCAATCTCCTTTGACCATCATACTTAACCTGTCTTCCAGTCCTTCTTAGAAACTTCCTTGCTTGAAGAGTCAACATTGCCATTTACCATTGAGGATTTATCTCCTCAAGATCATCAGGATCAATTTGATCTAGATCTTGATTTAAACAACGTACTGGTAGTTAAATCACCCGACACAAACTGCACCATCACAGGCATTATCACTAACAGTGGTATTGTTTGCAATAGCCGTGGTTATTCCATAGGCAGCATTGGTACATCTTGTGAACTCTTGTGATTAGTGGAAACAAAAGCAATGTTTTGATTAGCAGAGGATGCACCAACAACGTTATTCTCAGACTCATAAACCTTCAAGTTGTTGTAGAGATTGTCCAGAGTCATCTTATCAAAGTTGTCCTTATTTCTCCAGACAATTGTATGAACTGCCCATTCAGGAGATAAACTTCTAATGAACTTTAAATTAATATCCTCTTGAATGACATTGTAGTCCACCGACTTCAATTGGCTGATAAGTTTTTGAAGCCTATTATAAGTGCCATCAAGTTTCTCTCCATTAAAAGCAGTGAAGTTTTCAAGCTGATGCTTGAGCATATTCTTCCTTGATTTCTTAGTAGCTTCATTACCAGCAAACCTTGTCTCAAGATCATCCAAGTAACTCTTTAGGGCTCATATCTTTCAAAGTCCAAAGCATATCATTAGGTATTCCCATAGAGAATCGTGAGCTTTGATCTCCAGTTTCCTTTTAGCCTTGTCGATTTCACTAACAATAGCTATCTCTTTACCATCATCACCCTTCTTAGGAAGAGTATCACCCTTTTCAACGACATCCCAGATAGCATAATCAATCATACGAATGTATTGCCTCATTCGCATTCTCCAGATTTGGTACTCACCATGCTTAAGCATAGGTACCTTTGATCAGATCACCATGTGAGTTTATCAGACATCTTAGCTTTCTTTGAATAGAACTTAGAACTTCTTCTTGGTTCAGCTTTCTAGATCACAAGCTCTGATACCACTTATTGATCCAGTTGAGCAAACGATCTAATATAGAAACTGAATTTAAACAAAAGCTTATTAAGTATCACGCGGAATTTAATACTTAATCTTAAGAAGAAGAATAATAAACATTCAACACCTCAATATTATTAATAATACGAATACTCTAACCAGTATTAGGGTTTTACAACCTTGAAGTGTATCGACCTTAGATAAAAACATACATCCATCTAATCTAACCTAGGACCTCCTTTTATAGGCTAAGGAGTCCTTTACATAATACAATACGTAACCTACAAGATAAATATCTTTTCCATATTTATCTAATACAAAATACTAAACCGACTACACAAGACTAGCAGTGGTTACATATCAATATCCGTGGTTACACAATACTACTAGCCGCAGTTTTTCTTCATCAGCGGTTCCATTCTTCTGTCCGTAGTTATATCAACTCTGTCCGTGTTTCCAACACTTAAAGTAATTCTTGATCCAAGGAACCAAAAACCCAACACTTTGAGAATTTTAAGATGAATCCAGGGGAGAGTATTACCGAATATCATGTGAGATTCCACAAGCTTGTGAATGATATGAGAAATATCAAAATGACAATGCCAAATATTAAATCATGTGAACAACATAATCCCGAATGGCACAAATTTGTCACTGCAGTCAAGCTAAACAAAGGATTGAGGAACACCAATTATGAGCAATTGTATGCTTATTTTCTCCAAAATGAGAAGCATGCGGTGTTTGAACGGATGATCCTTGAAAAGTTTTACAACAATGCTGGAAATGCAATCACGTCAAATGATTCAACTGCATTCTACACTAATGTGGGAATAACTACCAAAGCATCTCAAGTCATACCTACTAGAAATGGTAATCACAAACTCATTCCAGGATATAAGCCTTCAGATTTAGACACATTCATGGAACAGCTTGTCAATCAACTGGCTTTAATGGTCAAGCAGAACTTGAACTTCTTACCAACAATCACCTCGTATTATCCAATCTTCACAATCATGCTACGGTTAAATTCGGAAAGGTAGTAGTGCAAAATGTACAAGGAAGACAAAATGCATACCTTCCACATAATGAGCAAGGGAATGTAGGAGCTGGATATGGGAATGTAGGTCTTTGGATATGGGAATGCTTGTGGTGGTGGAGGATATATAGGTAATCAGAATCGTGGAAGGAACATGGTTCAGGGTCAAGGAAAGCCAATCAAGTGCTACAACTGTGGTGGTGAAGGTCACATCGCAAGGAACTGCACTCTTCGAAAACATCCACAAAATGCGAGTACTTGGGGACAAGATGCTACTTGTGCAAGCTCAAGACGTGGAGCTATGTTGAATAAGGAAAAGCTATTCCTTGTGAGGGAAATGCCAAAACTTATGATGCGATGTGGATGAACAACGGTCAGGGGTATGGGTCAGAACAATCCCAATGCATTTCAAGTTGCGACATGATGCATTCGATTCAATGTTGATGATGAACCCGCCGAGACCATCTTCATGGCTAGTATCTCACCAATGGTCTCTCAAAGACTCCTTCATCAAACAGACCCGGTCCTTCCGGGAATCAATCATATCGAGTATTAAAACTATATGATGAGGTTGATGTGCAAAAGATGCATGACAAAGTACAATCAACTGAAATTATTGAATCCGATATTGAAAATATGGGTAATAGCAATGTTGTCCCATATGATCAATATGTGAAGCAAGATGAAAGTGAATCTGTACCAAGTAATGTATCTTGATCAATGATGACTATGTTTTTATGAATAATACCTTGCATGTGCCTGATGATTCCATAACCTCTGAACTAAATGCCTATAAGGAACAAGTTGCCATATATGAACAGCGGGCTAAGTTTGAATTGACCACCCGTGAGCAGGAGATGGATAACCAAATACGTACTGTTATTAGAAAAAGTAATTTTAGGGAAGAAATGTTAAAACAAGAGTTAAACTCCTTACAAGAAAAGCTTGATAAAACTGTTAAGCAAAAGTAAGAACTTCAAGAAAATGTAAAAGTGCTTAAACAAAAATTTAATGCTAAGGAATCAAAACTTTAAAAAAACAAACTTGAAAATAAGTTGTACATACAAGGGAACACCATTCAGACGGCTCACATGGTCACTAAGCATAGGGTCCTAAGCGATAAGCATAGTGTTCCCCTTGGAAGACAATCTAATTATGGTAAAATTGCTAGAAATTTTCAGGTTGTCTATGATGGTGATGAGATTCTTAAGCCTAGACAAAAACCTACATGTGTTGAGTGCACTGAGGAAGATAGAAAATTAGAAGATGCCACTAGAGAAAAAATGAATGATAAACTTAAAGATCCTTGGTGCATAAGACATAACATCACATTTAAATCCCATGATTACATTAGGGAAAATTGGATTTCCTTGAACATGTTTAAACCCCAAACTCAATTAACCCCTAAACAAGTTTTCTGGAAGAAAAATATGGATAAGCAAAAAGCAGATAATCTTGTTGAAAAGAATCCCCCTTGTTGGAAATTGCCTCCAGCCACTGTGTATCCTCCAAAATACACCAATGCATTTAGTGCCTAGAACTCTTCCTACTAATAGCAAGACCTTAATCAACCTTTATGTAGTTTACCAACTATTTGTTGATTTTGAAATGTGAAGAGAATCACACCCACTGGGATAACTGAAGGGAAAGGGGTTTTGAACAAACTAAAGAATGCTATTTAACTGAGGTCATGCCTTTCTTTAAACAACTTAAAGAACAATTTGAGAGTCTTCAAAAGGGAATGGATACAGAGATTCAAGAAATGAAAAAGATGTTTAATGATATGGAATTCGAGGTCAGTATGAATGAACGTGAGCTTAAGAGTAATGAGATTGAGATAAAGAATCTACACATCATTAATGATAATTTGATCTCTCTATGTGTTGCTCAAGATGTGTTCTACAGCATTACAAATATTCTATTCTTTAGCGTCTCAATTTAATGAATTATCTGTTGAATTAAAAGTTTCCCATGATCGTGTCATTGAGCTTGAAACCACAAATTCAAAATTGCATGAGAAAATTGAACAGGATGATCATGATAACTTGGTCAAACATTTTCTAAATTGAAGTTGAACATCTTGCTTTGCAATTAAAATATCAACATCTCAAAGAAAATGTTAAAACCTCAAATGTCAAAACATCCTCGGATGCTCTGAAGTTTGATGCAGTTTTTGAAATTAGCAAACGTGATGAACAAATTCGAGCTCATTACAACACGATCAAAATATTGAAAACCCAAATTTCACAATTAAAGTGTGAAAAAAATGATGTAACTGGCTCCCAAATGACTCTTCCTTTAGATTCTCAGAATTCTAAAAACCTTCATCTTCAAAACATCATTAATACATTACAACTGGAAAATGAGGCATTTCAAGAAGAAAATGAAAAGGTTAAACTGCATTTCAAAGAGTTATATGAATCAATTAAGGTCACTCGTGACAAAAACAATGAAAAAATAACTTCTTTGCAAAATGAAATTGAGAATATAAAGAGTCAGGTGAAAGGGAAAATGCCAATCACTAGTGGTGAGATTGGTGCACCAAAGGTACCTGCTTGTACTAAATATGCTATGTCTGTGAAGTATATTCCCCCTCATCTTAGGAACAATGGTCTTGCAATTCAAACACATTTTTCGTACCTTAAGGATAGTCTAGAATGTCTCCGTGAGATTGTTGAAGAAGATATGATAGAGAAACCACTTGATAATGCGATTGGGCATGCATGCTTATATGCCAAACAATCTCAAGAACTTTTAGAATGCTTGATAGCAATATGTCCTAAATCTGGTACTAGGAAAGATTGTGTCATTATGCCTTGTTCTATGCCAAAAGTCAAGCATGTGACCTTTGATATGCCTCTTTGTACTTCAGATCCCAACACTTCTAGACCAGGAATGCAGAAAGTAGTAAAACCAACTAATGTTCCCATCGTTCCCTCTGATGTAATCGGTGACACTAAGGCAAGCGGGTCAAAGCCTCCATGCAATACAAAGCAAGATAGGACCTCGCAAGCTAAGAGTGATCAATGGAAGAAAGTAGAAGACCACCCTAGGAACAATAAGTTTGTGTTGAATAAGACGAATCGTATTGATTCTAGTATTAGCTATAAGCGCGTCTTGTAATTAATGAATTATGTGACTACTTGCAAAACGTGTAATGAATGCTTGATTTCTGGTATTAATCATGAATGTGTTGTGAATGATTTGAGTAATGTTGTTAAATCTCCGGTCAAAATGTTAACACCGAAAAAGGGATAAGGATGTCAGAAAACCAAGGTGGAAGAAGGCTAGAAAACACTGGAAACTAACAGGAAGAAAATTTAGTAATGTTGGTTATCAATGGATACCTACTGGCCGTAGATTCAATCTTAATGAGTTGTGCCCTAAATTATCCAGATCAATGCCCATTAGGAAATGGATGCCCACTGGTAGAGTGATACCTTTAAGAAGTGAACACACTTTGAATAGATATAATGTCACTACGAGTCCTGCATCTACATCTAATGATATCATTGACTCTGCTTTTGATGTGGGTGTTCCAATCTCGTTTACTAACCAAGTGGAACCCATTCTCGCATGGGGACCTAAATTTTCCAGTCATCCATACTTGTGCGTGTTCAAGCGTAGGTCGTTCAAATCGTTTTGTGGTGGACTCAACATTCCAAGCATATGACCGGATATCATTTCGCCGGCTCATGAACTTCATGAGTAAATTCATCTGGATTTAGATTGGAATTGAGGAGCCACTTTGGGGAAATTATTGGTTACGGAGATTATGTTGTGGGAGATAGTGTAATTTCCAGGGTATATTATGTTGAAGGTCTTGGTCATAATTTGTTTTCTGTCGGTCAATTCTATGATTCTGATCTAGAAATGGCCTTTAGAAAACATACTTGTTTCGTTAGAGAACTAGATGGTGTGGAAATTTTAAAGGGAACACGTGGAACAAACTTGTACACCATCTCTATCGAAGATATGATGAAGTCTTCTGCAATCTGCTTGTTGTCAAAGGATTCTAAAACAAAGTCATGGTTATGGCATCGTCGTCTCAATCACTTGAACTTCGGAACCATAAATGATCTTTCTAGAAAGGACCTCGTAAGAGGATTACCCAGATTGAAGTATGAAAAAGATAATCTTTGTTCAGCATGCCAATTGGAAAAAAGCAAGGAATATGCCCATAAACCCAAACGCAAAACTAAGTTATGGAAGTTCTTCATACTCTTCACATGGATTTGTGCGGACCCATGAGAGTGCAAACTATAAACGGGAAGAAATATGTGTTAGTCGTGGTTGATGACTACTCTCGGTTTACTTGGGTTAAGTTTTTGAGGTCAAAGGATGAAACCCCAGATGTCATCATCAAACTTATTAAACAAATTCGAGTTCGTCTTAATAAAACTGGCGGAATTATCGGAACGGACAATGGAACGAGTTTGTTAACTAAGAACGTATTGATTTTATGAAAGCATTGGAATCAGTCATCAAAGAAGTGTTCCACGTACTCCTCAACAGAACGGTGTAGTTGAAAGACTAAATCGGACTCTTGTCGAAGCTGCAAGGACTATGCTGATCTACTAAAAGGTTCCAATGTTACTCTCGGCTGAAGCCATTGCCACTGCTTGCTACACCCAAAATCGTTCCCTTATTCATACCTCTCATGGAAAGACTCCTTACGAACTTATCCAAAACCGAAAACCAGATCTTTCTATCCTTCGTGTATTCAGTGCCTTATGCTATCCAACGAATGATGGTCAAGACTTAGGAAAGTTAAGAGCTAAGGCGGACATTGGAGTTTTTGTTGGTTATGCACCAAACCGGAAGGGTTACAGAATCTACAATAAAAGAACCCGAGATATCATGGAAACTATTCACATCACGTTCGATGAGCTGTCTGAGCAATTGGCTCCTGGAAAATCTAGTTCTGGACCCGCACCACAAATTTCATCATGTAGTCCCATCAGTTCTTCTCTTGTACAAAATTCCTCACCTACAGTTCCATATGTACCTCCATCTGGAGTTGATTTGAAGAAATTGTTTGATCCGATGTTTGATGAATACTATGAACCTCATGATTATGAAAAATCTACTCCATCAACAGTGGTGGCTTCTAATCCAATCAACACAGATAATCCATCTGTTTCAATGTCTCTGTCTCAAGAAGCGCCAGCTGCAGATCATTCATCATCATCCTCAAATCCTCAATCTTCAGCTGTATATCATGGTAATGTAGCTGCTAATTATGATGGAGATAATCCTTTTTCTACTCCCGAAGATGCTCCATTTGAGAACATATTTTCTCCTGAACCAACTCCAGAACCACCTTCATCGAGATCCAAACTACGCTACTACGTTCCTCAACAACAACCACACGAGCACCTTAGAAAACGGACACATGACCATCCATTGGACAACATCATTGGGAACCCTTCTCATCCGATATCCACTGTAAACAACTTGTGATACCTTGTGGTGCTTCTTCAACTCCTGCACTATCTAGGTCGAACCAAAAGATGTTAAAATAGCAATGACTGAGGACAGCTGGTTCAATGCAATGCAAGAAGAAATTCATGAGTTCGATCGACTAGATGTATGGGAATTAGTACCTGCTCCTGACTGTGCTATGATCATTGCTCTCAAATGGATCTTCAAAGTAAAACTTGATGAGCATGGTGATGTACTAAAGAACAAGGCTAGACTAGTTGCAAAAGGATGTCGTCAAGAGGAGGGTATTGACTTTGAAGAATCATTTGCTCCAGTTTCACGTATCGAGGCAATCAGAATCTTCTTGGCTAATGATGCTAGTAAGAACATGGTGGTCTATCAGATGGATGTGAAGAATGCGTTTCTTAATGGAGATCTGAAAGAGGTTGTATACGTCATTCGACTGAAGGTTTTGTGAATCGAGCATCCTACTCATGTCTATCGCTTGCGAAGGCCTTTATGGTTTGAAGCAAGCTCCTACATGATACGTCGCTATCAAAGTTTCTTTTATCAAATGGATTCAACAAAGGAGCAGTTGATCCGACATTGTTCACCAGAAAGTCAGGCAAACACTTAATTCATGTTCAAATCTATGTTGATGATATTATTTTTGCCTCGACGGACCCTAATGAATGTGGTTTTCAAAGGAGATGGGCTCCAAATTTCAAATGTCAATGATGGGACAAATGACATTTTTCTTGGGATTACAAATTTCTCAAAGTCCCAGAGGCATTTTTATTAATCAATCTAAATATGATAATGAAATTTTAAATAATTTTGGATTTGATTCTTGTGACCCTGTTGACACTCCCATGGTGGAGTACAAAAACTGGATGAGGACCACTTAGGGATCATGGTAGATCAAACGAAATATCGAAGTATGATTGGATCCTTGATGTACCTCACAGCCAGATAGACCGTGCATTCTTCGCTGTATGCATGTGTGCTAGATACCGTGCTAAGCCTACCAAAAGCACCTTGAAGCGGTTAAACCGGTCTTCGGTATCTCCAAGGAACCATTAACATGGGACTTTGGTACCCGAAGGACAGACATGTCTCTAACCTATAGGATGTTGACCATGCAGATGTCAAGATACACCCAAGTACTGAGGAGGTGATCGGTTTTGGGTGATAAGCTAGTGAGCTGGTCGTCAAAGAAACAACTGAGTACTTCCATATCCTCTACAGAGGCTGAATACATAGCCATGTCTTCTTGTTGTGCTCAAATCTTATGGATGAGATCTCAATTATCTGACTATGGATTTGTATTCAACAAAGTTCCTCTGTACTGTGATAACAAAAGTGCCATTGCTCTCTGCTGCAACAATGTTCAACATTCAAGAGCAAAGCATATCGACATTCGACATCATTTCATCAGGGAACAAGTGGAGAAAGGTATAGTGAAACTATACTTTGTGAGGGACTGAATATCAGTTAGCAGACATCTTCACCAAAGCCATTTCTCAAGAACGTTTTGAGTTTATCCTACCACGACTTGGCTTGAAGAGCCTTCAACCAGAAACACTCAAACGTCTTCAGGAGGAAGACGAGGAGTAAAGGTGTTTGTCTCTATCGGTTCTTTGTATATATCTTATCAAAAAGCAAAATACAAAATTATAAAACAAACAAAAAGAAAATAGAAAAATATAAAATTTTCAAAATCCATAAAAATTAGAAAATCTTGAAAATTTCCAAAAATATTGTCATTTTGTCATGTTTTCTGGTTCGATAACATCTACTGGACTTTGAAA
>OU343221.1:35932481-36440207 GCA_910596185.1 Chrysanthemum makinoi | reverse complement strand
AATATATATACTATAAAAACTGTACGATATCCACCACTGAAACTACCTACCAGCCTCTCTGAAAAAGTTACTTAAACAATTCTTTTTGGTTCTTGAAAGTTGATAGATACATTCCAGATAAAACAAAAAACATTGCAAGTAAGATATAGAAGATGGGTTGTTTGTCCATTATTCATATGGGTAGTGTCGGTTTATGGATGTTTCTGTTTAGTTATAGCTTCTTCTTTTTTGAGGATCCAATAAGTAATAAGGGGATAGTGTGGATTGATGGTAAAAGAAAGATTGCAGAGACAAATGATGCTTTTTTATGTGCAACAATAGATTTTTGGGGATGTACAGCAACTGATACCGGATGTCTTTGGGAAAATTCGTCTCTCTTCACTGTGGTATATATCTTTTGTTTCATTTACATTCACTTAATTATATTGCATTTTTACACTTTTTAGTTGCAAAACAAAAGTAGAACGGTTTAGAAAGCAAAACCATATATGTTTGCGGTGTTCCCACAATATAGGGGCAAAAAAAAAACAAGTTTTGAGCTTAACATTCTATTTTAGTTAAACGCCCTTTTCTCTGGAGACAGAGGTCGAGGGTTCGATCCTCACCCCTTGCAAGGCCGGAAGTCCTGTTCTACATTTGGTAGAACCGGAAGTCCGGAAGCAGCCTCTCTACCTTAGGTAGGGGTATGGCTGTCTATGTCTTAACCTTCCCATACACCGTGGAAGACGGTATTAGGACCCATAACCCGTGGAAGATGGGAGTTACTCTATTCTATTTTAGTTAAACTTCAGGTAAAAAAAATATCAATTTAGTTTGACTCATTGTGCTTAACATTCTATTTTAATTAATACTCAACATGCGCATATCTTAGTGTGTGAAGAATTGTCATTAGCAATAATCAGACAACTTAATACCTCTTGATAAGATGATTTTGGTGCAGGATCTTAATAACAAAGTCTTCAAGAATGCCGTTAAAGGTTTTGATTATTTTTGTTCACTTTTCTATATATCTTTTTCATCAAGTTTACCTCTAATAAGTAGTATTTCTTAATAAAACATATGCAGCTTTTTCTCCATTAATGATTAGAGCAGGTGGCCTTTTACAAGATAAACTTACATATCAAAATGAGTATAGTGATGGACCTTGTGATGCCTTTATCTGGAACACTTCTGCATTATTTGGTTTCAGTGACGGTTGTTTGCCTCTATCCAGATGGGATGAACTCAACAAATTCTTTCAAGATACCAAGTAACCAAAAGAAGAAAAAATATATATATATAGCGAGAAAAGTTCAATACCAGAACAGTTTTTTTCTAAAGAACAAATCATGCGATCTCAGCTATCAATTTTTCTTATCAAATAAAAAATACCTACTTTCATCCATTTTCCTAAAATTAAAATATCTCACAAACCGTTAATTGTTACGCGAAACTAATTATACCGTCCCGACAAGAATTAAATTATCTTTATATAGATATGCACTGGATATACTTTCACTTTTTTTTTCAAAATTTTGCTGAGAGGAATCACATGTGATTCGGAAAATCACGTGTGATTTATTACTTTAAAAATCACATAGGCTTGTAAAATCACATGTGATTTTACAAATCATATGTGATTTTAGTGGGCAGAAAATTTGAAAAAAAAAATCGTCGAAAGTATATAGAAGTGCATATCTATAGAAAGATAATTTAATTTTTGTCGCGATTATGTATTTTTCGTAGCTTGAAGGTTTACCGTTTATAAGATATGTTGTTTTAAAGAAAATGTGAAAAATGTATTTTGTTTGTTTGATGAAAAATAAACAGACGTATAATTTATCTTATAAAAATTGTTCTGCATTGAACTCACCTCATATATATATATATATATATATATATATATATATATATATATATATATATATATATATATATATATATATATATATATATATAGTTTTTCGTATACTGTTAGATTTCGTGGTTATAATTGTCTTTTACGTTCAGGGCCAAGGTTGTTTTTGGACTAAATGAACTTAAAGGGAAGACGCTACTGCTAGACAACGGCTCTGCTATTGGAGCTTGGGACTCTACGAATGCTGAATCTCTAATGCTACACTTTAAAAACTACACCATCTATGGTTGGGAACTCGGTAAGTCAAACCAACGCATGCACACTTTTCGTTTCATAAAAGCTCTCATTTCGTTCCTAGTAAAAACATCTTATATGTTATCTATTACTATAAATTTTTTTAGGTAGACTCAATGCACACTAAGTCAAAGTATGTATACCTTATGCTAATGTCAGCGTCACGTTTCAAACAACCACATTTCAAGTGATTTGGTTTTACAAGGTTGTTTTGATATTTGGATTGAGATCCTCTCATGTTCAATTTGAACATGAGAGGTCATGTTAGGACTTATGTGAGTAGAGAAAAATAATAAATAATTTATTGTGGGACTCTATTTTATAAATAAATAAATTTTACTTTAACATAATTAACATAACCTATCATGTTCAACTTGAACATGAGAGGATCCCAATCTTTGATATTTGGGTGGTGGAACCTTTTGAATACGTGTATTCTAACAAGTTGTCTAAGGAACTCATTTTTCTTCATTAAATATATTAAGCAATACAAGTTAATAAGCTATTTGTACAAACAAATTAAGCACGAATGATTTTCAAACAAATTATAGTCAACCTATGTCATTAAAACATCTCTTAAACTAAGTTAACCAATACTAATAATATTGTATATTGTACAAATCAGTCAAACACAAAAACCACAAATTAAAAATAATTACAAATAATAAAGCTAAAGGTACAACATATATTTTCTCACATGCATATTTGAGTTAATTGCATTTTTGGTCCTTGTGGTATGGCCAAATTGCAGGTTTGGTTCCTAAAATTGAAAGTGCAATGATAGTCCTCATTTTAAAGTTTGGATTGCATTTTTGGCCCCTGATCGGTGTGAAATGACCAAATTACCCTTGTCTTATCTGAATAAGACACATTTCAATAATACATCTATTAAGTTAAGTTAACCAATACTAATAATATTGCATATTGTACAAATTATTCAAACACAAAAACAACAAATTAAAAAATTACAAATAATAAAGCAAAAGGTAAAACATATATCTTCTCGCATGCATATTTTATTATTTATCCTATATTTTTTTTCCTACATGTTTCTTAAGCAGAATTTTCATTGTCGGAACAAGGGAAGACAACACAACATTTATACTACTTTATGTTTACACGTTATATAATATTTTAGCGAATATTACACAATATTTATTGACTAGCAAGTTTCTTTCACTGTCAATCGTTACAACTTCGTAATACTACTAACTGCCGTTTTCTTATAACTGTTGCATCGAGATGCACGGGTACTCTACTATATTTATATGAAACAGTGTGCGAAAAAGTTGTTACATGAAATTATCGATATACATAAAGTTATTATCACGAAAATATATAATCAAATAATATTATTGCTAAAAGTTTTGATTACAGAGTACCTCCGCTGCAATGTACAAGCACCCTGCTAGTAATTCACTTATGGACCCATGCATAAAGCCCACCACATGCAGTTGTCTAATTCTTATTTTGTTTGCTCGCATTATATTTTTTACACTTTTTAAAAATACGGGTTTATTGTTTAAACTGTTTTATACTCACATTCTGTAAAAACTTATTACGTTTATAAAAACTAAAATACATATAATGTTACGTATCACACTTTCACACATAAAAGTTTAAAGATAAAAATTTCATATAAACCACCTTGTACATGAGTTAGGAACAAGAAATAAAAGAGTAAATTGCAAAAATTGTCCTTGTGGTTTGACCAAATTGTACGTTTCGTCCTTATGATTCATTAAGTGCAAAAATCGTCCGGATTTTCTGCATCCGTTACGCACTTTTGGTCCCCATCACTAACTGTGTTAAGTGAGTTCCGTTAATAGTTACATGTTAGTTTTGGCTAACGGCGCTGTAGCGCCAGCCCTTAACCGTTGTAACCAATCCTTTAACCTAACCGTTTATAATTTAAAATTTTCGCCTGCTTATACATTTCATACGTTTTATCCGTTTTATCCGCTTTAATAATTTTTGTCCGCTTTTATCCGTTTTCTTACTTTATGTCCGTTTTTCTTACGTTTTGTTCGTTTTTTTTACGTTTTTGTCCGTTTTTATTACATTTTGTTCGTTTTTATTACGTTTTAGTCTGTTTTTATCCGTTTTCACCTTTTTTTTCATCCATTTTGTCCGCTTTTCTTACATTTTTATTCCTTTTTGTCCGTTTTCATCCATTTTTGTTACATTTTTGTCCGCTTTTCTTAAGTTTTTGTCCGTTTTTATTCGTTTTGTTCTTTTTTTCCCGTTTTTCTTACGTTTTTGTCTGTTTTCTTATGCTTTTTGTTCGTTTTCTTACACTTTTTTTTTCAAATTTTTCAATATGTCAAAATACCTTTTTTTTTCAAAAAAGAAAAAAATAAGGAATTTTTTTTTCCTAATTTTTTTTTTTCAAATTTTTTCGAAATTTTTCCAAATTTTTTGTTTTAAAACTCTTTTCCCGAATTTTTTTTCCAAATTTATTTTTGAAGAATTTTTGGAAAAAAAAAATTCGAAAATAGATTTTGAAAAAAGAAAATTCCAAAAAAAAAGTATTTCGACATATTGAAAATTTTGAAAAAAAAAAGTTTCAAAAAATTTAAAAAACAAATACATTTGATATTTTTTTTTCAAATATTTAGAAAAAAAATTTTGAATTTTTTCTTCAATATGTCGAAATAGGACAAAAACGTAAGAAAAACAGACATAAATGTAAGAAAAACGAGCAAAAACGTAAAAAAATGGACAAAACGTAAGAAAAACGGATACAAACAGACAAAAACGGTAGAAAACGGACAAAAAATATTAAAACGGACGAAAACGGATAAAGGTAAAAACGATAAATACGGACGCAAAATATAAATTATAAACGGCCGTTAGGTTAAAAGACCAGCGCTGCAATGGTTAACAGACGGGCGCTGCAACGGCCGTTAGCCAAAAGGGCTAACGTGTAACTATTAACAGAACTCACTTAACGCAGTTAGTGATGGGGACAAAGTGCACGTAACAGCGGAAAATCCGGACGATTTTTGCACTTAATGAACCACAAGGACGAAACGTGCAATTTGGCCTAAACACAAGGACGATTTTTGCAATTTACTCAAATTAAAATTAAAAGAAGAGCGAAAAAAAACCATAACCGCATATTTAAGATGTACTAACAAAAATGAATTATCTTCTTTTAATTTCTCCATACTCATTTGAAATGTGTGGCTTGAACTTATTCTCATTCTTTCTATTTTTTTTTTCTCACTATATCCTTTCCGACTTCTACATATATAAATTTTGTGCACACTTGAAAGTGTAGTTACAAATTTGTCCCGCTCAATTTCTTCATTCTTCATTTCACATGGAAATGAAACATCAACTCACTATGGATAAAACAAATTATAAACATTTCATGTGTTTTAAATCTTTTCTTGAAATTATCATACTGAATGCCTAAGCTCAAAATTTACTTCATTAGTAATTTAGTATGCATCATAACTTGCAAGTGAAACTTTTAACAGGAAATGAGTTAAGTGGAAGTGGAATTGAAGTAGGTGTATCAGCAGCGGATTATATAGTCGACATAACGACACTCAGCGACATGATGCACCGCGTTTACAAAGACATTGAACCTAAGCCACTCATCATCACACCTGGAGGTTTTGTTGCTCGATACTCCACTGATAAAATCTGGTACACAGAACTTTTGAACAAAACACGTAATACCCTTGATGCGGTCTCTCACCATATCTATGATCTTGCTGATGGTACAATTTATAAACTAAAACACGACTAACTAATTATCTGATAATCAGTTTCAACTGATCGAAACCTCAAAGACCAATTTTCTATGCCATTATTTTTTTAGGGAAAGATGAGAACCTAACTGCAAAAATTCTTGATCCGTCTAATCTCGATAAAGGAAATGAGCCTTATGAAGTACTAAATTCCATCCTCAAGAATACTGCAAGTCCAGCATCATCCTTGGTTTCCGAGTCTGGGGGTACATACCACGGTGGCCAAGCTAATGTTTCTGATGCATTTGTGTTCAGTTTTTGGTAAGAGACACCAAACCAGAAACTACAACTATTAGTGCGTATGGTAATAGTACTAGTGCCTAATTAACAACTTTGTTATCGTATAATTTAGGTTCTTGGATCAGCTCGGAATGTCATCTGTTTATAATACCAAAACGTATTGTAGACAAAGTCTGCTAGGAGGAAACTATGGTTTACTTAAGACCATCACATATGAGCCAAATCCAGACTACTACAGGTTCATAATTCATCTTTGACTTTCATTTTGAACTCAAACAATACAAAATAATGACTCAAATGAGATTATGCTTGTTTCTTATCAGTGCGCTTCTTTTTCACCGGTTAATGGGAAGTAAAGTTCTATCTACAAGCTTTGAGGGCACCAAGAAGATACGCGCTTATTCACATTGTGCTAAAGAATCCGTAAGTCTCTTACAAGACTTAACTTGACCCATATATATCACCCTGATAGAACCTGCTTATAACATTTTGATTGTGTATCGCAGAAGGGAATAACGATATTACTGATAAATCTAGACAATAGTACTAGCATTATTGATGTAAACTTGTCAGTATGCAATACAAGACGTACAACGAGGAGTGAAAGAAGAAAACAAATACGAGAAGAATATCATTTGACTGCAAAAGATGGCAACTTGCGCAGTAAAGTGATGCTATTGAACGGAAAAGAATTGAGCGTAAATTCATCTGGTGACATACCTTTGTTGACGCCTTTGTACGTGAATTCATCAGAGCCAATAACTGTAGCTCCCTTTTCTATTGTATTTGTACATTTCCCACATTTTACATTATATGCTTGCCACAGTTAGCTAGGCCATTTAGTTATCATTTCTAGCTTTCGTATGAGACCAAATAAGCATGGTGATGACCCGAGTCAACATGTCTAGACTTAGGTGTTTACTTTCCCAAATTAATGGATGTTTCGAAATTTCCATTTTAGTTTTGAATCTAGTTTGGCTTGGTGGCTTCGTTTTCAAATAGTATAAAGAGTGAGTTTCACTCGTTAGTCATATTTTGGTTCGTTTGTGCTTGGTGGCTTCGTTTTCAAATAGTATAAAGAGTGAGTTTTCACCCGCAACAAAGCCAAGAAGGAAAGACTTGTGTTTGTCAAAGTTGTAAATTGTTGCATGTTAGTTTGTCTAAGTTTCGTATCATTTAGCCCGAACAATGAACAACATAAGAACGTGGACTGATTGATATAGGGTGCATCTGGCCAAAGTTTTTTGCGACTAAAACCCTCTCGCTGATCTATGCTTCCGTTTAACACAAACTTTGATTTATAACAAAAGCAAGTGGTTGATAATTGTAAAGTGCTTATACACTTTGAAAATAAGGAGATAAGTGATTTTAAGCAATAAATAAAGAAAATAAAATTAAAAATTTTAATCCAACCTGCAGGATTCGAACCATCGACCTAAAGATACCAGTTGAACAACTATAGTCTTCCCCTCTACCAACACAGCCAATGTCGGTTTTGCCCTTAGTTTTAAACTCATTAAACCTATATAGCTGTCTCTATATTTTACAGCTTGCTAAACCATTACTAGAAAAACTCAAACTTGGTATACCGTATTAGATTGACCTTTAATTATTCTAGAATTTGACATTTAAATTATTTTAGACTTTGACATTGCAGCATGAGATACTTATACTAGTATGTGGTTGGACGAAGTTAATTATGCAAGAATATTCAAGTTAAGTAGGTATTGACTTGTATAACAAGCTACTCAAAGTTAACGGGAGAAACTTCGTACTCCGTACTTCCTAGTTGGCTTATGCCACAAAAAGACGAAATAGAAATCAGCAATTTATACATAAAGTTAGATACGTAAAGTGAGCATGCATGCATATATATATGTGTGAAATTCTTCATTGGGTTCTTACTTGAATAAAACAAACTTTTTGGTTCTTGAAACATTCCTATATGCTATTTAGCAAGATTCCGATGACGGGTTGTTTGTCCATTCGTACGGTCAGTGTGTGTTTATGGTTGTTTTTGCTTAGTTTAAGCTTCAATTTTGTCTATTCGGAAAGCGAAAATGGGAGACTTTGGATTGACGGTAAAAGAAAGATTGCAGAGACAGATAATGATTTTGTATGTGCAACTATGGATTGGTGGCCACCTCAGAAGTGCGATTTTGGTACTTGTAGTTGGGATCATTCTTCTCTCCTCAACGTGGTACGTACATTTCTTTCATCAACATCTATCTACTCGTATTAACTTGCATAAAGAACAAAAAACGTATAAGAATGGCTTAGAAAACAATACCATATATAAACAAGGGTGTTCTAACTGTGATCAGGTATATAATTTCATGCTTTGAATATGCAAAGCATGTCTAGAACGTTACTCAAATACAACGAGTGTCAACGGATATTGATTAGTTGAGTTTGTCTTTCAAAAACTCGTATTAATTAGCTAGGCTTATAAAAGTCATTAGGACTATATATAAAAATATAATTCATAGAAAATTGATAATGCAAGACAATTTGATATGTGAGTGACTTGAGATAGAAATTTGTATTCAAGAGGGCTCAAATTTTTTTTTCAAAGAGTAACATACTACTAATTTAGTGGTTTTTCAAAGAGGTTCAATCATTATTCTCTAACCATAACCGAATTAATAAATTACATAATGGAGTGGTTAAAATCGAACTTTTAATAAAAGTACCACTAAGTCACTACTAATAACAAGACACCATTGTTTTTATTTGTTAAAAAGAAGAAAAACAATAAAATAAAAGTACACCATCGTTATTCGGGTCATCTTCTTCATAAGGAAAAACTTCAAACCTCCTTCCATACAAGAATATCATTTACGATCTCTAAGTTGGTTTTCGAGAGACACCTTGTCATGGGGTAGGTCCACATCGCTGAGGGTTCGAAGACCTCCAGCCTTCATCGGTCCAAGCCTCCTACAAGTGGCCACCTAAATCGTGTAGGCGACATGACTACATGAGTTCATAGGTGAACCACCGTAAGTTTATAAGTCAAGTAAGGAAGACAAACTTAATGGCAGTTTTGAATGCCAAAGTTCATTTTGATGCGGATCTTAAAATGTAATCAAGTGATTTTGATGATCTTAACAACAAAATATTCGTGAATGCCATTAAAGGTGAGCAAATTTTCTTCGCTTTTTATGCTTGTCAACTTGATCTAAAATAAGTTTTTTTACTTGAAAAACTATGTAGCTTTTTCTCCACTAAAGATTAGAGCATGGGGCACTTTGCAAGATGGAGTTACATACCAAACAAAATATAGCAATGGACCTTGCAATCCATTTACGCAAAACACATCTGCTTTATTTGGATTTAACAAGGGTTGCTTGCCTCTATCAAGATGGGATGAACTCAACAGATTCTTTCGAGACACCAGCTAACCGAAAACAAACAAAATTTCGTTGATTCTTATGTTTCCGTGGGTATAACTATGTTTTACGTGTAGGGCCGTGGTTACTTTTGGACTAAATGAACTATACGGAAAGACGGTTCTAGCAAATGGCTCACGTTGGAGCTTGGGACTCAACCAATGCCGAAAGTCTAATCCGCTACAATCGCTCAAAAGAATTACACCATCTATGGATGGGAACTCTGGTAGGTGAAATGCATCACCGATCATCACCAATGAGTTGAAGTTATTATTCTCTTTTACCCATCATAACTTACTAGTGAAACTTGTAATAGGAACGAAAGTTAAGTGGAAGTGGAATTGAAGTAAATGTATCAAAGATCACAATATGCGTCGACATAACGACCCTCCACATGATGCAATCGCATTTACAAGGATATTGAACCTAAGCCACCGATCATAGCACCTGAGGTTTTGTTGATCGAACCTTCACGATCAAATGGCTCACACAATTTCTAAACAGAACACGTAAGACCCTCTACGTGATCTCCCACCATATCTACAATCTCGGCCAGTATGATTCCCATCTTAAGACAACGGACGCACAAAACAATCTCTACCAACTCATAAAATGATCTAAATTTAAAAAAATTATGACATTATTGTAGGCAAATCGAACCTAATCTGCGAGAATTCTTGACCCGTCTTATCTTGATGAAGGCCACACTTACAAGAATACAATCCATCCTCAAAACTTCAAACTCTCGCATCTGCTGGGTTAGTGAGGGGGGTGTGTTTCCAAAGTGGTCTAATAATGTTTCTAATGCATTTGTGTACAATTTCTGGTATGAGACAACAATCCCACAAAGTATAACTATCAAAGACTATGGTACAAGTATTACCGCTAAGCTAGAATGATATTTTTCACTAATGCGGTACTTGGATCACTGGAATGTCATCTGACATTGACCTAAAACATATTGTAGACAAACTTTGATTGGAGGAAACTATGGTTTACTTAACACTACTACTTTTGAACCGAATCCAAATTACTACAGGTTTATATCTCAACTTTGACATTGACTTTTGAAGTCAAACAATATGTGGGATTATATCTCAACTTTGATAATTACTAAAACGGGATTATGTTTTTTTTACTAGTGCACTTTGGCAACCGATTAATGGGGAGTAAGGTTCTATCCACAAGATTTATAGGCACCAAGAAGATACGCGGCTTATTCACATTGTGCTAAGAATTCAAGTAGTTTCCTAAAAGACTTAACTCGACCCTCTTTTATAACCCCCACCGTTGATACAAAAGTTGTGTTCCTTGTTTGGAGCCCGCTCGCACTACCTGAGAATCGTTGCTTGAGACCGCGCACTAAGAGACGAGTAAAACACCGCTAGGCTTACCATGGGATTCTCTCCACGATTATCCTCCTAGAGTAAGTAATGTTTAGGGTTTAAGGAGTATTAGGGTTATGAGATCGCATCCTTAAACGAGGGATGTGATTCCCTTTATATAGGCACGAATCCTTGTTGGTTTCGTTCCTCAACTTCGGCGTATCCCACCTTAATCGGTTGGGAATGATTATCTTCCTATTTAGAAGATATCGGATATCTATCCCATCAATAGATTCGGGCTTGGGCCTTCATGAGCCCAAATGTTTAGTCCGCTTAGCCCGGCCAGACCGGGCCAAGGTATTGGACTTTTAGTCGTCCGTGACTTGATATAGACTATACGCCACATGTCCCCCAGCCTAGTATGCAGAGCCTAATCGCGGATGCTAGACTAATAATCCGTAGCCGCTAAAAACTTTGAAGCGTATGCAAGAAGCCATAAACATATACCCTCCCGCACGTTGTACCTAGACATGAAATCGATAAACGCATCGTTATTCGGGAAAGTTATCGCCCCACGCCCCATCGAAGTCAATCTCACACAAGTGAAGGTGGGATCCATGGCACATATCTTGTGGATGAGAAATATGTTATAAACCACCGCTTCAGCCACAATGGCACTCACCGAAGAAAAAAGTCGCCATTGTTAAAACATATCTGCACTGTGATCCGTAAAACAAACCACTTCGAGGTAGCCGCGCGTATGTCTTTGTAAATCAAACACCATGGTTAAACAACCGCATGATTTCACCGATCTATCCACGCAGTGATCTTTAGAATTCACCTGGATACTATATCCATTTTGACGCACCGTTGTTCCTGCGCGGCTCCATTGCCGATTTAAGGGAAAATAGGGTATACACACGTTTCTTTAAGTTCGCCAATCAAGCGGTGCCTATATCCCGATTTTGTGCGATGTGCTAAATTATTACGAGCTGCACCTATCCCAATTACACCTATTGGTGCAGCAAAATTACCAATTTTGAGGTAAACTGCCGTTTGTCGGCGGTTAACCCCACAATCAACCTATTCCGCTCATTCTATCATACAACATGGGCGCATGGGTGGGTTACTTTATGGCGCTACTGTGCTTCTGCTAAGAATCGGAGCTAGATCGCTAAGGAATTGAGAGAGTCCTTTTTACGGGTGGATGACACATGCTTCCGTGGCTTTATAATTTTTCACCGTGGTACGCCGAGAGACGGTGCCCTTTGCTCGATCATGTCTCCAGGATGAATCGATAAATGCAAACCGCATCCCTATCGCCTTATCCAAGGAGTTTTTTAGTGCATATGGGCATCACCGTAACTACTTTGGTCCCAAGATGAGATCCCGATCTTCTTAGGGTGCCAATGGCCGTGGTGTACCGGCCGCGCACCCTTTTGTAGTTAATGTAAGAATTTGTCTTCCTTTGTCCACACATTATATAACCATGTCGTGGTTGTTTCCGCGCAGAGATGGATCTCATATCTTGTGCATTTGGCTAAGCCCATTGAGGTAGGACGAGTACGCTCCCTAAAAGAAGGGGAGGAACCTATATCTGGTCGCTATCGTTGGTCATGTCATGGAGATAAACATGGGAAGCGTGTACAAGTTCCTCTTGCCGGGAAGACACCACTACAAAGTGTTCCCAACCCCAAAGTACCTTCGCTGTAGCGCCACCCACCTCCGTAGCCGCCACCTATGGACGAAGAAGAAGAGGAGTCGAGGTCGGGTTAAAGCGCCAGCGAACCATCGAAAAGATGGCGCAGCCCTTCAAGGAAAACGCCCGCGATCCTCACCGTGGAGGTATCGCCCATCGATGAAGCGTCTCGCACTCGCTACTATCGCCGGACCGCAGTAGTGATGCCTTCAAGATATATTGTTTTTGATGCGCTTGTGTTACATAGGCCTAACAATTCTCCGTACACGCATACGGGTGGCAGCTTGCAAAGTCACCTCCCAAGGCTTAGTCCGACGCTCTATGCATACCGAGCCGCATAGTCGAACGATGAAGACACGTCGATGTGGATGCTTCCATGGAGAAACTTGTGAAGAATTGGTGCGTGTCTCTCGCACATCAGTTTCGCTAATTGTGAAGCCGAAGACCAAGTTTCGTAGGAGTAGTCAAGATTCGCAAAGGATCGACAAGCGTTGCCGAGGCGCACCGGCGAGCACACGCTAGCTTTGAATGCTTCAGCGAGGCAAAGGATCCAACGCCGACGCCGTAAACAGGCAAGAAAAGATGGCGCCGATGTGCCAAATAAACCAAGAATGCGCGGATGCTGCCAGTATAAGTCTGCGTACACCGGGTACTTAAATATCCGAGAAGAGCAAAGACGCGATGACATCCCAACTTGAAGAGCTTGGTAGCACGGTCAAGATTGCCCTTGAAGCGCCAGGATGAAGCGCAGACCGAGCATAGAGTACGACGAGAGTTGTATCCCCAACTCTGTCCACTATTGCAGAGCCAGATGGCTCATAGGCCATGGTTTGCCTTGCGCCGCTTTACTACGCTGGAATCGGAAGTGGTAGACGATTCGGGGTTGTTCATGCGCCTCGAGCGTGGTAAAAAGCAGCGGGAAAAACTTCATGAGGGGGTCTCGCTAAATGTGCCTGGATAAGGTGTACTGTATAATGCGCAGCATATACTGAAAGGTGTTCATGGAGCGGTTGAAGTCTCTAGAGTTTCCAATGATTTCTGAATTGGAGCGCGACCAAGACTATCCGATTAGGGTAATAATGGAGGGGACTTGGCAATGCACCTTTCGAGGATGCAGAGGCTAATCCGATTACTTTTGAAGCCCAACGTAATCTCGCCAGTGTACTGCTTTTTGTTCGCCCGATATCTTGAACCCGCTTTATGCTTGGAAAAGAAGTCCCGTTAAAGCAGGTCCTGGAAGCTCATGCCACAAGGCTTGCTAAGAAGAAGGGTGTCAAGGGTAAAGCCATTTTGTGTGGTGTTGGCGCGGCACATCTCCCTCATTCTCGACGGGGTGCACAGTGAATACGCCACGATCTCGTCAAGATTCTCGATTTGTTAAAGAGTTTGAACGAGATTAAGGAGTCGAAAACCAGAGGTGGCTCTCCCTTGAGTGTTGTAATAGTTGGTAGGTTTATGTATTGTAAAGTAACAAACCTTTTGTAATAACTCGTGGTTATCTAATGAAAATATCTCTTGTTGAGCTCATGTATGAAAGTTGTAATATACTTAAGTGGCTAAATGTAGCGTTTATGGCATAGTTGTGTATGTTGTGATATGCGCGCACTTTAAATATCACTTTAAGGAATCAAGTATTTTAATTCCAAGGTTGTTAAACGCAATCGCAGGCGCTTGTTGCGCCCGTCAGTAGGAGGTGTACAAAACTTATTCCAACGTCTTGATAATAAGGTGTTTAACAAGGATGCGTGATCCGGTGTTGATGGGTTTGCAACCCTCTTATTCAACAAGTTGTTTAGTAGGTGAACTTATCCTTTTACCATCGTGGGTTTGTAATGGTGCATGCACCATCGTAAGAAATAAAAAGGTTGTTAAGACATAGCGTATATGGAAATAACAAATATGCCACGGAGTTAGCTAGAAACCGCGGCGTTTTATTGATACTCGAAAGTTTTTATAATAAGTAAACAAGACAATTATTCTAAGCAAAAGGAAAAAAAAAGTAAATGCATAGATGTTTATTGGGCACTAGAAGTGCGAGAGCCTCGGCGCGAGGTCGTAGCCATTCTATAGATAGCACCTCTTGAGGTTGCAGATGTTCCTCATGCGGGCAATTCACTTCGACCATCCAAGCTCGAGTTTGTACGGCGCCGTTCTAGTGCTTCGTAACCTCATAGGGTCCTTCCCACTTTGGTCCAAGCTTAACTGCGGTCTTCAGCTGCGGGCTCGGTCATTGCCGGTAGACAAAATCACTCGGTCTAATGAAACATTGCACTTTAGCATCATAGTATCCTTTCATCCTGACTTTGATTTTGCCTCAGAGGTTAGCGCGCTCGCGCTTTCTTCTAGCGCGATCTAAGTCGGCGCTCTATCGTCATCATTGGTTGTCACGCTGATTTTAGCAAAGGCGGATAGTTGGTGGCGCCGACGCCGCAGATGACCGCTCGTCCCATAGACTAAAGAGGGGAGTGTCGCCAAGTGTCGGTGCGATTGAGGTGCGGTGCTTCCACAAGACATGTGATAACCTCTTACCCATCTTCCTTTGTGCTTTTCTAGGCGCGCCTTAATTCCTTCACCCAAGCTTCTATTCGCTTGCTCCACTAGGCCATTGGTTTGTGGATGCTTAATCGACGCCAAGTGTTGTGTTATGTTAAGCTTCTCACACCGTCCCCGAAAGGGTTATCACGCATTGTTTCCGCTGTCCGAGATGATTTCCCTGTGGAGGCCGGGCGGCATACAATGTTTTCCCATACGGCGCCACCCGTTTCAGTGATTGTTACCACCGCTTCGCTTCAATCCATTTGGTGAAGTAATCTATGGCGACTATGAGAAATTTTAGTCCACCCGCCGCGATAGAAAAGGGCCCGCTGGCGTCAATACCCCACTTGTAGAATGGCCATGGTGAAGTTATTGGGGTTAGCTCGTGGCCGCGTTGGCGGGACGGGTCTATGAACTTGGCAATCGCTGCACTTCCTTATTAAGTCCCGCGCATCACGGTGCATGGTCGCCAAGAGTATCCCGACGCATGGCGCTGCGCTACAACGGACCGGGTCCCGAGTGCATACCGCATGAACCTTCATGGATTTCGCAAAGACGTAATTTGCTTGCAAAGGGCCGACACAACGGAGCCATGGTTGTAGGAAGGAACGTCGGTACAATATGTTGTCTCAGTCAATCTTTGCGATTGCGCCGTATCCCGCGAGCTTCCTTTCGTTTGGGGTAATGTTCTGCTCGGAAGTCCATTATCGGTGTCATCCATGTAGGATCTTCCTCCTCTATTATCGTGGAGATTTCCATCTCCGAATTTGACTTGCTTTTTAGTGTTTCCACCAGTACTTGCTTTGATAGATGTGCAAAGCTTGTTGAGGCAATCTTGCTCAGGCATCCGGCCATGTTTTCCCTCTAGGAACTTGCTTTATAGTGAACCTATCAAAGCTTTTATCGCGCTTGGTTTTATCAAGGTACCGGATCATATTATCTTCTTTGGCCACGATTCACCCAACACGTGGTTGGCCAGGGCGGGAATCCACGCTTGCCTCTAGGTTACGTAAACCCATTCGAAGCCGCATGCGTAGTCCAAATGAGTAGGCTTCGTAGATCTGCCTCATTGTTTGTTGCCGTGAATTCAAGCCGCCAGCGTAAGTGAATTCCATTCCTCCGGATTTGTGAGGATGAGGCCCGCCTCGAGCCATCAATGCATGAGGATCCATTCAGAACAAGATCCATGGATCTGCTCGGCTTAATTGGTGTGGATATCTCGCCGTTGCCGGCTTTTCAATGATGAAGTCCGCCAAATCTGTCCTTTGATTGCGGTGACGGTCTCAGAGATGTTGTGCTCACCTAGCAATACACTCCACTGCGCAGTTTACCCCGATCGCCGTTTGGAGATGATCCGCTTGATCGGTTGATCCGTGATTACCGCTATTGGGTGTGCTTGAAGTACTCGCAAAGCCGCTTAAAGAAATACCAACGCCGAACTAATTTTTCCATGGCACTATAGTTCATCTCCGTCTTCTGAGTGCCTTGCTTACGGTAGATTGGAGTTTGTACTGAGTCCCTATTCGTGAGTAACATCACATTGAATGCGCCGCAGTCAGCAGACAAATACATGATTAGCTCTTCCTCCGGTCGGGTGCGACAAGTGATGGGAGCGCTGCGATGTTGTTTAAGCCGAGAAGGCCTCTTCCTCCTCAGTCCATCCGAATCACCTTTCTTTATACACTTCTTGAGTGTTTGAAAAGCGCGATTTTTCTCGCCGATTTGATAAGAACCTCGCTTAAGCCGCCAACTTTCCGTTGAGAGATTGGACTTCTTTCAACGCTGTGTGAAGGAAGTTCGATGACCGCTTTGTCTTTTCCGGCATGGTTTTATGCCGCCGGGTTCTATGTATCCAGGAACATGCCTTCAAGAGCCAAGGTACACTTCTTAGGGTTCAACTTCATATTGATCTCTTAGAGTTCTCAACGCTTCCTCGATGTCACGCACTAGTTCATCTTCGTATGGCTTTTATGACCGTGTCATCGACATAGACCTCTAGGTCAAGGCCCACCTATTTTTCGAAAGCGTTATCCACTAACCTCGTAGGTGGTGGCGCCGTGATTTTCAAGCCGGGGCATTTTTGTGTAGCAAGAAACACCTTGGCTTGTATGGAAGGCTGTTTTTTCCTCGTCCTCCCTAGCCATTTGGATTTGATGATATCCCTTGTACGCGCCGAGGAAGCACCTCAATGGATATCCGCACAGAGACTCTAAATGGTTTGTGTATATAAACATAAACCCTAGTTTGAAAGGTGAACCGAATAGTGCATGCCGAACCCTAAATGGTTTGTGTATCATGCGGGTGTTTTATAAGTCAAGTGAGCTTGTAGATATGTAAACGTAGTACGTGGTCATATCTAGTCAAGCTATGGGCGTGTGTGTGTAAATGTGTATTTAATCCGGATATTAAGTAACTTGTGTGTCACATAAAATCATAAACGGTATGGAAATAAAAGTTGAAGTATAACATGTATATAAGTAACGTATGGTTAAGACATGAAGGTGTTAGGTTAAGTAGCGAGTCATTAAAAGATGTAACATGAAAAGTAAATGCATTTTAATGTGATATTAAAAGAAGGAGAAAATCCTAGAACATAATGAGTCGATTAGGGTTTGAAACTAAGAGTATTAATTGCTATTTCATGTGTGAGTTATGACGTTTAAACTATTTTCACATTTAACCCTAAACTTTAATAAAAGACATAATGAACCCTAATCTACGATATTAATTATAAACACTTAAGTCTCATTTAATCATAAAATCCTAAAGTATGAAGATCACTTAATACACTAAGTATAAATACCAAATGTTAAAAGATCATTTCGACGATTATGGAATCATAAATAACATGGACGAATCATAATGTGTATAGGTTCTGAAGAAGGAGTAATCCTTTGCTTCTTACTTTTTCATCATTTGCTTTGGAATAAGGTACATATTTCGACCTTTCGCAAAGGTTCCTTTTAACGCTTTCGCTTGTTTTTCTATTAGGGTTTCCTAAGCCTTTGCTATGAACCCCATTCTGTTTTGTTTGAGCTGCTGCTTATCGAACTCGATTTCAATTATGAAATATTCGATTTTGAACTATATGATATGAAAACTCGATTTGAAAATATGAATAACTTTCTGATAAAATATGATCTCAGGTCGCTATGACATTCCGATTTGACCTAAGATAGTTTGACACCCGAGCCAAATATTTCACTAGACATGGGGGTTCCATGTCCTGCATCGATGCACCCGATATGACTCTAGGGCAGAGTGATGTTCCCACGCTCCTCGGATGGTGGAGCATATTTTGTATATGTAGGAAGGAGCGTATGGATGCATCCTAGATCAGTATCTCGTTATCCGTTATATGTTATCGATGATTGATGCATGCGGCATGCACGCCCTTCATAACTCTAGTAGGTCTCCCCTACAAATGTTGCCTTATGAGAAATGTTGCCTTACGAGAAATGTTGCCTTCTGAGAATATGATTATGATCGATATTTGTTTCGCTCGTGGTAGTTAACTATAAACTTTATTCGATAATTCTGATTTATACTTTGAAAATGATTATGATTTTGCTATCTTTCGTTTATTATATTTCATATTCGATATCTTTTAGTATTCGCTTTGCTTTCATATCTGCTCTCACTGGCTTTTAGCTCACCCGCACTTTTCTTTTCTTCCGCGCAGTATCTAAGCATTGAAGTCGGTTTTGCTTTGGGATGAGTGCATGAGGACTTACCTTAGAGATTTATTTAGCTTTGATCTTTGATGCCATTTAAGACTTATTCTTTCGATAGTTGGTTGGAGTTATTTTCACTGACCTATGTATTGAAGTCTTGTTGACTTGAATTATTCCGCATTTATGTTAAGATTTCTTTTAGATATTTGTGTTTGCTTTGATATGACACCATTACTTGTGATTCCTTTACCCTTGTCGGCTCGGCGCTACAATTTATGGCATCGGAGCCCGTGTTTACGACTTGTAGTCGACTGCGGACATATGGACCCTAGGTTTTGAGACCCTAGGTTTTGAGACCCTTAGAGCTTAGGCTTTGACCTGTGAGGATTGGGTACACTTTAGGTTTCCTTCAAGGTACTTCCATTTGTATCTCACCTTTGTTCATTTTGCTAATCGCTTGAATATCGTTCGATGGTTCAAACTCGCCGTAACGGTAACGTGATGGAGACGATGATGCTCCTAACTTGATGCCGCGATTGCAATGCTCTCAACACTCTTTTCTCGTCTTACTACACCGAGATGATGACACAGTGATCAACAACATTCCAGAATCGAATGGTGCTTCGGGTAGTGGTGGAGGAAATCAACCTCGCTTCAGCATTCTTTTTGGGTAAAGGGTTTCCTGCAGAAATATTATTACGCCTAAAAAACATTGAAGTACAAAGGATGAGGTGAGTCCTCATCTCGCCCCTTAGGACACTAATGTATTCTTTTATAGAATGACATGCCATTCTTATAACTTACATAATAACTACCACCTACAATGACTATACAAGTGAATAAAAATAGGAATGAAACATGATTCACTAATGTATCGCCAAGAACATAGCCATCATAGGACTACCATCAATCTTCCATGGAGAACCCTCCAACTTGCCCACAATTGATCATCATCATCATAATTGAGAATCACCACAAATTGCACACAAGCAGTGATAGACTCTAAAACCACTCGATAGAGCATTAAAGCGCAAACTTGCTCCAACGGTGCATGTTTAGATGCAAACCGACACTATCAAGTACCAGCATGATGACCAAAAACAACGGTGATCATCAATCTAACATCGCTTGTAGAACACGGTAGGTTTTTGAATAAGATCCCTACAACTTAACTTCCATCTCTCTCTTGAAACCCACGTACATAACACAAACCTCATGATAATATCATATAGATCAATAAAGAACTCTAAGCTTTACAAACCAAGCCAAGATAATACCATTCATAATAACAACCAGCCAAGAACACCAACAAACTAAGAAGATTGAAACCCTAAAATGGTTTCATAAGCATGAACGCGACAATAACACTCCCACCAACATATGAATCGAAAGCGTAATGTCAATCCATACGCCATTACCCATAATAATGATGTCGGTTGCTTAAATATTACCAAAACCCAAAAAGGTTTCACCATTTCAAAGAATAGGCAAAGAAGATCAAAAACCCAACAATCTAATAAATAAAACCCTAAAAGATAGGGTTACACAAAGGATCGCAGACCACAAAACCGAACAAAAAGATTTTGCAATAAGCACCAAGCAATCATAACAGATGTGTATAGAACGATTTAATCCAAACCGCCATAAATAAAGGACTTGATCTGCTAACGATTGATCAAGATAAATATAAACCCTAAATATAAAATCGATTTCCTAAAACATATAAAACGCTTATAAGGAACCGATGTACATGAACTAATGATTTAGGGTTTTATGAGTTTATCTAAAGGATATAAATATGAGTAATCGCACAACCGCTTAGAAACACACACAAAACCAATAGAACCTATTGCATACACAAGGTAGAGAGGCGTTTATTGATTTGTATTGGCCGAAAACTTATAGAGGCGCGGCTTTAGATCGCCTATAGAGAGAGAGAAACTCGTATCAACCCGCCGGCATTCATACTTGGCTCGGCATTTCGGAAGCTCCGCTCTTTCTTTAGCACCGCCGCTACTCCCACCGGGCCGAGGACTGGATCACTCATATTGAGAAGCCGCTTGAAGTACCGGGTCAGAGACGAATTTAAGACCCGCTGGTCGCTTTGGTTGAGGTGATGCTTTGAACTGGAAGGCACTCAAACAGCACGAGGTGAGAGATGCTGCTATTACTTGTACTGGGCCGAAGTTTCGACTATCTTCTATAACCGCATTTCCCTCGATGTCGAATAAAGAAAGGTATGAGAGGGATTATCAGGAATCTACCGCTGATCATGAGAACTCCAATGAGTACATGGGTAGGTTTATGAGGCCGGTAAGTTTTAAGGGAACGCATGTCGGAGATGGTAGGCGCCGTGCTAAGCACTTCCGGCTGATTGAAGAAGGGTGTTGGACCGATCGCAACACCGAAAGTATGAGGATGTGTCTCAAGATGCAATGACGCAATCGTAACATTGAAATCTTTCATGAGGGTTCGGTTCCAACAAGCGCATCGCATGGTGATCGGATTCAAGGTAGGACTCAAAGTAATGATTATAAGGGAAACTCAAGCAGGAGTTATGATTCGAGGAGTCAAGTGGATAGGAGTTATGATGACTGGTCGGTCAAGAAGGAATGTGGACTCTAGCGCTCGGTGACGAGGGGCCGTGATAGCAAAGCCTGCTGTAAGAATGGAAATGATCGTCGTAATCAAGGTAACAATAACCAAGCACAACAAGGATCAGCCTCAGGATCAAATCGTGGTCGCAGCCAGATCTTCTCGTCGAAAGGACAAACAAGTTTTGGCCTCCACCTATCCGTACTACTTGTGGAAAGGCTCATCCGACCGTTTCAAGGCCATCGGTGGATGTTTTCCTTGTGGTTCCACTACCACAAGATCAAGGATTGCCCTAAGAAGAACCCCGTGATTCCCGAAACTACATCGCCGCCACCTACACATCGGACGCGGTTTTATACTACTAGGAATCAAGCTGAGCGCACTTCGTGTACCATTACGGGCACTCTTTACATTGATGATTATTCTGCCTTCGCTTATTTGATAACGGTGCCACACACTCCATTATATCTAATACATTTGCTAAGAAACTTAATATGAAGCCCAAACCGCTAACGAATCACTTATCGATATTCGCTTATGAAACCACATGATCATCAATGAAATACGCTAATGTCCTCTTCGTTTTGATGATCGATTCGCCTTCGCAAATCAGATCCTCTCGATATGGTCGACTTTGATATCATTCTAGGCATGGATTGGTTGGCTTTCCATAGAGCTTCCATTGACCGCTATGCTAGAATCAGGATCTTTGAGACGTGAAACATCCCAATTTGTTTATTATGGTTCAACCTCTCAAATCTGTTGTTTATTTCTCGCTTATAAAGGCACGGACCATGATTGCTCATGGGTGCCAAGGTTTTCCGGCATCTGCTAAGGATGATCTTTGAGAGTCCTAACATTGAAAACCTTTTTATGTTGTTTGTGAATTCACCGACGCTTTTTCCGATGAACTTCCGTATTCCCCGTACTAGAGAAGTTGAGTTTAGCATTGAGTTAATTCCTCAGCCAACCGACAAGGCTCCGTGATCGTATGGCACCCCGTAGAGAATCAAGGAGTTGAAGGAGCAGCTACAAGAGATGATAGAGAATGGATTTATTCGACCCAGTGTTTCTCCATGGGGTGCACCTGTTTTGTTTGTGAAGAAGAAGGATGGAAGTATACTATGTATCGACTACCGTGAACTCAACCGATATTATTCAAAACCGTTATCCTCTACAGCATTGATGATTTGTTTGATCAACCTAGGGGCGTAAGTTCTTTTCTAAGATTGACCCGAGATTCGGTTATCATCAGCTACGTGTGAGGAGCAAGATGTTCCTAAGACCGCAAGCGTAATTTCGTGATATGGTCATTATGAATTTCTCGTTATGCCTTCTTCGGTTTGACTAATGCTACCAGCAGTATTTATGGACCTAATGAATCGTGTTTTCCATGTGTTCTCTCGACAAGTTCAAGTATCGCTTTATCGACGACATTTTGGTTTACCCAAGTCTAAAGAAGAGCATGAACAACATCTCCTGATAGTTTTGGAGACTGGTGAAGAAGAAGTTGTACCAAATTTTCGGCGCGAAGTTTTGGTTAAACAAGTCGCTGCTCCTTTGTCATCATATCAGACTGGATGATGTATCACCATGGATCCGCCTGTGAGGCTATCACTAAGTGGCCAAGACCTACGACATGATCGAGGTTAGAGTTTCTAGGACTTGCCGGTTACTACCGACGCTTTGTTGAAGGTTTCTCTCGTTTAGCTTTGCCCCTAACCCAACTGATGAGAAAAAGGAGGAAAGTTTGTATGGACGGATGAACCAGAAGAGAGTTTTTGAGGAGTTGAAACGAGATTGTGTCCGCCCTATTTTGACTCTTCCATCCGGTTCTCGAGGATTTCAAATTTATAGTGATGCATCTAAGAAAGGATTAGGCAGTGTTTTGATGCAACATGGAAAGGTGATAGCTTCAAGACAACTAAAACCGATGAGAGAATTACCCAACTCATGACCTTGGTTAGCTACCGTGGTGTTCGTGACAAGATCTCGACATTACTTGTATGGAGAGACAAGTGATATTTTCGCCGACCATAAGAGTCTCAAGTATATTTTCACCGTAAAGAACTTAACATGAGACAAAGAAGATAGTTAGAACTCCTTAAGGATTATGACACCAACATTCAAGCACTATCCTCGTAAGGCTAATGTGGTTGCCGACGCATTTAGTCGGAAATCGTGCATTCTTGCAAGTATTGAGATTGAACCTAAGATTATTCGTGACTTAGAACGTTTGGATGTTGAGTTGTGTGTACGAGGTTTTGAAGGATACTGGGCTAGTATGAAGGTGGAGTCAAACCTATAACGCAAATTAAGGAAGCTCGTAAAGATGACGCGAAGCCGTGGGCCATAAGCAAAATAAGAATAAGCAGACGGAGTTTAAGGTTGATAATGACGGAATTTTATGGTATGAAGATAGGCTATGTGTTCCCAATGATTCGCATGCGAGAAAGTTATGATCAAGTTCATAATTTTCACTATCCATCCCGTTCTACCAAGATGTATAGATTTTAAAAGATTTCTCGTGGAATGGCATGGCAAGATGTATGACGCTTATCGGCGTATGATTTTTTAGCAAAAGTTAAGATTGAACATCAAAGGGCTAGTGGACTGCTGTAAACTATTGATATTCCACATGGAAGTGGATAAGATATCTATGAATTTTGTGATCGACTACCTCTTACACTTAGAAGAAGCATGATGCGATTGGGTAGTTGTTGATCGACTAACCAAATCTTCTCATTTTTACCAATCGAAGGATTATGGTATTGGTAGATTGGCGGAAATTTTCAAAGAAGAGATCGTTAGCTTCATGCTACTCCCGCATCTATTGTGTCCGACGTAGAGATCCGCTGCTTACTTCCCGCTTCGAAAGGTTTGCAAAAGCTTCGGTAATTACTTATTTTAGTACTGCATTTCATCCTCAAACAGATGGTCAGTCAGAGAGGACTATTCAGACCTTAGAGGACATGCTAAGGGCTTGTGCTTTGGAATGGACGGGCACCGATGAATATTTGTGTTTAGTAGAGTTTGCATATAACAATAGTTGGCATGCTAGCATTGCGCGCACCATTTGAACTTTTATGGAAGGAAATGTAGAGCACCTACTTGTTGGGATGAAGTAGGTGAACGCTTAATTGAAGGTCTGGAAATGATTGAGATCAAGTAATGAGAAAGTAGCTATTGAGGAAAAGCAAGGAGGCTAGGTCTCGCTGGTGTTATGCCACAAGCATCGCCGTGATTTAGAATTTCGGGTCGAGATCGGTATTTTGAAAGTCTCACCGCTAGGAGGTAACCGCTTTGGAATCAAAGGCAAGCTCACCGATTCATCGGTCCGCTTGAAATTTGGAACGAGGAGAAGTTTCAGATCGATTAGCACTTCCCCTCCGCCATCGATGTTCATGATGTTTCCATGTATCTCCTAAGGGGATAATTATCATCCGTTACACGTAAGCTTCTTATCCGCTTGATCAAATCCAATCCGATATGTCTTTATCCAAGAACCGTGGTTATTTTAGAAAGGCAAGAAAGAGTCATGAGAAATAAAGTCATTCCGCTCGTTAAGATTCTTTGGAAAAATCACCCTGAGCGTGAGGCTAATTGGGAAACCGTGAGTCGATGAAGCTAGTTATCCTCATCTTTGAATAGTTTGGTATGTTCTCACTTCGCTTTCGTTTCATTTCAATTTTCGAGGACGAAAATTCTTCTTTAGAGGGAAGAGTTGTAAACCCGAAAATCTAAAACATGAATAAAGACTAAAATACCCTTGGAATCAAATTTATAAAATACGTAAAAGACATTTATATTCATTTAGCTTAAATTAAAACTTAACTTATAAATAATTAAAACTTAATTAATATGTGTACGCGGATCGCATATAGTACGATCTAAAGAGTTAAACGCCTGCTAAAGTGTTAAATGACAGTTGAACCTTGTTTATTTGGGGAACCACTGGGCTTGTTTTTGCTGCCGGAGTCCAAGAAGTCCATGGGGCGCTTTGTTTTGTTCTTCGTATGGATCAAGAGCCGTTGGGCCATTGGGCCGGGTTTGTGTGCTCGGTTGGACCAAGCCAAAACCAACCCCTCCTCAAGACTAACCTAAATGTTACTAGCTATAAATATAATACATAAACTCAAAATTGAAACCCTAGTTTTGATTGCCTCTTTCTTTCTTTGCTCACTCGCCGAACCTACAACCCTTGGTGTCGACTTTTGCTTCAACAAGTTACATAACGGTTTCTTTTCCTTTGATGCACCTTTTAAGTTAATATGTTGTCGCATGTTTGTTTTAGTCGACTTTGTTTTTTTCCTTGTGTCGAAATGTATGAAACCAACAAAGAATAAACCATACCATTTGAACCTTATAAGTATTAAAGAGTATGTTACGTAATAATATTATTGAATCGATCATGGTTAGGTCGAATATGAGAACCAAAATCATATATGTGAACCTAACCATGTGTATGTTTGCAAGGTGTAAAACATGGTAACTTGAATATGTAGTACTTAGATGAGCTAGATTTATGTAATGACTTATTATTTTAAAACCTAGGTTTGAACCAAAACATATAAGAGTTTTGAACATGTATTAAATAAGTAAGAGGTCATATAAACATAAACCCTAGTTTGAAAGGTGAACCTAATAGTGCATGCCAACCCTAAATGGTTTGTGTATCATGCAGGTGTTTTATAAGTCAAGTGAGCTTGTAGATATGTAAACGTAGTACGTGGTCATATCTAGTCGAAGCTATGGTGTGTGTGTGTGTAAATGTGTATTTAATCCGGATATTAAGTAACTTGTGTTTCACATAAAATCATAAACGTGCATGGAAATAAAAGTTGAAGTATAACATGTATATAAGTAACGATGGTTAAGATAATGAAGGTGTTAGGTTAAGTAATGAGTCATTAAAAGATGTACATGAAAAGTAAATGCATTTTAATGTGATATTAAAGAAGGAGAAAACCCTAGAACATAAATGAGAGTCGATTAAGGTTTGAAACTAAGAGTATTAATGCTATTTCATGTGTGAAGTTATGACGCTAAACTATTTTCACATTTAACCCAAACTTTAATAAAAGACATAATGAACCCTAATCACTTATATTAATTATAAACACTTAAGTCTCATTTAATCATAAAATCCTAAAGTATGAAGATTATCGATCATTACCTTAAGTATAAATACCAAATGTTAAAAGATCATTTCGACGATTCTGGAATCATAAATAACATGGACGACTGCTAATGTGTATAGGTTCTCGGTGGAAGGGAGTAATCATTTCTCCCAGATTTCGATCATTTGCTTTGGAATAAGGTACGATATTCGACCTTTCTCAGAAGGTTCCTTTTTAACGCTTTCTTTCATAGTTTTTCTATTAGGTTTCCTAAGCCTTTGCTATGAACCCCATTCTGCTTTTGTTTCAGCCGCTATCTCAACTCATTTCTCTAATTATGAAATATCCGATTTTGAACTATGATATGAAAACTCGATTTTGAAAATATGAATAACTTTTCTCGATAAAATATGATCTCGTGGCCGCTATGACATTCTCGATTTGACCTAAGATAGTTTGACACCCGAGCCAAATATTTCACTAGTCATGGGGTTCCATCCGCAGACAAGATGCACTTCGATATGACTCTAGGGCAAGAGAGTGATGTTCGCCACGCTCCCGGATGGTGGAGCATATTTTGTATATGTAGGAAGGAGTTTATGGATGCATCCTAGATATGTTATCTCGTTATCTGCTATATGTTATCCATGATTATGCCGCGGCATGCACGCCCTTCATAACTCCGTAGGTCTCCCAAATGTTGCTTTATGAGAAATGTTGCCTTACGAGAAATGTTGCCTTATGAGAATATGATTATGATCCGATATTTGTTTCGGCTCGTGGTAGTTAACTATAAACTTTATTGATAATTCCATTTATACTTTGAAAATGATTATGATTTTGCTATCTTTCGTTTATTATATTTCATATTCGATATCTTTTAGTATTCGCTTTGCTTTCATATCTGTCATCGGCTTTTGAAGCTCACGACTTTTCTTTTCTTCCGCCAGGTATCTTGCATTGAAGCCGGGTTTTGCTTTGGGATGAGTGCATGAGTGGACTTACCTTTAGAGATTTATTTAGCTTATATTTTTGATGCCATTTAAGACTTATTCTTCGTGATAGTTGGTTGGAGTTATCGCCGACCTATGTATTGAAGTCTTGTTGACTTGAATTATTCCGCATTTATGTTAAGATTTCTTTGATATTTGTTTTGCTTTGATATGACACCATTACTTAGATTCCTTTACCCTTGTCCGCCTGGGCTATGCATTTTTCTCAGCCGATTGGATAAGAACCTGCTTTTTGCCGCCAACTTTCCGTTGAGAGATTACTTCTTTCAACGGCGCGTAAGGAAGTTCGATGGCCGCTTTTAATTTTACGGCATGGTTTTATGCCGCCGGGTTCTATCGTGTATCCAAGGAACATGCCTTCAAAGAGTTCAAGGTACACTTCAGGGTTCAACCATATTGATCTCTTAGAGTTCAACGCTTCTGATGTCACGCACTAGTTCATCTTCGGTATGGATTTTATGACCAGTCATCGACATAGACCTCTAGGTTGCGCCCACCTGCTGAAAAGCGTATATCCACTAACCTCGGGTAGGCGGCGCCGTGATTTTCAAGCCAATGGCATTTTGTGTAGCAATAAACACCTTGGCTTGTATGGAAGGCTGTTTTTTCCTCATCCTCCCTAGCCATATGGATTTGATGATATCCCTTGTACGCATCGAGGAAGCACTTCAATGGATATCCGCACAGAGACTCTATTTTCCAATCTATCTCTGGTAGAGGATAGCAGTCTTGTGGACATGCTTTGTTAAGGTTGTTGGATCGATATACTTTAATCAAACTAACTTAACTAGCTTGTTAAGGTTTAATAACCTCGGATAAATCCTAAGTTATTAACAAAGAAACACTGAGCAATCTTTATTAAGTACGCCGAATTTACTTAACAAAGCTAAGAAGAAAAACTTTATTAACAAACTCTAATCCGCTTATTATGCGTATACTCTAATACAACTCTAAGATAATCGAATTTTCTCTAAACTCTAATTCAGAACTCTAAAACTTTTTCTAAAAATCGCTCCTCTAATGCCAATCTAGGAGTCCTTTTATAGGCTCAAGGATATCCTAGTTGGTTTACAATTAATAACCTTGTACGACAAGTAATCTACAATACTTTCCATAAACTAATATAATAGCTTTATTTGTTCTAGCAAGATTGACTTCCTCTTGCAAAGACTTTGACTCACATTTAGCAAGATTTTGACTATTTGACTTTTCCAGCTTCTTTTTTCAAATTTCTAAAGATTTTCATATCTTCGCTTTGATATCTTCAAGACTTTCATATCCCAACAATCCTCCCTAACTTGAATTCTACTTGCTTGACTTCAAGTTCCTTTGTGAATATATCTTTAATGTTTCATCTTTAAAACGGATTGTTCTTCGCCTTTAGATTATATCAGAGAATTGCGGTTTTTCAAAGTATTCTTTAGAATTGTTTTCTTACGTTAAAGATCCAAGCAATTCCATCTTTTCAAAGAATAAGAACATATGACAATTTGTACAAAGGATTCAGTTTTGTTGCATACTATTCTCATCACTTTCAAAGTGAATCATTGAAAATTCAATGGATTTAGAACTCTTTACCAAAGCCATTATCTTTGGAGTAGCCAAATGTTTTGGTGTGCAAGACCATGGTACATTGATAACCATATGATTTTTAGCAAATCACCGCCTATCAACAAGATTTGTTTAGTCTTTACCAAAAGTCGTAACCTTCCGACTAGTTAGTTCTTTTATCTAATGGTGAACGAATTACCAATAATGGTTTTTCCACGCCTTACCACAAGCCATTTTCATGGGCCAACTCTTTTCACTTTTACCGATATGGTGAGTTGATGACCATCCAACTTATTAGCAAGTTGACAACTAAAAACGGATTTGATATATCTTTACCAGAGTCGTTTGCTCATGGATTAGTCAATCCTTTTGTAACCATGGTGGATTGATAACCTATTGATGTTATCATCACAAAAATCATTTATTCAACCTTTATTTCAAAAATATTTATTATTAAGCAAAAGTTTTTCTAAAAAGTCATTTAACCGATTAGTTCATCAAACAAGATTTCTTGATGAGTACTGCTCATCAGTAAGATTTTGAATAAAAGTACCATATAAAGCATTTATTCAAATAAAATTCATACCGCTTAAAGATCATTTTAGAATGGTAGTCCGCCTATAAACAAATTAATCACCATGCAAGCAGCTTCATCGCCTCTTCTACTTCCAAACCATGTTCAAGCATTCTTCTCATTAGATCAACTGTAATAGGATATCTTCTTTTCTCGCAAACATGTGAATCATTGTTCCATTTTCTAGCTCCGTGACATGAACTCCAGATTCACAAAGAATCTCCAAAGAAACTATTTCCGCTTTTTCTTTGATCCTTCCAAATACTTCATCGCCTCACATATATAAGATCCCCAAAAACCAATCCAATACCTTCTAATGGATGATCTTCAAAATACGCTTTATAACTTGATAGAATAGATCTACTCTATCAATAACATCCCATAACCTTGAAAACCTTAAAACTTTTTATCTTCCTTATGAAAACCATGTACTCTTCATTCTTGTTTTCACAACTTTAAAAGTACCATCTTTGATCTGCTCATCTTTAAATCATCATCTTCCTTGGTATAATCAAAATCTACCACTCTCAGATAATTCTTCAATTCATCACTAGTCTCAGATCTTAATTCAACCTTCTCTTTCTTTGAAAATTGAACATCCAGAACATCAGTTTTTCTTTTCCTCTTTAAGCTTTTTTTCTTCCTTTCACCAATAAGTTTCTTCTCTAAAGTCTTTAATGCCCTAAACATCTTTCTTATAAGCCTCTCTCTCAAAGATCATATAATCTTTTCATATCCACATAATTTAGCTTTTGCAATCCTTTTAAATCCTCTCCTTTTAAATATGCCATCATTGCATTCCTTTCTTTAGCTAAATTAGGTCTTCTTTTGAATCTAATGGTGTTGAGACGTAAAGGTTCAAGAGTTTCAAAGATCTAACTCATCTTGCACCTTTTGAGCTTCTCTCTGCCTTTAGCTTTGAGCTTGTCTGTTTTTCTCTGCCTTTAGCATCTAATTCTTCTTGAACTTTTCTAGCAGCAGCTTCATTCCTAGCCACTTCCAATGCTCTAAGTTCTCGCCAAAGTGAGTTTTTCTTAGTCTCAACCAACACCTTTTCCTTTGTCTTTTGGATCAATTGGTTGATTTTGGTTGTTCTTCTTCTTGTGCTTCTCTAATAGTAACTCCTCCTCTTGGTTGTGACAATTCAAATAATGTAGCAATTAATTCATCATCACTAGCTTCAATGAATAGGTATGTAAGTAGCTTCCTCCTCTTCTTCTCTAACAAATGTAGGACCCACTTCTTCATCAAAATTTAATACCCTGAGTTAGTGTTATATTTTCCCTGATGTATCATGAAAATCAAGACTTTGATGTTCAACACTTTACCAAGACTTGAACTTGTACTTCTTCTTCTTGTTCCTCTAATCCAACTAATACTTACAAGTCTTTTCTTTTCTTTGTAATATTTTCTTCATCTTCTTCTTCATAACATCTTCTTCAAATTTTCCTTTTCTAAATTCCTCCCAAGTTACATGTAAGATGGTTGAGGAACCTTCTTTCTTTTAATTCCTTCAAGAGCTTTATGACGCTTATTTTCCTCCTTAACCCATAAGTTGAAACCTTGAATATATGGTTTAACAAAATTTCTCAACCGTGAAATAGTTACTCAACTTCCTAATTGTTTTAGCTTGACGCGAACAATCTTGTTTAACCTAGCTAGCTCTTGTCAAAGCATAGTTATCTAACGCCAAATTTCCTTAGCATCACCCTGATGTGAATGCCCTCTCAAAATGTGAATAGAACTTTCGTAAGATGAAGTAGGCGTTTTCTCAATTTCGCTTGAACCTCAGACTCAAGAAACATCACCTTGTAAACAAGACTTCACAGATTGCAGAGCATGAGACTTGTAAGCATTCATGATCAAGATCAACACTTTCCGCCATCCTCTGCACCGTGACCAATAGCTTCCATCATGGATGTTGTTAAAGGAATATCTCCACCGAACAAGCTTTCCTAGCCATGAAAGTATAGATTTTAGGTTGTTGCACAATAACAGTAAAGGCAGTTTTGGAACATCACCAATTGCTTGTTCAAGAAAACTCAGATAAACCTTGGATACATCAACCAAGTTGCCTCAGATGATATATGAGAGAGCATTCCATCCAAAATAAGTCGTGAAAAGTTAAACACTCGTCAGTAGTTGCCAACCACCTGCAGACGCAATATTGGACCCAAACTCCCAAAAGTGCTTTTAGAACTTATGCAATGGAGCAAAACATGAATCAAAAACTTCCATTGAGGACAGAATAATGCCTTCTTAAAAGTTTGTTCAATCAAAGAACCTTCATAGCCCAAAGGACCTAAAAGTATCCCAAATCGCTGTTGGCAAATCTAATAGCCCCTTCTTCATCTCCAAATAATAAATCATCACGAATGGAGACCTCTGTAATTTTGATAGTCTTTCCAAAGAATCGAGGATCTAATATAATATTCATCCTCCTCCATATTTTCTCTAGCATTAGCCCAAAATTCTTGAATCCATGGTTCAATAACATCCGGCTCAACTAAAAGAGCATAACTAATAGGCGACCCAACTAGATAATCAATGATATCAAAGAAAGCCACATTCGCTACCTTATCCAAATTAGCCACCATATTGTGCTTCGAAACAGTTAACCGATTCACCATTGTTGAAAAAGTAATCACAATAGAAAGATTATATCGAATAATAAAGAGATGGTAATTGGAAGATAAGTATGGAAATGAGGTAATGAATAATGTGAGAGGGAAAATCGGAAAGTTGTTATTTATAGGTAGGATTTTAAAATCACCCAAAATAAAATAACCGCTGGCTTTTAATTACCCTCCAATATTACCGCTTGAACAAGATTTTAATACGACAAACAAGATTTTCCACATAAGCAGACTTTCCCAAGCAAGATACTTTCCCAAGCAAGATTTCTTTCAGAAATACAAGATTTTGCCAAAACCTTCATATAAACTAAGTAATACACAAACATCCTCCCTCAAGCAATACAATGTGACTATACCTAACACCTTATAGTCCTCCCCTTAAACATAGCTTAGTAGTTAATCATTCCAATGCTCACTACCAAGTGATTGAATCGCGGACATCAAAACCTTTAGTGAGTAAATTAGCTACATTGTCATCTCAGGTGAACTTTAACCACATTAATAAGCCTATGCTCATAGCAATCTCTGATAAAGTGATGCCTAATCTAAATATGCTTTGTCTTGGAATGATACACAGGATTCTTCACAATGCAAATAGTACTCTCATTATCAATATTGATAGGCGTATTCTTGAAATTGAACCCATAATCCAAGAGTTGATTCCCTGATCCATAAAACTTGACCACAACAACTTGCGCTAGCCTACATATTCTCTTCAAGTATTTGATGTTGCTGCATTGTCGCTTCTTGCATTGCCGTGAGACTAACCTTCTTCCAAGATATTGGCATCCACCAGCCAGGATCTTCTATCATAGTTATCACAAAGATAGTCACTATCCAAAAAGCTTCTAAGTGAAAAGGTGACTCGTTAGGATACCACAACCCCAACTTAGGTTGTTGTTTCAAATAATGTAAAATTCTTTAATGTGATTCATGTGAGAGATCTTTGGTGAGACTTGATATCTAGCACATAGACAAAATGCAAACATGATATCGCCTTGATGCAGAAGATACATAAGAGAGCCAATCAGATCTCAGATAACTTGACTTCACAAAATGTCATCTTCATCTTTTCCCAATGAATTGATAGATTTATAGGTGTAGTAAATGTTCTTCATATCATCAAAATTAAACTCTTAAGTATGTCAGCAAATACTTGTTTTGGCTAATGAAAATTCCTTCCTTGGATTGCTTAACCTGAAGTCCTAAAAAGAATGTTAACTCTCCCATTGAACTCATTTGAAACTCCTTCAGATCACCGCCAAACTCCTTAACCATAGACTGCTTGGTAGCCCCAAAGATGATATCATCCACATAAACTTGAACTAACATGATATCCTTCTTGTCTCTCTTGATAAACAAAGTCTTGTCTATAGCTCCCTCCCGTATCCATGTTGTAATAAGAATGTAGAGAGCCTCTCATACCAAGCTCTAGGTGCCTGATGAAGACCATATAAAGCCTTAACCACCTTATAGACTTTGTTTGGATGCTTAGGATCTTCAAACCCTGGAGGTTGTTTCACATACACCTCTTCTGTAATAGTACCATAAAGAAAGGCACTCTTGACATTCATCCGATATACCCGAAAACCCATATAAGAAGCAAAAGCAAGAAAGATTCTAATTGCTTCAATCCTTGCCACAGGAGCAAATACCTCATCATAATTTACCCCTTCTTCCTGCCTTCTCTATAACCCTCGAGCAACTAATCTTGCCTTGTTTTGATAACATTGCCTCTTTCATCCCTTTTAACTCTAAAAACCCACCTTGTTCCAATAACTCTCTTCCCATCCGGAAGATCACATAAAACCCAAACCTCTTGAAGTTTAAATTGTAGAAGTTCTCCCTGATAGCTTCAACCCAACTATCTTTAGTCAAAGCTTGAGCAATATTCTTGGGTTCCTCTTGAGAGATGAAACAAGTAAATAAGCAAGTTTGATGGTCCTTATGATTTAGCCTGTTTTGTTTATACACAAAGCTAAGTAAAGCATTGTGAGGTTTTGTGAAACCCTTAGGTTTGTGTCTTGTCATAACTCCGCATGTGAAGGACCAATGATTTGATCATCTGGATGAGTCTTATGAATTCGTAAGATTGGTGACTGTGGAACTGCATATGTATCATCCAAGTTAGTATAATCAACACCTTCATTGAAATTTGTGAAAATACCTTCATCTTCAAGCTCATCATCGCGATCTTCTAACCTGTGCATGGTAGGTTCATCCAAATCATCTAAAGTATTGTCATCAGATGCGCAGCGACTTTGATCAAAAGTAATGCCCAAAGTACCGAGAGTACTCACAGATCCGTTCTTCTTTCTTTGCCTCTTCATAAGCTCTCCTTTGTTCATCGCTGTAAGAATGTGCTAATACATCTTGAAAAAGCATCTGATTGAGTTCCTCTTGAATAGATTGATCCTCAGCAGATAATGAGGATTGTGGTGCAACAAGATCAGAGTTTTGGAGAATCAAGATTTGCTTAGGAACATCAAGATCTTTGTTTTGGACTCTCAGAACTTTAAAGTGAACTGATCGTGTCTAATATGAATATCATGAACAACATATTGAATATCTTCATCAGTGTGCAAATGTTGATTTTCTTTCTAACAGTACATAGTTCATTGAAGGAGATAAAATCTCAAGATCAAACATCCAATCAGACCTTTTCTTTCTCATTGTCTTGATCTTCTAAGAACTCAACATGAAGAAAATCTTGAATCCTCTTAGTAACTCATGTATACTCTAAAGCCTTTATCGTTAGTGCAATATCCCAATAAATAACCTTCTTCGTGACTTGCCATCAAACTTCCCTGCATTATCAATGGTATTCAAAATAGTAAGAGGACATCCAAAAGGCTTCATAAAACAAATGTTGGGTTTATTGCCCATCACAATTCATAGGTGTCTTCATTCGTGTTTAAGCACGTAAACCCGTTGAGTACATAGCATGCAAGATTACATGTTCTTCAAAATTGAATAGGAGATGGGAATCGCTAACATAGTCCTGCAAATTTCAATCAAGGTCCTATTCTTCCTCTCTCGCAACACCATTTTGCCGTGGTGTTCTAGCAATACTAAACTCCCTCTTGATGCCTTTATTAGCACAAAAGTCATCCATAAGCTTGTTCCTGAATTCAGTGCCATTGTCACATCTAATACCTCTAACCTTGAGTCTTAATTGATTTTCAAGTGCTATTATGAGAGTCCTAATAGCATCAAAGGTATCATCTTTAAAGCCCAAAAGAAAACCCAAATTAATCGCTACAATCATCAAGAATAAACCAAACAAGATTTCTTCTTATTTAAACTTGCCAAGAGAGGTCCAAATAAATCCATGTGTAATAGCTCCAATGGTTCCCTAATATTTCTTTCATCAAGCTTCTTGCAAGAAGCTTTGTGTTGTTTACCCTTCTTGCATGCCAAACATGATTGATCATTCTTGTAAGTTTTTGAAGGTAAACCTCTAACTAAATTGCCTTTGACCAGTTTGTTGATGTTCTTGAAATTCACATGGCCCAATCTTCTATGCCATTGATGTGCCTCTTCAGATGTTGCTTTAGCCACCAAACATGCGGTTCTTCCATAGGAATTTAGACTCTTCATGTCTAAACTATACACATCATTTGTCCTTGGTACTCTAAGTATTACCAAGTCATCATCACTGTGTTTGAAGTCGATGAAAGAATAAGACATTCTCAGGTCGTTGAATAGCACAGATGCTTTTATCACAGATTTGAGAAACTCGACAACAAGTTAAACTTTAGCTCCTTCACATATCCGACATTCTCAAAGTCAATTCTTCCAAATTTTAATTGTTCCTTTCCCAGGAATCCTTCCTCCATTGGGATCATTCCCAAATGCAACTTTTCCTCCACTAATATTTCTAAAATTAGACAGATCTCTTTATCACTGTCATACTTCCAGAGCAACCACTATCCACAATAAGATGATCTTTAAGCTCCTCTTTCCGTTGCCCCCTGCACACAAAGAAAGAGTTAGAACTTTAGGAACCCAAGCCATTATCGACTTGGTTCTTTTGGAGTTACAAACTCAAATTCCTTGAGTATGTATTTCCACTATCTTTCAAGTGATGATCCAAAATTATCTTTTGAGTTTTAGCATGTGGATTTTCAAATCTTTCTGGTTTTTCAACATAAATCTCTTTCACCGCTTTATTAGCATTTTCTTGTGTCACAAAAACAAATTGATTCACTTTTTGTTGAACGTGACTGTATTCCTTTACCGCATTTCCCTTTTTACCCATTCGCTTTAATGTGGTTCCTGCGGATCTAGATCCCTATATGAATTGTGATACATTCTAGGTTGATAGTGAGATCTCCTAGGATTCCTATTCCAAGCAAGGTTATCGTACTTGTCTCCAGCAAAGACTTTGGAAAGTACCGTGAGATAATCAAGGTCTTCTCGATGTGGGTATCTATGATCCCATGAAGTTTCGGATTAATCCTATTTGAATTAGTCCAAACCGGTTTGTGCTCTCTAGGTCTCTCGTTGGTAGACATATTCCTTGAAACTTTCTTAGATATTCTCAGTGTTTGTCACAATCTTTGATTAGTTAGTAGAACTATAACACACAAAACACGCTTTTGACCCATATGTCCAAAGTGATTTCTTTTGTGTCTATGCACAAAATTATTTGGCCTTCGACGACCGATAAAATCTCGCTTTTGACTAAAATTATCCCAAAAAGGTTTAGCAAGATCGTTGAAAAGGTTTCACGGTGGCTTGTTGAGCAAAGACTTTGTTTTAAAGGTACCACGATTTTGAACATTGTGTTCAATTTGGGTTTCTGCATCTAGATTGAGCAACAAGCTTCTTCCTAAACTCTAGACCGTCTACTCCATAACGAAACATCAGCCTTATGGTTGATGACTAATGGGATGGACAAAGATGATAACCATTGTCTTTTCTTATATTCAGAGGTGGTTCACTTATGAGCCCTCATTACTAGATGAATCTACATAGTTAATGAGCTCATCATCACTAGTGATTATGTCCTCAAAAACACCATCATCCCATTACTAGATTGGTTTTCATCTACATTACTAAAGTCCATTCCAAATCCTAAACCGCTCTAATGTAAGCTTCTCTCTCTGCTTTTTCAACATAAGCAACTTGGGACAAACTGACTTTTCCAAGCAAAGAAACTTAGCTAACAAATCATCTCTTTCCTTAGTTAATTTCTCAATTTCAAAGAATTTTACGCTTTTAGTTTCCATTCACTAAGTTTTAACTGGTAATCCCGTTGTTCATATTTTTCAGCCCAAGCCATTTCATTATTTTCATGGGTTATGATTTTAGCTTCTATAGACTCTAAAGTGATTTGGTAACTGCTACTGCACCTAGCCCTAATACAATTATTCTTTTCAATCACATAATCTACAATTTTTGATAAAACTCATAAATGCTGAGCATACCTCAAAGATAGAGACCGAAGTGGTGGTAGCCACCATAGCAAGAAGAGCAGGATCATCTTCACTTTCTCTGCTCCAATCAAATCTTCCAAAGCCATCATCGATTCCAAAGCAAAGATGTTCAGATTTTCATCAAAAGCGTGCTCCAAATTCAATGCTTCCATCGTGGTCTTTAATCGCATCGTCCATCATATCATACAAGAAGTCACCGTTCATCATCTAACTCTTCACCCAGCCCACTTCTCCGATAACTTTTCTTGAGCTACCAAGGCCTTTGTCTCAGTTATTGGTATTTCTTTGAGCTTAAGTTTTGGCTTCTCGATGTTCCGCTTGCTTGATACTTAGCAAATCAGATTCCCTTGCAAAGTGACTACTTTTGACAATGAAGCATTCAATTTGAGATTTGTCAAAGTTATTCCTGTTTGGGTTTGAAATCAATAGCTTTGCTGTCTTTTTCATGTACTTTTGATCCTTGCAAGAATCATAGCAACTTCACACCGACATCAATTTCTTCAAGTGCATCTTCTTCAATCTGCAATAGATCCTCTTCAAAGTGATGGTAAGCTTGCTTGTTGTGCAAAGAAAGAGCACACAGCTTCATCTGAGTTCAAAGTGGTAGATGGTGGGGCCCGCCGAGTGTATGATGGGGGATTGTAAATGCAGTCTTTGAGAAACAAGACTTTGAGGAGAAGCAAGATTTTGAACTAATGCTTCTTCTGATGATAGAAAAGCAATACCGTGAGATTTGGAATTTGGTTGACCACTCATCTCATGTTCATACACCTTCAGTTGATGATAAAGATCATCAAAGTCCAACATCCAACCCCTCAAATGTCCTCTCGATCATAGTAGCAATCACATGCCATGTAGATGGCAAAATCCTTAGAAACTTCAAATTAGCATCCTCAATCGATACTTCTCGCCTGTATAATTCCAACATAAGTTAAGATTCTGAACCTATCATATGCAGATCAAGACTCTCTTTCTCCAACTGTGAAAGTTTCAAACTGTTGTTTCAAAGAAGTTTCTGCATCTTCTTGAGGCTTCATTCCCTCCAACTGGTCTGAGAGCGCACCCAAAGTCGCTTTTAGCATCTTTAGCATCATGAAATTTAAGAAGATGACCATCTGGAATGGCGCAAGAGAATGTTAAGAGCCTCTCTTGATTCCTTAGGGGTTGCTCGCTGTAAACCGCTTTGGTGCTAGAGGTTGTCCAAAGAACTTGAATGGGTTCTCGAGGAACTTCATTCCCATTCACAATTACATTCCAACGAGCATGGTCTCAGAATGGCAATATACCTTCATCTTCATGCACCGTAGATCATATTCTCCTTTTTGATAATTGGAATTCGAAAGGAGGTGATTGAGGGTTGTGGAACAACTTCACGACATCTTGATATTGTAGGTTTCTTCCTAGTCGATTTTCCACACAAGCTCGATACCACTTGTTGATCGATATACTTTAATCAAACTAACTTAACTAGCTTGTTAAGGTTTAATAACCTTGAATAAATCCTAAGTTATTAACAAAGAAACACTGAAAGCAATCTTTATTAGTAGGAATTTACTTAACAAAGCTAAGAAGAAAAACTTTATTAACAAACTCTAAATCGCTTATTATGCGATACTCTAATACAACTCTAAGATAATCGAACTTTTCTCTAAACTCTAATTGTGAACTCTAAAACCTTTTTCCTCAAAAATCGCTCTCTAATGCCAATCTAGGAATCCTTTTATAGGCTCAAGGATATCCTAGTTGGTTTACAATTGATAACCTTGTACGACACGTAATCTACAATACTTTCCATAAACTAATATACAGCTTTATTTGTTCTAGCAAGCATTTGACTTCCTTATGCGTTCTTGATCGTCATTTAGCAAGATTTTGACTATTTGACTTCTTCCAGCTTTTTTCAAATTTTACAAGATTTCTTTCATATCTTCAGATTTTGATATCTTCAAAGACTTTCATATCCCAACAAGGTCGGGAAGTCTACACACATTCGCCACCAGCCGTCAGCTTTACCATGACCGATTGGAAGCCACCATGGTAGTAAACTTCCCGCATGATCCCCGCCTACCAGCTTTTTGTACCTAAGATTGCTTTCATGCGCCCCGGCTTACTGCCAGCTTCCGGGCGATAGGTGCATCCCTCGCCGGATTCTCGCCATGCTCAGATAGAGCGTGGTACCTGCCATGTGTTTAGGCTCCCATGCAAAATATCCAAATTCTCTCGCAGAGTGCACATACAGCTTGTTTTGCCGTTGTTCACAACGAACCTTGATGGATACTTCCTGCTCCTGGGTATTCGTGGTGAATTGCTACTGTGATTTGGAACTCGTTGTCTCGGCCAGGCCGAGTTGGCGCCGCTCGCATGCAATCGTGGTTACCGTGTGGTATAGTGGTGTTGTAAAGAGTAATACCACCTTCCATCGAATTTAATCATCCCGCCGTTGATGGTACCGCCGCGATAGTCATATTCCGTGCTCCCAATAATTGTATTGTATATTTAGGAGATTTAATCACCATGAATTCCATCCAGCCGTTGTGGGAGTGTTCTTCGTTTCTATGCCGGCTGTGTAATCGTATTTGCCCCATAGGCCATATCTTCTCACTCAAAACCGCCACAAGCCCGACCGATTAACCGACTTTTTATTTCGTGACGCTAATCGCTTGAAACAATGCTCGCATACGATGTCGGCAGTAAGATCCACCATCAACATACATGCGTGGATGTCGTGACCCCACGCTTATCTCTATAGTGAGTGGTTCCACCATCAAGCTGTCCCGGCGTGTTAGGTGGGGAAAGAGATCTCCTTTCCACGCAAAAACCCCGCTAACCTTCTCTGCCTTAGACTACCGCCATGATTGTATCATGTAAATGTGTGTCGCTTGTCTTTAGGTGTCTCTTTCTTATTGCCACTCTTCCGCTTGTCCTTTCCTTCTTTAATATGCTTGACCAAGTGGTCCAACCGCCTCTTTGATCATCTTGTCAATGAATTGGCGCATTTGACACATTCATTAGTGTGGCCCTTCGCGCTGGTAGTCACAATATCCATTCCCAAAGGCGCCGATCCTCCTAAAAGCGATTTGGTGTCTTGGAAGTTTTGCCCCTTCCGTCATGTAGTATTTCCTTTTGGGGTTTTTGTCAGTGTATCCTGTCGTTATCTCCCACTTCCCCGACCGCGATAGCTTCTATTACTTCACGGTTACTCCGGCCATTGGCCGCCTCCCGTGTTGTTCCCGCACCGTAGTTGGAGGAGTTTTTTGCGCATCCGGGCGTTTCTCCTCCTTGGACGAAGGACCTAGAGCGCTTCATGAGTTCATCAAAAGTTTCGTGAATCTTGTCATTCAATCTCTTGATGAGTTCTGGGTTATTAATTCCATTCATGAAACCGGAAATTTTTAGCACTTCCGGGCATGCTTTAACTTGCATGCATTCATCTTTAAAGCACTCCATGAATGCGCCAGTGTTTCTCCTTATACGCTACCCTGCAAGTTCGGTGGTTTTTAGCGCGACTTTTTCGTTGAGTAAAATTTAGGCTAACGCCTTCTTCTAATTCTTCAAAACCATTTACTTTCCGTCAGGAAGTTTGTTAAACCAGCTCCGCGCGACTTCCCACTAGTGTGGAGTTAAACATATGGCACCACACTGGTTGTGGCCAGTTCTCAATAGTTGCGGCCGATTCGAAAATTTTAGGTGATCGCCCTGATCACCGTCTGGCCATAGGTCTTGACATTAGCAGCATGCTCTTCTTGTTTTCTCGAGAAATCGCAATGCGCCTAGTGAACGCTGCCCACCTTCTCGACGACGCCTACGGGAGAGACATGTCCTCCTCTTGGTCATTGTGTCTACTCGACTTCCAATGTCATGTATCACTATCCTCAAGTCCGAGGAGTTATCGGGATCTAGTTTTTCCTCCTTTGGCGCTTTGCGTACGCTATCTCCGAGTCCGACCGAAGGACTTTCACTTGAGGAGTACTTCCTCCTCCCCAAATTCATATGCATTTTACGGCTACCTAGTCTATCATAGACACCGATACCGCTCACCTTCATCACTATCACTCAAGTGATGAGAGTGGGATGCCTCATCATCCTCGATCCTTTTCCCCGATTCTGGCAACATGTGGAGATCGGCGGTTGTCTCTACGCGCTTCTCCTTCGGGCGCGCGCGTGGTGAGGTTTCAGATTCGAAGTCAAAACCGAAGTCGGGTTTGTAGGTCTTCACCACCTTTTTCTAGCCTCCTCTGCATGAGGGCAGTCAAGGTTTCATAATTTTGGGATACCAACCTTGGTGTTAATTTTGTGCGACCCTTCTAGGGCGTAGGGTATTCGCCGCCGAGGTTCCTTATCTTTATCCGTGCTTTTGTCAAGTCGGGCCTCTAGTACCGGGTTTGATGGGAGTGGTAAGATCGGGCGCAGCGGGATCCACCGGCCGTAGTGGTTGTGGTGGCCCGGTTGTCCCCGAGCCGTTCCACTATAGGTAGACCTGTTCAGGCCCCACCCTTGTTTTGACAATACCGGGTTGTCCCAGAGTCTTGGAAGCCGAGCCCAGGCAGCTTATTTCCAAAGAAGATCCGCCATGATCACGATTTCCATGCTTCGCCATTCTAGTCTTAGTTCTTAGTGAAAGGTCCCACGGATGGCACCACTTGTTGATACAAAAGTTGGGCGCCTTGTTTGGATCCTACTCGCATCAATTGAGAATCGCTGTTTGAGACCTGCGCACTAAGAGACGTAAAACACCGCTAGGCTTACCGTGGGATTGTCTCCCACGCATTATCCTCTCGGGCGTGAGAGTAAGTAATCGGTTTAGGGTTTAAGGAGTATTAGGGTTATGAGATCGCACTTAAACGGGATGTGATTCCCTTTATATACGCACGGAATCCTTGTTGGTTCCATGTTCCTCAACCTTCGGCGTATCCCACCTTAATCGGTTGGGAATGATTATCTTCCTATTTAGAAGATATCGGATATCTATCCCATCAATAGATTCGGGCTTGGGCCTTCATGAGCCCAAATGTTTAGTCCGCTTAGCCCAGCTTCGACGGGCCAAGTTAGTATTGGATTTTAGTCGGGTCCGCGGACTGATATAGACTATAACGTCATCACTCACGTAACCCGGTTTTGACACTTTGATTTGTGTATTTAATGGAATAACAATATTACCTATAAATCTACATAATAGCACCAATGTTAATGTCAAATTTTCGTTAATAGTACAATAATACTTACCAAGACGCAGTGGAGCAAGAATACATACACTAGAAGAATATCATTTGATAGCAAAAGAAGGAAACTTGAACAAGAGTGACTGTTGAATGGAGAAGAATTAAGGGTAAATTCATCTGGTGACATACCTTCGTTGGAGCCTTTGTATGTGAATTCTTCAGAGCCAATAAGTGTAGCTCCTTATTCCATTGTATTTGCTCATATCCCACATTTAACGTTGCATGCTTGCAAAAGTTATATACGTAATATGTAGTAGATGTTGGGATTTAATACTCATAACAATTATATAAAATCAAATAACATCATCAAAGCATGCAGCGGAAGTAAATAGGAATAATATATGTAAATAATTAACCGAACAAGAAAGTGCGTATCTTTTAGCAATTCAAGAATCAAACGATGATTGAACAAGAACCAAACCCAAAACCCTAATTATAGGGTTTATGTAATTCGACCCAAACAAAAGAATCGACCACCAAGATTACAAGCTCAAGTGTGCTTGTCCTTCGCTCTGTACACACGTGACATAATAGCATTTGATGTGAAAAGCTAGTTCCTTGAATCACAAATAAAACCAAACACTTGTGTCTTTGAGTTAAGCCAAATCGAAAACCCTTGGGGTTTGGGTGTTTCGACCGGCCACACAAAGAGGGAGAGAGGAGGAGAGAAATTAAGTATATTGGTGATCCAAGATTAAGTTATGAATGAATACAAGGGTTTGTATTTATAGGTAACTTAACTTGGTGACTAAGTTTGTGTGTGATTGGGTTTGGAACCCAACCGATCAGCCAAACATAATCCCAAAGGGATTCTAGAACTTTCCGAACTTTGTAATTTCATCTCTAGTCCTTTTAGTTAATATTTAACGACCGTTAACCAAACTTCGTTAATTATTTAACTATCGTTATGTTTTATTTCGTGACTAATAATTAATAATAATAACTTTTATTTATATTAATTATTTACATCAATTCTCATACGTAATGTGTGCAATCTCAAGTCTCGAAGTTCGAATCCGACATACATATATTTAAATATCCATAAAACCTTTCAGCTCCCACTTGGATATTACTAAATATAGTAATGACATCAGTTAGTCTAGCTTGCACACGCCAATGCCCTGCATCAAATCGAGTATGGTCTCCTGGAAAACCATTTAATGATTCATCATTTTTACTTATCCTTTTGTTACTAATACTACATTAACTATGAATATGGATCAAGTTATTTCATAAGTTAACATTCGCTTTCTCGTTGTATTCGATTGAACAAGATTACCAAATCATCCGAACGTATTCCGTGATAGATCTTGGGTATGGCCATACAAACATCTTGTCAACCCTACGAGAGGCCCAAATATAGTATTATGCTTTGAAACAAATTCAAATGAACAAATTCTCTTGACTACAAACATAACTCATGAACTTTGCAACACTTCCGAAAACAGCCCTTATAACTACCGCTACGGATACAAGTAGACTATCTTACACAAATGCACTACATTCATATCGCTTATCCGGTATCTCAAGTCTCGAGGATAAACACTTCATGATATAACTTAATGACGTATCCATAAAGTATCATCATGTAAAGTTGGGATAAGTCCTATATTCAATTCATTGAATATCATGTGAATCTGGTATGTCCCACGCATCAATATACTTTAAAAGTATATTCCACCAAAACTCATATTTGTCTTAATTCAATGACATTCCCACATCATTGATCGACAACGGACTATTTAGAACAACATAAGTTATTCACGGATTAAACATGAAAATATAGGATATAATATTAAGAAAATGAAAATAAACATAACCAATATTTTATTTCATTTAAACGATATTTGTTCAAAACATCCCTTATCCAAATACTAAATAGATCAATGCATGATAATACTGTTAATGAATTATGTCTCAAGTAATGACAATCATACTTGTTGACAAGGCATAATTTAAACTAACTTTGATCTATCATCGAATTTTGAGAATACTTAACTTAAGAATTCAACTAGTGAAGTTCTTGTATGTGTGCATTCAAAATATCTTGATATTGCCACATAATATTTCATAAAGTGTGTGACATCCTCAAGCACCAATTTATGACAATCAAACTTTCAAACATTTTTAAAGTTTAAAGTATTCTTATTCTTTATTGTATAATGCAACTATGCTCTTAGTTGAGCACAACTAGTTCACATGGCCATTTACAAGGATGAAATCCTCCGATGACTAGTATTGAGTGTCATCTCAATTAAAACAAGATCATTGTATACAAACAACAACATGCTCTTTAAAATATCCGTAAACTTCAATATCTATAGTGTAATGTTTGATACCTTCCAAACTTTCAAGTTTGTTGGCTATGACAATTACTAAATACTATCTGTATTGCTCATCCATAGAATTTTGAGAGCAAATCCAGGTTGAGGAATGTAATTCTAAATTCAAACATATTCCATTTGAATATTCATTACACTAGTTATCTAATAACTCCATTAGATATCAATGTTGTCAAATCATCTTGCATTCAAGCATGATACAACAATAACATGATGTACATGAAAAATCCTTGTGTCAAACTAAGATTTCATTCATGTTCTACATATCTATTTTCCAAATGATATATCATGTTCTATTAGACTCATTTATTTAATACCACACATGTTTATTAATAATAAACATATATTCCAAGGTTGTATGTCTTATTTTCTAAATCTTTCATGTGAAGTTCCATTCCAAACTAAAACTTAACATTTAGCTTAGATGGAATGTTACTACCCACAACATATAAGATTTAAAGAAAATGAACACAATACTCCCACTAGCTTTCGGGAATACTTAGAAATTATCTTATTTTAATTTTTAAATCAAAACTTGATTTAATAGTTAAAACATAAGAATCATCTCCTAGATGCATGCATATATCCATTCATGGATTCTTGCAATTTGTACATTTCCAAAGATTATGTGAATTTATAAAACTCATTTGTATTACTTATCGCCCTCGCAGAAAAGCAATCACATCAAGAAAGAGTTTTAATATCCAATTGTCATTTTTCATATCAATGAAAATAAGTATGACAATTATAATCATTATATATTTAATGTGCCAAGGAAAGAATATTCAATCACAGTTAATTGCTTAAGTGTGATTAATAATCTTGTCACAAGTCATGCATTAAACACATGTACAATAGTGTCCATATGATTTCTACACAAAGATTTAAACCACTAGGGTTTTCCTTCCTTTTAAGAAACTCATCTTTATTAAGATAAACCAAGTTTCAGAGTTGATTATCTTTATGGACAACATCTTAACATTCATAGTATGAATAATTCACCACAATTCGATATTAGGTAATATATCATTATGATTAACAGGTTTACCATGATCCTGTAATTCATATTTCTCATCATATCAAATATCTGAGATATCCTTGCGGATCTATGAATGAGAATTCCACCATCTTGAGGTCTATCATATTTGACCTCATTATGATATTTACTAGTGTATTATAGAAGATTATGTGTTTTGTAATTGCAATTTAATCTCTTCGAGATCTAAACAAAACTTCCACTTGCTTTTGTAATTTAAAGACTATCTATAAATACCTTAGCAATTAGAACAACACTAAATTGTTTTCTTGTGGGATATTACAAATCACATTAATAGTTCGTAAATCTTATTCGTTAATAACCTACTCCATAAGTAGTTTTAACAAATCAGAACTTCAATATAAGACTCAATGTGATTCATCACATTCCACACTAAAATGGTGTCTTATTAATCTACTAGATTTTGAGTTAAGTATATCCAATCAATACTCAATTTTCTAACCTTGATAACTTTTGGAAGAAAAGAAGATATTGTTATCTTGAATCAAACAATATAACAAATGTTTGATTCTTCTAACTGAACATTCCATATACATACAATATTTCATTAGAATTAATATTGTAAGACAATCAAACAATATTTAAGATAAACATATTCCTTTTGGCCTACCTATTTTCCAACTAAGTCAACTTAATGGTATAATAGAATATCCAAGCCAATTGCATGTTTTATAACATAAGTATTCTTTGACCAAGTCAAAAGACATAACAGTTATAGTATCTTACTTTATATTATAAGTCTTTAAAAGACTTCATGTTTGTGAGTTTATACAAAAACACATAACTATGTATAATTTAAAGTTATTATGAACACCACGCCATGGTTTTAATTAATTAATTTTCAAGTTAATAAACTATTTATGTGATGAGTGTCTAAATACTCATCATTTTTGTACCATTTAAACTGCAAAAACATCTGAAAACACTCAGAAATGCATCAAAATAATGAAAATATCACAAATAAGTGTTTTATGTGTTTTAAAAGCAAAAATACCAAAATCGATGAAAAACGATAAGTTTGCATATTTGGCGCTTTTAGTCCCCAAGTTTCAAAAGTTGTCAAAAACAAATTCTCGTAATTCAAAACTTGTAAAATATCATTAAAGGTCCTTGGGGATTCACAAGTTGTTAGAAATAGTCCTTTGAAGTTAAAATTTCATATTTACAACTTTGGTCCTTAAAGTTTGAAAAATGTCATAAATAGTCCTTGAAAATTAAAAAGTGAAAATAATCAAATATGGTCCTTGTACTATTAAAGATTGGAAAGTTTGGTCCTTGTGTTAATTTTGGAAAAAAGTGTGTTCAAAATTTCAAGTTTGCTAGAATTGCATAAATGGTCCTTGTGTATACAAATCCAAACCGGATCCTATATTAAACACAAACCCACTCAAACAAATGCCAAAACCCAACACAAGCCCAAACCCATCAAACTTGACCTCTTGACCCCTAGACCTTGAGCCGTTCATAATCCAACTTGACCTGCCAAATACCCATTTTGAACTCCCCCACGCTATTAATAGAAACGGTCAACAAAAGTCAAAACCACTTTCCCGCCACCATCTGACACCTCCCTCTCCTACACCTCAAGAACTCAAAACCAGTGTTTCACCCACCTGTTTCCCCACCTCTCCACCTCACCATCACCTTAACACAAGCTAACAACCCCCTCCACCTCCACATCTATCCAAGCATTAATTGAAGAAACCTCGCCACTATTCACCTTTTTCAAAAATACCATTTGATGGCCAAGATGATTTGACCCATCCAAAGGCTTGAGATTGATGGAAAGATTCGGAGGAACCCAAGGAACTCCAAAAATATCTATAAAGAAGGAAGTTGCAGGAGTTGATAACTAGTGTAGGTAGTGTAGTTTAGCATCGAAATAGTGTAATTTCAAGTTCCAGTTATAATTTTCATTTAAATCATGTTGTAATCGGTTTATTTAATGCATTAAACTTTCTTGAACCTAAAATTTCAATCTTGCTCTTTAAATTCAGATTTAGCAATTTTAGGTGAAATTGACAATTTCACTCAAGATTGTTGACACTAGTTGTTTCTTGTTCCATTAAGCTTAATTCAAGGCATTTATAAGTTTTAAAGCTTGGATATCATTTATATACCTTTTAATCCAGTTTACTTAAAAATCATAAAAATACATAAAAAATGATGGAAAATCAAAAATCCATGGAGATGGTTATCCAAATGAGTGTGGTTAATAATGGATTGCCCTCAGTTTAGAGCTTCTTGAGAAGCTATAGGTTGTGTCTTGTGCCTCGTTCTCTGTTTTGTACTTGACTCAAATTGTAAGCAATTTCTCATAATTTGCAATTTTAGTTTAAGTGTTAAAGTATGTTAATTTTAGTTTAATGCTGTCTAATTATAGTTAATGTAAGTTAGTTAATAATTTTCTTGGCTTAAACATCTGTTTTAGTACTTAAAACATCAAAAACAAGTATAGGGTTGTTTGTCTTGCTTAGTTAACCGTGTTGTAGAGTGCTCAAGTCTTTGTTCTTGGTTAATACGTTACATTAGGTTAATATGGCTCAAGAAACAAATAAAACTAGTGCTCATTTTATAAAAAGTCAAAACTCCAAATCCAGTCCCTTGATAGTTAACTGTCAAGGATTTTCAAGATCAAAACCTTTAGGTTGGTGCATAATTAGTAGACTTAGCTTAATCTAGTCTTAATTCATCTTAATATATCATAATTAGTGAGTAAATTTGATCACAAGTTCACTAAAGTCAACTTTCTAGTTTAAATTAAAAAGTCAAAATTCCTTAATAGCAGTTTTTGAATTAAATAGATAATTTTATATAGGGTTTAATATTGAGTTTCATGCTTTGTGCTTTTAGGATATTAATGTTCAGCTGCTCAACTTAATTAGAAAAATATTAGTTTACTTTTAATTAGCTTATATAGTGCTTATTACTTAGCCTCTTTGAAACCCTTTTCGAAAAAGAACCTCAGGCAATGATTTGCTACCCTATTTCACAAGCTCACACAGAGCTCATTAGACAAGTATAGCTTGTGTAATTTAGCTTTTTGAAAAGCTTAGCTGGTATACTTAATAGTTCCAGTGATCCTTTTCATTTCTTAGCTCATTTAAGTGCTTAAAAATAAGCTAGAAAGTAGCTAGAAAACCAAAAAAATGTCCTGTTAAACAGTTAAGCTATTGCTTATTTGGATTTGTTTAGTGCTTATTTCTAAATAATTGTGCTTATTCAGTTGTAATTTTAGCTTATTATTAGTTGCTTAGCTTATTTTCAATTTTAACTCGCTTATTCATTAGCTTATTAGTCACTTAGTTAATACTTGTGCTTATTTCCATTTCTTACACAACCTAGTAAACAATAGCTTATTCTCGAAGCTAGTAGTTTTATAAAAGTTGTAGTTATAAAATTTGCTTATCTAATTGTGTTTTATAAGTTTGTAAAAGAAAAAATCCAAAATAAAATATTTTGTAAAAGGAGTTGTGGATTCAACTCGCCACCCAACTACCACACACACCTTACCATTCGCCTCTTGGGTCTTTGACCGTTATGGTTTGCATTGTTTATTATTAACAACCTTTGTCCATTTAGCTTATAATGCATTTTTTAGCTTATTTATAGCTTATTAAATTAAGCTTTTACATCTTTTGTAATTTTCCTTGCTTTGTATTAAAATAAGTATTTTACAAAAAGTTTCAGATTTTTCTTAATAGTTTTAGTATTTTTAATCATTTAATTAGTGTAAAATAGTATTTAATTCATAATAAAAAATATAAAAGTCAAAAAATATAAATCTTTTTTCTAAAATTTTCTTTTGTCATATAGTAAGTAAGAAAATTGTTTCTACACTCGTAGGACTTTTATTTTACAAATTTTACGTTTTTTCTTGCAAGACTCGCAGTAATTTTTACATATAACGCACGTTTTCATTCTAGGTCACGTTTTTAGATAATTTAAGTTTACGCTTTAGTTAAAATAGTTTATTTAAGTTATTTTATTTTATAAATCAAGAAAAACCAACTTTAAAAATAGTGATATGCTTATTTAATATATTTTAGCTTTTAATTTTCTTTAATTTGCATTTAAGCCCTGTATTTACAAACTTTTCTTTAGGTATAAATATTCCAAATCTTCAAACCCCCTTTCCCATTCAATATCACTCGATCACGATTCGCCTTATTACAAGTGTTCACACCTCGTTGACTTAATTCGGGATACACTATATACCATCCGTTTTAATTGTATTGGTTTTAGACAGTTTGAATTTTATTACGGTTGACCATTCACAAGTGGTTAGCTTGTGTGATAAAACCTGACCGTTTGGAACCCAATCATTATGTCATTCCAAGAATACACAAATATTTAAAGTAGCATTAGATTACTTTATTTTAATTATGTCATCCTTTGGAGTGTTCAACTTAAGAAATCGCAAATCATCCTCACCATCCCACGACAAGTGGTGATTTACCTGAGACAATTCTAGCCAAGATCTCACTTAACCTAAAATGTAACTTCAAGTGTTTCTATAATTTGAATGACATAAGACATAAAAGTAATATATGCTATAATCTTGACACATGTTCTTTAAGCAAGACAATCTTATTAGAACTAATCTCTACCTTACTTTCAAGAGAATCCATTAATCATATTTGTATGTGTTGTTCCTTTGCACACAATAAATACTTCTCCCACTTGTGCATAGAACAACATCATACAGTAGATAAACACCATGACATTCGTTTGTTTATATGAGCAATATGATAGTGTCATAGATATATAAGCATTACAAGTAGATGTAGGACCACTTAATTATCAAGGAAACGTTCATGACTATCGTTGAGAATATGAATGTTCCACATTTTGAACGTAATGTATTATTTCAAGAAAAGCTAGAAATAACTGAAGTTATTACCAAGATAATAACTTGTAACTCCCACCTAATTAGACAACGTTACAATAATGTTCATTCAAGAATACACCATACCCCAATGGATTTGACAACATCGTAGTGTTTCATTAACCATTGAAAATAGCGTGCTATTACGTTGCTACCCCTTTGTAAGACCATTCGTAACAATTACTTAGATACTAAAAGAGTGTATTCGTAGATGATGGATCATCCATCATGCTATTAACTTGAAAAATTGAGCATGCAATTTCTTCCATAATAGGTCTACTATCCCCACAATGGTGTGTAGCACTTTTAATTGGTCAAAGCAAAACAGCTAGATAAAATCTACTAGTTTGTCTTTTACCATTTTATGAATTAGTCTAGCTTCTAATTTAATAACTCATAAATGTCAAACATGTTTTCTAGTTGACCAAAATGTCATATAAGAACTCAATCACCAAAAGAGGGTAATGAAATCTCTTAAGGAAAACATGGTGTGCAATTTTCTTAACTATTAAAGTTGCTATGAGTTATTTTAGAATTTAGACAATTCTAATGTTCCTAACATACCTTTCTCAATCATGAAAGGAATAGGATTGAGTCTCACTCTTCTTCCATGGAAAAGAGTTTATGTTTGTCTTTTAGTAAAATTATCTTGATCAAATATTTGTTTGAAAACAGAACTAGATGAATTTACCAAAGCCCAAACCACGTTTGCGGTTTAATGTTGCATTAATACAATCAAAAGAATTAACAAAATTCAATTTTTAGTATTTTCGATAATTAAATCCTTCAAGAAAATAAAATACCCTTTGGTCAATATTCATATTAACCATAGTATTTTCCTTGAATTTTGGATCCTCATTATCATAGTTTCACCACATCAGTTGATCTGCTAGTGGTGAAAGTATAGAATAGGTAATCGTTGAAAAACGATAATTGACAAACAAGTTCTCAATTCCAAAAATTATGGGATTTACAATTGTGCCAAAACAATTAATGCAAAACGTAAGCATGTTTCATCCCATCTTATGCCTTAAGTCATAGGTCTCACTAACTAACTTAATTAAGTTGTCTAATTTAGAAACTGCAAATCATTAAGCTGAGGTCTCACACAACAAAATAATTCACCTTGTTATTGTAATCTAGATCAAGGTCTCACATAACTAAATTACAACTTCAAGTGTTTCATATCATTAGATGGCATAAACTTAAATTTAAAGGGTACAATTTGAGACGTGTAATCAAAACTTATGTATAAAGAAGCATGCATACAACTTTATAGCATAAAATTTTCGAAAAACTTACATGAGATTTTAATTGCTAAGATTTAATTCTACAAAGTTTTAATCGATGCGTTGAGAAACTTACAACTTTGCACTAAGATGCTTCATACATTGAATGGTTATACTAGGTAGCTCCAACGAACTCACAGCAGAGGACCGTAAGCACAAAAGCATAACCTTAGACATCCAAGAGATCGCATTCTTAATTAACCCATTTATAGTTTGTTCTAGTGGGTGAGCCGTTCTAACCATTTAGTACAGTCGTATCAATCGATTAAAAGTTCAAGAATAATTCTTAGATAACAAATCAGTTTCACCATTATTTAGTCCATTTAATTTTCTATTCATAAAAACCCTTTTTGCTTACTAACATGTCAAAACAATATATAAACAAAAAAGCATTTTAATAAAAATTAAACACCCTAAAATAATATAAACATATAACTAAACAATTTTAACATATGTAAAACAATTAGCCACATGCATAATTATTTCGATAAATACTAATAAACAATTCTGAAATAAATGCATACATTAACTAGGGCTTTCAACTACAAGGAAGATGAGCCACATACATCGACAAGTCGATTGCGTAATCCAAAGTTAATAATATACCAATTAGCACTAATTTTTATTAGTTATAATTGAGGTCTTCCCCAATTCAATAATTATCAAATAAATAGAACATGTGTGTATCAACTAAACAATTTATAGCATAACAATACTCCATGGCAAAACATGCATATTCCACCATGGATTCCCATAACAATTATCACCCAAGATACGCATATTACATGGCACATAACAATTATTCATTAATTAACCACATAAAATTAGCATGCAATCCTAGGGTTTCTACAAGTTTTACAAAAAACAAAACTTAATAATATTAATTAAGGGTAATCGACCCATAATAAAAAAAATAGGGTTTCAATTCAAAACCCTAGAAACCATAAAAGCAATTATAATTATAAAGATTCATTTATGTGTTTCGTAATTAATTACATCATATTAACGGTTCGTGATGCCACTGTTGGGATTTAATACTCATAACAATTATATAAAATCAACTAACATCATCAAAGCATGCAGCGGAAGTAAATAGGAATAATATATGTAAATAATTAACCGAACAAGAAAGTGCGTATCTTTTAGCAATTCAAGAATCAAACGATGATTGAACAAGAACAAAACCCAAAACCCTAATTATAGGGTTTATGTAATTTGACCCAAACAAAGAATCGACCACCAAGATTACAAGCTCAAGTGTGCTTGTTCTTCGTTCTTGTACACACACGCATAATAGCGATTTGATGTGGAAAAGCTAGTTCCTTGAATCACAAATAAAACCCAACACTTGTGTCTTTGAGTTAAGCAAAATCGAAAACCCTTGGGGTTTGGGTGTTTCAACCGGCCACACAAAGAGGAGAGAGGAGGAGAGAAATTAGGTATATTGGTGATCCAAGATTAAGTTATGAATGAATACAAGGGTTTGTATTTACAGGTAACTTAACTTGGTGACCAAGTTTGTGTGTGATTGGGTTTAGAACCCAACCGATCACAAACATAATCCCAAAGGGATTCTAGAACTTACCCGACTTTGTAATTTCATCTCTAGTCCTTTTAGTTAATATTTAACGATCAAGTAAACAAACTTCGTTATTTTAACTATCGTTATGTTTTATTTCGTGACTAATAATTAATAATAATAACATTTTATTTATATTAATTATTTACATCAATTCTCATACGTAATGTGTGCAATCCCGAAGTCTTGAGTTCGAATCCGGACATACATATATTTAAATATCCATAAAACCTTTCAGTAGAGCCTGGAATTCATTCCAACTTGTTATAGAAAAATATATGCATTTAATATTTATCATAAAAATGTACTCTACAACGGTTTGTTCACCACAAGCATCTCCTTGGAAACGTCGAAAAACTTGAATAGTTGGAAAACCAGCCATCAAAGTTCTCGGTTTCTATTGAATTTCGTTGTTAACCTTTGTAAAGTGATAAATATAGATTAGCCGAATATCATAATAAGAGTTTAAGATGGTGTTTATAGGTGGTTGGAAATATCATAAGTAGAGTTTAAGATGGTGTTTATATGTTGGGCGAGTTTAAAGGGATAGGTTGAAGTAGAAAAATGTAGAGTGGTTTTATAGGAAAAAAACACTTAGATACTGATGATGAAATTGAAGTTCCAAAGTTTATTGGAAAGGAAACAATTGTCTTGTCAGAGTTCCCTCTCAAACGCATTCACAATATATTCGCAATATGTTCCCATTTTTATCATAAACACCTCATTCTCTTGAACCATTCGTAATCCATTTTCGCATGCTATCGTAGTGTACAAACCGTTGGATGAGAACGAGTCCCGTTTGTTTGTCACGTGACCCCCACTTCACAACGGATCACATCTCTTCGATTTCGATCCGGTTTAAATATGATGTGTTTGAAAACGGAAGAGATGATGATCGAATGAGACGGAGAAGATGGTGTAATTTTCGAGAAGAATGAAGGTGCATGTGAGGAGATATGGTAGATTATGTGACATTGGGGTGTTGGTATGCTATTAAATAAAATGATAAACAGGTGTACAATGTGTGCAGAAGGTTAAACTCAACAAAACATAATTTGATGTCCTAGTTTTAGTAATATGCCATAAAGTTGAGTCAATTTGAAAATAAGTGTCATCTTCGATGTCAGTTTTGCAAATTTCCCTTCATATTTTGGTTACTTTGTGCTTTTTCACCCGCAATGAAGCCAAGAAGGAAAGACTTGTGTTTGTCAAAGTGGTAAATTGTTGCATGTTAGTGAGTCTAAGTTCATATCATGTAGCATGAACAATGAACAACATAAGAACGTGAACCGATTGATATAGGGTGCATCTAGATAAGGTTTTTTTGCAACTAAAACCCTCTTGCTGATCTATGCTTATGTTTAACACATACTTTGATTTATAATAAAAGCAAGTGGGAATTCTCTTTAAAAAGAGGTCTTCGCCATGGAGATCCATTATCTCCTTTCCTCTTCATCCTTATTATCGAGGGTCTCTACATCGCGCTAAAAGACGCCTTGCATAATTATCTAATTCATGGAGTTCAGGTCGGTAATCCAAGTATTTAGGTGTCTCATTTTTTCTATGCGGATGACGTTGTGTTAGCGACGAGTGGAACCGGTTCAAATGGATAATATTCTTCGTGTTCTAAATGTTTTCTACTTGGCATCAGGTCTACGCATTAATATCAATAAATCAAACGTATATGGTGTTTTGGAGTCTCCTATGAAGAAGTTGAGGATATGGCATGGTTAACTGGTTGCATGTCGGGATCCTTTCCATTCACATATGTTGGAATTCTAATTGGATCCAATATGAGTCGTTTAACTTACTGGCAAGGATTCATTGAGAAATTCCAAAAAGAAGGTCAAGTTACTCTCAATAGGAGGTCGATCAATTCTTGTTAAGGCGGTTTTGGGGAGCGTCGGGATTTATTACATGTCATTTTTTAAAGTTCCAGAGAGTATTCTATCGGATATTGAAAGGTTACGAGCCAAATTTCTTTGGGGTGGGGAACTAGATTCGAAAATGATGATTTGGATCAAGTGGGAAACTGTGTTAGCTTTTCTCAAGGGGGGGAGGGGGAAGGGGGGGCATTGGAAGCTTGAAGGCTTTCAACCTTGCTCTTCTAAAAAAATGGCGGTTGAGGCTGGCTACTAACTCGAATTCGTTATGAGCTCAAGTTATCAAAGCTATACATGGGGAGGAAACACGTTTCCATCAAAATAGATGTAAAAGTAATGGTGTTGGGCCAAAAATCGTTGGCTCCATTAACCAACTACACTCAAGCGGCATTGTTCCAAATCATACCTTGCGTTATAAAGTGGGATGTGGTACTAAGGTTTTGGAAGGACAACCGAGTGGTGATACACCATTTTCCTATCGTTATAATAGATTATTTAGATTGGATCCTGAACCTAATTGTATGGTTACTGATTGGTTTGTAAATGGTGAATGGAACTTCAAATGGATAAGACCAATTATCTCAGGCTGAAATCTTGATTCCCTAGCATGTTTGACGAATGAGTTGGAGCAAGTAGCAAGTTTTAAAGGACAATATGAGTTGCGTTGGAACATTGGATCTGATGGCACGTTCACGGTTAAAGACACGAGACACCACATTAACGATATCATTCTCCTAACGCTTGAATCTCCTACAATATGGTGCAAATATATTCCTAGAAAGGTGAACATTTTCCTATGGAGAATCAGGTTGGATTGTCTCCCTCTCCGATTAAATCTTTCGAAACGAGGATTGGATATTCAATCTATAACGTGCCCTTTGTGCTCGAACGGTATGGAATCAAATTATCATTTATTTTATACGTGTGAAGTGGCGTCATGTATTAGGCGGTTAATTGAGGTTTGGTGTGACTTCCATTTCCCGAACCTTATTTCGTTGCCAGATTGGACTGCATGGATAGATAATATACGGTTATCAAAGGATAAGAGGACTCGTATCTAGAGGTGCAACTAAACTGGTTTTTACCGGTTTTTGGAAAACCGGTTTAGGTTTTTTCGGTTTTTCCGGAATCAGTTTTTTTCGGTTTTAAATGTTCGGAATCGGTTTTTTTTCGGTTTTAAATGTTCGGAATCGGTTTTTTATCGGCTTTTTACTGATTCGGTTTTAAATGTCCGGATCCGTTTTTTATCGGTTTTCTACCGGTTCGGTTTTTTTCAGAATTTTAAAAATCGAACATTTATTTAAACAATACAATTATATAACTAAAAATATATAAACAAATACATTTCGAATACAATCAAAAATTTTATTTAAACAATACAATTATACAACTAAAACTATATAAATATTAATACATTTCGAATACAATCATAACTTTTATTTAAACAATACAATTATAGAACTAAAAATATATAAATACTAATACATTTCGAGCTTCGGCATGGCCATCACCCAAAAACATATTAGTGTACTCAAGTATATCGAGCTTCGGCATTGCCATCACCCGTTTATACTTAAGAAATTAAATCCTCCCAAACTTCTTCTACATCTATGTCTTCAACATCAAATGCTTCAAATTCACATTCATCTAAATTATATTCAATTAAAGTGTCATGTAAAATTTTTCTTAAATTAGATCCCGTATGAGGATAACCAATTAGTTTAAAAGCAATTGTCCGTTTCATTAATAACCAAGATTCGGGATTAAACCAATGAGTCAGAATGGCGAGATAAGAATTTACCGTACCATGTGGTGCGGTCCAAACATACGTAGTTATAGAAACACCATATTTATATTCACGAAAACCATCAATAATATCTTTTTTAGCCGTTTCCCATAATTTAAAAGTATCACTTCTAAGTTTAGTACGACTTACTTGTTTATACCGCGGGTGTGCCTCTTTTAGATGATCTCCGTAAGCTTGGCGTTGTCGAAGTGGTTGAATGGAAGCGTATGTTGAATGATCCACGCCGCAAAATCTCTTTGAAGCGCATCATTATCATATATAAAAACTTGACCATCCACACCAATAGTATCTTCCGACGTTTGGCAAACCGTGGTACATTTGTTTAAATGACCCCTTAGTGTAGAGTTAGCCGCGGAAGCATAAAATCCCCCACATTTCTTACAACGCGCCTTTTCCGTCCCATCCTTCATAATACACAAATCCATATTAGATCAAACATCGCCTTTTCGTGAAGTTGGTTTAACAAGAGCAACATCATCATTTGTGTAATTTTATCGTGACCGGGAAGATCCAATGGAGGGATTAGTGGAAGCTTGTGATTGTGATTGTGAGTTTTTCATTATAAAGAAATTAGAGAGATTAAAGAGAGATTTGAGAGTATTTGATGTGTTTTCAACCTCAACCCAATACACATATTTATACTACAAGTTCATGGCTCAAAAACCTCAAAAATTCAAAAAAAAAAAAAAGGGCTAGTTTCGTCCCCAACGGCTAGGTTTGAAAAAAAACGGGTTTTTAAACCGAAAAAAACCGGTTAAAACCGATTTTTTCCGCTTTTTGAATCCAACGGTAACTTTGACTTTGTGTTGACCGGTTTTGAAAACCGGTTTTTCCGGTTTTTGAATCCAACGGCTAGTTTCGACCCAGAAAAATAAAAAAAAAATTAAAAATAAAACCGGTTAAAACCGTTTTTTTTAAACCGGTTAAAACCGGTTTTTTTTAAAAACCGTTCGAAGGAAAATAGGTAAAACCGGTTCGGTTTTTGAAAACCGATTTCGGTTTAAAAAAAAACCGGTTTCGGTTTTATTGACCGGTCTTTAGTTGCACCTCTACTCGTATCCAGGTAATAATGGCGCTAATTTTGGACTATCCGGAAATTTCGAAATTCGGTTACATTCAATTCTCTAAAATTGAGAAAATATGACTTTTTTTATAGCATTAGACTTAATTCATTTTTTTGTTCACAAAGTAGAAGTTTTATATGTTTAGCTTGGCATGATTGGCTAAAAACACCATTGTAATTTTTAAAATTTTTCTAGCTTCTTGCTAGTTGTTTCTTTATATATACTTGCAATTCAAAAAAAATAAGTGCTTATACACTTTGAATATAAGGAGATAAGTGATTTTAAGGAATTAATAAAGAAAATAAAATCAAAAATGTTTTAATCGGACCTGTCGGATTCAAACCAGCGACTTAAAGATACAATTGAACAGCTACGGTCTTCCGCTTTACCAACTGTAGTAAGGTATGTCTTGATTTATTATATAAAACCTATTTAAGGGCCCGTTTAATTTGTAAATGGGGTTGGATTTTGATTTGGATTTGTGATTGGCTTAAAAGAAAATTAAGAGAGAGAAAATTTAATTATTATTTAAAAGAAATTAGTTTTTTATATAAATAAATCAAAAAGTTACATTAATATATAATTAAATATTAGAAAAAGATAAAATAATAGTACTAAATATGTGGTTGAAAGTATTTAGAAAATAAAAAGTGGTACCCATTCCACGAAACCAGACAAATAGGTAGGGAATCCATTTTTTTAAATGAAAGGTACATGTCAGTCCAACGATGATCTACCAATCAAAGGATTCGAGGAATTTTTCATTCAATTCCGGGTGACACCCGTCTACCAAACGGGCCCTTAATATAACAAAGTTAAGCAATGAATTGAACAAAATATTTGTTCCTTTTATTTGTTTGATTTGTTTTTGTTTTCATATTTTTATGGAATAGTAAGATGATTTGTTTTGAAGGAGTATTGTAATGATTACAAAATAATTCATTACTTTGTTAAAAAATGTGGGAGGTCTCTTTTAAGCGGTCCTTTTACATCACACCTTCTCATATTCAGTGGGATTAAGTACTCTTGTTGTTAGATTTAGTATATGTTACTTTGGTTAAGTAGCTTATGCGTTATGGCTTATCATTGATAAGCTCATAAACTTTTACTTAGTGCTTGAAGGATTAGTTTATTATAACTAGCATAAGTTACGACGTGTGACTTATTATCAAGGGTATGTTTTCACAAGAATGGGTCGGGCTGGGCCTAAGGTTTTATTATAAGCCGAAGTTGAAATTTGATTTTGTAAACTTGTTTTCAAGAAATGGGCTGGGGCTGGAGCTTATTATTGCAAAATTAGTAAAAGGATATAATTAAATGAGCTTTATAGTATATGTTACATATTTTTGTGGGTAAATATGTAATTTATGGTTTATAAGCCCTGACTAAAGTTTTTAGCCCCTTTTATGAGGCTAAATTTTAAAGCCCCTTTTATGGGCTTATAATTTCATAAGCCCGCATGACAAACGAGACTTATTTTATAAACCGGCTTATTTTAGAAGCCCAAGCCCCGTAAGCCTCTCCCCAAACACACCCTATAAACAAAATAGGATATTCCAAACTAAGCTCTTCCAACTAAAATAAACTTGTCTTTTTAGTAAATGGCTTCTAGGCAAACATCTTTTTAGTTTCTTATGCTTAAAGGCAGTTTTGTAAATGGCTTCTAGGCAAACATCTTTTTAGTTTCTTATGCTTAAAGGCAGTTTTGTATTTCATAAAATCAGTTATTGAACCAAAAAATTTACATTTCCATTTTAGAATATGTTACACAGTGTTTTGCTTTCGAGAGCTTCCTGAATATAGACAAACAAACATATTTTCGTGTTGTTTGCATAGAAATTTCAAAAATGTTACCGCAAGTACATCGGAAAACATTTAGAAAGGTTTTTATATACTTTCAAAAAATATATCTACAAAGAATATTTATCCTTAAGCCATCACCCCTCTAGTTACAACTGTTATCAAGTTTCAGCATGACGTCGTAGATTTCTTCTAGTTCCTCCAAGACTGATTCAAGTGTTGGACGCAGATGGTATTTGTCTACAACACATTTCTGAGCAAGTAAAGCTAATTGGATTGCTGGTTTTGTTTGCAGGATGTTGAATCTTAGTCTTCCGTCCAATGCACAACTAATACTGCATTGACGAAACCCATGTTCTCCTGGTAACAAATCTCTTGCTACCGTTAGCTCACATTCATTATCAATCGGTTTCCCAGTTAGTATCTCCATCAATACCACTCCGAAACCAAAGACACCGCCCTTCACCTTTGAATCATCTAATAATTTGTATACACTTGTCAGATACATATATCCAAAATTAATATAAAATCTTGGACAGGAACCAAGAGCACTCACAGAATGAAGCCGGACCAAAATGCAATTTTGCATCACTACTTAGTACCAACATCGCCACATCAAAATCTGATACCTTTACGTTTAATTCCTGAGATATTAGTAGAAAAAAAAAAATCACTGATACTCAGCAATAGAGGGGGCAATTTTGTCCAGATACGTTATAAAATAGGACATTTTGGGGGTCCGAGAGTGTGTAATCTTATGAATAATCACAGATTGTTTCATTCACATATTGCATTATTTGTAATCATATATGACACACGAGTATTTGCTTTTTAAAAATAACAATTAGGACATAAAGTGTTTTAAATCAACCCGCTTTGATCACTACAAAATTCTCCATTTTAACACAAAATTGTTTCAAGTTGTTACCCAACAAGCACGCCTTTTTGGCATCTTTACCCAAAAACCCATGTATATTTGTTTTCAGCCCCAACATGTTCAACTAGATGGGTTTAAAGGCTTATGTTGGTAGCATGTTGAAGGAACATGGTTAGGCAATATATGGTTTCAAATCATAAGTACCTCGTCCAAAAATATATTGTGCATCTGCAATGGGCTGTCAGCAAGTTGAGGCTGTAATGTATGCATGAAAACAAGGCATCGAACAATTCCAATTGCAATTTTAACTCTCGAAATCAATTGGTGTCGCTCTGTCACTCTATCAACTGCAAAGGAACCTTTCGCTCACGCACTCATGTACAACTAGTCAACTATATTGCAGCTACTAGCTAAGTATACTAAAATTGCACTAACCACTGAATAGGTAGTCGTTCAGGGTTACTTGATGCATGAACTCGTAAACAATAAGTACCGTATCTTCTTCCAAGCAATAGCCTAAGACCTTCACAAAATTAGGATCATTAAACTCTTCCAACATTTTCATATTCAGCTGCATCCACAAAAAATTAAGTAGAATTAATTTAAAAAGAAATGAAAAAAAAGGAGAACATTTTTTAGCATTTGAGTATCAGCTCTTTTCTCGAAACCCGATTTAATTATATAGAAAAGAAAATGGATGACATTATAAAACTATCAATTTATGCATTTAGAAAACATGTATGTTGTCTTTAACTGCAAAAGCATTATGTTCAAAACTTTCAAAATGAATACTGTAATCGAGTTGTGTGGCGAATGGAGTAATGATTTACATCCTTTACCTTATGAGGTTTAAACTTGTATTGATAGAGTCTCTTAACGGCAATGGTCAATCCACTATCAGAAAATGAGGGGGTATATGTCCTCCTATTAAGCCAACCTCTAAAGACCTCACCATACTGTCCGTGACCTAACAGCATGTGACTGCCGAAGTTCCTAGTGGCATGTTCCAAATCACTATATGAAAATATTCTAAAGGAATAATCTATAAGCCCATCATCAGTAGGTAATGGTGAGTCAGGGTCAGCTTAACAAGAAGAGAGAAAAAAAATTAGATACAAAATAAAAAATCAGAATTTACAAGAGCTAAGAGTATTTTAAACTTTAGATGTCTCCCACATATGTTGTATGTTCTTGCAGACTAAAGTAACAAATAACAAGCATCTCTCTCGTGATCCTACTTATGTACTAATGATATAAATGTAGAATTCTTACATACCAATTATGAAAAAGCGTCTACAATTGAATACAATAAAATATATCAAATAACACTTATGAAAGAGTTTTGTAATACCAGAATTATTTTTAGCCCCGAAGAAAAATTTATAAGTGGAACGCACTGATCCTGCGGCAAGCTGAACAGAACGATCAAATTGCTCCTGTAATGCCATTGATAGATGAAGAGAAACCACCACCTCAGCCATTGTAGGCGTTCTTTCGACTACTTTTCAAGCAACGGTCAGCAATCTGGGCAAACTCTTTCAAACATTTAGGAGAAATTTGTTCTCTAATATGAGAACTAACAAGTTGATCTAATCTTCGTTCCTTAACACACTTTTGAGCCCAATTTGCCAAATTCCACTCATCCTCACTAAACCGCGGTGTCAACTGCACGTCCCAGATAGCAGTTCAAACAAAACAACCCCAAAAGCATAAACATCTGATTTCATTGTCAAGTGCCCGGTCATATAGTACTCTGGATCAAGATATCCAAATGTGCCTTTAAGGGCCGTACTTACAGCAGAAGCCGGTTTATTTATTATTTTGGACAGCCCAAAATCTGCAATCTTGGCTGAAAAGTTCTCATCTAGCAAAATATTAGAGCTCTTTACGTCTCGATGTGCAATACCATGTTTGGTACCCACACCAGTATGAAGATAATCTAACTCGCAGCACCTATGCTGATATTGAGTCGATGTATCCAAGATAAAGGACTATCATCTTTGCGCAAATGATGCTCAATGGACCCATTAGGAATATACTCATAAACAAGTATCATCTCGTTGCTATTGGAACAATAACCAATTAAAGACACCAAGTGACAGTGCCTTAACTTGGAAAGCATCTCAATTTCAGTCATGAACTCAGATGCACCTTGTCTGGAAAAAGAATCTGATACGACCCTTACGGATAGTATCGAGATAGGGCACCACTTTTAGCGGGTGCTAGCTCCTTAAGAATTGAAGAAGAAGAATAAGAGAGATTTAATTATCGGTTCATAAGTTTCATTGATAAATAATGGGGGTATAAATACCCAAACAACCCTAACTTGTAAACAAAGACATTCCAATAAACATTCCAATATTAGATAAAGATAGATAATCCAACGACATAATCTTTATGCCAAATCGAATAGTTGTGGACCCTGGGCCGACACCTTCTTGTGGGCCTTCTTGCAAGTCGTCAACATTTCTTCGAAACTACCTTGTCCTCAAGGTAATGAGATGGATAAGCTGCCTGAATTCGAAAACCATTCCCAAGTAGCCTTCGGGCTTAACCGCCACCCACTGAACCAAAACCTGACGAAGTTTTTCCCATTTTCAAGAAAAACATCACGCTTTGCACATATCGCTAGTGGCTGCTCCAAAGGTTGACCCTCATGTTCTTCCTCAGGTAGTTCAACAACACCCCCATTACCGATCCCTGTAAATGGTTTAAGAAGAGACACATGAAAAACCGGGTGTATTTTACTGGTGGGCGGAAGGCCTAAACGATACGCCACCTTCCCAACACGCCTAACACCTCAAATGGCCCATATAGTTTTGGCCGCCAAGCCTTTGCGTTTTCGCAGTTAAAATTCCACGCTCACAAAGCCATCTGCTTCATCCATCGTCGTCATACCCTTCAAATATCCTGTGAGTGCAATCTTGCGCGTACGGCCTTACATAAAGCCTCTCCGATAAGGAGTCATCTTGATACTACTATGGAAACTTGTATTATAACTATATTCGGCCCAAGGCAACAATCGTACCCATTGGTGGGGTCGATCTGAAACCATAGCCCGTAAATACTGCTCAAGACCACGGTTAACCACCTCTGTTTGTCCATCCGACTGTGGGTGATATGCCGAGCTATGGTTTAACCGCGTGCCACTTGCTTCAAACAATTGCTTCACCAATACCTCTTCAACCGCTGCTACTTTGGAAGATCCTGGTGGATACGGAATTATGGCAGAAGGTACGCGTCCATATAAAGCCTGATAAGGAGTCATCTTGATACTACTATGGAAACTTGTATTATAACTATATTCGGCCCAAGGCAACAATCGTATCCATGGTGGGGTCGATCTGAAACCATAGCCCGTAAATACTGCTCAAGACCACGGTTAACCACCTCTGTTTGTCCATCCGACTGTGGGTGATATGCCGAGCTATGGTTTAACCAAGGCCACTTGCTTCAAACAATTGCTTCCAGAATTTACTAACAAAAATTGGATCTCGATCAGATACTATAGTTTTAGGGAACCCATGAAGCTTAACAACCATATCCATAAATAACTCTGCCACTTTTGTTGCATTAAAGCTGAAACACCAAAGTGCGATATTTAGTAAAACGTCGACCACTACAAGAATAACCGTTAATCCTTCGCGGGTAACCCCGTAATAAAGTCCATGGAAACATCCTCCCATACCCCGGTTGGAATTGGCAGAGGTTGGAGCAAACCGCCTGGGGCCTGGGTCGAATATTTAATTTGTTGACAAACCATACACCGCTAATAAAGTCCTCAACCGCCCTACGCATTCCTTTCCAGTAAAATAATGCCGCCAAACCAACTAACATCTTTCGACCCCATGGCCTGCACTTGCTGTAACATGAAATTCTGAAAGTAAAGGTTCTTTCAACTTAGAATCCTCTCCAATAAAGTACCTACCACGAAACAAAAGCAACCCCTGTTCACGATGAAAACCCTCCAAGACTTCACCCCCGTCCATCCGTTGATGAATCTGACAAAGCTCTTCCAAAGTCTCATTCTCTCGTTTCAGATCATCAAGCAACCCCACAATGGGTCGGCTAAAAGCCATAAAAGCTGCTGTGACCTCTGCGGCCTCTTCAAACACACGGGACAACGATCCGCTACAAATATTCGATGCCCCGACTTATATTCATTAAAATCAAATCCCATAAGTTTCCTTACATATTTTTGCTGAAGAGGTGTTTGAATCACTTGTTGCATGAGCTCCTTGATACTCATGTGGTCGGTACGAATGGTAAACCGACGCCCAACCAAGTAGTGACGCCACTTATAAATGGCTTCGACAATAGCAAACAGTTCCTTCTGATAAGTCGCAGCAACCCTCAAGCGAGGTCCCATTTATGACTAAATAGCCTAGTGGCTTTTGAAGTAGTACAGCACCATTCCCACAGCTGGAAGGCCGGCTTCATTACAAAGGGCTCATTAAAATCAGGAAGAGCTAAAATCGGTGCCTGAGTTAACTTATCCTTAAGTGCAGTAAAAGCCTTGTCTTCGTTCCCCACTTGAAGCCATTTTTTTGAAGAAGGTTAGATAAAGGTGCGGCCACATTAGCATAGTCTTTGATAAATCGTCTGTAATACCCCGCGAGCCCGAGGAACCCACGTACTTGTCGTTGTGATGTAGGAGCGGGCCAATCAATTACGGCCGATACCTTCTGAGGGTCTACCTCAACACCTCGACCCGAAATAATATGCCCCAAATATTCAAGTGTCGCCGCTCCAAACACACATTTAGTTTTCTTGACATAAAACTCGTGATCCTGTAAACACTTAAAAACACATTGAAGATGTTCCAGGTGTGCCTCTAAAGAAGTACTATAAAACCAATATGTCATCAAAAAAACGCATCACGATTTCATGGGTAGAATAACCGATTCATAGTTGCTTGAAAAAGTGGATGGCGATTCGTAGCCCAAATGGCATCACCAAAAATTCATAGTGTCCATCGTATGCACGAAGGCCGCTTTGTACACATCCCATCATGTACCCGAATCTGATGATACCCCGCAGTCAAGTTTGGTAAAATCACAGCCCCTCCTAACTCGTCAAACATCTCATCCGCTGTTGGAATTGAAAACTTATCTTTGACCGTGGTCAGTTAACGCCCATAATCCACACAAAACGTATTCCCATCTTTCTTTTCACTAGTAAAACCGCGATGAAAAGGACTATGACTTCACGAATTATTCCTTGGCTTAGCATCTCACTAACCAACTTTTCCATCACTCCTTTTTGATAGTGTGGATAACGATAGGGCCGGACATTAACAGGTTTGGTATTGGGATATAAATGTATTCGGTGATCAATACTACGGTGTGGAGGCAGAGTGTGGGTACCGAAAGGGATGCAAACCGAACCAATATTTCGCTGATATCAGGGTGCGGATCAACATCAGCGTCAGTTGAGCTCCCCTCTTTATCCGTAACCTGATCAAAGTTATATAGTTCATATACCCCATAAATGTCCTCCGTCTCCAGTAATGCCCGCATGTGATGCAAACCAATACGCTTCATACGTAAGGATTCCTCACCACGTAATGTATACGCCTGACCCAACAACTTAAACTCCATTGTTTGCTCCAAATAATCATGGGTCACTTTGCCAAGTTGCTGCAACCATTGTATACCCAACACTATATCGGGACCCTTCATGGGTAGTACATACAGATCCATCCACGCCAGAACCCCTGGATGTTGATTGATACTTGAACACACTTATTTTCACACAAAAGAGTCGCACCATTACCAATAGAAACTTTAAAAGGTTTTGTACCAGTGAGTGGCAACTTCATACGTTCCACGACTTCTGGTTGCACGAAATTGTGAGTACTACCATTATCGATCAGAATATGCACCTTACTTGCCCCTATCGTGCCCCATAACTGTAGTGATCAGGACTACCCTGGCCTACCAAAGAATTCAAGCATGATATATCCCCACTTTCCACAACATCATCCTGCTCCTTCCTCGCCACTGTTCCCCAGCCTCCTCATTGGCCATAAGCAACAAAATTTGCCAGGACATTTATGACCGCACTCCACCGATTATCACAATTAAAACATAAGCCCTTACTAAGCCGCTCCTGGCGTTCCGCGGGTGAAATCCATTTAATAGCTAATGGTTTGGCAGTAGCATTGGTCATACCTGATGTTGGAGTGGGTAGCAACGCGGTTTTACTCGGTTGGGACACCGCGGTTGGTTGAGCTACCGTGGCTGAAATTCGTGATGAGTAAGCCCTTTGCGATCCTCCACCTGATGTGACAGTAGTCGGTTGGCCAACAGGGGACACCCGCTGATCATCCAAACGTGCCTCAGTAACCCTGGCTAATGCAAACGCATCTCCCAAGTTCGTGGGTTTTGCAACAAGTAATTCCCGTTGTAGGTTTGGTTTAAGCCCAGAAACATAAAACGAAATAAGCAAATTCTCGGATATACCAGTAACCCTATTCATTAACTTTTCAAACTCACTTTGGTATTGAGTGATTGTACCAGTTTGTAAATAATTTTGATAAAGCCCCCTGCGGATCCTCATACTTCGAAGGTCCAAATCGATTCTTGACACTTTCTACAAACGCATCCCAGTTGGTGATCAACCCATTCCGAGTCATCCAACGAAACCATTCCGCAGCTTCACCTTCGAGGTTGAATCCCACAATCCGTAACCGTTGATCAACCGGAGTATTTAGCAAAGAAAAATACTCTGATAGAAAAATCCAGCTTGGGATTGGTGCCTGTGAATTTAGGACATCCCAACAGCATTGAACGCGGCAACATCGACCCTGCATCACCACCTCCCCCCTGACGGTTTTGGATCAAACTCTTTGTAGCCTGTAACTCTAACTGTAACTCCACAAGCTGAGCTTGCAGGGCGTCGGCCTGCTGTTGATTAGCCGTTGCCTGCTCTTTAAGCAGCAACCGAATTTCCTCCGCGTCCATGACCATGAAAGCACCAGTTGATACGACCCTTACGGATAGTATCGAGATAGGGCACCACTTTTAGCGGGTGCTAGCTCCTTAAGAATTGAAGAAGAAGAATAAGAGAGATTTAATTATCGGTTCATAAGTTTCATTGATAAATAATGGGGTATAAATACCCAAACAACCCTAACTTGTAAACAAAGACATTCCAATAAACATTCCTAATAATTAGATAAAGATAGATAACTATCCAACGACATAATCTTTATGCCAAATCGGAATAGTTGTGGACCTCTTGGGCCGACCTTCTTGTGGGCCTTCTTGCAAGCCGGTCGTAACAGAATCCAAACGTTTGATAGCCACGAGACGTGCTGCAGTAGTATCTTTAGCACCATAAATATGACCCTTGTATACCTTGCCAAACCCTCCCTTCCCAATGACCAACGCGTCATCAAAGTTTAAAGTAGCTAACTTAATCTCGGCAAGCGAAAAACGATGGAATATACGCTCCCTTGCTAATGAACTTAGCTTCTCTTCATCACTGACAGTTGTTACAGGAACAATCTGCAGATTGGACATTGGAACTTCGGACAATATTTTAGGGAACTATTCGTTGCAAATGAGCCAAATGTCTCAAGTCAAAGAAAATGAAGGATGATCTAATTCAACAAAGGCTGCTAGAATTTTTTATAATCATAATTTACATGTAGGTGCATATAAATTCGTCGAAAATTACCAAATACCAAGTCATATATATTCTAATACAAATTAGTGGTGCTCATTTTCCTTAGGGCCACATGGATAAGGTATCAACGCGGATATAAGTCATATACAGTAATAAACATTGATATTAAATGTCATATTAAACTAACAATCACGCATGCAAAGATGTTACGTAGTAGTATAACTCACGAAAGTGCTTTGTTAATCTATATCTATACTACATATAATAAAAAAAATGAATCTCTTTTATCATGGTGTTAATTTAAAAGTTATAATACTTATTGTACAATACATAAAGCACAAATAAAACTAAAAAAACCACTACTCATTCATTTAATACAATTAATACACTATTAAAAATACGTTTTCACTAAAAATACAACTATTCAACCATAATTTACAATCTAATGAAGCTACAAAGCCAAATACTTAGTAAGTTTACAAGAAAAGAAGCATAGTGTACAACACTTTAATGCACATAATTTTTAGACGTACAAAACAAGAAGCATAGCGTACACCACTTTAATGCACATATTAAAAAAAACAAAACACCACATTAATGCTTTTTAATGTAGTCAATTAATACTGATAAATAAATACAATTAATACAGTTATTAAAACACATTATCAAGCATATTGTACAATCAAATTAAACACAATTTCTGCATTAAATGTCACTAATACAAATAATAAAACACATTATACAAATATTCAAGCTCGAACGGGCAACGGGCCAAATGGGCTTGAGCCCGAACGGGCGCAAACAAAACGGGCACGAGCTAAACGAAATTATTGAAATCCGTAAATTTATTATCAAAAAGAACATAATAAACTAAAAAACATGATTCACCAGGAAACTTTACTTCAGAGTATTTGCCCCCGCAACGCGCGAAAACCCTGCATTAAACGTCACTAGTACAAATAATAAAGCACATTATACAGATATTCAAGCCTGAACTGGCGCGGGCCAAACGAGATCGAGCCCGAACGCGCACGGGCCAAACGGGCACGGCTAAACGTAATTTTTGATATATCAGAAATTTATTGTTAAAAAGAACATAATAAACTAAAATACATGATTTATCGGAAAATTTTATTTCAGGGTACCCGCCGCCGCAACGCAATACCCTGCCAGTCTATAACTAAGCATAATTATATCTTATCTGAGCTTCACAACCTACTACTAGCAATCTACTGATTTAGTGATTTTTGTGCGCGCTATATCTAGACAGCTATTCTTGAGTTTTTTTTTTTGTGGTAATAGAAAATAGAAATGATGGGTCAAGAAGAGAAAAGAAAAAAAAAAGAAAAGAGAGAGAGAGAGAAAGAGAAAGAGAATGAAAGTTGCTTTTTTATTTCAGGGTTTTTGCATATATATTTTTTTGAAAATGCAAAATTGCATATATATTTAAAGTATGCATAAAAATCATTGTATTGTGTGCATAAAAAACTTGTACAAAAGATATATATGCAATTATTCACTTTGAAAGTGATATATATGCATTTTTGCCTTTTATTTCACTAATAAAATGAAAGAAAAAGAAACAATGTTGTACTCTCGATTTGGGAAGAAAAAAAGGAAAAGAGACATATGACTTTCTAAACATGTTTATTTTATTATAAGAGTCAAATATGAGTAAATAACAAGCGTTACATTGGTCATTATATGCTCAACAGTGTGAGTGTAGTTTTGTTTCTGTCCAAATTCGCCCATATTTGAAAGGCAAATTTTTTTTTTTTTTAAGTTGTCAAGAAGGTGCATGTTAATTATTATGTGTTTGCACGATTATGATATGCAAAAGTATTTTTATAGATTTTTATTGCTGTCTTTATCATGTGGCCCTAAGATAAAGAATCATCACTTGTTATTGGAGCTTAAACAATGAGCTAAAAATCTAGTATTTGTTAATTGTCGACGACTTTGAGTTGTTACTTATTAATGCATATGTGCCCCGTATAACCGTTTACTTTCTTATTTAGTTGTGCGGGTACTAGATTAATGGAGCTTTCGCCAATAACTATTAAACTATTAAATCGAGAACTAATCTATAGGCCATACAAGTATGTGTGTATTTTCGTTTATACTAAATTTGACCAGAACATGATAATGGCATTTTTTTATGGGTTAATATACAAAAAAGTTACTAAACTTTTAAAAAAATTTGTCCTAAGTCACTAATGTTTATCTTCTGTCATCTAGGTTACTATACTTTACGTAACCGGTTATCTAAGTCACTAACGTTTTTTTACCGGTATTTTGCCGACGTATACACACCAAGTTGTAAGTAACATGTTATCTAGGTCACTAAATTTTGCTTAAAAATTTGTCTTAAGTCACTAATGTTTCATTCCCTGCTATCTAAGGTATTAAACTTTGCTAAAAATTTGTCCTAAGTCACTAATGAAAATTTTGTCCTAAGTCACGAGTTGTGGCACATGTTACTGAACCTTTAAAATTATACGCTTTATACGATTTTATACACCTTTTAAACGTGCTTTTATTCATTTTCATTCGCTTTTATACGCTTTTGTTTGTTTTCTACGTTTTTGTCCGCTTTTATATGCTGGGCTTTCGTCCGCTTTTGTCCCATTTTTACGCCCATTTTATACGTTTATGTTTTCATCCGCTTTTTATAATTTTTGTCCGCTTTATATGGTTTTGTACATTTTTATATCGCTTTTATGTTTTCATCCGCTTTTATACGCTTTTATTCGCTTTATATGGTTTTGTACAATTATTTTATATCGCTTTTATTCGCTTTTACGTTTTCGCCCATTTTTCTTATGTTTTTGCCCTTTTTTCTATTTTATACGTATAAAACGGATGAAAACATATAAAACGGATGAAAACGTAATAAAATGTATAAAAATGTACAAAACCGTATAAAACGATACAAAACGGATGAAAACATAAAATGTATAAAACGACAAAAACGTAAGAAAACAAACAAAACGTATAAAAACGAATGAAAATGAATAAAAACGTAATTAAAAGGTTAGTAAATTAAAAGTGTATAAAATCGTATAATTTTAAAGGTTCAAGAACATGTACACAACTCGTGACTTAGGACAAATTTTTCATTAGTGACTTAGAACAAATTTTTCGCAAAGTTTAGTATCTTAGATGACGTGAATGAAACATTAGTGACTTAAGACAAATTTTTCGAAAAGTTTAGTGACTTGGGTGACACATATATTGAAAAAGTGTGCCACAACCGGTTGCCCTTCCATGTAGTGACTAGGGTGGCACATATAAAAAAGTTTAGTAACATATGTGAAAAACCCGTGAAGTATAGTAACCTAGATGACAGAAGATAAACATTAGTGACTTAGGACAAATTTTTTTGAAAGTTTAGTAACTTTTTTGTATATTAACCCTTTTTTTATTTATATATTCTTTTTTTTTTTTTTTTTTTTTTCAAATTTGTCGACGGTTCTATAATTTATAGCTTTAGAGAATAAAAAATGGGATCAAGGTTGTCTTTACCATAAATGAAACAAGAACATATCTAGGTGATGTATTAAGTAGTTTCAATAATTGGGCTGGTGTCCTGCTTATGAATAATCCCTTTGTTTAAAGACTAATATAAACTAGTGGGAACACTGGTACAAAAAGTGATATTGGTCACACCAAAAATGTGTGACGATATGCATATAGTCACACACGTTTTTTGGGTGTGTGTCACCAAAGGTCGCGCCACCGTAGTGAAAGATTTTATGGATATTTAAATATTAGTATGTCCGGATTCGAACTCGAGGCTTCGGGATTGCACACATTACGTATGAGAGTTGATGTTAATAATTAATATATAAAATGTTATTATTAATTATTAGTCACGAAATAAAACATAACGATAGTTAAATATTTAACGAGGTTTGGTTAACGGTCGTTAAATGTAAACTAAAGGGACTAGAATTGAAATTAGAAGTCGGGAAAGATCTAGAACCCCTCTTGGGTTGATTAGGCCGATCGGTTGGGTTCCAAACCCAATCCCTCTCAAACTTGGTCACCAAGTTAAGTTAACTATAAATACAAATCATTGTATTCATTCACAACTTAATCTTGGATCACTAATAACCTAATTTCTCTTCTTCTCTCCTCCCTCTTTTGTTTGGCCGATCGGTACAACCCCCCTCCTTAAGGGATCGATTTTTCCAAGCTCAAGAAACAAGTGTTTGGTTTTATTTGTGATTCAAGAACCTAGCTTTTCACATCAAATCGCTATTAGTACGTGTGTACAAGAACGAAGAACAAACGCACTTGTGTTTGTGTATTCCTTGGTGATCTACTTCTTGGTGGTCGAATTTTATAAACCCTAAAGTTAGGGTTTTGGGTTTTGGTTCTTGTTCTAATTACCGTTTGGTTCTTGTCTTGCTAAAAGGTACGCGTTTTCTTATTCGGTTAATTACTTACATGTATTATTCCTATTTACTTCCGCTGCATGCTTTGATGATGTTTACTTGCTTTTATAATTTGTTATGATTAGTATATTCCAACAAAGGGCATCACGAGCCGTTAATATGATGTAATTAATTACCGAAACACATAAAAATTATATCTTTATGGTTATTGCATGATTATTGTGGTTTCTAGGGTTTTAAATTCGAAACCCTAATTTTTAATTATAGGGTCGATTACCCTTTTATTATTTAATTAGGTTTTAATTTTGTAAAACTTGTTGAAACCCTAGGATGCATGCAAATTTTATGTGGTTAAATTAATGAATAATTGTTATGTGCCATGTAATATGCGTATCTTGGGTGATAATTGTTATGCGGGATCCGTGGTGGAACATGCATGTTTTGCCATGGAGTATTGTTTTTTTTGTATTAAATTGTTTAGATGATACACACATGTCTTATTTATTTGATAATTATTGAATTGGGGAAGACCTAAATTATAACTAATAAAATTCGTTATGTGCTATTTGGTATACTATTAACTTTGGTTTACGCAATCGACTTGTCGATGTATGTGGCTCATCTACTTGTAGGTGAAAGCCCTAGTTAATGTATGCATTATTTTACGCCTAGAATTGTTATTAGAGTTTATCGAAATAATTATGCATGTGGCTAATTGTTTTTTACATATGTTAAAATTGTTTATTTATATGTTTATATTATTTGAGTGTGTTTAATTTTTATTACAATGCTTTTTTGTTTATATATTGTTTGACATGTTAGTAAGCAAAAAGGGTTTTTTATGAATAGAAAATTAAATTGACTAAATAATGGCGAAATTGATTTGTTTTTCTAAGAATTAATCTTGAACTTTTAATCGATTGATGCGACTGTACCAAATGGTTAGAACGGCTCACCCACTAGAACAAACTATAAAGGGGTTGATTAAGAAGTGCGCACAGCCAATACACCGAAAGGATGTCTAAGGTTATGCTTTAGCGCTTACCTGGTCCTCTGCCCTCTGTGAGTTCGATTGGAGCTACCTAGTATAACCATTATATGTACGAAACATCTTAGTGCAAAGTTGTAAGTTTCTCAACGCATCGATTAAAACTTTGTAGAATTAATCTTAGCAAATTAAAATATTATGTAAGTTTTTTCGAAAAATATTATGATATAAAGTTGTATGCATACTTCTTTATACATAAGTTTTGATTACACGTAAAAAAATTGTACCCTTTAAATTAAATTTATGCCCTCTAATGATATGGAACACTTGAAGTTGTAATTTAGTTATGTGAGACCTTGATCTAGATTACAATAACAAGGTGAATTATTTTGTTGTGTGAGACATCAGCTTAATTATTTGCAGTTTCTAAATTAGACAACTTAATTAAGTTAGTTAGTGAGACCTATAACTTAAGGCATAAGATGGGATAAAACATGCTTACGTTTTGCATTAATTGTTTTGGCAAAATTGTAAATCCCATATCTTTTGGAATTGAAAACTTGTTTGTCAATTATTGTTTTTCAACAATTACCTATTCTATACTTTCACCACTAGCAGATCAACTGATGTGGTGAAACTATGATAATGAGGATCCAAAATTCAAGGAAAATACTAGTGTCAATATGAATATTGACCAAAGGGTATTTTATTTTCTTGAATGTTTACTTATCGAAAGTACTAACTTTTGAACTTTTAATTCTGTAGAAATGGCTCAAGATGAATCTACTGCACTAGCCTCGTCGTTCAAATCTATGTTTGATCGAGAGAAATTGACTGGTAACGCGAATTTCAATGATTGGTATTGACAACTCAGAATTGTCTTGAGGGTTGCCAAGAGACTAGATTATTTGACTACGCCTTGTCCTCCTGAACCCAGCAAAGAAAGCACGCTGCTAACGAGCTGCATGGCAATCTGAGTATGACAAGTATAATGAGGTCGCATGCATTATGCTCGGAAGTATGAACTCAAACTTGCAAAAGCAATTTGAGAATTACTTCCCTAATCTCATGCTTGAAGAATTGCAAAGGTTGTTTGAAAAGCTTGTGACTGTAGAGCTGCATGATCTGATAGATGCTCTACATAGTTGCAAGCAAGGAGAAGGGAAACCTGTGAGTGCTCACTGCCTGGAAATGATGAGTTACATGGACCAGCTGGGGCGTCTCAACTATGTCTACCCCAATGACATACAAATTGGCCTTAGCAATGATCCCTTAACAAGGAATTTGATGGTTTCGTGCGCAATTATAATATGCATTGCACGGGGAAGACAATCACTGAGGTACATGCAATGCTCATTGATTACGAAAAAGGTTTGCCCAAGAAGACCCCTACACCTACGGTTCTAACCATCCAAAAGGGTAGGATTTATAAGCCTAATAAGCCACTAGCGAACAAGAAAGGGAAAGGTAAGGGTAAAGTTGATAAGGGAAAACAAGTTATGTCCTATCAACAAGAACCCAAGAAGTACCCTCTCAAAAAGCGTGAGAATCCGAAGAAGGATCAATCTTGTCATCATTGCACCGAGGTAGGACACTGGAAGAGGAATTGTCCGCTCTACCTTGATGAGTTGCGCACTAAGAGGTATAAAAATACTGGCATTGTGGCTAGTACTTCAGGTACTCTTTTGATGATAGAATTATTTGCTTTTCCTCATAAAATAAATTCCTGGGTATATGATACTGGATGTGGTAATCACATTTGTAATACAATCTGCAGGACTTAGAGGTGCAAGGAAGCTTGCCTATGGACAACAATACCGTGCACGTGGGTAATGGAGCACATGCAGTCGTTGAAGCTATAGGCACGTTTGATTTAGTTTTACCTTCGTGTTTAGTAATCGTCATTAAACGATTGTCATTACGCACCTTCCATTGTTAGGGTGTCGCTTCGTTTCCTTGTTAAAAGATATTGGTTTCGTTCATACATTTACTGATTATGGAATTTCGGTTTCTTTAAATGGTGTTTTTTACTTTAATGTTATTCTAGTAAATGGTGTGTTTGAAATTGATTTGCATGATAATGTAATTGATAAAAATAATTCTGTCTTTAGCATCAATAAAAGAATCAAAGGTAATTTGGATTCTTCATTTCTTTGGCATTGTAGACTTGCTCACATAGGCAAGAAGCGCATGCAAAAGCTGCAACACGATGGGCTTTTGCAAGACATCAATGATGAATCATTTGATAAATTCGAGTCTTGCATATCTGGGAAGATGACCAAGAAACCTTTTACAAATAGTTTAGAAAGGGCTTCTGATCTTCTTGGTGTGATACATACTGACGTATGTGGACCACTAAGACATGTGTCAAGGAAGGGTGCTAGCTACTTCTTAACCTTTACTGATGATTTCAGTGTTATGGTTATGTTTATTTACTTAAACATAAACATGAAGTCTTTGAAACATTTAAGGTTTTTAAGAGTGAAGTAGATCTGCAACTAGGAAAGAAGATTAAAGCTCTTCGATCCGATAGAGGTGGTGAATATTTAAGCCAAGAGTTTAAAGATTATCTAGCTGAGTGTGGTATCGCCCAGCAACTCACATCTCCATATACTCCACAACAAAATGGTGTATCTGAGAGAAGAAATCGTACATTGTTAGACATGGTGCGATCAATGTTTAATCTTACAACTCTTCCCTTATCCTTTTGGGATTATGCTTTAGAAACTGATGTTCGCATATAGAATATGGTTCCAACTAAGAAGGTTGACAAGACTCCTTATGAAGTGTGGTATGGGAAAGCTCCCAACTTGTCTTACTTAAAGGTCTGGGGTTGTGAGGCGTTTGTTAAACATGACTCTGCTGATAAGCTGCAACAAAGATCTGTTAAGTGTGTCTTCGTAGGATACCCAAAGGAAACTATGGGTTACTATTTTTACTTTCCACCTGAAAACAAAGTAATTGTTGCTAGGTATGGAGAATTCCTTGAAAGGGATCTCATATCTCATGAATTCAGTGGGAGAGTTTATGATCTGAAATATGATCAAGAAGATACAACACCTTCTGAAAACACTAGCCAACCTCAAGTAGAACCTGAAAGTCTGGGCGTTCCACCTGAAGTTGAAGTGGTTCCCATTCATAGATCCGTAAGGGCTACGCGTACACCTGAGCGTCTATGTCTTAACGTAGAAGCTGAGGAAAATATGTTAGGGGATCTTGGTGAACCTGCTAACTATAAGGCTGCCATGATGAGTCCTGAAAAGGAAAAATGGCGAGTTGCAATGAATGGGGAAATGCAATCCATGAAAGATAATGAAGTTTGGATAGAGGTTGACTTACCTCCAAATGCTAAGGTAGTTGGAAGTAAGTGGCTCTATAAGATAAAGACTGACATGGATGGCAATGCACACACCTATAAAGCTCGTCTTGTAGCTCAGGGTATACTCAACCTTTGGGATAGACTACGATGAGACATTTTCTCCTGTAGCAGACATTAGAGCTATTAGGATTCTTATAGCCATAGCTGCGTACTATGACTATGAGATATGGCAAATGGATGTCAAAACTGCCTTCTTAAACGGTCGCCTAGATGAGGACATCTATATGGCGTAGCCTGAAGGGTTTGTGAATCCTAAATTTCCAAAGCGTGTATGCAAACTTCAAAGATCCATTTATGGGTTGAAGCAAGCATCAAGGCAATGGAACAAGAAGTTTGATGAAGAAATCAAGAAATTTGGTTTCACTCAAAATCTTGATGAGCCATGTGTGTATCACAAAGCTAGTGGGAGTAATGTTATTTTCCTTATCTTATATGTCGATGACATATTGATCATGGGAAAAGACATTCCAAGTTTACAAGATGTAAAGTCTTATCTTGGAAAGTGCTTTTCTATGAAGGATTTAGGGGAAGCAGCATTTATTCTGGGAATCAAGATCTACCGAGATAGATCAAGGCGGTTAATTGGACTAAGCCAAAGTGCTTACATTGATAAAATATTGAAGAGATTCAATATGCAAGATTCCAAGAAGGGATACTTGCCGATGCAAGTTGAACATGGCTTAAGTAATAAACTATGCGCGTCAACACCTGAAGAGGTGGCACACCTGAGAAAAGTTCCTTATGCTTCGGCGGTAGGATCTATCATGTATGCTGTGAGATGTACAAGGCCTGATGTGGCATTTGCACAGAATATCACCAGTCGATATCAACAGAATCCGGGTGTTAAGCACTGGAAAGCTGTTAAGAACATTCTTAAGTATCTAAGGGCTACTAAAGAAATGTTTCTAGTGTATGGAGGAAATCCAGATGCAGAACTTGATGTTACAGGTTTTTGCGATGCTTCTTTCCAAACAGATAAAGATGATACGAAGTCTCAAACGGGTTACATCTTTGTCATTAATGGAGGAGAAGTTGACTGGAAGAGCAAGAAGCAGACAACGACTGCGATGTCTATTACAGAAGCTGAGTACATAGCTGCTTCAAAAGCTGCGATGGAAGCTGTTTGGATTAGGAAATTCATTTCGGGACTCGGAGTAATGCCCTCAATCGAATTACCTTTAAATGTGTATTGCGACAACTCTGCTGCAATGACATTTGCCAATGAGCCTGGAGTCATGAAGGGCGCCAGACATTTTCCTCGTCGATATCACTATGTTCGAGAACAAGTACAAATAGGTGAAATCAATCTACTCAAAGTTCATACAGATGATAATCTAGCTGATCCCTTTACGAAGCCTTTGCCAAAGGAAAAACTTACTGACCATGCTGATGGGATAGGACTTCGTTTAGCTAGTAGTTTCATGCAGATCTGTGATTAGTATTTGGATAAAGTTTGTTATGAACAAATATTATTTTAATGAAATAAAATAGTTGGTTTATGTTTATTTTTCATTTTCTTAATATTATATCCTATATTTGCATGTTTAATCCGTGAATAACTTATGTTATTCTAAATAGTCCGTTGTCGATAAATGATGTGGGAATGTCATTGAATTAAGACAAATCTGAGTTTTTGTAGAATATACTTTTAAAGTATATTGATGCGTGGGACATACCAGATTCGCATGATATTCAATTAATTGAATATAGGACTCATCCCAACTTTACATGATGATACTTTATGGATCTTTGTCATTAAGTATATCATGAAGTGTTTATCCTCAGACTTGAGATACCAGATAACTGATATGAATGTAGTGCATTTGTGTAAGATAGTCTAACGCTATCCGTAACTGGTAGTTATAAGGGCTATTTTCAGAAGTGTTACAAAGTTCATGAGTTATGTTTGTAGTCAAGAGAATTTGTTCCTTTGAATTTGTTTCAAAGCATAATACTATATTTGGGCCCCTCGTAGGGTTGACAAGATGTTTGTATGGCCATACCCAAGATCAATCTAGAATACGTTCAGATGATTTGGTAATCTTGTTCAATCGAATACAACGAGAAACAGAATATTAACTTATGAAATGACTTGATCCATATTCATAGTTAATGTAGTATTAGTAACAAAAGGATAAGTAAAAATGATGAATCATTAAATGGTTTTTCCAGGAAACCATACTCGATTCGATCTGGGGGCATTGGCGTGTTAGGCTAGGCTAAACCAATGTCATTACTATATTTAGTAATATCCAAGTGGGAGCTGAAAGGTTTTATGGATATTTAAATATTAGTATGTCCGGATTCGAACTCGAGACTTCGGGATTGCACACATTACGTATGAGAGTTGATGTTAATAATTAATATATAAAATGTTATTATTAATTATTAGTCACGGAATAAAACATAACGATAGTTAAATATTTAACGAGGTTTGGTTAACGGTCGTTAAATGTAAACTAAAGGGACTAGAATTGAAATTAGAAGTCGGGAAAGATCTAGAACCCCTCTTGGGTTGATTAGGCCGATCAGTTGGGTTCCAAACCCAATCCCTCTCAAACTTGGTCACCAAGTTAATTAAACTATAATACAAATCATTGTATTCATTCACCACTTCATCTTGGATCACCAATAACCTAATTTCTTCTTCTCTCCTTCTCCCTCTTGCTTGGCCGATCGGTACAACCCCCCTCCTCAAGGGATTGATTTTTCCAAGCTCAAGAAACAAGTGTTTGGTTTTATTTGTGATTCAAGAACCTAGCTTTTCACATCAAATCGCTATTAGTACGTGTGTACAAGAACGAAGAACAAACGCACTTGTGTTTGTGTATTCCTTGGTGATCGACTTCTTGGTGGTCGAATTTTATAAACCCTAAAGTTAGGGTTTTGGGTTTTGGTTCTTGTTCTAATTACCGTTTGGTTCTTGTCTTGCTAAAAGGTACGCGTTTTCTTATTCGGTTAATTACTTACATGTATTATTCCTATTTACTTCCGCTGCATGCTTTGATGATGTTTACTTGCTTTTATAATTTGTTATGATTAGTATATTCCAACACGTAGGTGGCATATGGTCAGATCGTTTAGTTCGTGACCTTTTTCATTGAAAAAAGAGTGACCAAAACCCGAATATGTGTGACAACTTAGGCACAAGTTTTGTTGGATTAATCAGTATTAGTGACCGTAAACACTTTATAGTCACACGAATGGTTTTTTAGAGTAACTATTTTTCGTCCTATGGCCACATAAATATATAATATATGTGACATTTGAGATGATTTATTCAAGTAAATGTGTATTATGTGTGACTATTTCCCGTCCTGTGGCCACATGAATATATAATAAATGTGACGTTTGTGATGATTTAGTCACACAACGGGTGTTGTTTTTTTGGAGTTAGTCACATACAATTTAAAACAAAGTGGCCAAAAGTGTTAATAATTGTGACCATATGGTGTTTAAAGTGAAGAAATGTGTATTTGTGTGACTATTGCTCATCCAATGGCCACTTGAATTTTATGTTTGTGTGGCCATTTGTAATATTTAGTCACACAAAGCATGTTTGTTTTGGGTATTTAGTCAAAATCTGTATTAATTAGCTAGGCGTATAAAAAGTCATTAGGACTATTAGATAAAAAATATATAATTCATAGAAAATTGATAATGCAAGACAATTTGATATGTGAGTGACGGAGCTAGAAATTTGTATTCAAGAGGGCTCAAATTTTTTTCCAGTAGTAACATACGACTAATTTAGTGGTTTTTTCGAAAGAGGTTCAATCATTATTCTCTAAGCATAACCGAATTAATAAATTACATAATGGAGTGGTTAAAATTGAACTTTTAATAAAAGTACCACTAAGTCACTACTAATAACACTACACCATTGTTTTTTATTTGTTAAAAAAAGAAGAAAACAATAAAATAAAAGTGCACCATGGTTTACTAGGTCATCTTCTTCATAAGGAAAAAACTTCAAAACCTCCTTCCATACAAGAATATCTATTCATGATCTCTAAGTTGGTTTCTAGAGACACCTTGTCATGTGGGTAGGTCCATGATTGAGGGTGCCCGAGCACCTCCAAAATTTCACCGGTTCTGTCATGTGGCCATCTAAATCCGTAGGCACATGACTACATGAGTTCATAGGTGAACCACCGAAGTTTATAAGTCAAGTAAGGAGACAAACTTAATTAATGGCGCTTTGAATGCCAAAGTTGCCATTTTGATGCCGGATCTTAAAATGTAACGCTGAAGTGATTTTGATGCAGGATCTTAACAACAAAATATTCAGGAATGCCATTAAAGGTGAGCAAATTTTCTTCAGTTTTTTTTTATGCTTGTCAACTTGATCTAAAATAAGTTTTTTTACTTGAAAAACTATGTAGCTTTTTCTCCACTAAAGATTAGAGCATGGGGCACTTTGCAAGATGGAGTTACATACCAAACAAAATATAGCAATGGACCTTGCAATCCATTTACGCAAAACACATCTGCTTTATTTGGATTTAACAAGGGTTGCTTGCCTCTATCAAGATGGGATGAACTCAACAGATTCTTCGAGACACCAGTAACCGAAAACAAACAAAATTTTCGTTGATTCTTATAGTTTCAGGGGTATAACTATGTTTTACGTGAAAGTGTGTTACTTTTGGACTAAATGAACTATAATGGAAAGACGGTTCTAGCAAATGGCTCTGCTGTTGGAGCTTGGGACTCAACCAATGCTGAAAGTCTAATGCGTTAATGTTCAAAGAATTACACCATCTATGGATGGGAACTCGGTAGGTGAAATGCATCAGCTGATCATCAGCCAATGAGCTGAGTTATTATTCTCTTTTTACCCATCATAACTTACTAGTGAAACTTGTAATAGGAAACGAGTTAAGTGGAAGTGGAATTGAAGTAAATGTATCAAGATCACAATATGCAAATACATAACGACCCTCAGCCACATGATGCACCGCATTTACAAGGATATTGAACCTAAGCCATGATCATAGCACTGAGGTTTTGTTGATCGAACCTTCGCTGATCAACGGCTCACACAATTTCTAAACAGAACACGTAAGACCCTCTATGTGATCTCCCACCATATCTACAATCTCGGCCGTATGATTCCCATCTTAAGACAACGGACGCACAAAACAATCTCTACCAACTCATAAAATGATCTAAATTTAAAAAATTTATGACATTATTGTAGGGCGATCGAAACCTAATGCGAGAATTCTTGACCCGTCTTATCTTGATGGGGCGCTTGCCACTTACAAGAAGCTACAATCCATCCTCAAAACTCTCAAACTCGGCATCCGGCTAGTTAGGGGGGGCTGTTTCCGAAAGTGGTCAATAATGTTTCTAATGCATTTGTGTACAATTTCTGGTATGAGACAACAATCCCACAAAGTAGAACTATCAAAGACTATGGTTCAAGTATTACTGCTTAAGCTAGAACGATATTTTCACTAATGCGTACTTGGATCACCTGGAATGTCATCTGCTTATGACACACGAAAACATATTGTAGACAAACTTTGATTGGAGGAAACTATGGTTTACTTAACACTACTACTTTTGAACCGAATCCAAATTACTACAGGTTTATATCTCAACTTTGACATTGACTTTTGAAGTCAAACAATATGTGGGATTATATCTCAACTTTGATAATTACTAAAACGGGGATTATGTTTTTTTACTAGTGCACTACTTTGGCACCGACATGGGGAGTAAGGTTCTATCCACAAGCTTTATAGGCACCAAGAAGATACGTGCTTATTCACATTGTGCTAAGAATTCAGTAAGTTTCCTAAAAGACTTAACTCGACCCTCGTTTATAACCCTCACAGAACCTGGTTTTGACACTTTGATTTGTGTATTGCAGAATGGAATAACAATATTACTGATAAATCTACATAATAGCACCAATGTTAATGTCAAATTTTCGGTTAATAGTACAATACTTACAAAGACGAGTGGAGCAAGAATACATACACGAGAAGAATATCATTTGACAGCAAAAGATGGAAACTTGAACAGTAAAGTGACGGTGTTGAATGGAGAAGAATTAAGGGTAAATTCATCTGGTGACATACCTTCGTTGGAGCCTTTGTATGTGAATTCTTCAGAGCCAATAAGTGTAGCTCCTTATTCCATTGTATTTGCTCATATCCCACATTTAACGTTCCATGCTTGCAAAAGTTATATACGTAATATGTAGTAGAGCCTGGAATTCATTCCAACTTGTTATAGAAAAATATATGCATTTAATATTTATCATAAAAATGTGCTCTACAACGGTTTGTTCACTACAAGCATCTCCTTGAAACTCAAAACTTGAATAGTTGAAAACCACCATCAAAGTTCTCGGTTTCTATTGAATTTCGTTGTTAACCTTTGTAAAGTGATAAATATAGATTAGCCGAATATCATAATAAGAGTTTAAGATGGTGTTTATAGGTGGTTGGAAATATCATAAGTAGAGTTTAAGATGGTGTTTATAGGGTGGGAGAGTTTAAAGGGATATGCTGAAGTAAAAATGTAGAGTGATTTTAGAGGAAAAAAACACTTAGATACTGATGATGAAATTGAAGTTCCAAAGCTTTGTTGGAAAAGTAAATTATTGTCTTGTTAGTGTTCCCTCTCACACGCATTCGCAATATATTCGTAACGCGGTTCCCAATTTTATTATAAACACCTTGTTATGTTGAACCATTCGTAATCCATTTTCGCATGCTATCATAGCGCATAAAACCGATGAGAGAAAGGGTCCCGTTTGTTTGTCACGTGACCCCACTTCACAATGGATCACATCACTTTCGATTTCGATCCGGTCTAAATCTGATGAGTTTGAAAATGGAAGAGACGATGATAATAATGAGACGGAGGTGAAGATGGTGTAATTTTCAAGAAGAATGAAGGTGTGTGCGAGGAGATATGGCCGATTATGTGACGTTGGTGTGCTATTAAATAAAATGATAAATAGGTGTGCAATGTGTGTAAGGGTAAACTCGACAAAACATAATTTGATGTCCTAGTTTTCTTAATATGCCATAAAGTTGAGTCAATTTGAAAATAAGTGTCATCTTTGATGTCAGTTTTGCAAATTTCCCTTCATATTTTGGTTACTTTACGCTTTTTTCACCCGCAATGAAGCCAAGAAGGAAAGACTTGTGTTTGTCAAAGTGGTAAATTGTTGCATGTTAGTGAGTCTAAGTTTCATATCATGTAGCCTGAACAACGAACAACATAAGAGCGTGGACCGATTGATATAGGGTGCATCTAGCTAAGGTCTTTACTAAAACCCCTATCGATCTATGCTTCTTTAACACATACTTTGATTTATAATAAAAGCAAGTGGGAATTCTCTTTAAAAAGAGATCTTCGCCATGGAGATCCATTATCTCATTTCCTCTTCATCCTTATTATGGAGGTTCCCTACATCGCGCTAAAAGACGCATTTCATAATAATCTTATTCGTGGAGTTCAGGTCGGTAATCCAAGTATCCAGGTGTCTCATCTTTTCTAAAGCGGATGGCGTTGTGTTAGTGACCGAGTGGAACCGGGTTCAAAGGATAATATTCTTCGTGTTCTAAATGTTTTCTACTTGGCATCAGGTCTACACATTAATATCAATAAATCAAACGTATATGGTGTTTTGGGGTCTCCAATGAAGAAGTTGAGGATATGGCATAGTAAACTAGTTGCATGTCGGGATCAATTCCATTCACATATCTTGGACTTCTAATTGGATCCAATATGAGTTGTTTAATTACATGGCAAGGATTCATTAAGAAATTCAAATCCTGGCTATCCAAATGGAAGGTCAAGTTACTGCGGACAAATGGTACATTTTCAGACCTTATTTTAATAAATAATAAATTATTATTACTTAACCGAGCAACTGAGCATTTTTAGCATAACTGAGCATTTCGAAGCTATCCCCCATACCGTAGCTTACATGAATCTCTGAAACTGTCTATTTTTTCAAGTGAAAGTGAAATTTGCTTTCCTAGTATTTATTGACAGTTACGATTAAACCGAAGCTTTCGCAATTACTGAAAAACGTCCCTACATGCGTACCAACACTGCAGTAGATATGGTTTAAGTCCAATAAATACATTTCTGAGTAAATAATTATATTTTATTATTATTTTAATAAAAACTTTATTTTACGAGTACGTGTCCAAAAACGTCAAACCGGGACTTAACGGGAGCATTTTAACTAAACCCGACACACATTACACCGATACGTTCGAAATACTTTTCCTCCCCTCCTTACTGTTTGCAGCCCAATAGCACAACACAACAAGAAATGTTAGTGGAATTGTCCCATTATATCATCATCCATTTTGTTTTGTTCTTAAATCATCACACACACTACCTCACCTACACATTCATTCATAAAAAAACTTCCTAAATACTTTCTTTCTCTCAAACCACAAGAACAACACATAAATCTTAGATCCACAAAAATTCTTTGAAGTTCAAGTTAATCGAGGTGCACTTTCAAGTGTTTTGGGTTAATCGGAACATGTCTTGGGTAATTTGGAAACGATTTGGGTCTTTCTTGGTCATCAAACCCCACATACACCATCAAAACTTTGTAAGGATTCTCAAATCTTGTTAAACCTTGTACTTTCATGTTTAAAATGGTTTAAATCTTAATGTTATGTAGATACTAATGTTGTTTTGTTAATTTTGAAAGTTTAAGAAATGTGTATTTATTTACACTAGACGAGTACACCAAGCATAGCGCAACGGTGTCTAGTTCTTCAAGCAAATTCCGACGACCCATAAGTTTCTTTCAACAAACTGTATTTGTAGCGTCATAGAATCATTTGCAAATAACTATAATTCTGATGTGTGGTTGCATAGCGTGAAATATCGATTTTCAAGAAAATTATGTGGAGTCGATCTAAGTATGGGAGTATATTTCTAATAAGATTGTTTTAACTTTTAAGTTATTAAGATTTTATAGGATTGTTTTAACTTTTAAGTTATTAAGATTTTAGTAATAATAGATTCAAGCATTATAAAAATCAACGGTATTATGTAGTTGGCAATATTATATTGTTGTTTAGAGGTATAGCCAAGCGTGTGTGACCGCCTTTTCTTGTTTTGTCAGTAATTTAGGCAGTGATAACTATTTTTTTTTACATGTGTAGAGTTTATTATTTGGTGTCTGGCTTTTAAACTTGTAACCTTACAAATTTAATATCACCATAATAAGATTATTTTGTACTATCAATTTGCATAAATATTTAAGCATTCTTCAAAGCTATTTGTTTGGGTACAAATAATTATAAGCTAAAGATAACAATACTATTTAATTTTTGTGATTCTAATAAACTTACATAACATTATGATATACCGGACAAAGAGCTATACAATATATATATATTAACTTTTAAAAGTTGATTCATATATGTTAGTCCCTTAAGTAGTGCAAGACCAATATTTTTCAAAATAACATTATACAAATGACAACTTACATGTGTCAAAGCAAAATAAACAACAAAAAACTACAATTACTTGGTTTATCACTTTTCCAAATTTGTCACGGGTTCCACAACTACTTTATCATTTATCATATAATTTTGTCAAATTTGAAACCGGTTCGACGGTGGTTCAACCGGTTGAACCGTTCCGGTAAAAAAACAAGTCGATTTAAACCGAGTCAACCCGAAAGGTTGGGTCGAAAACAAGTCAAATTAAATTGGGTCAAACCGCCGGGTTTGAAGCGTCCCGGAGTCAACCGGTTTTGATGTGTATTAATAGTTTCTTTTTGAAATATATGTCTTCGACATTTCCACTTTTAGTTTCAACTTTTCACTTTTTACTTTTTTTTCCTTTATATATAGTATATAGCGGGTATGCTTCGTAGCGTTTTGGCGGCGGTACCCTATGATGATTAACCGCGAAATAGATCCCGATGAGACTGATTCACCGGTTTGTATCGGTTTCAACGACCCCTCTCGGTTCGTTTTCGGATGGCTTTAATTGGTTAGCCGAACCGGTGGCGACACCGGTTTCCTGTTGAACACGTTGGTCCGCTCTCGGTCCGGTTTTCAAAACTATATGTAACATCAACTTGTTAGCTTGTATGAAGTTTTGTGTGTTTTATTAATTTGTATAATGTGTATAATAAAATGTATTTTTCATTTTAGGGTGTTTTAAAAATATCATTAATTAGTGTGTTTAATTATTTTATATTTTGAATTATGTTGTAGTTTATTTGAATTATGCGTTATGAAAATTTTATTGTACTTTTTAGTAAGGGGTGTTTTAATTGGTTGTTTTTATTTTGGTAGATGTGCTTTTAATTGGTTGTACAATGTGAATAAATTATTGTATTTTTAAGTAATAGGGTGTTTTAATAAGAGTATTAATTACATTGTGCATTTATCTCTCATTTGACCAATATCAACAATTCAACTTTCAACTTTGACCGTTTTTCTATTATATGTAGTATAGATATAGATATAATCATACGACACTATATATAAACATAAGTTATATGTTTTCTTGCTTGTGCGGTAAATTTGAGCTAATTACATGTTACTTTTGTGTTACAAGTGCTTAATTAGGGCTTGTTACTTGATTTACAAAATTTGAAACCCTAATTTGGATTTAATTACAAACCGACCCATATATAAAATAAATAATTATTGGGGTTTTGTAAAACATAAAGTTTTGGCTCTAGTGTTGAAAGTGTTTAATTTTTGGCTTATTGCTTTACGACTTATCGAATCGAATTATAGCTTATTTAATTTTTTATTTTGGACTTGGAAAATTTGTTGTGTCGACCTAAAATGGCCCTAGATTTTTTTATATAGTGTGTATAACTTAGAGGACAAGTTGATGTAGGATTGGGTTACCTCAATCCCCCACCGATCGGCTATAGTCCCAAAAGAGGTTTCTGGAACCTTCTCGACTTTCCAATTATTCACACTATAATTCTTTCATTTTATTAGTTAACGGTTGTTAATCAATAGTATTAGTTAATTACTAACGATTGTTATATATTTGTGTAATTATTAACTAAAGACAACATTTTATATTTAATTATTAAAACTTTAATTCTCATACGTAAAGTGTGCAATCTCGTAGTCTCGAATTCGATCCTAACATACATCTATTATTTTATGTCCATTAAACCAACAAACCATTGACCTAAAGATACCAGTTGAACAACTACAGTCTTCCCCTCTACCAACTGATCCAAGGTCGGTTTTGTGCTTAGTTTTAAACTCATTAAATCTATATAGCAGTCTCTATAATTTACAGCTTGATAAACCATTACTAGAAAAACTGAACTTGGTATACCGTATTAGCTTGACCTTAAATTATTCTAGAATTTGACAATTAAATTATTTTAGACTTTGACATTGCAGCATGAGATACTTATACTAGTATGTGGTATACTAGTATGTGGTTGGACGAAGTTAATTATGCAAGAATATTCAAGTTAAGTTGGTATTGACTTGTATAACAAGCTACTCAAAGTTAACGGGAGAAACTTCGTACTCCGATCCGTACTTCGTAGTTGGCTTATGCCACAAAAAGACGAAATAGAAATCAGCTATATATACATAAAGTTAGATACGTAAAGTGAGCATGCATGCATATATATATATATGTGTGTGTGAAATTCTTCATTGGGTTCTTACTTGAATAAAACAAACTTTTTGGTTCTTGAAACATTCCTATATGCCATTTAGCAAGATTCCGATGACGGGTTGTTTGTCCATTCGTACGGTCAGTGTGTGTTTATGGTTGTTTTTGCTTAGTTTAAGCTTCAATTTTGTCTATTCGGAAAGCGAAAATGGGAGACTTTGGATTGACGGTAAAAGAAAGATTGCAGAGACAGATAATGATTTTGTATGTGCAACTATGGATTGGTGGCCACCTCAGAAGTGTAATTTTGGTACTTGTAGCTGGGATAATTCTTCTCTCCTCAATGTGGTAACTTTTTTCTTTCATCTACATCTACTCGTATTAACTTGCATAAAGAACAAAAAACGTATAAGAATGGCTTAGAAAACAATACCATATATAAACAAGGGTGTTCTAACTGTGATCAGGTACAATAATTTCATGCTTTGAATATGCAAAGCATGTCTAGAACGTTTGCTCAATACAACGAGTGTCAACTGGATATTGATTAGTTGAGTTTGTCTTTCAAAAACTGTATTAATTAGCTAGGCGTATAAAAAGTCATTAGGACTATAAGATAAAAAATATATAATTCATAGAAAATTGATAATGCAAGACAATTTGATATGTGAGTGACGGAGATAGAAATTTGTATTCAAGAGGGCTCAAATTTTTTTTCAGTAGTAACATACGACTAATTTAGTGGTTTTTTCGAAAGAGGTTCAATCATTATTCTCTAACCATAACCGAATTAATAAATTACATAATGGAGTGGTTAAAATCGAACTTTTAATAAAAGTACCACTAAGTCACTACTAATAACAGTACACCATTGTTTTTTATTTGTTAAAAAAGAAGAAAACAATAAAATAAAAGTACACCATCGTTATCTGGGTCATCTTCTTCATAAGGAAAAAACTTCAAAACCTCCTTCCATACAAGAATATCATTTACGATCTCTAAGTTGGTTTCTGAGAGACACCTTGTCATGAGGTAGGTCCACATGTTGAGGGTGCTGAGCACCCTCCAGCCCCCACTGGCGCCTCTCGTGGCCACCTAAATCAGAAGGCAACATGACTACATGAGTTCATAGGTGAACCACCGTAAGTTTATAAGTCAAGTAAGGAAGACAAACTTAATGGCAGTTTTGAATGCCAAAGTTGTCATTTTGATGCGGATCTTAAAATGTAACGCTGAAGTGATTTTGATGCAGGATCTTAACAACAAAATATTCAGGAATGCCATTAAAGGTGAGCAAATTTTCTTCAGTTTTTTTATGCTTGTCAACTTGATCTAAAATAAGTTTTTTTACTTGAAAAACTATGTAGCTTTTTCTCCACTAAAGATTAGAGCATGGGGCACTTTGCAAGATGGAGTTACATACCAAACAAAATATAGCAATGGACCTTGCAATCCATTTACGCAAAACATACGCTTTATTTGGATTTAACAAGGGTTGCTTGCCTCTATCAAGATGGGATGAACTCAACAGATTCTTTCGAGACACCAGTAAGAAAACAAACAAAATTTTCGTTGATTCTTATGTTTCCGTGGGTATAACTATGTTTTACGTGTAGGGCCGTGGTTACTTTTGGACTAAATGAACTATACGGAAAGACGGTTCTAGCAAATGGCTCTGCTGTTGGAGCTTGGGACTCAACCAATGCTGAAAGTCTAATGCGTTACACTGTTCAAAAGAATTACACCATCTATGGATGGGAACTCGGTAGGTGAAATGCATCAGCTGATCATCAGCTAATGAGCTGAGTTATTATTCTCTTTTTACCCATCATAACTTACTAGTGAAACTTGTAATAGGAAACGAGTTAAGTGGAAGTGGAATTGAAGTAAATGTATCAGCATCACAATATGCAGTCGACATAACGACCCTCAGCCACATGATGCACCGCATTTACAAGGATATTGAACCTAAGCCACTGATCATAGCACCTGGAGGTTTTGTTGATCGAACCTTCGCTGATCAAATCTGGCTCACACAATTTCTAAACAGAACACGTAAGACCCTCTACGTGATCTCCCACCATATCTACAATCTCGGCTCAGGTATGATTCCCATCTTAAGACAACGGACGCACAAAACAATCTCTACCAACTCATAAAATGATCTAAATTTAAAAAATTTATGACATTATTGTAGGGGCAGATCGAAACCTAACTGCGAGAATTCTTGACCCGTCTTATCTTGATGGGGCGCTTGCCACTTACAAGAAGCTACAATCCATCCTCAAAACTTCTGAAACTCTGGCATCTGCTTGGGTTAGTGAGGGGGGCGGTGTTTCTGAAAGTGGTCAGAATAATGTTTCTAATGCATTTGTGTACAATTTCTGGTATGAGACAACAATCCCACAAAGTAGAACTATCAAAGACTATGGTACAAGTATTACTGCTTAAGCTAGAACGATATTTTTCACTAATGCAGGTACTTGGATCAGCTGGGAATGTCATCTGTTTATGACACGAAAACATATTGTAGACAAACTTTGATTGGAGGAAACTATGGTTTACTTAACACTACTACTTTTGAACCGAATCCAAATTACTACAGGTTTATATCTCAACTTTGACATTGACTTTTGAAGTCAAACAATATGTGGGATTATATCTCAACTTTGATAATTACTAAAACGGGATTATGTTTTTTTACTAGTGCACTACTTTGGCACCGATTAATGGGGAGTAAGGTTCTATCCACAAGCTTTATAGGCACCAAGAAGATACGTGCTTATTCACATTGTGCTAAGAATTCAGTAAGTTTCCTAAAAGACTTAACTCGACCCTCGTTTATAACCCTCACAGAACCTGGTTTTGACACTTTGATTTGTGTATTGCAGAATGGAATAACAATATTACTGATAAATCTACATAATAGCACCAATGTTAATGTCAAATTTTCTGTTAATAGTACAATACTTACCAAGACGAGTGGAGCAAGAATACATACACGAGAAGAATATCATTTGACAGCAAAAGAAGGAAACTTGAACAGTAAAGTGACGGTGTTGAATGGAGAAGAATTAAGGGTAAATTCATCTGGTGACATACCTTCGTTGGAGCCTTTGTATGTGAATTCTTCAGAGCCAATAAGTGTAGCTCCTTATTCCATTGTATTTTCTCATATCCCACATTTAACGTTGCATGCTTGCAAAAGTTATATACGTAATATGTAGTAGAGCCTGGAATTCATTCCAACTTGTTATAGAAAAATATATGCATTTAATATTTATCATAAAAATGTGCTCTACAACGGTTTGTTCACTACAAGCATCTCCTTGGAAACTTCGAAAAACTTGAATAGTTGGAAAACCAGCCATCAAAGTTCTCGGTTTCTATTGAATTCCGTTGTTAACCTTTGTAAAGTGATAAATATAGATTAGCCGAATATCATAATATGAGTTTAAGATGGTGTTTATAGGTGGTTGGAAATATCATAAGTAGAGTTTAAGATGGTGTTTATAGGGTGGGAGAGTTTAAAGGGATACGCTGAAGTAAAAAAATGTAGAGTGATTTTAGAGGAAAAAAACACTTAGATACTGATGATGAAATTGAAGTTCCAAAGCTTTGTTGGAAAAGTAAATTATTGTCTTGTTAGTGTTCCCTCTCACACGCATTCGCAATATATTCGTAACGTGTTCCCAATTTTATTATAAACACCTTGTTATGTTGAACCATTCGTAATCCATTTTCGCATGCTATCATAGCGTACAAACCGTTGGATGAGAAAGGGTCCCGTTTGTTTGTCACGTGACCCCCACTTCACAACTGGATCACATCACTTTCGATTTCGATCCGGTCTAAATCTGATGAGTTTGAAAATGGAAGAGACGATGATAATAATGAAACGGAGGTGAAGATGGTGTAATTTTCAAGAAGAATGAAGGTGTGTGCGAGGAGATATGGCCGATTATGTGACGTTGGGGTGTGCTATTAAATAAAATGATAAATAGGTGTGCAATGTGTGCAGAAGGGTAAACTCGACAAAACATAATTTGATGTCCTAGTTTTCGTAATATGCCATAAAGTTGAGTCAATTTGAAAATAAGTGTCATCTTTGATGTCAGTTTTGCAAATTTCCCTTCATATTTTGGTTACTTTACGCTTTTTTCACCCGCAATGAAGCCAAGAAGGAAAGACTTGTGTTTGTCAAAGTGGTAAATTGTTGCATGTTAGTGAGTCTAAGTTTCATATCATGTAGCCTGAACAACGAACAACATAAGAGCGTGGACCGATTGATATAGGGTGCATCTAGCTAAGGTCTTTTGCGACTAAACCCCTATCGCTGATCTATGCTTCTGTTTAACACATACTTTGATTTATAATAAAAGCAAGTGGGAATTCTCTTTAAAAAGAGATCTTCGCCATGGAGATCCATTATCTCATTTCCTCTTCATCCTTATTATGGAGGTTCCCTACATCCGCTAAAAGACGCCTTTCATAATAATCTTATTCGTGGAGTTCAGGTCGGTAATCCAAGTATCCAGGTGTCTCATCTTTTCTAAAGCGGATGGCGTTGTGTTAGTGACCGAGTGGAACCGGGTTCAAAGGATAATATTCTTCGTGTTCTAAATGTTTTCTACTTGGCATCAGGTCTACACATTAATATCAATAAATCAAACGTATATGGTGTTTTGGGGTCTCCAATGAAGAAGTTGAGGATATGGCATAGTAAACTAGTTGCATGTCGGGATCAATTCCATTCACATATCTTGGACTTCTAATTGGATCCAATATGAGTTGTTTAACTTACTGGTAATGATTCATTAAGAAATTCAAATCCTGGCTATCCAAATGGAAGGTCAAGTTACTGTGACAAATGGTACATTTTCAGACCTTATTTTAATAAATAATAAATTATTATTACTTAACCGAGCAAACTGAGCATTTTTAGCATAACTGAGCATTTCGGGAAGCTATCCCCCATACTGTAGCTTACTGTAATCTCTGAAACTGTCTATTTTTTCAGTGAAAGTGAAATTTTGCTTTCCTAGTATTTATTGACAGGTTACGTATTAAACCGAGAAGCTTTCTCGCAATTACTGAAAAACGTCCCTACATGCGTACCAACACTGCAGTAGATATGGTTTAAGTCCAATAAATACATTTCTGAGTAAATAATTATATTTTGTTATTATTTTAATAAAAACTTTATTTTGCGAGTACGTGTCCAAAAACGTCAAACCGGGACTTAACGGGAGCATTTTAACTAAACCCGACACACATTACACCGATACGTTTCAGAAATACTTTTTCCTCCCCCCTCCTTACTCGTTTGCCACCCAATAGCACAACACAACAAGAAATGTTAGTGGAATTGTCCCATTATATCATCATCCATTTTGTTTTGTTCTTAAATCATCACACACACTACCTCACCTACACATTCATTCATAAAAAAACTTCCTAAATACTTTCTTTCTCTCAAACCACAAGAACAACACATAAATCTTAGATCCACAAAAATTCTTTGAAGTTCAAGTTAATCGAGGTGCACTTTCAAGTGTTTTGGGTTAATCGGAACATGTCTTGGGTAATTTGGAAACGATTTGGGTCTTTCTTGGTCATCAAACCCCACATACACCATCAAAACTTTGTAAGGATTCTCAAATATTGTTAAACCTTGTACTTTCATGTTTAAAATGGTTAAAATCTTAATGTTATGTAGTTACTTTTGTTGTTTTGTTAATCTTAAAAGTTTAAGAAATGTGTATTTATTTACACTAGACGAGTACCCGCATAGCGGCGTAACGGTGTCTAGTTTTCTGCAAAATTCCGACGACCCATAAGTTTCTTTCAACAAACTGTATTTGTAGCGTGGTTGCATAGCAGCAGAAATATACAGTTTTCAAGAAAATTATGTGGAGTCGATCTAAGTATGGGAGTATATTTCTAATAAGATTGTTTTAACTTTTAAGTTATTAAGATTTTATAGGATTGTTTTAACTTTTAAGTTATTAAGATTTTAGTAATAATAGATTCAAGCATTATAAAAATCAACGGTATTATGTAGTTGGCAATATTATATTGTTGTTTAGAGGTATAGCCAACGTGTGTGACCGCCTTTTCTTGTTTTGTCAGTAATTTAGGCAGTGATAACTATTTTTTTTTACATGTGTAGAGTTTATTATTTGGTGTCTGGCTTTTAAACTTGTAACCTTACAAATTTAATATCACCATAATAAGATTATTTTGTACTATCAATTTGCATAAATATTTAAGCATTCTTCAAAGCTATTTGTTTGGGTACAAATAATTATCGCTAAAGATAACAATACTATTTAATTTTTGTGATTCTAATAAACTTACATAACATTATGATATACCGGACAAAGAGCTATACAATATATATATATTAACTTTTAAAAGTTGATTCATATATGTTAGTCCCTTAAGTAGTGCAAGACCAATATTTTTCAAAATAACATTATACAAATGACAACGTACATGTGTCAAAGCAAAATAAACAACAAAAAACTACAATTACTTGGTTTATCACTTTTCCAAATTTGTCACGGGTTCCACAACTACTTTATCATTTATCATATAATTTTGTCAAATTTGAAACCTGGTTCGACCAGGGTGGTTCAACCGGTTGAACCGTTCCGGTAAAAAAAACAAGTCGATTTAAACCGAGTCAACCCGACAGGTTGGGTCGAAAACAAGTCAAATTAAATTGGGTCAAACCGCCGGGTTTGAAGCGTCCCGGGTCAACCCGGTTTTTGATGTGTATTAATAGTTTCTTTTTGAAATATATGTCTTCGACATTTCCACTTTTAGTTTCAACTTTTCACTTTTTACTTTTTTTTCCTTTATATATAGTATATAGCGGGTACTCGCGTTTTGGCGGCGGGTACCCTATGATGATTAACCGCAGAAATAGATCCCGATGAGACCTGATTCACCAGTTTGTATCGGTTTCAACGGGCCCTCTCTGGTTCGTTTTCGGATGGCTTTAATTGGTTAGCCGAACCGGTGGCGACACCGGTTCCGATTGAACACGTTGGTCCGCTCCGGTCCGGTTTTCAAAACTATATGTAACATCAACTTGTTAGCTTGTATAAAGTTTTGTGTGTTTTATTAATTTGTATAATGTGTATAATAACATGTACTTTTCATTTTAGAGTGTTTTAAAAATATCATTAATTAGTGTGTTTAATTATTTTATATTTTGAATTATGTTGTAGTTTATTTGAATTGTACGTTATGAAAATTTTATTGTACTTTTTAGTAAGGGGTGTTTTAATTGGTTGTTTTTATTTTGGTAGATGTGCTTTTAATTGGTTGTACAATGTGAATAAATTATTGTATTTTTAAGTAATAGGGTGTTTTAATAAGAGTATTAATTACATTGTGCATTTATCTCTCATTTGACCAATATCAACAATTCAACTTTCAACTTTGACCGTTTTTCTATTATATGTAGTATAGATATAGATATAATCATACGACACTATATATAAACATAAGTTATATGTTTTCTTGCTTGTGCGGTAAATTTGAGCTAATTACATGTTAATTTGGTGTTACAAGTGCTTAATTAGGGCTTGTTACCTGATTTACAAAATTTGAAACCCTAATTTGGATTTAATTACAAACCGACCCATATATAAAATAAATAATTATTGGGGTTTTGTAAAACATAAAGTTTTGGCTCTAGTGTTGAAAGTGTTTAATTTTTGGCTTATTGCTTTACGACTTATCGAATCGAATTATAGCTTATTTAATTTTTTATTTTGGACTTGGAAAATTTGTTGTGTCGACCTAAAATGGCCCTAGATTTTTTTATATAGTGTGTATAACTTAGAGGACAAGTTGATGTAGGATTGGGTTACCTCAATCCCCCACCGATCGGCTATAGTCCCAAAAGAGGTTTCTGGAACCTTCTCGACTTTCCAATTATTCACTCTATAATTCTTTCATTTTATTAGTTAACGGTTGTTAATCAATAGTATTAGTTAATTACTAACGATTGTTATATATTTGTGTAATTATTAACTAAAGACAACATTTTATATTTAATTATTAAAACTTTAATTCTCATGCGTAAAGTGTGCAATCTCGTAGTCTCGAATTCGATCCTAACATACATCTATTATTTTATGTCCATTAAACCAACAAACCATTGACCTAAAGATACCAGTTGAACAACTACAGTCTTCCCCTCTACCAACTGATCCAAGGTCGGTTTTGTGCTTAGTTTTAAACTCATTAAATCTATATAGCAGTCTCTATAATTTACAGCTTGATAAACCATTACTAGAAAAACTGAACTTGGTATACCGTATTAGCTTGACCTTAAATTATTCTAGAATTTGACAATTAAATTATTTTAGACTTTGACATTGCAGCATGAGATACTTATACTAGTATGTGGTATACTAGTATGTGGTTGGACGAAGTTAATTATGCAAGAATATTCAAGTTAAGTTGGTATTGACTTGTATAACAAGCTACTCAAAGTTAACGGGAGAAACTTCGTACTCCGATCCGTACTTCGTAGTTGGCTTATGCCACAAAAAGACGAAATAGAAATCAGCTATATATACATAAAGTTAGATACGTAAAGTGAGCATGCATGCATATATATATATATGTGTGTGTGAAATTCTTCATTGGGTTCTTACTTGAATAAAACAAACTTTTTGGTTCTTGAAACATTCCTATATGCCATTTAGCAAGATTCCGATGACGGGTTGTTTGTCCATTCGTACGGTCAGTGTGTGTTTATGGTTGTTTTTGCTTAGTTTAAGCTTCAATTTTGTCTATTCGGAAAGCGAAAATGGGAGACTTTGGATTGACGGTAAAAGAAAGATTGCAGAGACAGATAATGATTTTGTATGTGCAACTATGGATTGGTGGCCACCTCAGAAGTGTAATTTTGGTACTTGTAGCTGGGATAATTCTTCTCTCCTCAATGTGGTAACTTTTTTCTTTCATCTACATCTACTCGTATTAACTTGCATAAAGAACAAAAAACGTATAAGAATGGCTTAGAAAACAATACCATATATAAACAAGGGTGTTCTAACTGTGATCAGGTACAATAATTTCATGCTTTGAATATGCAAAGCATGTCTAGAACGTTTGCTCAATACAACGAGTGTCAACTGGATATTGATTAGTTGAGTTTGTCTTTCAAAAACTGTATTAATTAGCTAGGCGTATAAAAAGTCATTAGGACTATAAGATAAAAAATATATAATTCATAGAAAATTGATAATGCAAGACAATTTGATATGTGAGTGACGGAGATAGAAATTTGTATTCAAGAGGGCTCAAATTTTTTCAAGTAGTAACATACGACTAATTTAGTGGTTTTTTCGAAAGAGGTTCAATCATTATTCTCTAACCATAACCGAATTAATAAATTACATAATGGAGTGGTTAAAATCGAACTTTTAATAAAAGTACCACTAAGTCACTACTAATAACAGTACACCATTGTTTTTTATTTGTTAAAAAAAGAAGAAAACAATAAAATAAAAGTACACCATCGTTATCTGGGTCATCTTCTTCATAAGGAAAAAACTTCAAAACCTCCTTCCATACAAGAATATCATTTACGATCTCTAAGTTGGTTTCTGAGAGACACCTTGTCATGGGGTAGGTCCGCCATTGTTGAGGGTGCCTGAGCACCCTCCAGCCCCCAATGGGCAGCGCCTCTGCGTGGCCATCTAAATCCAGAAGGCGACATGACTACATGAGTTCATAGGTGAACCACCGTAAGTTTATAAGTCAAGTAAGGAAGACAAACTTAATGGCAGTTTTGAATGCCAAAGTTGTCATTTTGATGCAGGATCTTAAAATGTAACGCTGAAGTGATTTTGATGCAGGATCTTAACAACAAAATATTCAGGAATGCCATTAAAGGTGAGCAAATTTTCTTCAGTTTTTTTATGCTTGTCAACTTGATCTAAAATAAGTTTTTTTACTTGAAAAACTATGTAGCTTTTTCTCCACTAAAGATTAGAGCAGGGGGCACTTTGCAAGATGGAGTTACATACCAAACAAAATATAGCAATGGACCTTGCAATCCATTTACGCAAAACACATCTGCTTTATTTGGATTTAACAAGGGTTGCTTGCCTCTATCAAGATGGGATGAACTCAACAGATTCTTTCGAGACACCAGGTAACCGAAAACAAACAAAATTTTCGTTGATTCTTATGTTTCCAGGGGTATAACTATGTTTTACGTGTAGGGCCGTGGTTACTTTTGGACTAAATGAACTATACGGAAAGACGGTTCTAGCAAATGGCTCTGCTGTTGGAGCTTGGGACTCAACCAATGCTGAAAGTCTAATGCGTTACACTGTTCAAAAGAATTACACCATCTATGGATGGGAACTCGGTAGGTGAAATGCATCAGCTGATCATCAGCTAATGAGCTGAGTTATTATTCTCTTTTTACCCATCATAACTTACTAGTGAAACTTGTAATAGGAAACGAGTTAAGTGGAAGTGGAATTGAAGTAAATGTATCAGCATCACAATATGCAGTCGACATAACGACCCTCAGCCACATGATGCACCGCATTTACAAGGATATTGAACCTAAGCCACTGATCATAGCACCTGGAGGTTTTGTTGATCGAACCTTCGCTGATCAAATCTGGCTCACACAATTTCTAAAACACACGTAAGACCCTCTACGTGATCTCCCACCATATCTACAATCTCGGCTCAGGTATGATTCCCATCTTAAGACAACGGACGCACAAAACAATCTCTACCAACTCATAAAATGATCTAAATTTAAAAAATTTATGACATTATTGTAGGGGCAGATCGAAACCTAACTGCGAGAATTCTTGACCCGTCTTATCTTGATGGGGCGCTTGCCACTTACAAGAAGCTACAATCCATCCTCAAAACTTCTGAAACTCTGGCATCTGCTTGGGTTAGTGAGGGGGGCGGTGTTTCTGAAAGTGGTCAGAATAATGTTTCTAATGCATTTGTGTACATTTTCTGGTATGAGACAACAATCCCACAAAGTAGAACTATCAAAGACTATGGTACAAGTATTACTGCTTAAGCTAGAACGATATTTTTCACTAATGCAGGTACTTGGATCAGCTGGGAATGTCATCTGTTTATGACACGAAAACATATTGTAGACAAACTTTGATTGGAGGAAACTATGGTTTACTTAACACTACTACTTTTGAACCGAATCCAAATTACTACAGGTTTATATCTCAACTTTGACATTGACTTTTGAAGTCAAACAATATGTGGGATTATATCTCAACTTTGATAATTACTAAAACGGGATTATGTTTTTTTACTAGTGCACTACTTTGGCACCGATTAATGGGGAGTAAGGTTCTATCCACAAGCTTTATAGGCACCAAGAAGATACGTGCTTATTCACATTGTGCTAAGAATTCAGTAAGTTTCCTAAAAGACTTAACTCGACCCTCGTTTATAACCCTCACAGAACCTGGTTTTGACACTTTGATTTGTGTATTGCAGAATGGAATAACAATATTACTGATAAATCTACATAATAGCACCAATGTTAATGTCAAATTTTCTGTTAATAGTACAATACTTACCAAGACGAGTGGAGCAAGAATACATACACGAGAAGAATATCATTTGACAGCAAAAGAAGGAAACTTGAACAGTAAAGTGACGGTGTTGAATGGAGAAGAATTAAGGGTAAATTCATCTGGTGACATACCTTCGTTGGAGCCTTTGTATGTGAATTCTTCAGAGCCAATAAGTGTAGCTCCTTATTCCATTGTATTTTCTCATATCCCACATTTAACGTTGCATGCTTGCAAAAGTTATATACGTAATATGTAGTAGAGCCTGGAATTCATTCCAACTTGTTATAGAAAAATATATGCATTAAATATTTATCATAAAAATGTGCTCTACAACGGTTTGTTCACTACAAGCATCTCCTTGGAAACTTCGAAAAACTTGAATAGTTGGAAAACCAGCCATCAAAGTTCTCGGTTTCTATTGAATTCCGTTGTTAACCTTTGTAAAGTGATAAATATAGATTAGCCGAATATCATAATATGAGTTTAAGATGGTGTTTATAGGTGGTTGGAAATATCATAAGTAGAGTTTAAGATGGTGTTTATAGGGTGGGAGAGTTTAAAGGGATACGCTGAAGTAAAAAAATGTAGAGTGATTTTAGAGGAAAAAAACACTTAGATACTGATGATGAAATTGAAGTTCCAAAGCTTTGTTGGAAAAGTAAATTATTGTCTTGTTAGTGTTCCCTCTCACACGCATTCGCAATATATTCGTAACGTGTTCCCAATTTTATTATAAACACCTTGTTATGTTGAACCATTCGTAATCCATTTTCGCATGCTATCATAGCGTACAAACCGTTGGATGAGAAAGGGTCCTGTTTGTTTGTCACGTGACCCCCACTTCACAACTGGATCACATCACTTTCGATTTCGATCCAGTCTAAATCTGATGAGTTTGAAAATGGAAGAGACGATGATAATAATGAAACGGAGGTGAAGATGGTGTAATTTTCAAGAAGAATGAAGGTGTGTGCGAGGAGATATGGCCGATTATGTGACGTTGGGGTGTGCTATTAAATAAAATGATAAATAGGTGTGCAATGTGTGCAGAAGGGTAAACTCGACAAAACATAATTTGATGTCCTAGTTTTCTTAATATGCCATAAAGTTGAGTCAATTTGAAAATAAGTGTCATCTTTGATGTCAGTTTTGCAAATTTCCCTTCATATTTTGGTTACTTTTCGCTTTTTTCACCCGCAATTAAGCCAAGAAGGAAAGACTTGTGTTTGTCAAAGTGGTAAATTGTTGCATGTTAGTGAGTCTAAGTTTCATATCATGTAGCCTGAACAACGAACAACATAAGAGCGTGGACCGATTGATATAGGGTGCATCTAGCTAAGGTCTTTTGCGACTAAACCCCTATCGCTGATCTATGCTTCTGTTTAACACATACTTTGATTTATAATAAAAGCAAGTGGGAATTCTCTTTAAAAAGAGATCTTCGCCATGGAGATCCATTATCTCATTTCCTCTTCATCCTTATTATGGAGGTTCCCTACATCGCGCTAAAAGACGCATTTCATAATAATCTTATTCGTGGAGTTCAGGTCGGTAATCCAAGTATCCAGGTGTCTCATCTTTTCTAAAGCGGATGGCGTTGTGTTAGTGACCGAGTGGAACCGGGTTCAAAGGATAATATTCTTCGTGTTCTAAATGTTTTCTACTTGGCATCAGGTCTACACATTAATATCAATAAATCAAACGTATATGGTGTTTTGGGGTCTCCAATGAAGAAGTTGAGGATATGGCATAGTAAACTAGTTGCATGTCGGGATCAATTCCATTCACATATCTTGGACTTCTAATTGGATCCAATATGAGTTGTTTAACTTACTGGTAATGATTCATTAAGAAATTCAAATCCTGGCTATCCAAATGGAAGGTCAAGTTACTGTGACAAATGGTACATTTTCATACCTTATTTTAATAAATAATAAATTATTATTACTTAACTGAGCAAACTGAGCATTTTTTAGCATAACTGAGCATTTCGGGAAGCTATCCCCCATACTGTAGCTTACTGTAATCTCTGAAACTGTCTATTTTTTCAGTGAAAGTGAAATTTTGCTTTCCTAGTATTTATTGACAGGTTACGTATTAAACCGAGAAGCTTTCTCGCAATTACTGAAAAACGTCCCTACATGCGTACCAACACTGCAGTAGATATGGTTTAAGTCCAATAAATACATTTCTGAGTAAATAATTATATTTTATTATTATTTTAATAAAAACTTTATTTTACGAGTACGTGTTCAAAAACGTCAAACCGGGACTTAACGGGAGCATTTTAACTAAACCTGACACACAATACACCGATACGTTTTGAAATACTTTTTCCTCCCCCCTCCTTACTCGTTTGCCGCCCAATAGCACAACACAACAAGAAATGTTAGTGGAATTGTCCCATTATATCATCATCCATTTTGTTTTGTTCTTAAATCATCACACACACTACCTCACCTACACATTCATTCATAAAAAAACTTCCTAAATACTTTCTTTCTCTCAAACCACAAGAACAACACATAAATCTTAGATCCACAAAAATTCTTTGAAGTTCAAGTTAATCGAGGTGCACTTTCAAGTGTTTTGGGTTAATCGGAACATGTCTTGGGTAATTTGGAAACGATTTGGGTCTTTCTTGGTCATCAAACCCCACATACACCATCAAAACTTTGTAAGGATTCTCAAATCTTGTTAAACCTTGTACTTTCATGTTTAAAATGGTTTAAATCTTAATGTTATGTAGATACTAATGTTGTTTTGTTAATTTTGAAAGTTTAAGAAATGTGTATTTATTTACACTAGACGAGTACCCGCGCATAGCGGCAACGGTGTCTAGTTCTCTGCAAAATTCCGACGACCCATAAGTTTCTTTCAACAAACTGTATTTGTAGCGTCATAGAATCATTTGCAAATAACTATAATTCTGATGTGTGGTTGCATAGCAGCAGAAATATACAGTTTTCAAGAAAATTATGTGGAGTCGATCTAAGTATGGGAGTATATTTCTAATAAGATTGTTTTAACTTTTAAGTTATTAAGATTTTATAGGATTGTTTTAACTTTTAAGTTATTAAGATTTTAGTAATAATAGATTCAAGCATTATAAAAATCAACGGTATTATGTAGTTGGCAATATTATATTGTTGTTTAGAGGTATAGCCAACGTGTGTGACCGCTTTTTCTTGTTTTGTCAGTAATTTAGGCAGTGATAACTATTTTTTTTTACATGTGTAGCGTTTATTATTTGGTGTGCGGCTTTTAAACTTGTAACCTTACAAATTTAATATCACCATAATAAGATTATTTTGTACTATCAATTTGCATAAATATTTAAGCATTCTTCAAAGCTATTTGTTTGGGTACAAATAATTATCGCTAAAGATAACAATACTATTTAATTTTTGTGATTCTAATAAACTTACATAACATTATGATATACCGGACAAAGAGCTATACAATATATATATATTAACTTTTAAAAGTTGATTCATATATGTTAGTCCCTTAAGTAGTGCAAGACCAATATTTTTCAAAATAACATTATACAAATGACAACGTACATGTGTCAAAGCAAAATAAACAACAAAAAACTACAATTACTTGGTTTATCACTTTTCCAAATTTGTCACGGGTTCCACAACTACTTTATCATTTCTCATATAATTTTGTCAAATTTGAAACCTGGTTCGACCAGGGTAGTTCAACCGGTTGAACCGTTCCGGTAAAAAAAACAAGTCGATTTAAACCGAGTCAACCCGAAAGGTTGGGTCGAAAACAAGTCAAATTAAATTGAGTCAAACCGCCGGGTTTGAAGCGTCCCGGGTCAACCCGGTTTTTGATGTGTATTAATAGTTTCTTTTTGAAATATATGTCTTCGACATTTCCACTTTTAGTTTCTAACTTTTCACTTTTTACTTTTTTTTCCTTTATATATAGTATATAGCAGGGTACTCGCGCGTTTTGGCGGCGGGTACCCTATGATGATTAACCGCAGAAATAGATCCCGATGAGACCTGATTCACCAGTTTGTATCGGTTTCAACGGGCCCTCTCTGGTTCGTTTTCGGATGGCTTTAATTGGTTAGCCGAACCGGTGGCGACACCGGTTCCCGATTGAACACGTTGGTCCGCTCCGGTCCGGTTTTCAAAACTATATGTAACATCAACTTGTTAGCTTGTATAAAGTTTTGTGTGTTTTATTAATTTGTATAATGTGTATAATAACATGTACTTTTCATTTTAGAGTGTTTTAAAAATATCATTAATTAGTGTGTTTAATTATTTTATATTTTGAATTATGTTGTAGTTTATTTGAATTGTACGTTATGAAAATTTTATTGTACTTTTTAGTAAGGGGTGTTTTAATTGGTTGCTTTTATTTTGGTAGATGTGCTTTTAATTGGTTGTACAATGTGAATAAATTATTGTATTTTTAAGTAATAGGGTGTTTTAATAAGAGTATTAATTACATTGTGCATTTATCTCTCATTTGACCAATATCAACAATTCAACTTTCAACTTTGACCGTTTTTCTATTATATGTAGTATAGATATAGATATAATCATACGACATTATATATGGACATAAGTTATATGTTTTCTTGCTTGTGTGGTAAATTTGAGCTAATTACATGTTAATTTGGTGTTACAAGTGCTTAATTAGGGCTTGTTACCTGATTTACAAAATTTGAAACCCTAATTTGGATTTAATTACAAACCGACCCATATATAAAATAAATAATTATTGGGGTTTTGTAAAACATAAAGTTTTGGCTCTAGTGTTGAAAGTGTTTAATTTTTGGCTTATTGCTTTACGACTTATCGAATCGAATTATAGCTTATTTAATTTTTTATTTTGGACTTGGAAAATTTGTTGTGTCGACCTAAAATGGCCCTAGATTTTTTTATATAGTGTGTATAACTTAGAGGACAAGTTGATGTAGGATTGGGTTACCTCAATCCCCCACCGATCGGCTATAGTCCCAAAAGAGGTTTCTGGAACCTTCTCGACTTTCCAATTATTCACACTATAATTCTTTCATTTTATTAGTTAACGGTTGTTAATCAATAGTATTAGTTAATTACTAACGATTGTTATATATTTGTGTAATTATTAACTAAAGACAACATTTTATATTTAATTATTAAAACTTTAATTCTCATACGTAAAGTGTGCAATCTCGTAGTCTCGAATTCGATCCTAACATACATCTATTATTTTATGTCCATTAAACCAACAAACCATTGACCTAAAGATACCAGTTGAACAACTACAGTCTTCCCCTCTACCAACTGATCCAAGGTCGGTTTTGTGCTTAGTTTTAAACTCATTAAATCTATATAGCAGTCTCTATAATTTACAGCTTGATAAACCATTACTAGAAAAACTGAACTTGGTATACCGTATTAGCTTGACCTTAAATTATTCTAGAATTTGACAATTAAATTATTTTAGACTTTGACATTGCAGCATGAGATACTTATACTAGTATGTGGTATACTAGTATGTGGTTGGACGAAGTTAATTATGCAAGAATATTCAAGTTAAGTTGGTATTGACTTGTATAACAAGCTACTCAAAGTTAACGGGAGAAACTTCGTACTCCGATCCGTACTTCGTAGTTGGCTTATGCCACAAAAAGACGAAATAGAAATCAGCTATATATACATAAAGTTAGATACGTAAAGTGAGCATGCATGCATATATATATATATGTGTGTGTGAAATTCTTCATTGGGTTCTTACTTGAATAAAACAAACTTTTTGGTTCTTGAAACATTCCTATATGCCATTTAGCAAGATTCCGATGACGGGTTGTTTGTCCATTCGTACGGTCAGTGTGTGTTTATGGTTGTTTTTGCTTAGTTTAAGCTTCAATTTTGTCTATTCGGAAAGCGAAAATGGGAGACTTTGGATTGACGGTAAAAGAAAGATTGCAGAGACAGATAATGATTTTGTATGTGCAACTATGGATTGGTGGCCACCTCAGAAGTGTAATTTTGGTACTTGTAGCTGGGATAATTCTTCTCTCCTCAATGTGGTAACTTTTTTCTTTCATCTACATCTACTCGTATTAACTTGCATAAAGAACAAAAAACGTATAAGAATGGCTTAGAAAACAATACCATATATAAACAAGGGTGTTCTAACTGTGATCAGGTACAATAATTTCATGCTTTGAATATGCAAAGCATGTCTAGAACGTTTGCTCAATACAACGAGTGTCAACTGGATATTGATTAGTTGAGTTTGTCTTTCAAAAACTGTATTAATTAGCTAGGCGTATAAAAAGTCATTAGGACTATAAGATAAAAAATATATAATTCATAGAAAATTGATAATGCAAGACAATTTGATATGTGAGTGACGGAGATAGAAATTTGTATTCAAGAGGGCTCAAATTTTTTTTCAGTAGTAACATACGACTAATTTAGTGGTTTTTTCGAAAGAGGTTCAATCATTATTCTCTAACCATAACCGAATTAATAAATTACATAATGGAGTGGTTAAAATCGAACTTTTAATAAAAGTACCACTAAGTCACTACTAATAACAGTACACCATTGTTTTTTATTTGTTAAAAAAAGAAGAAAACAATAAAATAAAAGTACACCATCGTTATCTGGGTCATCTTCTTCATAAGGAAAAAACTTCAAAACCTCCTTCCATACAAGAATATCATTTACGATCTCTAAGTTGGTTTCTGAGAGACACCTTGTCATGAGGTAGGTCCGCCACTGTTGAGGGTGCCTGAGCACCCTCCAGCCCCCCACTGGTTGCGCCTCTGCGTGGCCACCTAAATCCAGAAGGCAACATGACTACATGAGTTCATAGGTGAACCACCGTAAGTTTATAAGTCAAGTAAGGAAGACAAACTTAATGGCAGTTTTGAATGCCAAAGTTGTCATTTTGATGCAGGATCTTAAAATGTAACGCTGAAGTGATTTTGATGCAGGATCTTAACAACAAAATATTCAGGAATGCCATTAAAGGTGAGCAAATTTTCTTCAGTTTTTTTATGCTTGTCAACTTGATCTAAAATAAGTTTTTTTACTTGAAAAACTATGTAGCTTTTTCTCCACTAAAGATTAGAGCAGGGGGCACTTTGCAAGATGGAGTTACATACCAAACAAAATATAGCAATGGACCTTGCAATCCATTTACGCAAAACACATCTGCTTTATTTGGATTTAACAAGGGTTGCTTGCCTCTATCAAGATGGGATGAACTCAACAGATTCTTTCGAGACACCAGGTAACCGAAAACAAACAAAATTTTCGTTGATTCTTATGTTTCCAGGGGTATAACTATGTTTTACGTGTAGGGCCGTGGTTACTTTTGGACTAAATGAACTATACGGAAAGACGGTTCTAGCAAATGGCTCTGCTGTTGGAGCTTGGGACTCAACCAATGCTGAAAGTCTAATGCGTTACACTGTTCAAAAGAATTACACCATCTATGGATGGGAACTCGGTAGGTGAAATGCATCAGCTGATCATCAGCCAATGAGCTGAGTTATTATTCTCTTTTTACCCATCATAACTTACTAGTGAAACTTGTAATAGGAAACGAGTTAAGTGGAAGTGGAATTGAAGTAAATGTATCAGCATCACAATATGCAGTCGACATAACGACCCTCAGCCACATGATGCACCGCATTTACAAGGATATTGAACCTAAGCCACTGATCATAGCACCTGGAGGTTTTGTTGATCGAACCTTCGCTGATCAAATCTGGCTCACACAATTTCTAAACAGAACACGTAAGACCCTCTACGTGATCTCCCACCATATCTACAATCTCGGCTCAGGTATGATTCCCATCTTAAGACAACGGACGCACAAAACAATCTCTACCAACTCATAAAATGATCTAAATTTAAAAAATTTATGACATTATTGTAGGGGCAGATCGAAACCTAACTGCGAGAATTCTTGACCCGTCTTATCTTGATGGGGCGCTTGCCACTTACAAGAAGCTACAATCCATCCTCAAAACTTCAAACTCGGCATCGCTGGTTAGTGAGGGGGGCGGTGTTTCTGAAAGTGGTCAGAATAATGTTTCTAATGCATTTGTGTACAATTTCTGGTATGAGACAACAATCCCACAAAGTAGAACTATCAAAGACTATGGTACAAGTATTACTGCTTAAGCTAGAACGATATTTTTCACTAATGCAGGTACTTGGATCAGCTGGGAATGTCATCTGTTTATGACACGAAAACATATTGTAGACAAACTTTGATTGGAGGAAACTATGGTTTACTTAACACTACTACTTTTGAACCGAATCCAAATTACTACAGGTTTATATCTCAACTTTGACATTGACTTTTGAAGTCAAACAATATGTGGGATTATATCTCAACTTTGATAATTACTAAAACGGGATTATGTTTTTTTACTAGTGCACTACTTTGGCACCGAATAATGGGGAGTAAGGTTCTATCCACAAGCTTTATAGGCACCAAGAAGATACGTGCTTATTCACATTGTGCTAAGAATTCAGTAAGTTTCCCAAAAGACTTAACTCGACCCTCGTTTATAACCCTCACAGAACCTGGTTTTGACACTTTGATTTGTGTATTGCAGAATGGAATAACAATATTACTGATAAATCTACATAATAGCACCAATGTTAATGTCAAATTTTCTGTTAATAGTACAATACTTACCAAGACGAGTGGAGCAAGAATACATACACGAGAAGAATATCATTTGACAGCAAAAGAAGGAAACTTGAACAAGAAGTGACGGTGTTGAATGGAGAAGAATTAAGGGTAAATTCATCTGGTGACATACCTTCGTTGGAGCCTTTGTATGTGAATTCTTCAGAGCTAATAAGTGTAGCTCCTTATTCCATTGTATTTGCTCATATCCCACATTTAACGTTGCATGCTTGCAAAAGTTATATACGTAATATGTAGTAGAGCCTGGGATTCATTCCAACTTGTTATAGAAAAATATATGCATTTAATATTTATCATAAAAATGTACTCTACAACGGTTTAATTTGTTCACCACAAGCATCTCCTTGGAAACGTCGAAAAACTTGAATAGTTGGAAAACCAGCCATCAAAGTTCTCGGTTTCTATTGAATTCCGTTGTTAACCTTTGTAAAGTGATAAATATAGATTAGCCGAATATCATAATAAGAGTTTAAGATGGTGTTTATAGATGGTTGGAAATATCATAAGTAGATTTTAAGATGGTGTTTATAGGTTGGGCGAGTTTAAAGGGATAGGTTGAAGTAGAAAAATGTAGAGTGGTTTTATAGGAAAAAAAACACTTAGATACTGATGATGAAATTGAAGTTCCAAAGTTTTGTTGAAAAAGTAAATTATTGTCTTGTCAGTGTTCCCTCTCACACGCATTCACAATATATTCGCAATATGTTCCCATTTTTATCATAAACACCTCATTCTCTTGAACCATTCGTAATCCATTTTCGCATGCTATCGTAGTGTACAAACCGTTGGATGAGAACGAGTCCGGTTTGTTTGTCACGTGACCCCCACTTCACAACTGGATCACATCTCTTTCGATTTCGATCCGGTTTAAATATGATGTGTTTGAAAACGGAAGAGATGATGATCGGAATGAGACGGAGGTGAATATGGTGTAATTTTCGAGAAGAATGAAGGTGCATGTGAGGAGATATGGCAGATTATGTGACATTGGGGTGTTGGTATGCTATTAAATAAAATGATAAACAGGTGTACAATGTGTGCAGAAGGTTAAACTCAACAAAACATAATTTGATGTCCTAGTTTTAGTAATATGCCATAAAGTTGAGTCAATTTGAAAATAAGTGTCATCTTCGATGTCAGTTTTGCAAATTTCCCTTCATATTTTGGTTACTTTGTGCTTTTTCACCCACAATGAAGCCAAGAAGGAAAGACTTGTGTTTGTCAAAGTGGTAAATTGTTGCATGTTAGTGAGTCTAAGTTTCATATCATGTAGCATGAACAATGAACAACATAAGAACGTGAACCGATTGATCTAGGGTGCATCTAGATAAGGTTTTTTTGCAACTAAAACCCTCTTGCTGATCTATGCTTATGTTTAACACATACTTTGATTTATAATAAAAGCAAGTGGGAATTCTCTTTAAAAAGAGGTCTTCGCCATGGAGATCCATTATCTCCTTTCCTCTTCATCCTTATTATCGAGGGTCTCTACATCGCGCTAAAAGACGCCTTGCATAATTATCTAATTCATGGAGTTCAGGTCGGTAATCCAAGTATTTAGGTGTCTCATTTTTCTATGCGGATGACGTTGTGTTAGCGACCGAGTGGAACCGGGTTCAAATGGATAATATTCTTCGTGTTCTAAATGTTTTCTACTTGGCATCAGGTCTACGCATTAATATCAATAAATCAAACGTATATGGTGTTTTGGAGTCTCCAATGAAGAAGTTGAGGATATGGCATGGTTAACTGGTTGCATGTCGGGATCCTTTCCATTCACATATGTTGGAATTCTAATTGGATCCAATATGAGTCGTTTAACTTACTGGCAAGGATTCATTGAGAAATTCCAAAAAGAAGGTAAAGTTACTCTCAATAGGAGGTCGATCAACTCTTGTTAAGGCGGTTTTGGGGAGCGTCGGGATTTATTACATGTCATTTTTTAAAGTTCCAGAGAGTATTCTATCGGATATTGAAAGGTTACGAGCCAAATTTCTTTGGGGTGGGGAACTAGATTCGAAAATGATGATTTGGATCAAGTGGGAAACTATGTTAGCTTTTCTCAAAGGGGGGGGGGGGCATTGGAAGCTTGAAGGCTTTCAACCTTGCTCTTCTAAAAAAATGGCGGTTGAGGCTGGCTACTAACTCGAATTCGTTATGAGCTCAAGTTATCAAAGCTATACATGGGGAGGAAACACGTTTCCATCAAAATAGATGTAAAAGTAATGGTGTTTGGCCAAAAATCGTTGGCTCCATTAACCAACTACACTCAAGCGGCATTGTTCCAAATCATACCTTGCGTTATAAAGTGGGATGTGGTACGAAGGTACGGTTTTGGAAGGACAACTGGAGTGGTGATACACCATTTTCCCATCGTTATAATAGATTATTTAGATTGGATCCTGAACCTAATTGTATGGTTACTGATTGGTTTGTAAATGGTGAATGGAACTTCAAATGGATAAGACCAATTATCTCAGGCCGAAATCTTGATTCCCTAGCATGTTTGACGAATGAGTTGGAGCAAGTAACAAGTTTTAAAGGACAATATGAGTTGCGTTGGAACATTGGATCTGATGGCACGTTCACGGTTAAAGACACGAGACACCACATTAACGATATCATTCTCCCAACGCTTGAATCTCCTACAATATGGTGCAAATATATTCCTAGAAAGGTGAACATTTTCCTATGGAGAATCAGGTTGGATTGTCTCCCTCTCCGATTAAATCTTTCGAAATGAGGATTGGATATTCAATCTATAACGTGCCCTTTGTGCTCGAACGGTATGGAATCAAATGATCATTTATTTTATACGTGTGAAGTGGCGTCATGTATTAGGCGGTTAATTGAGGTTTGGTGTGACTTCCATTTCCCGAACCTTATTCCGTTGCCAGATTGGACTGCATGGATAGATAATATACGGTTATCAAAGGATAAGAGGACTCGTATCTAGAGGTGCAACTAAACTGGTTTTTACCGGTTTTTGGAAAACCGGTTTTCAAAAAACCGGTTTTTCCAAAAACCGGTTTAGGTTTTTTCGGTTTTTCCGGAATCAGTTTTTTTCGGTTTTAAATGTTCGGAATCGGTTTTTTTTCGGTTTTAAATGTTTGGAATCGGTTTTTTATCGGCTTTTTACCGATTCGGTTTTAAATGTCCGGATCCGTTTTTTATTGGTTTTCTACCTGTTCGGTTTTTTTCAGAATTTTATTAAAAACTTCGAACATTTATTTAAACAATACAATTATATAACTAAAAATATATAAAAAAATACATTTCGAATACAATCAAAAAATTTATTTAAACAATACAATTATACAACTAAAACTATATAAATATTAATACATTTTGAATACAATCATAACTTTTATTTAAACAATACAATTATAGAACTAAAAATATATAAATACTAATACATTTCGAGCTTCGGCATGACCATCACCCAAAAACATATTAGTGTACTCAAGTATATCGAGCTTCGGCATTGCCATCACCCGTTTATACTTAAGAAATTAAATCCTCCCAAACTTCTTCTACATCTATGTCTTCAACATCAAATGCTTCAAATTCACATTCATCTAAATTATATTCAATTAAAGTGTCATGTAAAATTTTTCTTAAATTAGATCCCGTATGAGGATAACCAATTAGTTTAAAAGCAATTGTCCGTTTCATTAATAACCAAGATTCGGGATTAAACCAATGAGCTGTAATGGCGAGATAAGAATTTGCCGTACCATGTGGTGCGGTCCAAACATACGTAGTTATAGAAACACCATATTTATATTCACGAAAACCATCAATAATATTTTTTTTAGCCGTTTCCCATAACTTAAAAGTATCACTTCTAAGTTTAGTACGACTTACTTGTTTATACCGCGGGTGTGCCTCTTTTAGATGATCTCCGTAAGCTTGGCGTTGTCGAAGTGGTTGAATGGAAGCGTATGTTGAATGATCCACGCCGCAAAATCTCTTTGAAGCGCATCATTATCATATATAAAAACTTGACCATCCACACCAATAGTATCTTCCGACGTTTGGCAAACCGTGGTACATTTGTTTAAATGACCCCTTAGTGTAGAGTTAGCCGCGGAAGCATAAAATCCCCCACATTTCTTACAACGCGCCTTTTCCGTCCCATCCTTCATAATACACAAATCCATATTAGATCAAACATCGCCTTTTCGTGAAGTTGGTTTAACAAGAGCAACATCATCATTTGTGTAATTTTATCGTGACCGGGAAGATCCAATGGAGGGATTAGTGGAAGCTTGTGATTGTGATTGTGAGTTTTCCATTATAAAGAAATTAGAGAAATTTGAGAGTATTTGATGTGTTTTCAACCTCAACCCAATACACATATTTATACTACAAGTTCATGGCTCAAAAATTCAAAAAAAACAAAAAAAAAAGGGCTAGTTTCGTCCCCAACGGCTAGGTTTGAAAAAAAACGGGTTTTTAAACCGAAAAAAACCGGTTAAAACCGATTTTTTCCGCTTTTTGAATCCAACGGTAACTTTGACTTTGTGTTGACCGGTTTTGAAAACCGGTTTTTGAATCCAACGGCTAGTTTCGACCCAGAAAAATAAAAAAAAATTAAAAAAAAAACCGGTTAAAACCGGTTTTTTTGTTTGAAGGAAAATAGGTAAAACCGGTTCGGTTTTTGAAAACCGATTTCGGTTTAAAAAAAAACCGGTTTCGGTTTTATTGACCGGTCTTTAGTTGCACCTCTACTCATATCCAGGTAATAATGGCAGCTAATTTTTGGACTATCCGAAAATTTCGAAATTCGGTTACATTCAATTCTCTAAAATTGAGAAAATATGACTTTTTTTATAGCATTAGACTTAATTCATTTTTTTGTTCACAAAGTAGAAGTTTTATATGTTTAGCTTGGCATGATTGGCTAAAAACACCATTGTAATTTTTAAAATTTTTCTAGCTTCTTGCTAGTTGTTTCTTTATATATACTTGCAATTCAAAAAAAATAAGTGCTTATACACTTTGAATATAAGGAGATAAGTGATTTTAAGGAATAAATAAAGAAAATAAAATCAAAAATGTTTTAATCGGACTTGTCGGATTCAAACCAGCGACTTAAAGATACAATTGAACAGCTACGGTCTTCCGCTTTACCAACTGTAGTAAGGTATGTCTTGATTTATTATATAAAACCTATTTAAGGGCCCGTTTAATTTGTAAGTGGGGTTGGATTTGGATTTGGGATTGGATTGAAAGAAAATTAGGAGAGAGAAAATTTAATTATTATTTAAAAAAAAATAGTTTTTTATATAAATAAATCAAAAAGTTACATTAATATATAATTAAATATTAGAAAAAGATAAAATAATAGTACTAAATATGTGGTTGAAAGTATTTAGAAAATAAAAAGTGGTACCCATTCCACGAAACCAGACAAATAGGTAGGGAATCCATTTTTTTAAATGAAAGGTACATGTCAGTCCAACGATGATCTACCAATCAAAGGATTCGAGGAATTTTTCATTCAATTCCGGGTGACACCCGTCTACCAAACGGGCCCTTAATATAACAAAGTTAAGCAATGAATTGAACAAAATATTTGTTCCTTTTATTTGTTTGATTTCCTCTGTTTTTTGTTTTCATATTTTTATGGAATAGTAAGATGATTTGTTTTGAAGGAGTATTGTAATGATTACAAAATAATTCATTACTTTGTTAAAAAATGTGGGAGGTTTCTTTTAAGCGGTCCTTTTACATCACACCTTCTCATATTCAGTGGGATTAAGTACTCTTGTTGTTAGATTTAGTATATGTTACTTTGGTTAAGTAGCTTATGCGTTATGGCTTATCATTGATAAGCTCATAAACTTTTACTTAGTGCTTGAAGGATTAGTTTATTATAACTAGCATAAGTTACGACGTGTGACTTATTATCAAGGGTATGTTTCGCGCAATGGGCTGGGGCTGGGCCTAAGGTTTTTATTATAAGCCGAAGTTGAAATTTGTATTTTTGTAAACTTGTTTGGCAAATGGGCTGTGGCTGGAGCTTATTATTGCAAAATTAGTAAAAGGATATAATTAAATGAGCTTTATAGTATATGTTACATATTTTTGTGGGTAAATATGTAATTTATGGTTTATAAGCCCTGACTAAAGTTTTAAAATTTCCTTTTATGAGGCTAAATTTTAAAGCCCCTTTTATGGGCTTATAATTTCATGCCCGCATAATACAAACGACTTATTTTATAAACCCTTATTTTAGAAGCCCGTAAGCCTCTCCCCAAACACACCCTATAAACAAAATAGGATATTCCAAACTAAGCTCTTCCAACTAAAATAAACTCTTCCAACTAAAATAAACTTGTCTTTCCCTTTAGTAAATGGCTTCTAGGCAAACATCTTTTTAGTTTCTTATGCTTAAAGGCAGTTTTGTAAATGGCTTCTAGGCAAACATCTTTTTAGTTTCTTATGCTTAAAGGCAGTTTTGTATTTCATAAAATCAGTTATTGAACCAAAAAATTTACATTTCCATTTTAGAATATGTTACACAGTGTTTTGCTTTCGAGAGCTTCCTGAATATAGACAAACAAACATATTTTCGTGTTGTTTGCATAGAAATTTCAAAAATGTTACCTCAAGTACATCGGAAAACATTTAGAAAGGTTTTTATATACTTTCAAAAAATATATCTACAAAGAATATTTATCCTTAAGCCATCACCCCTCTAGTTACAACTGTTATCAAGTTTCAGCATGACGTCCTAGATTTCTTCTAGTTCCTCCAAGACTGATTCAAGTGTTGGACGCAGATGGTATTTGTCTACAACACATTTCTGAGCAAGTAAAGCTAATTGGATTGCTGGTTTTGTTTGCAGGATGTTGAATCTTAGTCTTCCGTCCAATGCACAACGAATACTCTGCATTGACGCAAACCCATGTTCTCCTGGTAACAAATCTCTTGCTACCGTTAGCTCACATTCATTATCAATCGGTTTCCCAGTTAGTATCTCCATCAATACCACTCCGAAACCAAAGACACCGCCCTTCACCTTTGAATCATCTAATAATTTGTATACACTTGTCAGATACATATATCCAAAATTAATATAAAATCTTGGACAGGAACCAAGAGCACTCACAGAATGAAGCTGGACCAAAATGCAATTTTGCATCACTACTTAGTACCAACATCGCCACATCAAAATCCGATAGCTTTGCGTTTAATTCCTGAGATACTAGTAGAAAAAAAAAATATCACTGATACTCAGCAATAGAGGGGGCAATTTTGTCCAGATACGTTATAAAATAGGACATTTTGGGGGTCCGAGAGTGTGTAATCTTATGAATAATCACAGATTGTTTCATTCACATATTACATTACTAGTTATAATGCCCGTGCACGCACGGGGCTCAGAGATAAAATTTAAATAAAGTATTAATTTTGTTATTAAGTTTTCGATAAAAATCTTTCAAGAACATATAAGCTAATAGATAACTAACAACATATCAATTTAAAAGAAAAAGTAGTTATGATCTTTTGGACCGTACCTCAATCAGGCATATGAAGACCGCATATTAACTCCAAAGATCTCGCTGCAAGAAAGGGCATGTAGTTGTAGTTGGGAGGTTGATCAATCGAAAGCAATTTTCCTTATAATAAACGTTTCTTATAATTTGTTCTCTTACTTTCCATTGTAATAGTTGTATAGACTTTCATTGCTACCGATTTTCTCATCATATCCGTCATCAACAATCTTCACTCCTTGTGCTTCTTGCAGCATTTCCTAATGATTACTATCATCATTACTCGCCCTTTGGGTATACGTTGAAACCTTCCTCTTTCATTTTATCTTGTCAATGATAATATTGTCCTCTAAAGAAGATATCCCATATGAATTGTGCATATGGAACCAAATACTAAAAAAGCGTGCACTTTACCCCAAAAATCTCATTCTAGTCGAGTTAACTGAATGAACAATCAACTTTTGTCGATACGTTTGTTCACAAAAGGGAAACACTTTATGCGCTTTATCTGTACATTGGCGAATGTTTTACAAATCTAGGTACATGAGTTGTTTCATTAGCGGTCATCTAATCATGAAAATTAAAAAATATGGCAGTGTTAGCCACATAAAAGGATATTCTTTCAACATAACATTATACTCCTGTATAATTTGGGTTTATAGTTGACAAAACTCAAACCTAAATTATTTTATTAACTATTAAGTTTAATACATCTATACATGAAAAGCTTAAATGCTCTTTATTATATATTCTAAAGGTATATAATCCTGATGGGTACCATTTGCAGTATCTCGTTTAGACAGACATTGCAGTTACATTTAAACCAGTAACAAAATCGTTACTTTGTAGATTTCGGAAACTCTATATATTGATGTTCCATACTTTCTTGATCTTTTCTTGAACCTGGTATCACAAAGATGTGTTAACAATAGCACATCGAAACTATGTTAAGCATTATGTTTAACCACAAAGTAAAATGAATCCTATTATTATGTTGCAAATTGTGGATATACATAACTCGAGACTGCATCAACCAAATTGCGAAAAGAAAAAGAGTATAAAATTAAAAAAGATAACCTTACATGCATTTGCAGATGGAATTGTGGAACTTTCATTTATATCTTCATGTGAAATGTGCACCAGTGGCTGTAAAGATAGACCTTCAAGAGCCTTTCACATCTGATGACCATCGGCTACATGGCTACATCTGGCACAACTAATCCAAAAAGATCTAAAACAGTGGTTGATGGTTCAAAAAAAATCGCTCCTTAATTGGATGCAATAACTCATGCGTTTACCTCATAGTGATCGCAGTGGCAACGACAAACACCCCTACAATCAATTCAATCAAACACTAAAACTGATTTTTAGCCATTTAATCCCATTTTTAAATACCCATTACAAATCATGAAATGTAAAATTAAACACTATTCTCCTAAAAACAGCACCCCAATTATTTGTAATGCCACAAATCTTTTTAGGCTTATTAAATAATGCAAAAAAGAACAAAGCCAAATTCAATAATTATAAGATCACTATAATACTTATACTAAACGACTGTTTTTGGACACCTATAAAAGTAACTTTAGTTAACATTTCCATAAAAATCCATGTTTTAAATGTAAGAAACTTGATCTTAAATAAACTATGTCACCATCAAATAGTTATTATCAACAAAATTATAATAGGCAGTGATAACTATGGTTGAACACTAAGAATCTCCGTCATTAGAAAGCATTTGATAAATGACCACTCAATATGCTCCAAATGACAGTAAATATTATAAATCAATGTGGAGATTCTTTAATATCGACTTCTCGTTTGGATTAAAAGAGGTCAAGGGAAAATGACTTAAAAATGCAACCAAAAATTTCCTTTTATCAGTAAATGCAATTAAATATATTTGATACCACTTGACTTAGCCATGTTTCAACTTGATACCAATTTATGCATCAAAAAACTATTAGTAAAACTTAGTTGTAATTTTTTTTGTAAAAATGGTTTCACTTTATTGCATAAACAGACATGGTGCTTAGGATTGCTTGAAATGCTTATATGCACTTATGCGCTTAGTAAAGTGTAAACTACACAATATAAATGAACTCATTTTGGGTTGATATAGCAGATGTAAATGATGGTGTGAACAATATTGTGTTAGAAATAAAGAGAAAACTTAGGGGAGAGTAGAGATTGGTAGAACCCTTATAAGATATCTAATTTGAACTATATCTGTAAGATAAATGTTGAAAAGTAGCCAAATCTAAGATTACCTGAGTGGGTACAATTGTGTAATGTTTGTCTTCATCATCATCCAATCCCTAAAAACATAGTGGTTTCATAGAACAGTTAGTGGGGCACCAAATAAACAAAAGCATAGACTTCCTTTTTCTTTGACTTTCACAACTCCTTTGCTTGGTCAGCAAGACCTGTGAATTTGCAAACGGGACAGGTGTTCTTCACAGTCAACCCCTTTTTGACGCATCTCATGCCCACAATCTAGCACCCCGATTTGTTCCTCATCATCATAATTGATCTGTACAACAACAGAAATCACCATAAATTATCAAACCATTTGAACCAAGCTTGTAAAAAAGTGGATTATTTGCAATATTAATGTACTTTTTCATTCATCTCATTTTAGTCATTTAGTAACCCGTAAATTTGACAAAAAATTATCAATACATACAGATTTAACATCATTTAAAATAATCAATCTTTTTGAGTCCACTAATAAGAACTATTTGGTTAGACAATGACTGACACAAAGCACAAATGCATATTTCAATGTCTCCAATGTACAGAAAAAAGTACCACGAACAAAAAATAAAATGATAAATGAATAAGTAAACTTATTTTTAACAATATGCGAAGTGGACTCTTCATTTTTATGTTGAATATTGAAATACCTGACAAATCAGGCAATAAAGTTCTTGATCAACGCAACACGCATATTCAGATTCATAAGATTTTGGATGTTGCAAACACTCTTGTTTTGAGATGTTGAAGAATGAAGTCATCTGACAAGCCTGAACAAACGGACACTGCCAATCTATTCTCCAAGTGCAAGAAGCTCCTGCATACAACATAAAAAGTTGCAAGAATCACATAAAATCCAAACACCCTTACTGAAGTAAAAATAAAAGGTTGCTTATTAGAGGGTGTTTGGGTAAGCTTATGCATTCTAAAATCCCGAATACAATAGTTTAAAGCCTCTAGCCTAATTCCTTCAAAAAAGAGTTGTAATCCTTTTGAAATAAGCTCACCCAGACTCCTTTAAAATGATTTAAAAAATAATAATAATAAAATAAAAAGTAAAAAAACCTTTTCTTTCTAAGTTAACATAAGCTATTATGCATTTAAAACAAACTTGCCCTAACAACCAATAAGTTGAGTACACTACTTCAAATTAGCCACCATGCACGTTCATCACATTTTTCCAAGTGGATAGTTATGAAGATCCACCTAAATAATATACTGCACAAGTCCATACCTGCATATGAATCAGTGCCTTCTGTCTCTTTAGATTCTGAATTGGCACCACCCCCGGGTTCATCATGTCTGTTAGTCATACTTGAAATCATAATTCCTAATGCATTCATGGCAGAATAATCTTATATGGTAGAAATTGAATCTTCTTCTATTTCAACCCATTGCCCAGACTCATGTTTATACTTCCACAAATCCATGAACCTCAAGCATGCACTCCTGTTGTATCAGAAAGAGTCAAGTTTGCATGCAAATGGTAATAGACATATACACATAATCATCAATCCAAAAAAGTTGTGCAAAGAAGCTGCTTACATTAGCCGTGATGCACCAAAGCATTCAGCAAATGATAACAAATTTGACACATGGTCAACTTCAAATCCAGCAGCCACAACACGTGCAAAAGCCATGCCTTCTTCTTTCTTTACATTCTATATTATCTTATGGTAAAAGACATTTTCCGACTTTGGCAGAAAAAGTATGTATGTGAACTGAAAACATCGACAGATAGCAAACATGGAGTATTTTCAGAAACTATACTACAGTACAGAAACAAAAGCTTACATCTTCAGATGATGAGTCATCGGTGTCTTCTTCACTACTTGACTCTGGGTTTTGAACCACGGGAGCTGCTTTCTTCGACACAAACTATTATCATTATAAACATCAAGGCATACTCAGAAATGATCATCAAACATATGAATATTTTATCAGGTTATGATTGAATAGTCACGTATAACATAGACAAACCTATACTAAAAACCACAATATTTGGTACAGTTTTGTCACCATTTTATATTCTTTGTGCATTATAGAATAGCAGGAAACAAACTTAAAGGAAACTCTATTACTGATGACGACACATCAAATATATTCATAACCAAGAATCGGCATACATATCATCCAACAAACCATATTCATACAAATCTGAGCCAAAAGTTATGCTACGACTCCAATCCTAATTCCGAGACAACACAATTTCTAAATAATACAGTAGAGAAAAAAACATCACAAACGATAATGCTATCTACAACATGCTCATACTTTTAGTTTGGTATGTGCGCCTAATTAACTTGGTCTCATAAAATACTAATTGCTGAAAGATACCATCTAAAACACCTAAATCATCAATGAAACAACAAAAACATATATCCGCATCTCAATTACCTTACAAAAAAAAAACCACAAAAACATAAACCCACATTTCAATTACCGAAAAAAAACACAATCCCTAAATCTATTATCCAACTTGCTGATATAAATTGAAAAAATACCTTTGATTAACCAAAAATCACCCTTTACCATTGTGATCGCCATTTGAACAAACATAAAACGGTTTTTTAGATCACCATATGTGCTCACGATTGGTGGTGGTCGGGTTTTCTGGTCGCAATATGTTTTTTTGGGGTTTTCTGGTGCACACGATTGGGTGAGGTCAGGTATTATGATGGGTAGATAGGTTTGGCATTGTTTACATTCAGGTCCAATATGTGTTATGGTTGTGAAGGTTTCTGCTACTGTTGATGAGAGTGATGAGATTACGATCTTGTTTGTTGGGTTGTTGTTGGTTTTGAGACATACTGTTTTGCATTGTTGGATACCTTTTTTTTATCCAAAATTTTTTCAGGCTTCGTGGGCACCTCTCAACAGAATCAAAACAGAGAAAAATTATAACTAAAACTATTTTCTTGGGCACATTTTTTTGAACAATTTCATGATAAAAAGCCACAAGAACATATATAAACCCCTAAATCCCTAAATCGAAACAATCATCATCTAAACCCGTAAATCTACCAAAACCTAATTAATACTAAAATATATGTAATACTAATTCATAACATATATTATATAGTTGAACATCACAAATTCATATATAATTCATAAATCAACAAATTCCAGCCGTCGATTCATACCTTTACGAATTGAAGGATTTGTGTCTTGTGAAATATGTTCTTCGTCCATGAAAATATGTCTTGTGTTTTGTGTTTTGCCTTTTGTTTTATATGATTTTAGGTTTTCATTCTGTGGATGTAGTGATCAGGTTCTGAACCTTGTTTCGGTTTGGTTTTTTAAGAAGTTACGGTTGCAACCTTGATAATTAAACAATTCCTTTTTAACCCTTGTGTTTGTACGTTTTTTTTTATAAATCAGTTGTGTTGGACGTTTTTGTTTAATGTTGACCAAATTGGATTTAATTTTGACTTTTAATTGTCCAATCATGTCACTCGATTTTGCTTATGTGGCAAAATTGAGCTTTCTTATTGGTCCTGATAAAGAATGAGTTTTCAAAGTCATTTTTTAAAATGATGTAATTCTTTTAATATATAAAAGATTTGTAATCATATATGACACACGAGTATTTGCTTTTTAAAAATAACAATTAGGACATAAAGTGTTTTAAATCAACCCGCTTTGATCACTACAAAATTCTCCATTTTAACACAAAATTGTTTCAAGTTGTTACCCAACAAGCACGCCTTTTTGGCATCTTTACCCAAAAACCCATGTATATTTGTTTTCAGCCCCAACATGTTCAACTAGATGGGTTTAAAGGCTTATGTTGGTAGCATGTTGAAGGAACATGGTTAGGCAATATATGGTTTCAAATCATAAGTACCTCGTCCAAAAATATATTGTGCATCTGCAATGGGCTGTCAGCAAGTTGAGGCTGTAATGTATGCATGAAAACAAGGCATCGAACAATTCCAATTGCAATTTTAACTCTCGAAATCAATTGGTGTCGCTCTGTCACTCTATCAACTGCAAAGGGAACTCCTTTCGTTCACGTACTCATGTACAACTAGTCAACTATATTGCAGCTACTAGCTAAGTATACTAAAATTGCACTAACCACTGAATAGGTAGTCGTTCAGGGTTACTTGATGCATCAACTCGTAAACAATAAGTACCGTATCTTCTTCCAAGCAATAGCCTAAGACCTTCACAAAATTAGGATCATTAAACTCTTCCAACATTTTCATATTCAGCTGCATCCACAAAAAATTAAGTAGAATTAATTTAAAAAGAAATGAAAAAAGGACTTTTTGAGAACATTTTTAGCATTAACACTTGATGAAAATTATACCAAATGAAAATACATTTAAAACACAATCCATTTATATACTTTGCATCAAGCATTATATAATACAAACAAAAATATTTACGGTCAAAGTTTGAGTCAAAAGTCGATTTAATTATATAGAAAAGAAAATGGATGACATTATAAAACTATCAATTTATGCATTTAGAAAACATGTATGTTGTCTTTAACTGCAAAAGCATTATGTTCAAAACTTTCAAAATGAATACTGTAATCGAGTTGTGTGGCGAATGGAGTAATGATTTACATCCTTTACCTTATGAGGTTTAAACTTGTATTGATAGAGTCTCTTAACGGCAATGGTCAATCCACTATCAGAAAATGAGGGGGTATATGTCCTCCTATTAAGCCAACCTCTAAAGACCTCACCATACTGTCCGTGACCTAACAGCATGTGACTGCCGAAGTTCCTAGTGGCATGTTCCAAATCACTATATGAAAATATTCTAAAGGAATAATCCATAAGCCCATCATCAGTAGCAGGTAACGGTGAGTCAGGGTCAGCTTAACAAGAAGAGAGAAAAAAAATTAGATACAAAATAAAAAATCAGAATTTACAAGAGCTAAGAGTATTTTAAACTTTAGATGTCTCCCACATATGTTGTATGTTCTTGCAGACTAAAGTAACAAATAACAAGCATCTCTCTCGTGATCCTACTTATGTACTAATGATATAAATGTAGAATTCTTACATACCAATTATGAAAAAAGCGGCTACAATTGAATACAATAAAATATATCAAATAACACTTATGAAAGAGTTTTGTAATACCAGAATTATTTTTAGCCCCGAAGAAAAATTTATAAGTGGAACGCACTGATCCTGCGGCAAGCTGAACAGAACGATCAAATTGCTCCTGTAATGCCATTGATAGATGAAGAGAAACCACCACCTCAGCCATTGTAGGCCGTTCTTTTCGACTACTTTTCAAGCAACGGTCAGCAATCTGGGCAAACTCTTTTAAACATTTAGGAGAAATTTGTTCTCTAATATGAGAACTAACAAGTTGATCTAATCTTCGTTCCTTAACACACTTTTGAGCCCAATTTGCCAAATTCCACTCATCCTCACTAAACCGTGTGTCAACTGCACGCCTCCCAGATAGCAGTTCAAACAAAACAACCCCAAAAGCATAAACATCTGATTTCATTGTCAAGTGCCCGGTCATATAGTACTCTGGATCAAGATATCCAAATGTGCCTTTAAGGGCCGTACTTACAGCAGAAGCCGGTTTATTTATTATTTTGGACAGCCCAAAATCTGCAATCTTGGCTGAAAAGTTCTCATCTAGCAAAATATTAGAGCTCTTTACGTCTCGATGTGCAATACCATGTTTGGTACCCACACCAGTATGAAGATAATCTAATCCTCGTGCAGCACCTATGCTGATATTGAGTCGATGTATCCAAGATAAAGGACTATCAGCTTCATGCAAATGATGCTCAATGGACCCATTAGGAATATACTCATAAACAAGTATCATCTCGTTGCTATTGGAACAATAACCAATTAAAGACAAAGACAAACAAGTCAGTCATGAACTCAGATGCACCTTGTCTGGAAAAAGAATCCAAACGTTTGATAGCCACGAGACGTGCTGCAGTAGTATCTTTAGCACCATAAATATGACCCTTGTATACCTTGCCAAACCCTCCCTTCCCAATGACCAACGCGTCATCAAAGTTTAAAGTAGCTAACTTAATCTCGGCAAGCGAAAAACACGCCCCTTGCACTTAGCTTCTCTTCATCACTGACATGTTGAACAAAGTCCTTACAATATTTTAGGAACATTCGTTGCTTCTGCGGAAAGAGCCAGCGTTTGATAGCGCTGCTACGCCGAGCAGAAGTAGAGTATCTTTAGCACCATAAATATGACCCTTGTATACCTTGCCAAACCCTGCCTTCCCAATGACCAACGCGTCATCAAAGTTTAAAGTGAAAGGTTTTAATGGATATTTAAATAATAGTATGTCCGGATTCGAACTCGAGACTTAGGGATTGCACACATTACGCCTTTATTTCACTAATAAAATGAAACAAGAATTGGGAAGAAAAAAAGGAAAAGAGATGTACATGTTTATTTTATTATAAGATAATTAATATAAATAAAACGTTATTATTATTAATTATTAATCACGATTATGATATAAATAATTTTATTGCTGTCTTTACATAACGAGCTAAAAATCTAGTAGTTAAATGATTAACGAGGTTTGTTAGTTAATCGTTAAATATTAACTACAAGGACTAAGAATGAAATTAGTGGTCGAAAGTTCTAGAATAACCCTGGGTCTTTTGGATCGGTTAGGGTATTCCCAAACCCAAACCCACTCAAACTTGTACTCCAAGATATGTTAACTATAAATACAAATCAATGTATTCATGATTAACTAACCTTGGATCACAATTTGATCACTAATAACCTAATTTCTCTTCTCCTCTCCTCCCTCTTTCTCTTGGCCGATCGTTAACCTCCCTCCACAAAGGGATCGATTTTTCCAAGTGAAAGAAACTAGTGTTTGGTTTATTTGTGATTCAAGGAACTAGCTTTTCCACATCAAATCGCTATTAGTACGTGTGTACAAGAACGAAGAGAAAGCACACTTGAGCTTGTATTCCTTGGTGGTCGATTTTTTGGGTGGGATGATTTTGTATAAACCCTAATTTAGGGTTTTGGGTTTTGTTACTTGATCACATCATCGTTTAATTACTTGAATTGCTAAAAGGTACGCACTTTCTTGTTTGGTTAATTTATTACATATATTATTCCTATTGTCTTCCGCTGCTTGCTTTGATGGTGTTATTTGTTTTATGTATAATTGTTATGGGTATAAAATTCCAACAAGTGGCATCACGAAAGCCGTTAATATGATGTAATTAATTACCAAAACACATAAAAATTGAATCTTTATGATTATTTGCATGCTTTTGATGGTTTCTAGGGTTTTGAATTCGAAACCCTAATTTTTATATATGGGTCGATTACCCTAATATTTATATAATTAGGTTTTAATTTTGTAAAACTTGTAGAAACCCTAGGATTGCATGCTTATTTTATGTGGTTAATTAATGAATAATTGTTATGTGCCATGTAATATGCGTATCTTGGGTGATAATTGTTATGCGGAATCCATGGTGGAACATGCATGTTTTGCCATGGAGTATTGTTTATTGTATGATTGATTAATTGTTAGTGATACACACATGTTTTATTTATTTAATAATTATTGAATTTGGGAAGACCTCAATTATAACTAATAAAATTCGTTATGTGCTAATTGGTATACTATTAACTTCGGCTTATGCAATCGACTTGTCGATGTATGTGGCTCATCTACCTTATAGATGAAAGTCCTAGTTAATGTATGCATTAATTTACGACTAGAATTGTTATTAGAGTTTATTGAAATAATTATGCATGTGGCTAATTGTTTTTTTTACATATGTTAAAGTGTTTAGTTATATGTTTATATTATTTGAGTGTGTTTAATTTTTATTAAAATGCTTTTTGTTTATATATTGTTTGACATGTTAGTAAGCAAAAAGGGTTTTTGGAATAGAAAATTAAATAGACTAAATAATGGCGAAATTGATTTGTTATCTAAGAATTATTCTTGAACTTTTAATCGATTGATGCGATTTGTACTAAATGGTTAGAACGGCTCACCCACTAGAACAAACTATAAAGGGTATTAAGAAGTGAGCACAGCCTCACCGAAAGGATGTCTAAGGTTATGCTTATGCGCTTACCTGGTCCTCTGCCCTCTGTGAGTTCGATTGGAGCTACCTAGTATAACCATTCAATGTACGAAGCATCTTAGTGCAAAGTTGTAAGTTTCTCAACGCATCGATTAAAACTTTGTAGAATTCAATCTTAGCAATTAAAATTTTATGTAAGTTTTTTCAAAAATATTATGTTATAAAGTTGTATGCATGCTTCTTTATACATAAGTTTTGATTACACGTCAAAATTGTACCCTTTAAATTTAAGTTTATGCCATCTAATGATATGAAACACTTGAAGTTGTAATTTAGTTATGTGAGACCTTGATCTAGATTACAATAACGAGGTGAATTATTTTGTTGTGTGAGACCTCAACTTTATGATTTGCAGTTTCTAAATTAGATAACTTAATTAAGTTGTTAGTGAGACCTAAGGCTTAAGGCATGAGATGGGATGAAACATGCTTACATTTTGCATTAATTGTTTTGGCAAAATTGTAAATCCCATAACTTTTGGAATTGAAAACTTGTTTGTCAATTATCGTTTTTCAACGATTACCTATTCTATACTTTCACCACTAGCAGATCAACTGATGTGGTGGACCTATGATAATGAGGATCCAAAATTCAAGGAAAATTCTATGGTTAATATGAATATTGACTAAAGGGTATTTTATTTTCTTGAATGTTTACTTATCGAAAGTACTAACTTTTGAACTTTTATTGCTGTAGAAATGGCTCAAGTGAATCTCTGCACTAGCCTCGCTCGTTCAAATCTATGTTTGATCGAGAGAAATTGACTGGTAGCGCGAATTTCAATGATTGGTATCGGCAACTAATAATTGTCTTGAGGGTTGCCAAAAGACTCAATTATTTGACTACACCTTGTCCTCCTGAACCTGCAGCTGATGCTACCGCTGAAGCACGAGCTGCATGGCAATCTGAGTATGACAAGTATAATGAGGTCGCCTGATTATGCTCTGAGTATGAACTCAACTTGCAAAATCAATTTGAGAATTACTTCCCTAATCTCATGCTTGAAGAATTGCAAAGGTTGTTTGAAAAGCCTGTGATTAGAGCTACATGATTTGATAGATGCTCTTCATAGTTGCAAGCAAGGAGAGGGAAACCTGTAAGTTGCTCACGCCGGAAATGATGAGTTACATGGACCACTGGGCGTCTTGAACTATGTCTACCCTAATGACATACAAATTGGCCTTATCAACTGATCCCTTAACAAGGAGTTTGATGGTTTCGCTAATTATAATATGCATTGCACGGGAAGACAATCAATGAGGTACATGCAATGCTCATTGATTATGAAAAAGGTTTGCCCAAGAAGGCTTCTACACCTGCGGTTTTGACCATCCAGAAGGGTAGAATTTCTAAGCCTAATAAGCCGCTAGCGAACAAGAAAAGGAAAGGTAAGGGTAAAGGCGATAAAGGAAAACAAGTTATGACTTATCAACAAGAACCCAAGAAGTACCCTCCCAAAAAGCGTGAAAATCCAAGAAGGATATGGCTTGTCATCACTGCACCGAGGTTGGACACTGGAAGAGGAATTGTCCATTGTACCTTGATGAGTTGCGAAATAAGAGGTATAAAAATATCGCACTGGCCGTAGACTTCAGTACTCTTTTGATGATAGAATTATTTGCTTTTCCCCATAAAATAAATTCCGGGTATATGATACGGATGTGGTATTCACATATGTAATACACTGCAGGGACTTAGAGGTGCAAGGAAGCTTGCCTATGGACAACAATACCTGCACGTGGGTAATGGAGCACATGCAGTCGTTGAAGCTATAGGCACGTTTGATTTAGTTTTACCTTCGGGTTTAGTACTGTCATTAAACGATTGTCATTACGCACCTTCCATTGTTAGGGTGTCGTTTCTGTTTCCTTGTTAAAAGATATTGGTTTCGTTCATACATTTATTGATAATGGAATTTCTGTTTCTTTAAATGATGTTTTTACTTTAATGTTATTCCAAGAATGGTGTGTTTGAAATTGATTTGCATGATAATATGATTGATAAAATAATTCTGTCTTTAGCATCAATAATAAAAGAATCAAAGGTGATTTGGATTCTTCATTTCTTTGGCATTGTAGACTTGCTCATATAGGCAAGAAACGCATGCAAAAGCTACAACACGATGGGCTTTTGCAAGACATCAATGATGAATCATTTGATAAATGTGAATCTTGCATATCTGGGAAGATGACCAAGAAACCTTTTACAAATAGTTTAGAAAGGGCTTCCGATCTTCTTGGTGTGATACATACTGACGTATGTGGACCACTAAGACATGTGTCAAGAAAGGGTACTAGATACTTCTTAACCTTTCGATGATTTCGTCGTTATGGTTATGTTTATTTACTTAAACATAAACATGAAGTCTTTGAAACATTTAAGGTTTTTAAGAGTGAAGTAGAACCGCAACTAGGAAAGAAGATTAAAGCTCTTCGATCCGATAGAGGTGGTGAATATTTAAGCCAAGAGTTTAAAGATTATCTAGTTGAGTGTGGTATTGTCCAAAGAACTCACATCTCCATATACTCCACAACAAAATGGTGTATCTGAGAGAAGGAATCGTACATTGCTAGACATGGTGCGATCTATGTTTAATCTTACAACTCTTCCCTTATCCTTTTGGGATTATGCTTTAGAAACTGATGTTCGCATATTGAATATGGTTCCAACTAAGAAGGTTGATAAGACTCCTTATGAAGTGTGGTATGGGAAACCTCCCAACTTGTCTTACTTAAAGGTCTGGGGTTGTGAGGCGTTTGTTAAACATGACTCTGCTGATAAGCTGCAACCTAGATCTGTTAAGTGTATCTTCGTAGGATACCCAAAGGAAACTATGGGTTACTACTTTTACTTTCCACCCGAAAACAAAGTAATTGTTGCTAGGTATGGAGAATTCCTTGAAAGGGATCTCATATCTCATGAATTCAGTGGGAGAGTTTATGATCCGGAAGATGATATAGAAGATACAACACCCTCGAAAACACTAGCCAACCTCAAGTAGAACCACGAAAGTCTGGCGTTCCACCGAGATTGAAGTGGTTCCCATTCGTAGATCCGCAAGGACTACGCGTGCACCTGAGCGTCTATGTCTCAACGTAGAAGCTGAGGAATATATGTTAGGGATCTTGGTGAACCTGCTAACTATAAAGCTGCCATGATGAGTCCTTAAAAGGAAAAATGGCGAGTTGCAATGAATGGGGAAATGCAATCCATGAAAGATAATGAATTCTGGATAGAGGTTGACTTACCTCCAAATGCTAAGGTAGTTGGAAGTAAGTGGCTCTTTAAGATAAAGACTGACATGGATGGCAATGCACACACCTATAAAGCTCGTCTTGTAGCTCAAGGTTATACTCAAACCTATGGGGTAGAGTATGAGGAGACATTTTCTCCAGAGCGCACATTAGAGCTATTAGGATTCTTATAGCCATAGCTGCATACTATGACTATGAGATATGGCAAATGGATGTCAAAACTGCCTTCTTAAACGGCCGCCTAGATGAGGACATCTATATGGCGCATCCTGAAGGGTTTGTGAATCCAAATTTTCCAAAGCGTGTATGCAAACTTCAAAGATCCATTTATGGGTTGAAGCAAGCATCAAGGCAATGGAACAAGAAGTTTGATGAAGAAATCAAGAAATTTGGTTTCACTCAAAATCTTGATGAGCCATGTGTGTATCACAAAGCTAGTGGGAGTAATGTTATTTTCCTTGTCTTATATGTCGATGACATATTGATCATGGGAAAAGACATTCCAAGTATGCAAGATGTAAAGTCTTATCTTGGAAAGTGCTTTTCTATGAAGGACTTAGGGAAGCGGATTTATTCTGGGAATCAAGATCTACCGAGATAGATCAAGGCGGTTAATTGGACTAAGCCAAAGTGCTTACATTGATAAAATAATGAAGAGATTTAGTATGCAAAATTCCAAGAAGGGATATTTGCCGATGCAAGTTGAACATGGCTTAAGTAATAAACTATGCGCTTCAACACTGAAGAGGTGGAATACATGAGAAAAGTTCCTTATGCTTCTCGTAGGATCTATCATGTATGTTGTAAGATGTACAAGGCCCGATGTGGCGTTTGCACGTAACATTACCGGTCGGTATCAACGAACCCGTGTGTGAAACACGGCAAGTGTTAAGAACATTCTTAAGTATCTAAGGGCTACTAAAGAAATGTTTCTAGTGTATGGAGGAAATCCAGATGCGGAACTTGATGTTACAGGTTTTTGCGATGCGTCTTTCCAAACGATAAAGATGATACGAAGTCTCAAACTGGTTATGTCTTTGTCATTAATGGAGGAGAAGTTGACTGGAAGAGCAAGAAGCAAACAACGGTTTCGATGTCTATTACAGAAGTTGAGTACATAGCCGCTTCGTAAGCTGCGATGGAAGTCGTTGGATTAGGAAATTCATTTCGTGACTCGGAGTAATGCCCTCAATCGAATTACCTTTAAATGTGTATTGTGACAACTCTCCTGCAATAACATTTGCCAATGAGCCCTGAGTCATGAAGGCGCCGGACATTTTCCTCGTCGATATCACTATGTTCGAGAACAAGTCGACATAGGTGAAATCAATCTACTCAAAGTTCATACAGATGATAATCTAGCTGATCCCTTTACGAAACCTTTTCCAAAAGAAAAACTTCGACCATGCCGATGGGATAGGTCTTCGTTTAGCTAGTAGTTTCATGCAAATCTGTGATTAGTATTTGGATAAAGGATGTTATGAACAAATATTACTTTAATGAAATAAAATAGTTGTTATGTTTATTTTTCATTTTCTTAATATTATATCCTATATTTGCATGTTTAATCCGTGAATAACTTATGTTATTCTAAATAGTCCGTTGTCAATCAATGATATGGGAATATCATTGAATTAAGACAAATCCGAGTTTTGGTAGAATATACTTTTAAAGTATATTGATGCGTGGGACATACCAGATTCACATGATATTCAATGAATTGAATATTGGACTCATCCCAACTTTACATGATGATACTTTTGGATTTTATCATTAAGTATATAATGAAGTGTTTATCCTCGACTTGAGATACCGATAACCGATATGAATGTAGTGCATTTGTGTAAGATAGTCTAACGCTATCCGTAATTGGTAGTTATAAGGGCTATTTTCGTAAGTGTTGCAAAATTCATGAGTTATGTTTGTAGTCAAGAGAATTTGTTTCTTTGAATTTGTTTCAAAGCATAATACTATTTTGGGCCCCTCGTAGGGTTGACAAGATGTTTGTATGGCAATACCCAAGATCTATCCGAATACGTTCGATGATTTGGTAATCTTGTTCAATCATATACAACGAGAATATTAACTTATGAAATGACTTGATCCATATTCATAGTTAATGTAGTATTAGTAACAAAAGGATAAGTAAAAATGATGAATCATTAAATGGTTTTTCCAGGAGACCATGCTTGATTCGATCTGCATGTGTGAAAGCTAGACTAACCAATGTCATTACTATATTTAGTAATATCCAAGTGGGAGCTGAAAGGTTTTAATGGATATTTAAATAATAGTATGTCCGGATTCGAACTCGAGACTTCGTGATTGCACACATTACGTATGAGAATTGATGTACATAATTAATATAAATAAAACGTTATTATTATTAATTATTAATCACTAAATAAAACATAACGATAGTTAAATGATTAACGAGGTTTGGTTAACGGTCGTTAAATATTAACTACAAGGACTAAGAATGAAATTAGTGGTCTGGAAAGTTCTAGAACCCCTTGGGTCTTTTGGCCGATCGGTTGGGTATTCCAAACCCAAACCCACTCAAACTTGTACTCCAAGATATGTTAACTATAAATACAAATCAATGTATTCATTATTGACTAACCTTGGATCACTTTGATAACCTAATTTCTCTTCTCCCCTCCTCCCTCTTTCTCTTGGCCGATCGTTAACCCCCCTCCACAAAGGGATCGATTTTTCCAAGTGAAAGAAACTAGTGTTTGGTTTATTTGTGATTCAAGGAACTAGCTTTTCCATATCAAATCGCTATTAGACGCTGTGTAAAGAACGAAGAGAAAGCACACTTGAGCTTGTATTCCTTGGTGGTCGATTTTTTGGGTGGGATGATTTTGTATAAACCCTAATTTAGGGTTTTGGGTTTTGTTACTTGATCACATCATCGTTTAATTACTGAATCGCTAAGTGACGACTTTCGTTTGGTTAATTTATTACATATATTATTCCTATTGTCTTCCGCTGCTTGCTTTGATGGTGTTATTTGTTTTATGTATAATTGTTATGAGTATAAAATTCCAACATAAAGTAGCTAACTTAATCTCGGCAAGCGAAAAACGATGGAATATACGCTCCCTTGCTAATGAACTTAGCTTCTCTTCATCACTGACAGTTGTTACAGGAACAATCTGCAGATTGGACATTGGAACTTCGGACAATATTTTAGGGAACTATTCGTTGCAAATGAGCCAAATGTCTCAAGTCAAAGAAAATGAAGGATGGTCTAATTCAACAAAGGCTGCTAGAATTTTTTATAATCATAATTTACATGTAGGTGCATATAAATTCGTCGAAAATTACCAAATAGCAAGTCATATATATTCTAATACAAATTAGTGGTGCTCATTTTCCTTAGGGCCACATGGATAAGGTATCAACGCGGATATAAGTCATATACAGTAATAAACATTGATATTGCATGTCATATTAAACTAACAATCATGCATGCAAACATGTTAGTATTACTCACGAAAGTGCTTTGTTAATATATAACTAAGCTTAATTATATCTAATCAGAGCTTAATTATATCTAATTATATCTAACTAAGCTTAATTGTACAAGGGATCGGGGTGCTTTCGGAGACCATCACTAACTTTGCGTTCTCGAGTATTTTTTGTGATAGAAATGATGGGTAAAAAATAGAGAAAATATTATAAAAGAAAAAGAAACAAAGTTATGTTATCGAGTTAAAATGATTTGAAAAGAAAAGAAAAGAAAAAATGCTCTCTTCTCGAATTGGGAAGAAAAAAAAAGGAAAAAAGAGATACTATCTCCGTCCTATAATCATTGTCAAGTGTTGACGTTTTAAGTGTTTATTTTGTAACTTTGACCTTAATTATTTTTATTTATTTTATATAATACTTGATGAAAATTATACTAAGGAAAATACATTTACAACATAATTCATTAATATATTTTACATCAAATAACACAAATAAAAATATTTAAAATCGGGTTGAAACTAAAGACTTCAAAAGTAAACACTGGACAATAATTATGGACCGAGAGAGTAATTACATTTATACTCTTTTAAACATGTTTATTTTATCACATATGAGTCGAATATAAGTAAATAGTGAGAGTTATGGTGGGTCATTATATATTTAATAGTTTGAGTGTAGTTTTGTTTCCGTTTATGATAACAGCAAATAAGAACATATTTTTTTCTTATCAATATTCTATATTTATTGCTCGTATTTATAATGTTTTTATAATATTTGGTACTGATTTGTGTTTGCATCTTAGTACGAATCTGGAGCAATTGGTGAAAAGACATGAAAAAGGATAAGAGACGAGCTTAAAATAAAGAAATGGAAAATTTGAACGTTGTTGCGCTGTTTTGGTTGTAACATCTTATTCCGAGTTCCGTTTTAAGTGATACAAAAGGCCAAGGAAATAAGAAAAAGAGATCTGCACGCTCAAGTTGTATGATACATAAAAATCTGAAGTTGGCTGGAGATTATTTCTGCTAGAAAAATCAGTTTGTGGCATGGTCTTGCATTGTGGATTTTAACATGGGCTATAAGTCCATTCTACAAATTATACATGTATTAATTTTGGGCCTTTAACACTTTGGGTTGCTTATATCTTTATTTGGGCTGAAGTATCAAAGGTAAACAAGAAAAGTTTTCTTTGAAGTCATCATTTTAACTTTATGTTTTTCTATCAATATTCTATTGGTCTCTTAAAATGAAAAATGAGGAATAATTATGTCACTGATTATATTTTAGATTAAAAAAAAGAAAATTTTCGAAAGTAGATTTGTCGCCTTAATGCATATCATTTCTTGCTATTTAAATTTTCAAAAGTCCAAAATAGACCAAAGCGACTGGGCAATTATACAACTCAACTTATATGTTGATGCATGTCCATTATGTCAATTACATTTTTTGTCCTTGTGGTTTACCGGGTATTTCACTTTCAGTCTAAATATTTAACAAGTTTCGGGTTTGGTCTAAAAGCAAAACACACGTTTCATGTTTGGTCCAAATTTACTAACGGCGTCTCATGTTGACTGTTAAATATGAGAGTATCACGTATTTAATTATAAAAAAATATTATATACACCCATAGCCAAACACTATCGTTCTATCTTTTCTTTTTACTTATCACTAGGGATGGCAATGGGGCGGGGAATGTCGGGGATTATATTTCTCATCCCCGTCTCCGTTTTCACTCTCCATCCCCATCCCCGTCCCCATCCCAACCGGAGAATTGCTTTATATCCCCATCCCCATCCTCAATGGGGATCGGGGATCCCCGCGGGGATTTGAGGATTTTTCACCATTATGAAATAACATAAAAAAATTCTACAAACTCGTCGAAAATATAAATAATTTTTACTCATAAAGTGTCTCAACAAATGTACCTACATCGCAGATAGTAATTTCAATTCAACTTTAAACACATTAAGCATTTTAACATCACATATAGTATAAAAAACAATATGTATCATATGCATGTATTCGGACAAAATAGTTGATTAATATGAAGTTGGTGTTTATACTTCTAATTTTAAAGGTGTTTGATTCTATAAATATCAAATATGCATAAAAATATACATGTCGGTACGCATAGACATATATACATAGGGGAGAGATTCTCTCAAGTCGTATAACACAACTTGATTCAAGTTAGACAATTGTGAGCAATTGGATTTGATCCAATGACTCAAATCAAAAGAAGTTCTTTTGATTTGAGCAATTAGATTAAATTCAATGGCTCATAATTCCCTAACTTGAGTCAAGTTGTGTTTACGACTTGAGAGGATCTCCCTCCATATACATATACATATACAAGTTAATCGAGTATGGATATAACATATAAATTCTAAATACTTATACACTAGAAAGATCGGGGTCGGGGCCGGTTTCGGAGATTTTGGCTATCCCCATACCCGCACCATCCCCGGTTTTATATTTCGTGGATTCCCTGTCCCCATCCCCGGTTAACTCAGGGATTCTCCAGTCAAATCGGGTTTGGGGATCGGGTCCCCATCGAGTACGAATTTTTTTGCCATCCCTACTTATCAGTGCACAAATTAAAACACATACTTCTTATCTTCTTCGTCTCCTTATCCTCTTTCTCTTTTTTATCTTCTTCATCATACAAACGCAGCCAACAAAAACGCAATCAAAAATCCCTTTTTCGTTTTACTCTTACCAAACAACAAAACACACACTTCTTTTACTGGTTCTTTAATATATCAAAGCCCACGAAGAAATAAATAAATAAATAAAATACTCCCTCCGTCCCAAATTATAAGTCTATTTTTGATTTTTCAAAGTCTTTTTCTTCCGACTTTGACTTTAATTATTTTTTTTCGTGTTATATAATACTTGATGAAAAGTATACAAATGAAAATAAATTTAAATCACATATCTATTTATATATTTTACAACAACTATTATATAACGCTAAAAAAAAATTAAGTCAAAGTTGGTTTTAAATGACTTTGAAAAAGTCAAAATGGACTTATAATTTAGGACGGAGGGAGTAAATAAAGGTTTTATTTAATTCAGCAGTAATCAGTCGGTAGCTATCAAAGGAATTCTTGGTTTCTTTTATCTCGTTAAATGAATACTAAGGGCTTCAAGATCTTGTAACAACCAAGGTCTCGGGTAGAGTTATGTGTTGTTCATTTCAGATATGTGATGATTGTTGTTTATACTCTTAAGATCTTCATAGATCTGTGTACGAGTTAAACGGATTTGAGATTTTTGTTTTCTATTTATTTTAAGTCCGAATCTTGGTTTGATGTTTATGAGAGTTGGGGAGTGATTGTGAGAGTTTATGGTTGTGTCGATTCTTTGTTCGAATTTTTTTTTCTCTCTCTCATTTTAGTATTTGCACCTTAAGGGATTAATGTAAGTAGATACAACCAGGACGGAAACTGTTGCTACTCGCCGGAATCTGATGCTACTCGCCAGAATCTACTACTTCTCGCCGAATACTGTTGTTGCTCGTCGGAAACTCATGCTGCTCAACGGAAACTGCTAATTTTGGATCAAACACGAAACTTCAAAAAATTGGACTGAAAGTGAAATACCTGAAAAACCAAGGACCATAAATGTAGTCAACTATATTAAAAAAAAAAGGGACACGTGTCAAAAATAGACAAGAGTTTCCAAAAGCAAGAGTCGCATCCGGTATATTTTGGACTTTTGAAAATTTAAGGGGCGAAAAATGATATGCACTACGGCAACCGATATACTTTCGGAATTTTCCCTTTAAAAATTTTATATTGTCCATACACCACCATTAAATGCAAATGTTCTTTCACATTTTCCAATACTTCTTGTTTTGACTAATTCAATTTCTTTTACGTCTTTTTAACATTTAGCATTCTCTTTTTTTTATTAGCAACTGAAACTCAACATTATTCTCTCCCTACTTTTCCAACATTTAAGATCTCACCGTCACCGTCTTCCCCACCCAAACTCAACCAAATGGACCATCATCGGATCCATTACCCTTTTCGATTTTTCTGGCCACATATGAGCAACCAAATACCACCACCTTTGCCACTCAACCCCGCCCCACTAACCAAACCACCAGAGGAACCGTCACGTGCTGACATTTTCCGGCGACAACTGCTGGAACTCAATTTCGTATTTCATTTTTTTTGACGATCTTGACAATATTTAATACACCACTTTCGGCGAGTAGATGCTCCTCCCACATTTCTTAGACCGATCTATGTCAGATTTGCCAACCGCTGTCTTCCGCCACTATTCGTCGTCAAAAATGTTTTAAACCGGCTAACCATCGTTGACGTGAGTGACAGTGCAATCACAGATGTTGGATCTACAACTTAAAACACCATAATCGTAACCAAGTCTCTAAGTGCAGCTGAAAAAGAAAGGAGTTTGACATGTTGAGGAGATAAAAATGATTAGTTCTTGTTTTGTTTAATGGCTAATGAATTGTTTTTCTCTTTATAAAAAGATAAACAAAAACTATAAAATGATTAATAAACCCTACTTTAATAGGTGAACAAAGAAAATACAAATCATTTGCATAATGATTAAAGGTATGATGGTGATGGTGTATATACCATAATATATAAAGAAAATGCTTCAAAGTCTCTATTGACTATTTACATAATGATTAAAGCTTTTTTTTTTTTTTTATATTTTCTTCAAGATTTATCCAAATTTTGTGTATTTCCGCTCCAATGCTCATATATTTCCTATTATGCAAATAGAAAGCAATTAAGTACCAAATCTTATATAAAAGCAGGGGCGGATTTGTAGTGTAGCACGGGTATGCACGTGCATACCCTGCGATTCGACCGGTTAGTGTAAATTTTTTTTATTATTATTTTTTAATAATATACATGAGGTGCATACCCTTGGAAAGCACTTAAAAAATCAAGTGCATACCCTCCAAAGTTGAAAACTCAAAACATTAACAAAATTTACGTAAATAAAAGTATTACAGTTATTACTTAAAACCCATACCAATTTAGAAGACAAAAGCAATTTGAATAAATAAAATGACTATGTTGGGCAAACTTGATCACTTAAAGCCCAGAATAAAATTAGAACACAAAAGCCCATTTTTATCTTCTTGAGTCTTGACAAAAGCCCCTTTTCATGTTTCCCTCTGATTTTTTCTTTTCAGTAAACAAACCGGAAAATCCCTAACCCAATTTTGCTTTTATGTTTCCCTCTTATTTGTTGGCAAAACTTGATCGGCATCATTCCAAAGATCCCTTGGCTTTTTTCTGATTTCTTGTCTCTTGAGTAAGTGTTTTTATTCCTCCTTTTTACAAAGACTTTGAGACTCATATAACCAGAAAAGAAATCAATGCTTGTTTATGCTTTCAATATTTTATGTGTGAATATGTGATGTAGTTATAAGAGTTTAATATCATTTAATGTATTTCTAAATCTTTGATCCATTATACCACGCCTATTAGACAGATTAGTAGTTTTTTCCAATTTCAAGATTCTCAATTTATGATATTAGTTATTAAATAACTTATAAGTTAAAACTACCTACACATAAATGGCTTTAATAATATGAATGAATGATTAATGGTATATTGGTTAATTGGTATGCAGCCAATTGTCGACAATTAGTTTTCCCCAATTTCAAAATTCTCAATTTATGTATATTAAATAGTAACTTATAACTACTTACACATAAATGGCTTTAATAATATGTATGAATTGTATGTAATTGTATAGCTGTTAGAACTTAGAACAATAGAACCTTATAAAAATTATTTAATCTTGTACTTTAGTTAACTAACATGTTTTATGTGTTTAAATTTTGGTTTAGGAACTCAATAACTCAATAAGACAATAAGTCAATATGCCGACAATTAAAAAGAAGGTACGGATAGTGGATTGGTTTACTCCTATTCAAAAGAAAGCGAAGACACAAGATGGTTGCTTTTCAATGCCACAACCATCAATAGACCCTTCAACAGAAGAGACTGAAATCAAATCAGGGAATGACGATACTAAAGATAGAGAAAAAGAAAATGATTTTAATGTTAGTGCTATTCCGCATGACCCGGGATTAAGAAAAAATGTCCTTGATTATAATCCTAACGATCAAGATGCGGTTAGAAGAGAATATGTAGAAAGAGGACCTTGTCGACCTCGTTCTCATAACTTTCCTCAAACAAAGTTTGGAGTTAAGTCACGTCGCTTTAATCCTCGTTGGTTTAACAAGTATGATGGGAAGATCATCTTAAACTTACGGTTTCCTTTTGTGAAAAAAACGGGATTGAAGTTCCAAAAATGGAAGATGTTTATGTTCCCCGAGGAAGAAAAAAGTGTCGCCAACAACACGTTACAAACCTTCATCATTTTCGGGTTGAAGTCTTTTGTACAATCATTGATCTACAACTTCAAGAACTCAACAATCGGTTTAATGAGGTAAATTCGAAGTTGCTAATTTGTATGGGTAGCTTGAGCCCATTAAACTCTTTTAGTTCTTTCAAGAGTAAACAATTGCTTACACTTGCTAATTCTATCCTAATGAGTTTCCAAGATATGAATTGTCTCATTTTTAGTGACCAACTTGACAACTATATTCATGACATGAGAAAGGATGAAAGGTGTATAGGGTTGAAGGATGTTGGAGAGCTCTCCCTGAAACTTGTGGAACTAAAGAAACATACAACATTTGATCTTGTTTATTTACTTATCAAGTTGGTGTTGATCCTTCCTAGCAACGCTAGGCCGAAAGAACATTTTCAAAGAATGACCTATGTGAAGAACAAGTTACGTAATAGCATTGGTGATCAATTTCTAAATGATTGCTTGGTTACTTATATAGAGAAAGATGTGTTTTCTAAAGTCAATGATGATACTATTATGAATCGCTTCCAACGTATGCGCCCTCGACGAGGAAAATTGTACTAGTAGTCTAGTAGCTTAGTAGTTTATGTGTTACTCATTTGTTATGTAGGTGAACCAGTAGCTTAGGAGACACTCCTGGTTACTCTTTTGTTATGTTCATTTTTAAATGGTAACATTAGTCTTTGCAAGTACACTTTTGTTATGCACTGTAGTTTTTACTTGTTTAATGGTAACATTAGTTTTTGCAAGTGGTCTGTAAACTGAACCGAAACCGACCCGAAACTGCCGGATAAAAAAAAATTGGAATGATGTTTTTTTTTTTTTTCTTTTTTTCTTTGCAAGTCAAGTGCATACCCTATGTTGAAATCCTAGTTCCGCCACTGTATAAAAGTAAGAATTATAAGCAATAAACGTGGGATATTGATAGTAAAAACACTATCATTTGATATTATCAAATATCCCCCCAATTGATTTCTACTTGCCCTCAAGTAGACCTTTAAACAATTTTTAAAAATATATCTCGCAAGTAACAACTTGAAGATATGATTTTACAAATTACCTATGCTAGAACATTCAAAAACCGAGCATCTCATGAAAGGGAATGAAATACACTCATACTCCCATTAATCTATGTGTTTCATTTTTAGGGTGATCACTCAATGCACGGTCATAGCAAGTATTCTATTATAAGCCGGGCAAGGTTACAAAGCTCCACCACCAGATTCTATGTCTAAATAATTCCTAAAGGCAATATTGGTTAAACAATGAAAAGGTTTTAGGGGTTAAAAAGGGTATGTTTAAGACATGAGATTCACTATAAATGGTGTAAAAATAAAAATAAAACAAAAAGATAGTACTAAGTCCACACTCTCCCCATCATTAGTTACTATCAATGTCACACCCCGTCTAAGGCGGAAATACGAAGTGTAACTGAAAAAGGTACATTGCGTAACATCATAGATTCATACCTTATACTTATTACAACAATAGTTTACAACTTTTACAAAACGATCCTTGTCTCAAATATGAAATAAAACATGCCTTTTTTGAAATCTTATTGTCTTGAAAACATGGTAGTAAAGTAATAAATGGTCTAACTCCAATAAACGTGCCTTCGAATACCTTAATAACAATCACCTGATAATGGTACTAGAAAACGTCAACATAATGTTGGTGAGCTCGTAGGTTTAAGAGTAAACCACGAAGCTGCGTACATAAAACCTGTAGGACAAAAGCGAGTAAGATATACATAAACAAGCATAATAATAAAATCAAACGTTTCGCAACAATTGAATCTCATGATGGCATATACGTATAGATCGTGTGGATAGTATTCACCCATCACGAGGGTATGGGCGTCAACCCAAATAGTACCGGGCGCTACTTCACAAATGGTACTATCAATACAATGCTAACCTCTTGCAATCCTACAATAACAACCACACTGTTAGGCCAAAGATTCTATCACATAACAACATATATTTTAGAGAGAGAAAGTTCTAGAGAGAAAAAGTGGAAGGATATTAGGAATGATTATTTCACAAAGAACCAACACTCTCTCCCTTCAAGGGAACAGGTATTTATAGTGTTTACATGATAAAAGGTGTTGCCCTAGGTTCTATGAGAACCTTTCATCACGGCTCATGGGCATAATACATGAGCCGGATATTTAAATACAAACTATTATAAACCATAATATCTAACGATCTATTACAAATGTAATGACCGCCACTTAATAATAATAACGTATTCCTAAAAATTTTCCCCTAAAGGTTGGTTATCATTTGTTGTCTTGCTTCGGTCGTTTGACGTCTTGAACTTCTTTGGCGTTCTTTGCTTGTGACGTCTTTGAGTCTTTGCTTCTTTGTTCTTTGTTCTTGTTATTGTGATCATATATTGGTGTAGTCTGCCATTTATCAACATCTTTGTTCCTGGTGATTTTATGTCTTTTTCTCACATGCTCATACTTCTTGTGAATTTTGAGAAGCATACACTTGAAGCTTCATTATTTAGCTTTGATCTTTGTTTTGTGACTTTGAAGATTCTTCATGATGTGTGTATGAGCATGTAGAAATGAGATATTGATGGTAATGATGGTGGTAATGGTCTTTGATGGAAATCATGGCCGTCATAAGTACCTGTATGAAAACTATTAGCAATAAAGTTCTCGACGTAAGTGTTTGGATATTTTGTACAGGTACATCCCAGATCGCCGTCGCGTTCTTTAACAACTTTCAGACCGGATGGTCACTGGCATGTCCATGTACTTAATATCTTCACACTGTCGTTGTGAGTCGCTGGAGTACACCAAGGTATCACTCTATGACTGTAGACCGTTTTCAAACCACCGCGAACACTAAGCGTAACCCGTAAAGGATTACCGAAGTGACCTGCTGTCAAGGTTGTTTAATGTTGACCCTAGCAGGAATTTTCATTCAATCACTGAGGAATACATGTGCGTATCCTCTCATAAATGTTCCGGCAGATTGCTAGGATCTGCGTAGGACTCTAAGATTTACATCTCGTGTTCTTAATTTTGAACAACGAGTGTAGAAATATTAATTATTCCTAAGAGATCTTTTGATAAATCTCGTGGTTCTAGACTAGCTTGATACCGCCAAAACAAAGACGCAGTGGTCATGGGGGCCACGCCCCCTTGCAGGGTTAAGGGGCAGCGCCCTTGTTGGGGTGCCATTTGCAGAATCTAACAAAAACATTTTTTTAACGTTTTATTATTGATTTCTCGTGACTTAGATTTTACTTGCCAATTTATCTCATCCGATGAAGGATTTCGTGAATCCGAGACATATAAGGTCGAAATTGCTTATAAACCATTCACACACCCGTAAATTTCCTGCGATCCAAAACCACTCCCATTACTTTCTACTCAAGAATTCACTACGTATTTCAATAATTAACCAAAACCACGTGCTATGCAGCAGCCAAGGGTGACAAAGTGTCATCATCGACTTAACATGATTATGTTTCCGTTTTATCCTTTCAGAGATTCTATCCGTAACTATAATAATGATCGACTTTGATGATGAACTTGTCATTGGATAGGGAGGATTTGGAAAAGTGTACCAAGATCAAAATTCTAGTGAAGAATCTCTCATTGTGTAAAAAAGTCCCCTCGTATGTTATTACAAAATTTTGTTTTTGAAACATGCAATGAGGTGGATACAGAATCAAAGATGCTAACAATCTTCGAGGAGTATGAGAAGCATCTTCCACCATGACTGAATGGGGTATTTCCAACAGCAACTGTTTAAGAGGTGTTTAAGATAAACACCCAATCATTAAGTCTTCATATTCCAACCATTATTCCATGTAGATCTATATTATATATTACAACGACTTAGTTCACTGTGCCACAAAGATAAGAAAACACGCCTGTATAGGTTCATGTTTTGATGTATGCGTGTACATATAAGATCTATAGTTAACTACTTGAACAAGTATACTAAGAAAATATAAAATAATTTCACTGGTTGATGTTTTTTCTTTCACCTACTATAGTTGACATTTGACTTTTTTACAACCTGTTTTGAAATTTAATCACCTTTGTTTGTGTGTATCAAATCCAAACTCATTAAATTTTTTCTTAAAAACTTCAGTGCAGATCTCAATATCTAGCCAAGAGTATGTCTTCTAATACTGGTGAAGTTTACAAATTTTCATCATCAACTTCAGCACAGTCATGTTGTCAGTTTTCTATTGCTGAGATCCATTCGGCAACCAATGATTTTGATGATGACTTGATCATTGGAGACGGGGGATTCGGAAAGGTGTACAAAGGTAGTATTTGCATTAATGGAACTAGTCAGGTTGTGGCCATTAAACGGTTAGATTCTATGTCCAATCAAGGGGCACCTGAGTTTATGACTGAAATAGAGATGCTTTCTAAACTTCGCCACTGTAACCTGGTGTCTTTGATAGGTTATTGTGATGATAATAGGGAGATGATCCTTGTTTATGAGTACATACCCCGTGGAACACTATATGCTCATCTACACAAAGCTATTACTCCTTTAAGTTGGGTTCAGCGACTAAAGATAGCCATAGGTGCTGGACATGGATTAGACTACCTGCACACTGGTTTTGGCACCCAACATGGAGTCATACACCGTGATGTTAAGAGCTCGAACATTCTTTTAAATGAGAATTGGGCAGCTATGATTTCAGATTTTGGGTTATCCAAAATAGGTCCAATCGATCAAACATTATATAATGTTAGTGTTAGTGTTAAAGGCACATTCGGGTATCTGGATCCAGAGTATTTCTATACAAGCAAACTGACTAGGAAAACGGACGTGTATGCATTTGGGGTTGTATTATTTGAATTACTATCAGGGATGCGTGCAGTGGACGAACGTCTTGAGGAGGAGCAAGGTAGTTTGGCAAGGTGGGCTAAAAAATGTGTGAAAGAAAGAAAATTCGATCAAATGGTTGATTCTAATATAATAGGAACAATTGCTCCCAAATGTTTAAGAGGGTTTGCTGAAATCGCAGATCGATGTTTGCTTAGGGTTGTTGAAAAACGGCCTACTATGACTCAGGTTTTGGCCAAACTGCACGATCTATTGGAACTACAGGAGAAATGTGACAGATCTTCAGATTCATCAGGCACAACGGGATTCACTTGGAAGATTCATAAATATATTGCTTATGCATCTAAGAGAAACTCTGGTATAGACAAACTTTTTATTAGTGTTGTATCTGCATATTTGTTGTTCATTGTCCTACTGAGTAATATCAGACAATAACTAATTATATGATGCATTTGCCTTGTTTTATTTATACATTTTTCAGACCAGGGTCACATATGTTTACCAAAGAGCACTGAAAACAGAATGACTTGGTGTTCTTCTTCAACCAACAGGGATGGTGGCGATGATGGTAAAATGGGTCGAACAAGTTTACCAAATAGTGCCAAAAGCAACATGAATCAGTGTTCTTCAGCCAACATGGATGGTAGTTATGATGGTAAAATGTGCCGCACAAGTTTACGAAACAATGTTAAAAACAACATGACTCACCATTCGTCTTCATCCAACAGAGATAGTAGTAAACTGGGACGCACAAGTTTACCAAAAAGTGTTAAAAACCACATGACTCAGTGTTCTTCAAGTAACAGGAATCATGGTGATGATGGTAAAATGGGTCGCACAAAAGAAAAGACGAGCAACCTGTCTTTTCAGAGGTATCGCCCCAATCAAAAAAATAATATTGTGATAGCTTTTCAGAACCCCAATAAAAAATATAGTCTCGTCATAGGCCCTGTTCGTGATCGGAAACAAACTCCTGATCCCGCTACTGAGAGAGACATTCACTTCTTGGAATATCCTATACCCAAAAGTGGTAATAGAGGAAGGAGCCAGATATATCTAATATCCTAACCGGAGCAAGAGCAACAATGCAGTTAATAATGCCACAACATCAGAAAGTTGCTTCAACTATGTAAGGTCGAAACTCATTAAGCAGAATCGATAAGTGAAACGATGTAATCTACCCACCATATCATCTTACAAGCACTCGCAAGCTGCAGCCAATTTGACTATGCAATAATTTCTCAGGACAGGATGCTCAATTTGTTGTTCAATTCTTACGCTTATCCAACATACTTGTAGGTTTAAAATTTCCGAAGAATGACATGCTCATTTGCTGAATGTATACTTTTAGACAAAATGTGCATATTGGAACACTTAATGAAAGTTTGTTACATTTACTCATATATTTTGAAATTTATGTACCAAAACGGGACTTACGAGAAATTTCGTCGCTATTTTGTAGCCTAAATTCATCATGATTTAATCTGTTCTTTTGTGTTTTGTCATCTTCACTATTTGATACCTTTCCTTGCACCTATGAGAGTAAAAATTGACTTTTGCAAAACATACTTGAAAGTGTAGTCACCGTTAATTGTACAGATCACAATAACTAACCAAGATGATGTACTATCCAGCAGGCAAGGGTGGCAAACTTTCATCATCGACTTTAGTTCAATTATGATTCCATTTTACTATTTCAGTCCGTAACTTATGTTATCGATGATGAACTGGTCATCAGACAGGGAGGATATGGAAAAGTTTACAAAGTTACTTCAACCTCCCCTCACTCCAATATCAAAAACGAAAGAAAAAATGAATTTCACTGTTTTAGGTGTTGGAAATTAAATTTCAACAAGGAACACTTTTGTCAAGACTTTTCTGCTGCAAATCAACCTTTCCAGTTATACAGTGGTTTTTTCAGAGGTTCTAACAAGTTATGTTTTTAAATCTGCAATAAAGTGGATTCAGAATCAAGAATGCTAAGAACGTGGAGTAGCTAGTATGAGAAGCTAGCTTATAGCAGCATGACTAAATGGCACATTATGTACTTAGTTACAATTTGCTGTACTTAGTTACAATTTGCTGACAGCAGCATGCTCATTATCAAGAAACCAAAATTTTAAGGTATCACCCGAGTAAAATATGATATAACCATGGTTGAAGAAAGTATTGATAAAAAAAGGGTCAACTTTGGTGCCATTTAACTACTTGGTGGAGGCGAAAATACAAACAGGTTGGGCCGGGTAAGTCAACGGGTCAAAACAGGTATGGGTTGAAACTCGCCGATCCACTTTAATTTTTCTTCTTTTTTTCCTGTTAAAATTCCAATAAAACTAAGAGTCTAATTCGACACAATAAACTAATGGAATGTATAACCTAGCCACAAAATGTAAACATATGATGATAGAAAGAAAAAACAGGCCTAATGTGCTAATAACAGCTTTTAACCGTTATTTTACATTACTCTTGATCTAATAGTTATCAGCTGGTCCAAGATAATTTGAAAGATTTACTCCAAAAACTACACACACACTCCAACCCATATACATAGATAACAGTGGACAACTATCTAACATAAGACCCTAAACATCATGTAACTGACATCAAGCAGCTTAAACAGGAGGCATATGAGCTTTACAGAGGAAGGTAATGTATTCATTTTGGAAGACAACAATTACTTAGGATTGATTTAATGTTATTTTGCAACCCCAGTTAGTCAAGGTTTGATTAGTCAAGAGAAACTTGGTATTTATTTGTTACTCTATCACTATCGATGTAAAATAATACTCTTTAACACAGGAACAAGTGACGCAAAGTCAACCGTAATTTTAGAATTGACAAATTAAGTAATTTAAAAGAATGTTTAGCAGTTTGTGAATAAACAGTCATTACAAGCTCAGTAAATGTAGAGCGTAAAGCTACAGGCTTATGAAAACTTAATTAAACTAATCTACGCAACAAATTTGGGTTTCATGCAATCATAACAATAACACTTGATGAAACTAAGCAAGCACGGTTGATATCAACAGTGTCATTTAACAAACGAGGAATTTACACATATAAGTAATGTTGCCATTAGACAAGATATAAGATACCGAAATCTCAGCTGTTACAGACATGAGCAAAATCACACACTAGCTAATGATGGAACGAACGGAAAGCTTCTAAGAGAACTAGATGACCCAGAATTACACACTATAGAAAAAGTCTCTGACAAGAATATGTCAATATTGGGATGGTTTTGTTCGTATTCCAGAGGCCTTTTAGACGATATATTTTTTACTGAAAAAATTGCTAGATATTTGATAAATAAAATTCGTTGTATAAAAAAGTCGTAAATAGTAAAAAGTTCTCGCAAGTTTTTGCAAGTTGTTGGATAATTCGTTTTTTTTTTTTTAACTTATAGCTATTGGGTTGGGCCGCTGGGCCAAAATAATTTCAGCTAAATATATTGCTATTTTATATGATCGAATACGCTGTCGTTTCATGTCATATATATAAGCTATTGAAATTTAAAAAAAAAAAAAAAAAAAAGAAAAAAAAGCAGCAAGTAACACACAGTAAGCAGGTTAAACAGCAGGAACACGCGCTCCAAAAGCAAACCGAGGGTTAGAGATCCACACCCACATATGAAGTTACCCCGTATAGTACCCTGACACCTTGTGCCTAGTTGGTGAAATCTTAAAACGTTAGCGAATTGTATATTCTATAAACCACCTTGTTGGTGTCTGTCATGGAAAATAGCTGTCAAACATTGCACTGTTTGACTTAACACTGTATTTTTGTGAATGAGTAGACGTTTATAACTGATGCATTTAAACCGATCACTTCTTATCTTCTATCAAATTTGGTCCCCACCTGTTCCCTTTCTCTCTATTATATTTGACTAACTTTTAAGCCATCCCTGGCAGTTTGTGGATGTTACTTGTGCTGAGTGTGGAATCATGACTTTTCTTAGTCTTCCTTGTTAGTAAAATTTTCTCATTTGATGCAAACTAGTTTCCTTGAAGTTGCTGGCTACCACTAGATGTATGCATTTAAAAGCTAAAATTATTTACATTCTTCAGAAAAAATTTAATAGAAATTGACATCTTAATTAGCCAAGATGTTGTCTTTTACCAGCAAGTCTGAATATTTGTCATCATCAACTTCAGCACAGCCATGTCACCTTTTTTCGCTTGCTGAGATTCAACTTGCAACCAATGATTTTGATGATGAATTGATAATTGGAAAGGGTGGATTCGGAAAGGTGTACAAAGGTAGTATATGTATTAAAGAAACTAGTCATGTTGTTGCCATTAAACGGTTGGATTCTATGTCCAATCAAGGGGCAACTGAGTTTAAGGCTGAAATCAAGATGCTTTCAACTCTGCGCCACTGTAACTTGGTGTCTCTAATTGGTTATTGTGATGATAACATGGAGATGATCCTTGTTTATGTGTACATGCCACGTGGAACCCTATATGATCATCTACACAAGTTTACTGCTACTCCTTTAAGTTGGACTCAACGACTGAAGATAGCCATAGGTGCTGGACATGGATTAGACTACCTTCACTCCGGTGTTGGCACCCGGCATCGTGTCATACATCGTGATGTCAAGAGTTCGAACATTCTTTTGGATGAGAACTGGGCAGCTATGATTTCAGATTTTGGGTTATCCAAAATAGGTCCCATCGACCAGACAGCTTATAATGTTAGTGTTAGTGTCAAAGGCACATTCGGGTATTTGGATCCAGAGTATTTCTATACCAGAAAAATGACTAGGGAAACTGATGTGTATGCATTTGGTGTTCTATTGTTTGAATTGCTATCAGGGATGCTTGCCGTGGACGAACGGCTTCAGGAGGAGCAATGTAGTTTGGCAAGGTGGGCTCAAAAATGTGTGAAAGAAAGAAAATTTGACCAAATTGTGGATTATACTATAACAGGAACAATTGCTCCCAAATGTTTAAGAGGGTTTGCTGAAATTGCAAATCGTTGTTTGATTAGGAATTTTGAAAAACGGCCTAGCATGACTCAGGTTGTGGCCAAACTTCAGGATTTACTGGAACTACAGGAGAAATGCGACAATTCTGCAGATTCCCCAGGCCCATCGGGATTCACTTGGATGATTCCTAAGTATCGCGCGTCAGCAACTAATCAAAACTCTGGTATACATAAACTTCTCATTAGTGTTCATTAATGTATGTGCATATTTGTTGTTCATTGTCCTGGTTAATAACTATTACTACCAAATAGCAATAATAATAAGAATCGCTGATGTGCAGGTTTCCCAAAGAGCAATGAAAACCACATGAATCAGGGTTCTTCAGTGAATAAGGATGGTGGCGATCATGGTAAAAAGCCTCATCAGCATGGGGAATTTGTTGCTGGAGACTTAAAAATATTCACATATGACGAATTGGAATTGGAAAGAGCCAGAAGGAACTTTAAGAATGACACACGCTTGGGTATGGGGAGTTATGAAAAATGGTGGACCGATGAAACAAAATATATCCCGTGTATGGATGATACTGGATTGCCCATTTTAGTTAAGATAGTTCATGGAAACATTCTTGTAAGTCTAAGATGCCGATTAAAGTATCTAACATTTTACCCTTGTTTTTCTATCTTATTGGCATGAAAAAACAGTTTATTTATTCAAACAGTATGCAAGTGCAAGTCTATTCGGATGCAATTGATATGCCTACATGCTTTTATTTCTTTCATGGAGTTCTGAAACTTGATCACCTTTGAATGCAGAGTGATCTGAAAATGTTGAAAGAATTTCGTCATCCAAACCTTGTTAAAGTCATTGGATACTGCAAGGGAAAAATGAACTTACTTGTGTCTGAATTCGTACATAATGGAAACTTTGAGGATCTCCTTCATAATGGTAAGCAGCATAAATAACTTAATACGCAAACAATTTATTTTGCTTGAAACGTAGATATATGGTAAGGTTTTATCTAAGGAATTTGATTTTTGTGGGTGTTAGGAACTATAGGGCTTCTTCCATTGGCTACGAAGGTGAAAGTAGCTGTTGGAATTGCTCGAGGGATTGTTTACTTGTGCAACACAACAATTAATGTCAGCAAATTTTCGTATGTCGGGCCTGACGTCGGACTTTGGGATTGGGATAAAATCATATGTATATTTAAGCTTGACACATATAAGATATTACTGGATGAGGTATTACTCCTGCTCTTTTTCTGTAGCGACTGAAAATTAGAAAGACCATAGCCTACTATAATTCACTGTTACAGAAACCTGGATGTTCACCTTTTGTCTTTTATATATGTGTTTCAGCCAACAATAGTTTATAATTTGATTTAAAATTTCAATTTACAAAGCCTTTATACTTCCTCTAACACATAGGAGGCATATATGCATTTCCTTCCCAGTTTACCAGCTTATTGTTTAGTTTTTAGAAGTTCATGAGTCATTTAAAGGTCCGTGTACACCCCTTTTTGGATTTCAAGTGTGTTCACAGAATATAAATATGCAGGATTTTACAGCAAAACTATTAGAGTGTGACATTACTAAGTTGGTAGAAGATTATGATTGTGATAAGAGCGATCTGCAGTACCATATTACAGGTCTAGTCGATGGTGACTATTATCCTGGGTTCGGTAAGTTATTCTCAGTGTCATCCAACCCCACCCCCATCCCACATGAACGCAAATATTGTAGGGATACAATTGTGTATATCTGAATGTGGATTATTGTATGTGCCAGGTCCCCCTGAAGTAGATTTTACACTTAAGACAAAGATATTTTCCAGTTTTAGAAGTGTATTCATAGAGGTGCTAACAGGGAGAAGATTCTCCTTAGAAGAATTCCAGGAGATTGATTATTCGTTGCGCAAAGATGGAAAACAGTCCTTGGGTCTTGTTGCAAAATTATGTTATGAGAACTGCAATACAATTAATTCAGAAGAAATGATGCTAAAATACTTCGAGGAGTATGAGAATTATATCCATATGGGATCGAGACATCTATGAGGTGAAGGGACATTCAGTTATCAAAATCAATCATCTTCTTATGTTGATGCTGGTCGGAAATCTTAATTCCAGAGTCGATGGGTAAAACGATTGCTCCTATCATCCTAAAACGTTTATTTTAACCTCTCCTCCAACCGTTGGTAGCTTGGCTCATGTAAACGAAATGCATCATCTGCGTAACGATTCACTTTCAGAGCCTTTTGCAATCTTTCTGGTTTTACAAGTTGTATTTGGTGGATTACTACCCCAGGGGGAGACCTAACAAGGTGTCAACGGTGGCTATATACCCCAGACGCCCAGCGATCTGCGTCCCACATCGTTTGTGCCTAATCACAGTACAAGGTTCATTACCGGAAAGCCATGGTTCACAATTTCTTTATAGAAAATGTTCTGAAATTAAATACAATCGCGTTTCAAACAAGTATAGGTTTGCGATTTGATTCACAAATTTGGCATTCCAGACATGTAGAATTAATGATTTAAATCTCTTATTCTTTGTATCCCTTTTAGCAGTATGTGTAACATATGATACATTAGGCTATGAGAATGGCACATGATACGACTGTTTATGTATACATGTAGCCTAGGAAGTAGGTGTGCAACTGACAAGATAGGATCCTATCGTACTAGTATCACGATTTTGAGGATACGAGTACCTAATACCTGTCGTATGGTATTGTTTCAGTACCATTCCAACCAGTAAGGTTTCAAATCATACAGTTCACTGTGCACTAACTTTAGGCAAATGATTGGAGCACTAAATTTTCCAAAACAACGTTTAGTTAAAGTAAAAAAAAAGGGGCATTTTCATATCTACCCAACAAAACCATTAAAATTTCATATTTATCCAAATGATGCTTTAAAAGCATTGTACACAATGCATTCAATGGTTGTATTTTGGGTATATTTGAAATTAATGTTGAAAAGATGGAGAGATATGAAATTATCCCAAAAAAAATGATGCAGAACATGCTTATCATTGAAACGTGCTTCAATTAACTAAACTCAACTAATTATCAGAAAAAAACTCATTTTTAAGATCCCCAATTCCCAGGTTCTTGAATTAGCAAAATTTTGGAAAAAATGCTTTAAGTTACATCCTACAGCAACTCTTCTAAACTAACAACCTCTTGCAACATGAAATGATGATAAATAAATAGAATTTGCAGCTTCATGCAAGTGAGGAAATATGAATTTGCATTGAGATTGTTTCCTTCCCAACTGTCTCATCAAACGAACATCACACAACATCACAACTGCTCTGCTGTTGGAAGTTTTTAATCCATTAATCTTAGATAAGTTAGAAAGTATGTATATATTCTCAGATTTAGTTTTAATATTCTGTAAACCCAACATGGTATTGGGCTGGGTCAAAAAAAAAGAAACGGTTATTTGTTGGGTTAAGAATACATGTGTCGTTTATGAAACGTTGTATCCCTTTGAGATTGCAGCGTTTCTTCTACTATATATAGATTGGGATCCTGTAAACAATATGTAACCTCTTCAGTTTTATAATATTAGTTTTATAAGGGGTTCACCCAATTTTCTTTGTTCTTCTTTTATTGATTCTTGATGATTACACATGAATGCTTGTTTGATTAGATCGATCCTGGAGATATGAATTCAAGACCTGGAAACATTGGTATCAGAGCCGAAGGGGATCAAGCAACAACAACAATTCATGTTACAATCACCACTCAAGAATCTGCCATTGATGCCAAATTGAAAAGAAAGAATAGTTACACAACCAACTCGGTGGTTAACCAGGTCGAAGGAACAACACCAGAATAAATTGCCTCTTGTTACAATGAAAAGAACACAGTTTGTGTTTTGTTACAATGGTTATGGATTTAACCAAGATGAAGATTTACTCAAGTGCTAGGAAGAAGGCCATGGGATTTACTTGCCTTGAAGTCACAGAATTGATCATGAAGATCAGTGACAGCACCAAATGAATGAAGACATCAAGATTAAAGAACGATTCAAGAAGGCATTCAAGAACAAGAAGATTGATGAGTCAAAGATTAATAGAATAGGGGGGAATTTGTTGGAAGTTTTTAATCCATTAATCTTTGATAAGTTAGAAAGTATGTATATATTGTGTATTTAGTTTTAATATTCTGTAAACCCAACATGGTATTGGGCTGGGTCAAAAAAAAAGAAACGGTTATTTGTAGGGTTAAGAATACATGTGTCTTTTATGAAACGTTGTACCCCTTTGAGATTGCAGCGTTTCATCTAGTATATATAGATTAGGATCCTGTAAACAACATGTAATCTCTTCAGTTTTATAAAGGGTTCACCCAATTTTCTTTGTTCTTCTTTTATTGATTCTTGATGATTACACATGAATGCTTGTTTGATTAGATTGAGATATGAATTCAAGACCTGGAAACATCTGCAACATCATCAAAAACAAAAACAAAAAATAAATAAATAAATAAAACACAGTACAACCATTAGTAATTAAAGGTCGCTTACAATACTAATATACGCAAGCATACCTCTTCATTTGCATCATATCAGCAAAACTCCATGTACTCCATATACAAACTATAGCATTTCCTTTGCAAAGTTTGATGGTAAAATTACCTATCTGTCCAATTATTATAATTAAAACAAGTTCACCTGTTCGGATACTAAATAAGTCAACAAGATTCCTGAAAAGACTATTTTGAATAGTTTGATGGTAAATTTACAGTTGATAGACAAAACTGTGATATATTAACCAAAACAAAGTTCACAATCAACTTTAAGTTTAACTGTCTCACTTTAGCTCAAGAAAGCAATGACCTGCTAAAGACTATGAAATCGCCCAAGGACGAGGGGCAAAAAGGATATTATGGTTTAACGCATGATTCAAATTCAAAGTTTTAACTTCAAAGCATGCTCATTACCAATACTGTAACAAAAACCAAATCCTAAGAGTTCGATCTAGACTATTGTATAACTATATTTGTTCGTTAGCATAACTATCTCATTACATGAAAACTATGGATTGCATATTCATCTACAAGTCATGATTAACCAAAGACGAACCCCCGTTCCTTCGTCCTAAATATTTGCTTCCTCAACTGAAAATCACAAATAGAAAAGGTCAAAATTCACGTAGTTCCCACTAAATCTACATTTCAAGACATTAAAAAAAAGTAGTATTTATTACATTTGGGTAAACCGTAAATGGTTATTAAACCGAATTAACTCAATATTAGAGTCGACTTTTGACACGGTATCTTATAATTAAGGGATGAAAGTAACAACCATCTCTAATTTTTCAACCTACTTTTACGGACTTACATATTGATTCTGTACACTTTCAGGTAATTTCTTGGCACATGACTTACAAGCATGAACTTGGCCTATGCAAGAATGATTCTTCTTTTTAGGATTTTACAATATGGTTCATGTTTGATATATGTGTGTTCATACAAGATCTGTAGTTAACTAATTTGAATAAGAATACTAAGAAAATACTAATTAATTTCACTGGTTGATGTTTTTTCTTTCACCTACTATGTTGACATTTGACTTTTTTACCACCTGATTTGAAATCACCCTTTTTTGTGTGTATCAAATCCAAACTCTCATTATTTTTTTCTTATAAACATTAGTGCAGATCTCAATATCTAGCCACGAGTATGTCTTCTAATACTGGTGAAGTTCAAAAATTGTCATCATCAACTTCAAAGACAAATATGTTGTCGGCTTATTCTTTAAATCCATTCAAAGAACCAATGATTTTGATGATGACTTGATCATTGGAGACGGAGGATTCGGAAAGGTGTATAAAGGTAGTATTTGCATTAACGGAACTAGTCAGGTTGTGGCCATTAAACGGTTAGATTCTATGTCCAATCAAGGGGCACCCGAAGTTTATGATGAAATAGAGATGCTTTCTAAACTTCGCCACTGTAACCTGGTGTCTTTGATAGGTTATTGTGATGATAATAGGGAGATGATCCTTGTTTATGAGTACATACCCCGTGGAACACTATATGCTCATCTACATAAAGCTATTACTGTTGTGGAATAACAGCGATAATATCCCACCGACTAGGTAAAGGGTGTGAATGTTTCAACACCACAACTATACCCCAAACTAGCTTATTGAAAATTATACACTATGAAAGAAACCAAGAATGAAACACCAAACTTTCTTATATATTTCTTATAGAAACATATTACAAACTAGAACAAGAAAGAGAGCTAATTTCTAACTACACAACAAGAAGTGCTTGTGTGTTTTGGTGTGTCTTGCTTCTAACGAATGAGCTCTATTTATAGGCTCAAAAACCATCTCAAGTTGCACATCAAGTTGAAAAAATCAAAGAACTTGCATATTCTCTGAATCTTCCATATCTTGCTAAAGATTTGATACCTTTATTAAGATTTCATCAACTTGCATTGATTCATTGAATGTTACCCTTTATTCATATATGAGCCATATTCAACAAATCTCCACCTTGGCTCATAAACTATCGTTGGTGGAGTCTTCAAACCAATCTTCAACTTTTCACTACATTGATCAAGTCCAAACAGTAACTGAACTTGATCCCAGCTAATACTTTAGTCAGCATATCTGCGGGATTCTTAGAAGTATGGATCTTCTGGATTCTGACTCCACCTTCTTCCAAAGGTTCTCTTATGAAATGATACCAACATCAATGTGCTTCGCCCTTGCGTGATAAACTTGATTCTTCGCTAAGTGAATTGCACTATGACCGCCGAATGCATCGTGACAAAGTTCTGATTGATTCCAAGTTCACCGAGCAACCCTTGAAGCCAAATTGCCTCCTTTACGCCTCAGAATCGCCATATACTCGCTCAGTAGTTGACAAAGCAAGAGTTGATCAGAAGGTTGACTTCCAACTAATTGGAGCTTTTGCCAGAGTAAAAACATAGCCTGTAGTAGATCTTCACTTGTCTAAATCTCCAAAGATAGTCGAATCGAAATATCCCACTACCCACCGACTACTTCCATGCTCAAATACTAACCCTACATCGATCGTTATGGATGTACCGTAATATCCATTTCACACCTTGCCAATGTCCTTTCCGTGGTTATGCATATACCGCCACCATCCCAACAACATGACTAATATCCAGTCGAGTACATATCATAGCATACATTAAGCTACCGACAAAGATTTGCATAAGGCACTTTCTCCATGTACGCCTCTCGCATCATTTTTCGTGACATAGCAAAGACTGATCTTAAATTGAGAAGCGTTTAGTGGAGTACTAACTCGCTTTGTTTGCTTGTCAAACCTAAAACGCTTTTAGAATCCTTCTCGATATTGTTTCGAAGTTAAACGAGCTTCCTCAATTTTCTGCTCTCGACTATCTCCATGCCGAGAATCATCTTTGCTTCACCAAGATCCTTCATCTCAAATTCGCCAACCGAAGTCTTTAACTTTTCAATCTCGTCTAGACTTTGAGAAGCTATCAACATATCATCTACATATAGAAGAAGATATACGAAGGACCCATCTTGTAGCTTTTTCAAATAGACACAATGGTCATATTTGCTTCTTGTGTACTTCGACTTCATCATAAACTTATCAAATCGCTTGTACCATCTGCTTGGGATTGCTTCAACTGCATAACGCATTTATGAAGCTTACATACTTCATGCTCTTTTCCAAAGAACTTTGAATCCTTCCGCTGAACCATATAGATTTCCTCTTCCAAGTCTCCATGTAGAAATGCGCCTTCACATCCATCCAACTAGTTCCAAATCTAACTGTGCTACCAAAGCCAACAAAATTCTAATAGAGGAATGCTTTACCACTGGAGAAAAAATTTCATTGTAATCAATTCCCTCTTCTCGGCGTAGCCTTTAGCTACCAATCTTGCTTTGTAGCAAACTTCATCCCGCTAGGAAATCATTCTTTCTTTGAATACACCCATTTGCATCCAATTGCCTTCTTCCCTTTTGGGAGGTTGGTCAACTCCCATGTCCGATTCTTCAAGAGATCGTGATTTCTTCGCCATGGCAATCCTCCACTTCTCGCTCTCGAGTCTCGGTGCTTCGAGTAAGTAGTAGGAACATCATCACCGCAATTGAAGATGCACAAGCCACCGTATCATTAAGGCGAAAGCCTTTTAGTGTTTTTGGCTTGCCGTAGCAATTGATTCATATTGTTGCTGTGGAGGTTCTTCGGTTTGAACCTCCTCTTCTTCATAATCTCCTTCTACCACCGGAGACTCATCAACTGCTTCTCTATCATCCGGTATAATTATTCTTTCAACTCCACCTTTTAGGAGTTCCATCTAACCGCTAGCATTAACCTTCTTCAACATGGTAGATTCATTAAAGGTGACATCCCCGCTAAAGATCGCTTCTTCGCCTTTGGACACCATAGACGATAGCCTTTGATTCCAGAGGTAATCCCCATGAACAATGCTTTCTTTGCTCTGGGATCCAACTTTGATTCCTTCACATGATAATATGCAGTGGAACCAAACACATGCAAGGAATCATAATCAGAAGTGTTTTCCATACCATTTCTCAAATGGTGTTTTCCCATCAATAGCATTAGATGGCAAACGATTAACGAGGTGACACGCATACGCCACATCTTCACCCAAAATTCTTTACCCAACCCAAAGATTGATATACAATCAACTTTCTCCAAAGAAAGTTCGGTTCATGCTCTCGCCACCCCATTCGTTGTGGTGTATGCCCCGACAGCTGAAGTGTCTGACAATGCCTTCGCCTTCACAAAATTTTGTGAACTGATCATTTTATATTCTCCACCGCTATCCGCTCGAGATGTTTGATCTTTCTCGCACGCCCGAAGTTTCCATCATCTTTTTCCACTTGATGAACACTCCTAGCACTTCATCCTTTTTCTTCAACGTGTACACCCAAACTCTTCGAGAAAAGTCATCAACAAAGGTCACATAGTAGTGTCTCCCTCCTAAAGATCTTGTCTTTGAGGGACCCCAAACGCCGAGTGGACATAATCCAAGATACCTTGCGCCTTGTGGATAGCAATTCCCAAATTTCACCCTTGCCGCCTTCCCGCTGATGCAATGCTCACAGAGATCCAACTTACAGAACTCACTCTTTCAATAATCCTTGATTTATGAGCAAATTCAAGGATTTTTCTCCTGCATGTCCTAAGCGCATATGCCATAGCTTCACAAAGCTTCTCAATTTCTATCACCATCAGAATACCTGCTATAGCTTCCAACAACCTGTTCTACCCTTGTAGTGATACGTGTTATTTATTTTACTTAATACCCTTCATTACTACAAGTACGCCAGAGATGATCTTCATAACCCCATCCTTGCTCTTACTAATCCTTTAGATTCTAAGGTACCACGTAAATGAGATTCTTTCTCAACTTTGGCGAATAACTAACACCTTTCAAGTCACAATTGTTCCGCTCTTCATTCTCGCAATCGAACGGAACCAATCCCATGTGTAGTGTGGGAGTTTCGTCGCCAGATAAACAACTTCCTCATGTTCTTCAAAATTACTAAACCACTCTCGATGTGTTGTAATATGATGGCTACATGCGGAATCTAATAGCCATACATCGAAGCATTCTTTTTGACGATGTTGCAAGTGAGAGATCTGATTCTTCATCATCACACTTGGTGACATTCGCCTCCTACAGCTTTCCTTTTGTAATGATTGTCCTTGGTTTTCAACTTTGGACAATCTTCTTCCAATGGCCTTTTCATGGCAAAGGCACATTCATCTTTGCTTGGTCTTTGCCTCGACTTGATCTCCATCTCTTTATCGGTGCCCTTCTTCTCGCGAATCCACCTCTCGACCAAAGAAAACTCTCTCGCCTCCACTTGAACTAATCTGCTTGTCCTTCCTTCTTAGTTCTTTACTATACAAGGCGGCACAAACTTCACTAAGAGACACATCGTCCTTTCCATTAAGTAGAGTTGTTTCAAGCAACTCGCATTCCTCCTAAGCGATCCCAACAATATCAATGCTAGATCCTGGTCTTTGAACACCTCATCCATATTCATCAAATCGGTTACCACCGTTAAAACCGTAATGTGATCATTCATCGTGGTACCGGTACATAAGTGAAGTTTAAAGAGTCGCTTCTTCATAAAGAGCTTATTCTCGACAATTTTTCTTCGTAAATTTCTTCCAACGCCACCCACAGCTTATAGGCGGATGTTTCTTTTGAGAAAGCATATCGCTGTTCTCGAAAAGACATGAACGAACCGCACTACAAGCTAACCGATTGATGGTTAACCGATCTCTCTTCTACATCCTCTCGGTTTACTTTCTTCAACGGCAATGTCTAGACCTTGCCTAAAAAGAACGCCTAGAACCTCACTTTGCCACATACCGAAATGGCCTGTGCCATAAAAAACCTCCACCGCCAATCTTGCATTCGCCAAGACCGGTCTAGCCCAACTTGTAGATGTTGGATCCACCGATGTGGAAGGTTTGTCAACTATGCCATCCACCATTTCGTGTACAAATTAATTTTCAATAGCTTCAACAAAAAAAAACCAACGGAATTCTTTTCTGATGTGGAGGATAAAATTTAATTGCAACCACAGAGCATACTAAGAATAACCTCGGCTCTTGATACCACTTGTTGTGGAATAACAGCGATAATATCCCACCGACTAGGTAAAGGGTGTGAATGTTTCAACACCACAACTATACCCCAAACTAGCTTATTGAAAATTATACACTATGAAAGAAACCAAGAATGAAACACCAAACTTTCTTATATATTTCTTATAGAAACATATTACAAACTAGAACAAGAAAGAGAGCTAATTTCTAACTACACAACAAGAAGTGCTTGTGTGTTTTTGGTGTGTCTTGCTTCTAACGAATGAGCTCTATTTATAGGCTCAAAAACCATCTCAAGTTGCACATCAAGTTGAAAAAATCAGCAACTTGCATATTCTCTGAATCTTCCATATCTTGCTAAAGATTTGATACCTTTATTAAGATTTCATCAACTTGCATTGATTCATTGAATGTTACCCTTTATTCATATATGAGCCATATTCAACAATTACTCCTTTAAGTTGGGTTCAGCGACTAAAGATAGCCATAGGTGCTGGACATGGATTAGACTACCTGCACACTGGTTTTGGCACCCAACATGGAGTCATACACCGTGATGTTAAGAGCTCGAACATTCTTTTAAATGAGAATTGGGCAGCTATGATTTCAGATTTTGGGTTATCCAAAATAGGTCCAATCGATCAAACATTATATAATGTTAGTGTTAGTGTTAAAGGCACATTCGGGTATCTGGATCCAGAGTATTTCTATACAAGCAAACTAACTATGAAAACGGACGTGTATGCATTTAGGGTTGTATTATTTGAATTACTATCAGGGATGCGTGCAGTGGACGAACGTCTTGAGGAGGAGCAAGGTAGTTTGGCAAGGTGGGCTCAAAAATGTGTGAAAGAAAGAAAATTCGATCAAATGGTTGATTCTGATATAATAGGAACAATTGCTCCCAAATGTTTAAGAGGGTTTGCTGAAATCGCATATCGATGTTTGCTTAGGGTTGTTGAAAAACGGCCTACCATGACTCAGGTTGTGGCCAAACTGCATGATCTATTGGAACTACAGGAGAAATGTGACAGATCTGCAGATTCATCAGGCACAACGGGATTCACTTGGAAGATTCATAAATATATTGCTTATGCATCTAAGAGAAACTCTGGTATAGACAAACTTTTTATTAGTGTTGTATATGCATATTTGTTGTTCATTGTCCTACTGAGTAATATCAGACAATAACTAATTACAGGATTCATTTGTCCTGTTTTATTTATACATTTTTCAGACCAGGGTCACATATGTTTACCAAAGAGTGCTGAAAACAGAATGACTTGGTGTGCTTCTTCAACCAACGGGGATGGTGGCGATGATGGTAAAATGGGTCGAACAGGTTTATCAAATAGTGCCAAAAGCAACATGAATCAGTGCTCTTCAGCCAACATGGATGGTAGTTATGATGGTAAAATGGGCCGCACAAATTTACGAAAGAATGTTAAAAACAACATGACTCATTGTTCGTCTTCATCCAACAGAGATAGTAGTAAACTGGGACGCACAAGTTTACCAAAAAGTGTTAAAAACCACATGACTCAGTGTTCTTCAACTAACAGGAATCATGGTGATTATGGTAAAATGGGTCGCACAAAAGAAAAGACGAGCAACCTGTCTTTTCAGAGGTATCGCCCCAATCAAAAAAATAATATTGTGATAGATTTTCAGAACCCCAATAAAAAATATAGTCTCGTGATAGGCCCTGTTCGTGATCGGAAACAAACTCCTGATCCCGCTACTGAGAGAGACATTCACTTCTTGGAATATCCTATACCCAAAAGTGGCAATAGAGGAAGGAGCCAGATATATCTAATATCCTAACCGGAGCAAGAGTAACAATGAAGTTAATAATGCCACAACATCAGAAAGTTGCTTCAACTATGTAAGGTCGAAACTCATTGTTAATATCTCCGGCTTTTTAATAAGCATAATCGATAAGTGAAACGATGTAATCTACCCGCCATATCATGACTATCTTTTTTAAATTATCTTACAAGCACTCGCAACAAGAACCAAAAAATCTTATAGCTGCAGCCAATTTGACTATGCAATAATTTGTCAGGACAGGATGCTCAATTTGTTGTTCAATTCTTACACTTATCCAACATACTTTTAGGTTTACAATTTCCGAAGAATGACATGCTCATTTGATGAATGTATACTTTTTAGACAAAATGTGCATATTGGAACACTTTATGAAAGTTTGTTACATTTACTCATATATTTTGAAATTTACGTACCAAAATGGGACTTAGGAGAAATTTCGTCGCTATTTTGTTGCCTAAAATCATCATGATTAAATATGTTCTTTTGTGTTTTGTCATCTTCACGGATTGATACCCTTCCTTGCACCTATGCGAGTAAAAATTGACTTTTGCAATTGGAAATTAAATTTCAACAAGGAACACTTTTGTCAAGACTTTTCTGCTGCAAATCAACCTTTCCAGTTATACAGTGGTTTTTTCAGAGGTTCTAACAAGTTATGTTTTTTAATCTGCAATAAAGTGGATTCAGAATCAAGAATACTAAGAGCGTGGAGCAGTTAGTATGAGAAGCTAGCTTATAGCAGCATGACTAAATGGCACATTATGTACTTAGTTACAATTTGCTGACAGCGGCATGCTCATTATCAAGAAACCAAAATTTTAAGGTATCACCCGAGTAAAATATGATATAACCATGGTTGAAGAAAGTATCTACTGTATGTAAATCTGATATTATTCATGTATTGATTAAAAAAAAGGTCAACTTTGGTGCCATTTAACTACTTGGTGGAGGCGAAAAAACGAACAGGTTGGGCCGAGTAAGTAAACGGGTCAAAACAGGTATGGGTTGGAACTCGCCACAAAATGTAGTCTAAGATTTATATACAATAAACTAATGGAATCTATAACCTAGCCACAAAATGTAAACGTATGATGATAGAAAGAAAAAACAGGCCTAATGTGCTAATAATAGCTTATGACCCTTATTTTACATTTCTCTTGATCTAATAGTTATTAGCTGGTCCAAGATAGTTTGAAAGATTTACTCCAAAAACTACACACACACTCCAACCCATATACATAGATAACAGTGGACAACTATCTAACATAAGACCCTAAACATCATATATGTAACTGACATCAAGCTGCTTAAACAGGAGGCATATGAGCTTCACATGCAAACCACGGTAATGTATATTAATTAAGGCATTTGTGCATTGCTAGGAAGTTACATTTATTAGTTTACAGAGGAAGGTAATGGATTCATTTTGGAGGACAACAATTACTTAGGATTGATTTAAAGTTATTTTGCAACCCCAGTTAGTCAAGGTTTGATTAGTCAAGAGAAACTTGGTATTTATTTGTTACTCTGGCACCATCGACGTAAAATAATATTCTTTAACACAGGAACAAGTGACGCAAAGTCAACGGTAATTTTAGAATTGACAAATTAAGTAATCTAAAAGAATGTTTAGCAGTTTGTGAATAAACAGTCATTACAAGCTCAGTAAATGTAGAGCGTAAAGCTACGGGCTTATGAAAACTTAATTAAACTAATCTACGCAACAAATTTGGGTTTCATGCAATCATACCAATAACACTTGATAACACTAAGCAAGGTTGATATCAACACCTTCATTTAACAAAGGAATTTAAGTATATAAGTAATGTTGCCACTAGACAAGATATAAGATACCTGTTACAGACATGAGCAAAATCACACACTAGCTAATGATGGAATGAACGGAAAGCTTCTAAGAGAACTAGATGACACAAAATTACACAGTGTAGAAACAGTCTTTGACAAGAATTTGTATTGAAAAACATATCCATTAACCTCCACTACCATATACGAATCCTCTTCTCTTTCTCCCAAAACAACACACAGAAAACTTAGCATCCGCGCCCATGGAACAATGTCATCAGGAAAAAAACTGTACTTCATCGACCATCCAGAATACTCGTTTCTCATCTCGAAAATATAGTATTTAGCATCGTGTTTCCTATTCTTCACAAGAAGAAGCAGGCAACCACGAGACTCAAACAATGTTTGTGCATTAGAAACATCGGCTAAATGCGGAGTTTCAATGTAACTTACCCATGGGCTGGGTGTAATAAAGAGACTCTGAATTACATGTCCGTTAATCCAACGAATTGCTTTATTCCAATATACTCCCATTTCAAAACCCCTAAAACGATAAGTGTCAAACTTTATACCACTTATACTCTGCCACTTGCCTGTTTCGGAAGAGTAAGTCGGTATATGACAGGAACCACCACCAGTGGGTATAACACAAACGAGCTTGTAGTGAGATGATTTGGTTGGATCAAAAGCCAGTTTCACTATATTCTCTTGCAGGAGGTTTTGTGGAAGTAGAATAATCGATTTAAACATATTTGTAAATGGATTGTATACTAAATATTCCATCGACCTGTGACTATTTTTGCATAAAAGCAAACCATTGCACGATTGCAAAACTGAAAAACGACTATTTGCTTGAGTAACAACGGAGCCAAATGGAGATGTTGTGATTCTGACATCTAGTGGCGCGAAAGCAGAAGAATCACGTTGTGGGAGAAACACACCGCAAACAGGATCGATTTTAGGCAATCGTTGGTTCCGAAGGCGGAGAGTGAAACTTGGAGATGTTATGAGAGATAGCCAGTGTTTGGATACGGATTTGAAATGATAAAGTGAGATTAAAGGTAGTTGAAGTAAGATTTCGATTAATACATCGTCAGGTATAAAATCCGACGAGGACATACTTCCGGTTATTGATTCCATGATAAAACCCTACAAGAGAATCGCTGTTAAATTTAGGTTTTACGTAGAGGTCAAGAGTGATTATATAGTACATTAGCTGAAGGTAAGGTTACAGAAGTTACAAAACTAACCAACTTTTAGGGGGTTGTTTATGAACTTTTTTCTCTAAACTTTTACGGAGTAATAAAGAATTGATACGACACCGTACCCTTCAACTAATGTATGTACATGTGGAGGAATTTTCATTTGCTTACCTTTATTTTGGTGCTTACCAAGAAACAAATCGCCACCATCCATTTAAATTAATCTAATTGTGGTGATTAACCTAAGATTTAATAGATAAACCTAATTGTATGAAAACGGACGAAAACATATGAAAATATATGAAAACGGACAAAAATGTATGAAAATGGACGAATACGTATGAAAATAAACGAAAACGAAGAAAAAAAGGCGAATGAAAAAAAAATGTGAATTAATAAAAAAAAAACGCGAATTTAAAAAAATGAATTTAAAAAAAAAAAAGTGAATTAATAAAAAAAAAGACAAAAAAATATGTGAATAAAAAAAGAAAGACAAAAAGACAAAGAAAAAACATGGACTTGTGCCATTTTTAAATCTTAGGTTAATCTTCACCATTAGATCAAACTAGATGGATGGTGGGGATTTGTCCCTCTAGCATGAATTTATGGGTAAGCAAAATAAAGTGCCTCGTATATGTAAACGAAATAAAAGTTTTATCTTTTTAGAATTTTTACCATAAAAGTGGTTTTACAGTTACAATCAAATATTGCAATACTTAGTTATTTGTTTGATATTATGAAACAAATAACATAAGTTACTTAGTTTAATCAATTTATTTTTAAAAGGGTAAATCGCAAATTTCGTTTCTAATGTTTTTCATAATTATAAATAATACATCGAAAAAAATTGCAAATTTGTGAACGAGAGCTACGACCGTTAATACCCTCATTAAGATAAGGTCAAACACATGCGAAATGACTAATATAACTTCATCTTTTTCCTACTTATTTTCTTTTGAATTTGAAGCTTTCTTTTTGTCCCACCACATCACAAACACATCCAGCACCCACACGTACCCCCTCTACACCACACAACCAACACCACCACCCACTACTACCACCACCATCATCTACCACCACACAACCACCACGATCAAATCTTTTTTTTTTTTAAATTCAACACACCCCTGTTTTGGGTCGGACTTTAAAGTATAAATTGTGAAGTTATTTAAAAAAAAAAAATATTTAAACGTACGAATAAAGATATACACTTTGAATTTTGAGGTCAAACACATTGTTCCCACAATACAATTTGGTAAGGGAATTGTCACAAATGTATAGTTGTTACCCGAATTGTTTTGATACACTAGAAAAGAGTACCAATCTTGTAGTTGAAAATTGGATATATAGATTAAAAAAGATTATAGGATCTTTATGGTTATTTCACAGTTTCACTTGCGCGGACTATACCAAATGAAAATCATCATTCATACATGTACATCATTTATGTCTCGTTGTCATCATTTAATTCAAGATTCAGGGAATTTGATTTGTCAATAAAAAGAAAGATATTGTTGGTGTATATGAGCCCAGAACAGGGTTAGATAATCAATGTCAACATAAACAAATATCAAATCAGCAGAAACAAATACCACTAGGTGGTTACCGGATATCACTTGGAATCGTGTGATCACTTTCCAAAGTAAACTATTCGACCCTAATGCCTGGGTTACACGAATATCTACTTGGGATAAGACCAAATGCGGTTATAGAATTAGGCACAATTCAATAACCCTTGCGCTTATAAGTGTTAATCGCTTTTCAGTCTGACTTCATGCATAAACAGATATCCTATTTATAGGAGATTACTCTTAGCTAGTTAAATGGAATTATGAGTATTAATCGGCCCATTAATAGCCTCATAATTATCCCCATTATAGCCGTTAGTGGTTTCATGACCAATTAAACGGTCATTATGCGCTTGAATCGCCACTCTGAATAGGTCAAAATCGTTACACTAGCAAAGATTTTCATCAAGATTTCATAGCACTAGCGGGATACACTACTTCGGAAACACACACCGCCTTGGAAACACACACCGCTTGGAAACATCGCTTATCGCTGGAAACCACAAGCGCACTTTCCACTAGCACTACCAATACAAACCACTATTAGAGTCAGGGTGTTCAGGGACCTTATGGGTGTACACTGCACCTACTAACCCATTATCGTGTGAACTAATCCCACAAGTGCACTAAATTTTCCAACAATCCTCCCCAAATTTAGTTCACTTCCTTTGCATGAAAAACAAACATCAAGCAAAACATGTGCATAAACGAAAATGTCCCGAGGATTGAATTTTCATCTTAGTAAATTACACGTTCAAATATTCGAGAATGAGGGTGTTCTAAGAATTGAACCCTTCAACCCATTTGAATACATGAAGATAAAATACACACAAGTTTTCAAACACTTATCACCTCCTGACACTATACAAGCCATGTGTCCATATCTAAATTCATAAATGTTGTAAGAGCTAAAAGTCCAAAAGCTCCCTCAAGCGCAAAACTTCAACATTTACATAGGTGGTTCCTCTTTATTCATGCTCCTGCCAAGCACTTTTTCAAAAAAATTAACCATTAAGAAGTAAAGACTTCATCCTCCTTTCACAGGTTCTCGAGCACAACCTTGGGATGTAAATAAAACATGTGCTCCAAATTAATCGAATGTTCACTTTTCCACATTGAACTCAGCCCCAAGTTTCCTCGTGAGGAGTCAGTCCTAGCATTCAATGACTAAGTTGGACTTAAACCCATCCCTTTAGCGCATTTTTATAACCAAGTCTCATGCCAAACCCTTCGCCAAGTGATCACTAAATTCTTGAGATCTAACAAACTCTATAGATACCACCCCATTCATGATAAGCTCACGAATCATGCTATGTCCGACACCTAAGTGTCTAGACTTACCATTGTACATCCGGCTATAAGCCTTAGCCAATGTAGCTGCACTATCACAACGGATAAAAATAGGTTCTATAGGTTTAGGTCACAATGGAATCTTAAGAAGCAAGTTTTTCAACCATTCAGCCTTCTTTACCGCCAGCTTGCTAAAGCCACAAATTCAGATTCCATTGTTGAACCGGTGATGCAAGTTTGCTTCTTGGATGCCCAAGAAATTGCACCTCCACCAAGTAGGAATACCCACCTATCGTAGATCTAATTGTCTTCTGTTACCGATCCAACTTGCATCGTGTATCCTCGATGAGTGTCTAAATACTCATCATTTTGTACAATTAAACTCGCAAAACATCCTAAAACACTCAAATGCATCAAAATGATGAAAATATCACAAATCGTTGTTTTATGTGTTTTAAATGCAAAACATCAAAATCGATGAAAACGCACTCAAGTTTGCATAATTGGCGCTTTAGTCCCCAAGTTACAAAAGTTGTCAAAATTAGTCCTTGGTAATTCAAAAACTTGTAAAATGTCATTTAAGGTCCATGGGATTCAAAAGTTGTCAAAATAAACCTTTTAAAGTTTAAAATTTACAAAATGACAACTTTAGTCCCTCAACTTTGGAAAAATGTCAAATATAGTCCTTGGTGAATTTAAAAAGTGAAAATTATCAAAAATAAACCTTGTACTATTCATAAATGACAAAATTGGTCCTTTATGATAACTTTTGGAAAATTACATATTTGGTCCCTCAAGTTTCAAAGTTTGGCGATTTAGTCCCGAAGGGTGAAAATGGAAATTATCAATTGAGGTCCTTGTACTAATAAAACTTGGCAAGTTTAACCCTTGTTTTAGCTTTGGAAAGTGGGTATGTTCAGTCCCTCATGTTTGGCCGAATTGCACAATTGGTCCTTTGTATTATTAATCCAATCCAAATCAAACCCAAAACACAAACCAATATACTGGCCGCCCAATATCACAACCCGCCCAATTTTTTAAACAGATAAAACCGCCTACACTGCTTCCTCTCTCACCCACGCAGAAACCCAAAACCGTAGTGGTTTCTTACCACCACCTCACCATCTCCAGCCCACCCCCACTTTCCACCACTTCTCCCATTAGAACACTCCACCATAAATGCTCTTCAAGCACCCCTGCTCACCCCAAAACTACCACTCGAGTAAATACCAGACATGGTATTGCTCAAAACCTCCCAAGTTTGCTAAAAATATCACAAAACTTCTCATTTGTCTTCCGATACTCCCAAAATTCTTTTAATTGCCCTCAAACTACTTGTACTGCTTAAACGTTTTTTACCAAAATGCCACTTGGGTGGTTCTGATGATTTCAAGTGATCCAAAGGTTGGAAATAGGTGGGAACAGATCAGATGTCGACAAGGAACCTAAAGGGTCAATATAAATGGGAAAAGAAGGCAGGAGAAGACCAAGTAGTATAATTTAGTTTAGTTTAGGTCGTTTTAGTTAATTTTCCATTTCAAGTGTAATTCTAAGCTTTCAAGTATTTTTTTAGTCATCTCAGTGTATTTATAATCTTTATCAATAAGTAATTTCAAGTTCCAAGTCTTATTTCAGTTGTTCAAATTTTCAAGTGCTCAAATTCTCAAAAATGTTGGAATGTTGTTAAGTAGTTGTTGTTTTGGACTGTTAGGACCACTTAAGCTCCTTATAAAGTCAAGTTGAAAGCTTTTAGAAACATTAATTCAGTGTTTATCATTGAAACTTAAAAATACTAAAAAATACAAAAAAAATTCAGTCATAAATAAAAAATCATGGAGATGGTACAAGAAAGATGGAGCAGAGCTGATTTTGGATTGATGTTGGTTTAGTGCTTCTTGGGAAGCAATAGGATGTGTCTTCGCTCAATTTCGCTTTGAGCATAAAAGCCATTTGTAAGCCATTTATTTGAACTTTGCATTTCATAGTTTATGTGTTTAAGGCATGTTAATTCTAGTCTAATACTGTCTCAATATGGTTAAGTTAATCAATAAGTCAATTGCTTTAAAAACTTGTTTTAGTGTTAAACTCTTTAAAACAGTCCTCATAAAGGGGTGTTTGGATCTGCATGTTAATCTGTGTTAGAAGTCATTTGAGTTGTTAATTGTTGTTGTTCTGTGTCACTATAGTACCTAATAACTCATTGTACTCATAAAATCTAATGCTTGTCTTATAAAAAGTCAAATTTCAGTTTAATCTCAATTTGCCATATAACTGTTAAGACATTAGATTGCTAATCTCATCAAATTAGTTTAAAACTTGATACTATAGCTTAATTTCATCTTAATATAGCTTAATATAACACATACAATCATTAAAATCAATTTCAAGTTCATAAAAGTCAAACTGTATGTGTTATTAAAAAGTCAAAATTTTCATATAGCAGTTTTTGAATAAAATTTAGAATTTCAGTGTGTGCTAAATATTAAGATTTAGCTCATAAGCTTCTAGGATATTAAAATATAGCTGCTAAACTAAATTAGAAAAATATTAGTTTAACACCACTCAGCTTATAAAGTGCTTATTCATTAGCTTAGTTTGAGTCCTAGTCTGAAAACATGCTCTGTGCACAGGTTTGATAGCCTTTTTCACAAGCTCTCACAGAGCTATTTAGTTAGCTTCAACTTGTGTAATCTAGCTTTTTGAGAAGCTCACCTAGCTATCTCAAGGGTTTAAGCTTGAAATTCCAATTCCTAGCTTATTTAGTTGGTCTGCTCATAGCTTTTAGTTCTGTCCATTTTGTTTAAGTGTACCAATTAGTCAGAGTTCATAAGAATTTCAAAAGCTCCTCACAAGCTCATTATTGTAATCCAAAGTGAGAGCTTTAGCTTTTTAGAGAGCTCAGTTGGTTAGCTTGTTAGTTTTGGCATTTGTTTTCATTTATTAGCTTATTCAAGTGCTTAAAAATTAGCTAGAAGTACCTAGTAACTCAAACAAGACATCGTGTAAACAAAGCTTAGATAATGCTTATTTATTGCTTGTTCAGTGCTTATTCCTAGTTACTTGTGCTTATTCAACTGTTGTACTAGCTTATTATCATTATTTATCTTATTCTCAGTAAGCCTTATGCTTATTTTGAGCTTATAAGCCATTTTTAACTTAATCTAGTGCTTATTTCCATTTACTTTGTTAACTGTTAAGAAAATAAGCTCAAGCTGAGCTTATTAGTACTTTTCATTAAAAGTCACAGTTGTGAAAAGTGCTTATTTCATTGGTCTTAATAAGTTTTAAAATGAAAATAAAAAAAATAAAATGTTTAGCAAAAAGGTGGGGAGGCAGGCTCGAACCTGAGACCTCCCACCTTTGAGAGTGTTAGGAGTGTACCGATACCGCTGCCCTTGGTCTTTGACCGGTCATATCGTGCACAATTTAATACATAACACCTTGTTAGTCCGTTTAGTTTATTTGGTTAAGTTGGCTTATTTCGAGCTTATTTAGTATAGCTTTTTCAGTTTTTGTATTTTTTATAAAATTGTATTAGTATTAAGTATTTTACAAAAAAGTTTCAGATTTTTCTAAATAGTTTTAGTATTTTTAATCATTTAATTAGTGTAAAATCTTATTTAATTCATAATAAAAAAATATAAAAGTCAAAAAAATATAAATCTTTTTTCTAAAATTTTCTTTTATCATATAGTACGTAATAAAATTGTTTTTACACTTATAGGACTTTTATTTCATAAATTTTACGTTTTTTGCTTTATGACTCGCGTAATTTTTATACTTTACGTACGTTTTCATTTTAAATCTAGTTTTTAGGTAATTTAAGTTTACGTTTTAGTTAAAATAGTTTATTTAAGTCATTTTATTTTATAAAATCACTAAAACATCATTGTAAAAATAGTGATAGCGTTTATTTAATATATTTTAATTTTTTAATTTCCTTTAATTTGCATTTAAGTCGCTGTAATTTGTAGATCTTTTCTTTAGGTATAAATATTTCAAAAAAACCTTACTGATCACTATCCTTAGTGATCATTCTATCATCTGAAGTTGTTTAAACACCAATTCATCCTCCGTGGGACTTAACGACCCAGGAATACACTATATTCCTCTGATCTTAAATTGCATTTGCTTCGAATGCTTTTAAGTTTGTTACGGCCTGGCCATTCACAAGTGGTCGGCTTGAGTGATAAAACTTGACGGTTCGGGACCGATCAAATGTTGGCGCCACGGGAGGTCAGTATTTGTTCTAGCAGCTGCATCTGCATTTTGCAAATATACCACTTTTGTAAAAGTTTTTGTAAAGTTATCAAAATCAAAAAGTTCATTAACACTTTTCCTAAAGTGTTAACAACACCAAAAAGATTTTCATTCTTTGGTTTTACAAAATGTTTTTCAAAAATACCAAAAATATTCCTCTTTACCCTCTTACCCTTTTGATTCTTCATTTCCTACCCTCTAGAACCATTTGATTCTTTCTATGTCTTATCCTCACCCTCTTGGTTGTCAATGGTGTGGTGGTCCTTATAATTGTGGCAATTGCCCCATTGGCCAGCATGGTGGAGTCGAAACGGGTCCGTCTATAACCGTGATCCCTATTCCTACCATAACACAACCGATTTATTCCATCGCACTATCACATCAGGAGACTCAGCAGCTTTATCATAGAGTACTGTGGTGGTTCACACTCCGCTTCGATTGTCAATCAGAAACACGCTTGTCTATGAGCGTGTTCCCGATAACAATTATGACTACAACACATATGACTCACAACCACATCGCTTTATCATGAGTATTGTGGAGGTCCTCACTCTAGCTCGATTGTCAAACAGGAATCCAATTCCTTGTAACAATTACGACTATTCGCTTCAAGACCAACCTCCACAGCATCAAATGATTCAAGCAACTCCTCATGAAACTACGATGACTTTCTCACCAAGACTCGAGTTATTAAAAGAACTTAAGGAGGAGTCGGTTATGTCGTTACAAAACTCTCATGAGAAATCCATGGAAGTTTTGTTAGTCGAAGAGCTGGTCGCTAAAATAAATTCCCAAATTGCCTTTGAAAAATCTATTAGGGAATCAATTGCAAAAGAAAAGCAAAATGATCTAGCTCTCAATTTCGCTTTCATTCCTCGATGACAGTGATGATGAGGATACACTTGAAGATTCATCAAGTTCATCAGGATATTCCAGCCAGCTTGAGATTTATTCTCAAACAACCGCTATCACACCCAAGCTCCCACTCACTCTCTCAACATGGGGAACGAGCATCTTGACACCTGCTCGAAAAGGAATCGGACTAATTCATAAAGTCTAGTGTTGAGAACCTTGTCCCAATCCCAAGAGAGTCACGTGGAATTTCGATCATATGTGTGATTCTTCTTCCCTTCTTGAGTGTTCAAACGATCAATTTGAGACTTTCTCCCTGATGGTAGGAAGATCGGTTCTTATGGAAACATTGAGTATGTTGAGGCATCACTTCCACCCGACATCGATCATCTTCTTGAGGAGTTCACCGATGAACTCACTCACATCAATCCACTTTCATCGAAAAGTGATGATAGTCTCTTTGATTTCAAAGCCGATTCGGGAGAGACCGAAGTCTCCTTGATAATGATCGCTCACTCACTTCTTATCCCAACAAATTCAATAGAGAATGTTGATCACTTTGTTCCCAAACATTCAAAGCTACTTTCACTAATCCTCTATTTGAATTCGACTCTGAATTCACTTTAATTTCTGATAATCCACTCTTTGATACTCGTGATTGAGGATAGTGATGAGTCTACAATGGAACAAGAGTTCACAGATTTACATCACGTGAATGATTCTCTTTACGAGGAGTTCTCCTTTGAACTCACTCATATCATATCTCCACCGTAGTATGATAATCTTCCACTTTGATCTAGACATAAATGATCTTTGTGTTCCGGAGGGAAATGTTCTCAACCATGAGAACTTGCTTGATATCAAAATCCCATCCCTCCCACCCACAATATGTCTTGATCAAATAAGTTTAATGATGAGATTCATGATCCGGAAATCATGAATTCTCCTTCTGATGATGATGAGTTAGTCATGATGTTTATCATGACTTTCTTTATCTTCTTCACCTATCCTGCTTCTCCTCGCTCTTCACTCCTTCGAATGAAGACATTATCTTTGACCCCGCATTTTCATTTATCATTTTTGAGCCGTTCTATGTATATCTCATCTGTGGAACTTTCACGCACTTCAATGTTTATACAAACATTTTGAATGAAAGTCCGATGGAGATTGTCTCTTCCACTTACATTCCCCATGAACCAATGAATGCGGGATCGAGTCAAGCTAGTGACTCGGTAATCAAAAACAGTAGCACACACCATATGGGTTTTCACCCATGTTTTTGTCTTCTTACCCCTTTCTACCACCCTGTGGGGAGTTTTCCCAATTGTATATATCAATCTCTCAAAAAATGTGTATATATCAACAATAAAATAATGGCCGTAGTATTTCCCTTTTATGTTCTATGTTTCGCATAACCGCCGCTGCACTTTGAATATTGAGGGCAATATTCATTTCTAAGTGCTGGGAATTCTCACGAATTTTATCATGTAATTATTCCACCCAATTCCGCTTTTGGCCAAAATTTTTTGGAGTAAGTATTTTCACTTACTCAAAGAAATGGTAATCACCACCATGTCTAACCCACATAAGGATTGGCTAATCCAGGAGCAAACGGCTCTTGGTAAAGATATCTCAAATTCGCTTATGGCTTGCAATTTGCCCAAAATTGTATGGTATTCAACTCACCATATCCTTAAAAGTGAAGAGTTGGCTAGCCCGCAAGTTTATGGCTTGTGGTAAAGGCAGTGGAAAACCATAATTGGTAATCGACTCACCAAAGATAATATTGATAATTTATCTAAGAGTTATTAGTCCGTATAAACGGCTTCGGTAAAGACAAATCAAATCCGCTGAAAGTCGGTGATTTGCTCAAAATCATTTGGTTATCATTGTGCCAAGGTTCTTACTTGAACTAAAACAATTGGCTACTCCAGTAGTAATGGCTTTTGGTAAAGAGATAAAATCCATTAAGTTTTCATAAATCATTGCTAGGGACTAGCAATATCTTAGTAAGGGATTGATGAGTGTCTAAATACTCATCATTTTGTACCAATTAAATCAAGAAAAACATCCGAAAACACTCAAATGCATCAAAATGATGAAAATATCACAAATCAGTGTTTTATGTGTTTTAAATGCAAAACATCAAAATCGATGAAAACGCACTCAAGTTTGCATAATTGGCGCTTTTAGTCCCCAAGTTACAAAAGTTGTCAAAATTAGTCCTTGGTAATTCAAAAACTTGTAAAATGTCATTTAAGGTCCATGGGATTCAAAAGTTGTCAAAATAAACCTTTTAAAGTTTAAAATTTACAAAATGACAACTTTAGTCCCTCAACTTTGGAAAAATGTCAAATATAGTCCTTGGTGAATTTAAAAGTGAAAATTATCAAAAATAAACCTTGTACTATTCATAAATGACAAAATTGGTCCTTTATGATAACTTTTGGAAAATTACATATTTGGTCCTTCAAGTTTCAAAGTTTATGATTTAGTCCCCTGGAAGGGTGAAAATGGAAATTATCAATTGAGGTCCTTGTACTAATAAAACTTGGCAAGTTTAACCCTTGTTTTAGCTTTGGAAAGTGGGTATGTTCACCCTCATGTTTGGTCGAATTGCACAATTGGTCCTTTGTATTATTAATCCAATCCAAATCAAACCCAAAACACAAACCAATATATCGGCCGCCCAATATCACAACCCTACCAATTTTTAAACAGATAAAACCGCCTACATCGTTCTCTCTCTCACCCACGCAAGAAACCCAAAACCGAGTGGTTTCTTACCACCACCTCACCATCTCCAGCCCACCCCCACTTTCCACCACTTCTCCCATTAGAACACTCCACCATAAATGCTCTTCGCACCCCTGTTCACCCCAAAACTACCACTGAGTAAATACCAGCACATGGTATTGCTCAAAACCTCCCCAAGTTTGCTAAAAATATCACAAAACTTCTCATTTGTCTTCCTGATACTCCCAAAATTCTTTAATTGCCCTCAAACTACTTGTACTGCTTAAAACAAATTTTTACCAAAATGCCACTTGGGTGGTTCTGATGATTTCAAGTGATCCAAAGGTTGGAAATAGGTGGGAACAGATCAGATGTCGACAAGGAACCTAAAGGGTCAATATAAATGGGAAAAGAAGCAGAGGAGAAGACCAAGTAGTATAATTTAGTTTAGTTTAGGTCGTTTTAGTTAATTTTCCATTTCAAGTGTAATTCTAAGCTTTCAAGTATTTTTTTAAGTCATCTCAGTGTATTTATAATCTTTATCAATAAGTAATTTCAAGTTCCAAGTCTTATTTCAGTTGTTCAAATTTTCAAGTGCTTAAATTCTCAAAAATGTTGGAATGTTGTTAAGTAGTTGTTGTTTTGGACCTGTAGGATCACTTAAGCTCCTTATAAAGTCGTTGAAAGCTTTTAGAAACATTAATTCTGTTTATCATTGAAACTTAAAATACTAAAAATACAAAAAATTCACCATAAATAAAAAATCATGGAGATGGTACAAGAAAGATGGAGCAGAAATGATTTTGATTGATGTTGGTTTAGTGCTTCTTGGGAAGCAATAGGATGTCTTCGCCTCAATTCTCGCTTTGAGCATAAAAGCCATTTGTAAGCCATTTATTTGAACTTTGCATTTCATAGTTTATGTGTTTAAGGCATGTTAATTCTAGTCTAATACTGTCTCAATATGGTTAATTTCAGTTAATCAATAAGTCAATTGCTTTAAAAACTTGTTTTAGTGTTAAACTCTTTAAAACAGTCCTCATAAAGGGGTGTTTGGATCTGCATGTTAATCTGTGTTAGAAGTCATTTGAGTTGTTAATTGTTGTTGTTCTGTGTCACTATAGTACCTAATAACTCATTGTACTCATAAAATCTAATGCTTGTCTTATAAAAAGTCAAATTTCAGTTTAATCTCAATTTGCCATATAACTGTTAAGACATTAGATTGCTAATCTCATCAAATTAGTTTAAAACTTGATACTATAGCTTAATTTCATCTTAATATAGCTTAATATAACACATACAATCATTAAAATCAATTTCAAGTTCATAAAAGTCAAACTGTATGTGTTATTAAAAAGTCAAAATTTTCATATAGCTTTTAATAAAATTTAGAATTTCAGTGTGTGCTAAATATTAAGATTTAGCTCATAAGCTTCTAGGATATTAAAATATAGCTGCTAAACTAAATTAGAAAAATATTAGTTTAACACCACTCAGCTTATAAAGTGCTTATTCATTAGCTTAGTTTGAGTCCTAGTCTGAAAACATGCTCGCAGTAATGTGTTTGATAGCCTTTTCACAAGCTCTCACAGAGCTATTTAGTTAGCTTCAACTTGTGTAATCTAGCTTTTTGAGAAGCTCACCTAGCTATCTCAAGGGTTTAAGCTTGAAATTCCAATTCCTAGCTTATTTAGTTGGTCTGCTCATAGCTTTTAGTTCTCATTCCATTTTGTTTAAGTGTACCAATTAGTCAGAGTTCATAAGAATTTCAAAAGCTCCTCACAAGCTCATTATTGTAATCCAAAGTGAGAGCTTTAGCTTTTTAGAGAGCTCAGTTGGTTAGCTTGTTAGTTTTGGCATTTGTTTTCATTTATTAGCTTATTCAAGTGCTTAAAAATTAGCTAGAAGTACCTAGTAACTCAAACAGTACACTGTGTAAACAGTTTAGATAATGCTTATTTATTGCTTGTTCAGTGCTTATTCCTAGTTACTTGTGCTTATTCAACTGTTGTACTAGCTTATTATCATTATTTATCTTATTCTCAGTAAGCCTTATGCTTATTTTGAGCTTATAAGCCATTTTTAACTTAATCTAGTGCTTATTTCCATTTACTTTGTTAACTGTTAAGAAAATAAGCTCAAGCTGAGCTTATTAGTACTTTTCATTAAAAGTCACAGTTGTGAAAAGTGCTTATTTCATTGGTCTTAATAAGTTTTAAAATGAAAATAAAAAAAATAAAATGTTTAGCAAAAGGTGGGGAGGGTGCTCAACCCGAGACCTCCCACCTTGAGAGTGTTAGAGTGTACCGGATACCAGCTTGCCCTTGGGTCTTTGACCGGTCATATCGCGGCACAATTTAATACATAACACCTTGTTAGTCCGCTTAGTTTATTTGGTTGTTGGCTTATTTCGAGCTTATTTAGTATAGCTTTTTCAGCTTTTGTATTTTTATAAAATTGTATTAGTATTAAGTATTTTACAAAAAGTTTTGATTTTTCTAAATAGTTTTAGTATTTTTAATCATTTAATTAGTGTAAAATCTTATTTAATTCATAATAAAAAATATAAAAGTCAAAAAAATATAAATCTTTTTCTAAAATTTTCTTTTATCATATAGTACGTAATAAAATTGTTTTTACACTTATAGGACTTTTATTTCATAAATTTTACGCTTTTTGCTTATGACTCTCAGTAATTTTATACTTTACGACGCTTTCATTTTAAATCTAGTTTTTAGGTAATTTAAGTTTACGTTTTAGTTAAAATAGTTTATTTAAGTCATTTTATTTTATAAAATCACTAAAACATCATTGTAAAAATAGTGATAGCGCTATTTAATATATTTTAATTTTTAATTTCCTTTAATTTGCATTTAAGTCAGCCGTAATTTGTAGATCTTTTCTTTAGGTATAAATATTTCAAAAACCTTACCATCACTATCCTTAGTGATCATTCTATCATCTGAAGTTGTTTAAACACCAATTCATCCTCCGTGGGACTTAACGACCCGGGAATACACTATATTCCTCTGATCTTAAATTGCATTTGCTTCTGAGCTGTTTTAAGTTTGTTACGGTCGGCCATTCACAAGTGGTCGGTTTGAGTGATAAAACTTGACGGTTCGGGACCGATCATATCCTTCCAACACTGATGGATAACCAGTATATGAGAGACTATAATCCATAGCTCTCTTCAAATACTTCACACTTTGAATCGCTTGCCGCTGATGAGCACTAGGATTACTAGTATACCGCTCAATTTTCCCAATCGCAAAACCAATATCAGGTCTTGTACAAGTCATGGCATACATCAGGCAGCCAATTACCCTAGAATACTCAAGTTGAGATACAACCTTTCCATTATTAGGCATCGCCTTCTCACAAGTATCCATAGGTGTACTTATCGAGTACAATCAAAGTAATTGAATTTCCTCAAAGACCTTCTCAATATAATGAGACTGAGAGATAGAAATTCTTTTACTTTCATGTTTAATCTTTATACCAAGAATAACATCGCCTCCCCATGTCCTTCATGGAGAACCTTGATGACAAAAATCCTTTGTCAAGTCAACCGATTTTGGTCGAGTACAAAGATCAAGATGTCATCAACATATAGGCAAATGATGACTCCTTTACCGTAATCATCAAATTTGCTATATATACACATTTGTCAGCTTGGTTAAGAACATAACCACTAGACAAAACCACTTCATCAATTTTTTGATGCCATTGCTTATGTGCCCGCTAAGTCCATAAAGAGACTTAATCATACACACCTTGTGTTCATTGCCGTGCATGATGAAGCCCCGAGGTTGGTTCATATAAACCTCCTCATCCAATTCACCATTCAAGAAAGCCGCTCACATCCATCCGATGAATAATCGATTGTGAATAGATGCCAAAGCAATCAGCCTTATGGTATCGACACGAGCACAGTGGGCATAATTATCAAAATAGTCTATCCCCGACTTTTGTTTAAAGCCCCGAATAACTAGTCTAGCCTTGAACTTTTCAATAGTTCCATCTACCTTCATTTTCTTCTTGAAAATCCATTTGCAACTCAAAGGTTTGCAACCAGTGGTAGATCAACCAACACCCAAGTGTTGTTGCCCATGATGGAATCCATCTCATCCTTGATTGCTTCTTTCCGTAGCAATGTCCTCGACTTCATTGCTTCTTCAAATGTTTTGGGGCCATCCTCAACAATGAAGCAAAAGGAGTATTGGTCCGAGACCTCATCCTCGGTTCCTTCAACTAAGTATAGTTGAAACTCAGTCCAAATGACTTTGGAGACCGACCCTTTTGCTCTTCCCGAAATAATGTGTTCAGTTGTTGAACCACAACCTCATCGTGGACCACCGATGGTTCATCATCGGACCTCCGATACACGGTGTCATGAGTTCCATTAGGAATCCTCTGACTTGGTCTAGGGACCGATGAGAATCTATTCTCATCAAAGTTTGCATCCCTTGATTCAATTATGGAGTTAATTGAAACATATTTATTAGGTTCAATAACATAGAACCTAAAAGCCTTGGAATGCTCAACATATCCAACAAAGATGCAATCAATGCCTCTTTCACCCAAAGTTTTCACTTTGGATCGTGGAGTCTTACAATGCCCTACAACCCCGCACTCGAGATAGTTCAGTTGGGTTTCCTTTAGTCCGTAGTTCATAAGAGGTAACCTTGTTCCTTTGTTGGGAACCCTATTTAATAAATAGCAAGCTGTTAACATAGCTTCACCCTAGAACCCTTGACTCAGTACTGAATAGGACAACATGGAATTAACCATCTCCTTCAAAGACCTCGCTTTTTTCTTTCGTAAATACCATTTTGTCGAGAGTATAAGGGCAAATAAGCCATGGATTATACCAACAGATCGACAAACAATGAGTATCCATGTACTCACCTCCCCTATCGGTCCTTAATCTTTTGATCAAAGACCCAAGTTGTAATTCAACTTCATTTTTAAACACTTTGAATTTATCTAATGCTTTATCCTTGGTATGTAAATGTATAGACATAACAAAATCTAGAAGCATCATCAATAAATGTCACAAAGTACTTCTTATTCCCCAAAAAATGAGTGGCATGCAAATCACACTGTGTCACTGTATTAGCTCCAAGAGCTTAGTCTAACGACTAACACCATGAAAAGGTTTCTTGGTTATCTTGGTCAACATGCAAGTTTTACACTTTTTAGTGTCCATGTCAAAGGCCGGGATTAACCCATCCTTAGACATATCTTGCATTCTTTTATAGTGTACATGGCCAAGTCTTGCATACCATAGGGTAGAGTCACAAAGTCATAGGTGGTCACAAATGCTGAAATAACACTATCGCTGTAAACATTAAGCCGAACATTTGATTACATAAATAACCAAAACCAATAAAAACACCACATTTAGATAAGACAAATTTATTAGACTCAATAACTTGTTTATATCCATGATTATTCAAAACACTACTTGAAACCAAGTTTTTCCTTATATCGAGAACATGAATAACATTAAACAAAGTTACAATCTTTCCTGAACTAAACCTAGGATCTACACAACCACCTACCATGCACTAAGGTCGTTGACTCATTTCCCATTTGAAGAATAGAACCATCATTCAAAGGACTCATAAGTCTTGAACCAATTATCTTTGCACACATGAACTGCTGCACCGTAGAGTCAACCCACCACGCTAACATCATCATCCTCAACATAATGAGATTCAGATACATATGTAACATAATAAATCAAAAGACTTATTAACCATATTTCTCGACCTTTTAGTGAGTTGGAAGAACCACCACTCCCTGAACCATTAGTGCCTGATCCATTGGCTTTACCACCAACCTTAACACACTTGCAGTCCCTTTTGATGTGACCAGTTGATAAGGTTTTAAAATGTACCTTTTTGAGGGGTCGTTTAAGCCCTTATTTGATCACTTTTGTATCCGTTATTACTTAATATCGTTCCTTTTCAATTTTTAGGTCTCTTGAAGGCAAATTGCTGGAATGGCACTTATTTGGACGAAAAGGCTATATATACGAAGAAAATGGCCAAATTCAAGAATCGAGACACTCAAGTCAGCCGAAATACATGTGAAGCCGCCATCGCTTAACTCATGACTGGCCGGAGCATTTTGTGACGGATAGAAGCCAAATTTCTTATTTTCAAGTGATGGTGTCAGGCTTTAAAAGAGTAGGTCGTCGCAACTCGCACGCCTAGATTTGATCCGCACGGGCCGAAGGGGACGGCGCCACAAGCATAAGGTGACGCCGCCGCAAGACTAACGTGGCCAAGACGTAAACCCTAACGATTTTGCGACCCACGGCATCACAACTCATAAGGTGACGCCGCCGCATGTGTAATCTTATATATAGAATCCGATTTTTCAAGATTTGTGTGTAGTCTTTTGGAGTAAAACCCTAAACCGAACCAAGGTGTCTTGTACAAGATTTTAGGTTCCAAACCCTAACTTACATCAAGATAAGTGTTTTACTTCATTAATTCAATTATGTCTTTGATTATTTGTGTGTATGCTTGCATGTTCTCCATGTTCGGCTAATTTATTTGTGTGTTTGCTTAGGGAATATGGAACTTAATTATTGAATATTGATTGGTTGTCTCTTATCTTAATTGTTAATGATCTAGTAATGCGATAGGTCATTCGTTGTGTAATTAATGCTTGATTAATCTTTGTGAACCTTAGACTATAAAACCTAGAGTAGTTGTAGGCTAAACCATCCAAAGAGTGCCTTAGAGTTAGAGTGTATAAATCCTAGAGATTTTGTAGACGAGACCCTTTGGTAAGTTCAAATAGTTAGGGATAAACGCATACCCTACGACTTTAGACACACAACGCGATTAAGAATAAGGACGGGACAATTCAACCATCAATAGGAGATAATTAAGGAGTAATAAAACCTAAGTGAACACATTTTTAAACTATCATACGAGCACACAATAATTAGACATAGACTACATACACCTAGGTTAGATAATTAGATAAGTAGAGTAATCGGTAGAAATACCAACCCCTAAATCCAACCGAGATTCGTACGTTTCCATTTCCTAAAAAACATAAAAAGATAAAAAATAATCTTCCTCAACCCCAACCTTAGCGTAGTAACTTCTCATTAGCATTCCTATTCCCCTAGAGAACGATATCAATACCCGTGGCTTACCATAATACTACACTACAACGATTAGGTTCTCTTCTAGGGTGTTATAAAACTTGCTCAAGAAAAGGAAGTTCCTTTGACCTCTAACGATGCGTAGCGCTATCAAGTTTTTGCATGCCGAATAGAATAGCTAGTTAGTAGTCCACCTCGTCTAGGTTTCCTTGCTTGATTCCTATCAAGTAAATTTTTCTCAATTTTTAGCTTCCTCGTAGTCTATCCCACTTCTTCGTAACCTTTGTTCGTAATCCCATCACTTTTCATCATGGAAGGTGATAACCACCAACTATTCATCAACCCACCACCAATTGACCCGCCAAGAGCCCGTACTCTTGGTGAATACTCGAGACCAAGCCACCTAGGCTATAGGAACACCATTGAGATTCCCGACCAAGCCCAAACTACGGCCCTGCGATCCGACACCATCCGGTTGGTGCAAAACGGATGTGCATTCCATGGATTTCATTTCGAAGATCCAAATCAGCATCTAAGGGATTTCCTTAAAATTGTCGATTCCATCGACCTTGATGCTACTACTCGTGAGACCACGCGGTTCAAGGCTCTTCCAATTCTCTCTACGGGACCAAGCTAGTAATTGGCTTGAGCGACTTCCCTCCATCTCAAGTTGGGATGATCTCACTTCGCCTCCTTGCTCAATTTTTCCCATCGGGAAGAACCACTAAACTTAGAATGACATCTTGACGCTCCAACAACGCCAAGGTGAATCTCTCTACGAAGCATGGACTCGATTCAAGGACTTACTTCATAAAGTTCCTCATCACGGCATTGATCTTTGGCTCCAAGTCCAAATCTTTTATGATCATGTCAATTTCCCACAAAGCGATCCATTGACCAAGCGGCCGGTGGAAAACTTAGTGATCTCACCACGGAAGAATCATGGGGCATAATAGAGGACCTTGCCCTCTATGACAACGAAAGTTGGAATGACCCCGTGAGTTGCCCAAAACCGTTAAGGCAATCTCCTTGCCTCCCATTGAATCACAATCTTCCGATCAGGATGATCGAACTTGAAGATCAAGTTAAATTCCTAATGAGTTCCTACGAAAATCCTAAGTCTTCACGCCATGTGAACAAAGTTTCATCCTCGTGTGAGCCGTTTTGTGATCCTCATAACACGCGCACTTGCACCCGATCCCTCTAACATGCTTCCGCTGACTACGATCCTTGCATATTAATGGAACGGGAGGAAGATTCCCTACAATACCCGGACCTAGGAATTTCAATGAAACCCGAGAAGCATGGAAGGGCAAGCCCGACTTCTATTGGGGACAAACCAAAGAATTCACTTCCAATGATTTTTCATGGCCCCCATCTAACGGTCCTAACCAACAAAACATTGAGGGGATGTTGCAACACCTAGTCGCATCCCAAGAAGCCCAAATAGCTAAGCTCTCGGACCGCTTTAACCAACAACAAGCCGAAATGGATAAGAAGATAGATAACCTTTTGAATGCCATGACCAATAGTGATAGGAAGGTTAATGCTATCTCAACCCCCGAGCCTTCCGGTATAGAGATTAAGGACCTTAGTGAAACCTAATAGAACAAATGACGAAGAGAACCATGAGATGATACTTGAGGTTAAGGAAACACCGACGAATGAAACAACCGAGGAAGTGGATGAAGTAGACAATGACTATTTCAATAAGTTTCCTACGGAAGAAGAACTACCTCACCACCCTCACTTAGTCGGACCTCCGTCACATGTATGTTAAGAAAAGCCCTAGAATCAAGTTTGGGAACCCTTGGAATCTTAACATACCATGTTACATAGGACACCTTTTCGTGGCAAAGGCCTACATTGATCGCAAGTCCCCAATCAACATAATGACTAGCACCTACTACAATTGGGTAATGAAGAAGCCTATCCCAACTAGGAAAGACCCCGATAATCCTAGGGTTAGGTGCAATTTTCTTGGTAGAGTTAAGGGATTGCCCGTTTATGTAGGTAGTTTCATGTTTCCTACGGATTTCATAGTGGTAGATGATATTAGTACGGCCATAGATCCTAGTTTGTCCCACGTTATTCTAGGAAAACCTTTCATAGAAAGCACCGGGATGACCTATGACTCCTCGTTAGGAATAGTGCGATTCAAGGATGAGACCGATGACATAGCTTACCAAATGCCGTTTAAGATTGAGAAGTTTTCATCACTCTCTAATGATGAAAAGGAACTTAAACTATCGGTCTATTATAGGAATGAGGAGGATAAAGAAAAAGGAGTAGATTATGTTATGGCTAAGATTTTCGGATTCTATAAGGATTGCTTGAACCTAGGACCGGAATATAGAACCGAGTGGGGAGAGGATGAACTCTTAGAGAGGTGTATCATTGGGCACTTCTACAACATGGAATCCCCCAATAGAGACCGTCATGAGGAAGAAGATGACGGTAATGAAGTTACGTAGGAGCACGACTACGAGTCTAGCTACAAGACTCTTAAATAAAGAAAAGTGCTTCGTGGGAGGCAACTCATGCTTAATTGTTTGCTTGTTAGTGTCATATATCTTTTATTGATTGTTTAATCTCATGTTTAAATTTGTAAAAATGCTTTATTTTGTTTTTAACCTCGCCTTAATCACATATAAAGGTATTTTACATAAAGGATAAGTGTAGGGAGGATTACACACGTTTTCCAAAGAAACGTAAACATGAGAATAGCAATTAATTAAAAGATATATATGTGTGTTTGTTCGAGTCAAATGCTTGTATCGAGTCATAATGGATGTTTTGCAGAAATATTTCCAGACTCTAAAGATGTAAATTTTCCGTAAAATCGCAGCACCGCTTTTGTCAGATAACTGACGGGCCAGATCGCAACCTCGACGGCCAAGAAGGAGTAAAACAACAAATTACTTTTTATCGCTCGAGCTACTTATAAATTTTGGAATTTTCCGTGTCTTAATTTTCCAAAATTCTCGTAAACATCCATTCCACAAGCATTATATCCTAGTTTAATCGAAGTCTTATATATATTATTACCAACGATTTTACGCTAAGGTTTCGTTTGTTTTCTTCAATGCGTGTTTTATTTATCAAGAAGAAGAAACAAAAGATAAGAAGGAGCTTTTCACGCATACATTTTTCTTGGAAAGGATTTAACCACCACTATACACGGATCCTACCGAAGCTAATCGAGAGTACTAGTTTCTTTCGTTTTAATTACCTTCCATTATCATAACTTTGATACTTTCGGGGAACATTGGGGACAATGTTCGTTTTAAGTGTAGGGAGGGAAAATAAAACCGGAACTTTGAAACTATGCTTATCCTTGACTATTTGCTTTGTCCAATTGTATTTGTGTAATAAACCATGAGAAAATGTCGGTTAGGGTAATTTTGGCACCAAATTTAAAATTTTTATGACATATAGGAGTGGGCCATTAGTCTTAACAAAAGCGCCTCACGGATAGGAAGTTGCATGACTAGCACAAAAACCCTTTACCACCTAAATTCCACCCAAAATATGAGGATCGCCCTTAGATTAGTAGGAATTAAAGAATTCATCTTTAATGCTTAGAGTGTGAACCGATAGTATATTAGATTCTAGAACTTGTTTTGTGATGCATTCCGAGATCGCTAGTAAGACTACACTTGTGTAGTTAGGAATAACTAAATGATAAGAGGCATTAGGAAAACCCTTGTTTGATACCTGTAATATAATTACTTCTTCCACATCGGTTGAGTAATTCCCCACACCGTTGTACTCATCTTTAGTACACGATACCCCTAGTTAACCCCTCAGAGCCTATCCTTTTCGCGGTTCTCTTGGTTTTTCGGTTTTTACGGAATATCAATAAAGAGCATTGTTTACACCCCACCCCCAAATATACACCCAAATCGCCTTAGCCTACCTTCTATGCACTCACTTTTAGTGCATTATTTTTATCACCCTAAACCCTTAGTTCAATTATCTAGTTGCTTGCATGAGTTGCTAAGTCGAGTCATATCCTTTGTACACAGTTTTGGGACGATTTGGACTCATGGGAAAAAGTTAAAGTTTATGAAATGACTAGAAGGGAACGTTAAATTCCCTTATTTGTGTAATAACGTACCCCAAGTGTTTTGATCTTTTCAATTCGGGTCAAATTAGTGTTAGAGTAATAAAAACTCAAGTGTAGAGATGTGCCTATAAATCCCTATCATTTTGATGTTACCGTAGAGGATGGTAGAGTAAAAGTGTATGAAAAAAAAAATCGAAAAAAATAGAAAAAAATAAAATAAAAATAATAGAGTGTTGAAAAAAAAAAAAAAAAAAACATACGGGCTACCATCCTACATCTATCTTTAAATTTATGTTTGTTTATTTCAGTTATCTAGAGTTTAGAGTGTCGAGTCTTGGCTTAGCAACGCCATTCTTCGTATGCTTGTAACATAGAGATTTTTGACTTGCCACCACTAAATAGCCTATCCCACCAAACACTTTTTTTCCCTACCGTAGTTTCCAACATTACAACCCTTTAAAGACCTCTTTGATATTCTTTCCTAGGTGCTTACGCCAAAGCGATGGAGGTTTGATCTATTCTCAAGCCTATGGTAATCTATGTACTAGGACCGATTAATGAGTGTTTATCTTCCATTTCCAACTTGTTATATTTCATATACACCGAGAGATGTGAGTATCCAAACACCCCATGTGAGGTGCTAGTATGTAATTTCCGTGCTTGTTATGACTTTTATGGGGCTTATATGTGTTGTGGACTGTTTTAAACCAATGCTTCATGACCCCTAACTTATAAATTAATTGGTTAAAAGCACATTTGCTTGAGGACAAGCAAATACCAAGTGTAGGGATATTTGATAAGGTTTTAAAATGTACCTTTTTGAGGGTCGTTTAAGCCCTTATTTGATCACTTTTGTATCCGTTATTACTTAATATCGCTCCTTTTCACTTTTTAGGTCTCTTGAAGGCAAATTGCTGGAATGGCACTTATTTGGACGAAAAGGCGGGAATATACGAAGAAAATGGCCAAAGTCAAGAATCGAGACACTCAAGCGGCTGAAATACAAGGTGACGGAGTCATCGCTAACTGCGCGCCGGAGCATTTTGTGACGACGAAGCCAAATTTCTTATTTTCGCGACGGTGTCAAACTTTAAAAGAGTAGGCCGTCGCAACTCGGACGCCTAGATTTGATCAGACGGCGCCGGTCGAAGGGGACGGTGTCACAAGCATAAGGTGACGCCGTCGCAAGACTAACGTGGCCAAGAAGAAACCCTAATGACGCTGGCACTGACGGCGCCACAACTCATAAGGTGACGCCGCGATGTGTAATCTTATATATAGAATCCTAATTTTTCAAGATTTGTGTGTAGTCTTTTGGAGTAAAAACCTAAACCGAACCAAGGTCGTCTTGTACAAGATTTTAGGGTTCCAAACCCTAACTTACATCAAGATAAGTGTTTTACTTCATTAATTCAATTATGTCTTTGATTATTTGTGTGTATGCTTGCATGTTCTCCATGTCCGGCTAATTTATTTATGTGTTTGCTTAGGGAATATGAAACTTAATTATTGAATATTGATTGGTTGTCTCTTATCTTAATTGTTAATGATCTAGTAATGCGATAGGTCATTCATTGTGTAATTAATGCTTGATTAATCTTTGTGAACCTTAGACTATAACACCTAGAGTAGTTGTAGGCTAAACCATCCAAAGAGTGTCTTAGAGTTAGAGTGTATAAATCCTAGAGATTTTGTAGACGAGACCCTTTGGTAAGTTCAAAGAGTTAGGGATAAACGCATACCCTACAATTTTAGACACACAACGCGATTAAGAATAAGGACGGGACAATTCAACCATCAATAGGAGATAATTAAGGAGTAATAAAACCTAAGTGAACACATTTTTAAACTATCATACGAGCACACAATAATTAGACATAGACTACATACACCTAGGTTAGATAATTAAATAAGTAGAGTAATCGGTAGAAATACCAACCCCCAAATCCAAACCCCAAGATTCGTACGTTTCCATTTCCTAAAAAACATAAAAAGATAAAAAATAATCTTCCTCAACCCCAACCTTAGCGTAGTAACTTCTCACTAGAATTCCTATTCCCCTAGAGAACGATATCAATACCCGTGGCTTACCCTAATACTACACTACAATGATTAGGTTCACTGCCTAGGGTGTTATAAAACTTGCTCGAAGAAAAGGAAGTTCCTTTGACCCCGAACGACGCGTGTAGCGTTATCACCAGTTTTGCCACATTTCCAACAAGTAGGTGTTGCTTTCTTGTTAGGATCTACCCTTGTGTTGTCATGATATTTGCGTTTACCTTTGTTGTCATTGTACCTGGTGGAGTTATTATGCTCCACCATATTGACAACAGATGCACCAGTAGCATTGCTACTCTTTGGCTTGTCATTATCCTACATCTTGAGAGATTTCTCAATGCTAGATGACCTCAACTCAACCGTAGAGTTAACTCTCTTTCTTATGTTTCAAGGTATGCTTGAAATCTTTCCAAGAAGGAGGGAGTTTGTCAATGACACAAGAGACTATAATAGCCTCATCCATGTTCATATTGTGTTGTGTAAACCTTCCAAGTATTCCAAGAAGTTCACTATATTGTCCCATAACTGGTCTTGAATAAGTCATTTTGTAATTTGTGAAATTACTAACAAAGAACTTCTTACTTGATGCACCCTCAGCCATATATTTGGCATCCAAGGAATCCCACAGTTCTTTGGAAGATTCAATGTTATGATAAATATCAAACGAGAATCGCACATACCATTGAGAATAAGACCTCTGCATATGTTGTCATCATTCTCCCATTTGCTCCTCCTCCCCGACCGCTCCACAATAGCATCATCCCCATCACCGTGATAGGAGTGGTTAGCACATACACCACACTTATGCTTGACAGAAGAAGTGCATCTTCTCTCGCCATCTCTCGAAGTCCACCCCTTCAAACTTGTCCAGGCTTGGCAAAGTTTGAAGCCATGTTTCATTGCGCCAGCTGTACCATTGATTATCACAAATAGTTTACTTTGATTGTTGGTGTGTATGAGCCCGTAGAGTGGTTAGATAATCAATGTCGCAGTAAACAAATACCAAATCGTAGAAACAAATACCACTAGGTGGTTACCGAATATCACTTGGAATCGCAGGATCACTTTCCAAAGTAAACTATTCGTCCCTAATTCCCTCGGTTACATGAATATCTACTTGGGATAAGACCAAATGCAGCTATAGAATTAGGCACAATTCAATAACCCTTGCGCTTATAAGTGTTAATCGTTGCACTTCATGCATAAACAAATATCCTATTTATAGGATATTACTCTTAGCTAGTCAAATGGAATTATGAGTATTAATCGCCCATTAATAGCCTCATAATTATCCCCATTATAGCCATTAGTGGTTACATGACCAAGTAAACGTGGTCATTATGCGTTGTAACTCGCCACTTGAATAGGTCAAAATCGTTACACTAGCAAGTACTTTCATCAAGATTTCATAGCACTAGCATGGATACACTACTTCAAAGGGAAACATACACCGCTTCAATGGAAACACACACCGCCTGGAAACATCGCTATCGCTGGAAACCACAAGCAGTACTTTCCACTAGCACTACCAATACAAACCACTATTAGAGTCAGGGTGTTCATGGACCTTATGGGTGTACACTCCATACCTCCTAACCCATTACCAGGTGTGAACTAATCCCACAAGTGCACTAAATTTTCCAACAGATATGATCAAGTGTCAAGCACTAGAAGCACGATAGTCAAGTTTTAATGGGACACGTTCAATGCAATTGATATGGTTTAGTAGATCTAACAATGTAAAGATTAAGGTGCTGATAGAAAATTTGATTGCATCAACATGAACATAAGTTCCGATCGACGAAAACTATAGTCAAAAGAGGAGTAAGATGAATAACCCCATGCGTGCTACATCCAGTTATTACTATAGAAAATGGTACGACTCCTTGTGCAATCAAGGTCATCTGTAACACTATCACACCACAAGATAAATGAATGTGTCCATAAACGAATATAGATTTAGTTGAGACTTCGAGTTGAGAAGACGCTTACCACATTGGAGGTGGTACCACCAGGACAACAAGAAAGTAATATCAAGCGAGCTGAAAAAGACGTTAGAGTCCCAAAAATCTGCTTATCACAAGTTCAAAATCCAGAGATGATTATGTACTGAGCAAAGAAATATTATCTACGTAAATTTGAGTAAAATCAAAGTCCTGTAAAGTACTTTCAGTAACTTGATGTAATAATGTCACTTTCAGACTTCATTTTGAAAGATATATCATCGAAGAGTGATCATATGTGGTCTTTAATATAGATGCAAACATATGATGAAAAACAAACTTTTATAACCATCCTTTAAGATTCACATCCAATCCAATCTTTTGGTATCACATGCTTTTTCATCTTTACATAGTAATATATGTGGGAATATGACAAGATGAAAAATGCAATTATTCATGATACAGCCGGTCACGCGGAGTAACGCAAGTTTACAAGGGTAGAACAAGGGACATTAATAGCATAAAAAATAATACAAATCAACCCCAATTTTGTAGTGTACTCATCCACACAGGTTGATTATAAAAACAAGTGTGTTAATTCTACAAACTTGAGGAACTAGACAAGAATCAACCTAAAAAGGAGGTAGCTCACCTTTAAAGTGGTTTCTAAACTAGTATTTTCATCACATTGTGCATTAACCAATTAGCTACTACATGTAGCAAAATTTCCATGTACCATGATTGTTTGAACTTTAGTGTGTAATAGTTAGGATATAAGTTTTGGGGGCTATTTGTAATTTAGCTCAAACTTAAGGAGGTTAGTCATGTATTAGAAAAGTTCCTAACCTCCTCAATTGTAGATTCCTTGTTCACCAAGGATTAGGTTTATCCCCCCTAATTCTCTACAAATAGAGATGAGGGGTGAAGTTTTATTTTTACCTTCTTTTCTTGCTCACATTTAACAAACCTTTGAGTGTAAATTATCTCATGTGTATGTGTTGGTGCCACTCGGCATTAAGGGATCATAACCCTTTGCCGAGGTCTTCTTGGAGTAGTTGTTAATTCGTGGTTCCACTCTAGAAACCGGCTTATTGGATTTCTTCCAATAATTCGTATCAGAGCCTTGTTCGATAAGAATGAATCACACATCATGGAGAGAGTCGAAACAAGATAAATGACTTATTCGGGTTTAGTTCATCGGTTACTGTGCAGTCGTGGGAGAATTAGCGCTGCAGATTCGTTAACTGTTGTATTTTGTATGAAATTTGAACCGTAGGGATCTTGCATCAGAACATCCAAGAAGGAGATATAGCTTGCCGAATTTACTGATCCGGTTGGTTTCTTGTTTGTCATTTTCAGTTATTGTTTGGCTATCGTTGTGTAGATTACAAGGTTCAAGGTTGTTAGGTCACCATAAGTTAACACAAGGATCCATATGTAAAAAATATAGATGAAGGTGATCGGTTGAACACTAAACAAACACACGCGTATGGATATGGCTAAATTTTAGGCGTAGATGTATTATGAAAGTGAACAACCAACCTTCAAATAAAGGTTTACAACATTATTTTTAGGGGATGGGAGCTAGGGCAACATGTCTAGTCCCTTCCTTTATTGTTGGGCTTGGACCAAGGCTCATGGGCTTTCTACATAAGCCTTGCCATAAATACTAACATAAAAGCCTAGTTTAAGCAACCTATTACATATTAATTACTAACACTTGAAATACAAGTTAGGAGTGATTCCAACAATCTCCCCTAAGTGTCGAGTTAAGGATGACTCCAAAGAATCTTGGAAAAGTTGTTGGTGTTGATGTAATAGCAGTTGCCTTGATGTCTTCTGACATTCCTCTTTCTTGTGAGAAGAAGTGCCTTGATTCCAACAATCTCCTTAGTGTGAGGATCTTGTTTCTTTGAAGTTTTCAAACTTTGACGCCTCGTAATCTTTGTTCTTTGTTCCGGTGTGGATATGGTGAGGTTATGTTGTTGTTGTCGCGATTCGTGTCCGCGTTGCTCGTGTGTTCCACGTCTTTCTCCAACATGCTCACACGCTCTTTGACGTTGGATTTCAGCTTTGAAGTAGTTCTCTTAGTCTTTAAACGTTGTAGATTCTTTAGCATTGAAGAAGAATCATTCTGACTTTTGTGTTGCCTTTTGAGAGAACTTCAATTTGTGTGGTTGTTGGTATGAGCATGTGGAGAATAAACCCGATCATCTCCCAGGAGCATCCATAAGAAGAGAACATAAGAATTGGTTAGTGATAAACACCAATCGATCATTGTGATCGTTTCTTAGAGAATTGACCACTACGATTGTTCTTCTGATGCATATCTTGATTCCATTCACCTTGGTCGGGCGAATCAGCCGTCCGAATCCAGTGGAGGGACAGTTGGCATTACATTGAACAAGTTCAAGTAATGACCCACATCTTCAGGACTAGATTTTTGAAAGGATTCTCCTTAGGGATTTCCAAAGACTTACGAAGTTCGAACTTCGAAAGCAGTTAACAACATAGTGTGAAAACACATCTCTAATTCTCGCGAAAGGTCGTTCCCCGAACCGAGTCCCTCAAGTAGGATAACACGATGTACCAAGTACACCCACAGCTCGTGAGTCACGAGGTACACCAAAGCATCACCCCATGACCGTAGACCGCTTGAAACAACACTAAGCGTAACCCACAAGTGGGCTACCGAAGCAACTTGCCGTCGTTTGATGTCGACCGGCGAGTTTCCATAAATGTTCTCAACAGATTGCTAAGATCTGTGTAAGACTCGATAATGTATCACTTGCGTCCTTAATGTTGAACGACGAGTGATGAAATGTCAAGTGTTCCTAAGAGATCTTTTGATGAATCTCGTGGCTCTAGGGAGAGGGTCTCCTTCTTCAATACCAGCAATCTCTAAGAGAAAGCCGATAGTTTACGTAGGGTTCCCTGTCAGAATGAAACAAGCTTTTGTTGAGAGAAACTTGAGTGGCTAAGAAGGTTTAGTGCATGCTTCACTGGGTCCATGAAGAATTTAATCTTCAATACCGGTGTCAGCTAGTGACAGCCAGTAGCATTTGAATTGAACCCGATGTCTGCCCTAAGTTGAATAATTTAGAGGGCTATTTCTTTTCACCCTTTTCTTTACCTTTCTTTTTAATTCTTCAACTCCTTGTTTCTTCGATTCTCATTTTCTCCTTTTTATAATCATACCTAAGGACTTCTAATTACTAACTATTGGTGGTGTCCTTGGGTAGATCCCTCCGGCTCTGGCGGATCATAGGATGATTATTCCTAACCTTAGTCACCTTATAACACCATGACTAACCTATGTTGCCATAAAACCATTTTCACGAAAATCTCTCAAAGTGTTTATGAGTGAAAACATGTTTGTAACACTTCGAGTTTTGCATTTTAAATACCCTCCACTGCTTAAGTGTTTTGACGAAATCAGACGGTGAGGGTAGAGCTCGCACTTTTGAATTGATCGACTCAAGATAGACAATTCCCTGCGAGACACGGTTACGTTGCATAGTTAAAGAGATGCATTGTCAGCTTTTAGGTGACAACTAGCTCTAATAACCATCTTGAAGGTGTGGATAATCCTTGAAAATGTTGTCAAACCCGTCAATGGTCATGTCTATCAAGAGTTTCTCGAATAGGTACGATCTACTCGGATAAGTCTTGGAAGACAAATATTTTCGATGTATGACAGTTCAGATCCAGTCAATTCATGAGTTAAGTCTTAGCACACGATGATTCATTCACATTAACAACATATTTGTATCACACAATTTTTCTCCCCCTAAAAAATGGCATATAAATGTTATTTTTGATGAAATTTTGATATCGAATATTACCATTTCGAGTTTTGTGGGAAGATTTCCATGAAGAATGTTTTGTGAACAAAGATTTTTTAGCAAATACTCCCCCTCAACAAGTAATACTAACTTTTGAGGTTTTGAAAACATAAGGGGAAGTACTTGTTCTTTTGAGCAAAACTTTGAAAATGATTAAAGTTTTGATTAGTTTTACTCAAAAGTAAGAAGCTTTCGCTCCTTTTATAAGGATTGTGGCAATCGGCGCGTACTGGCCGGTCCTTTCATTACAAGAACGGGTTGTACACTGTTATGTGTGCACAAGCCATGGTCAATATACAAATCATATAATCCAAATGTCAATCAAGAAATAGTTTAAAGAGTACCAGACAATCATTCTATAAAACTAGGAGTTCTCTCTTGACGTTGATAACCCGTAAGCGAGAAACTCTCTCTTCCACCCACAAAGCTCTCTATCCTCGGCATCTGATCATGATGAAACAGCCTTTCATCCAACCTCTTGATGAACTTCTTAACATCCCTTCTTTCCTCAGAATTCCACCTCTTCTTTGACCTAATTCCTTGCTGTATCTCCTTCAACCGATACGCTAACCAATCACAAACCTTCTTCAATGTCTGATCACAGAATTTGTGAACTCGCACGCCATGAAGCAGTTGTGGTGAAGTTCACTGCGGTAAACAACTCCAAACTTCGGTTTCTTCAAAATGGTGTACTGAGATAGTTGGTTTATATCGAGAAAGTGTAGCATTGGTTTTGTGAGATTGACTTGTTTCTGGTAAGATTCCACAGCAAGTTGAAGATCTTCAACACGTTCCTCAGATCTCTCTGCTTCGAATGAATATCAACAATGATGTGATGTACTGGAGCTGAATGTTGGTGGAGAATTGTCTCATTCGACCTTGTACCTTAGCAAGGTACATGTATTCGATGTCATTGAGCGACAACCTCAGAAAATCAGCTTCAGTAAAGTCATATTCTTACTCATTTTGGCGTTTGACTTTGATCTCCTTCAGTAGTGAGTAATCCCACTTTGTAGTCAGAGTGACATTCATGAGAGCAACGATCCGTTTATCACTAAACACCTCTTTGTTTAACTTTTGAACTTGGCAGCTTCTGTAGTATAGTCTTCTCCTTTCAGACCAATGGTGAATGTCATACTGAGCATCAAGATCATAATCCACTACGTTGTCAACGAACATTCTGGCGGCTTCTTCTTTGATGGCAACATTGTTGGAGAAGACTGCTGCTGGGATGTAAAAGGTGAGTGATGTAGCGTATTTCTTGCTTATGTCGCTACCGTGTTGCAAAAATTCTAGGTCATTGTTGAAGAAGTATTGGTAGGGAATCTTGGGTTGCTCAGGTCGACCAATGGTTGGTAGTGGTTTGGTCCAGTCAGTGTAATATGGAGTCTTATCCTTTCTTGTGAAGTTAATGTTCGATCGGGTTGAGCCAATGTTGTTAGACATAGCTCGGCGATGTTGTCGAGGTGATATTCGACTTCGCGCGCTTATCGGAGATGTCTTTTAGCAGCTTGAAATGCCTCATTCTTGATTCGGCTAAGCTCCCTTCGGTCATCTTCTTAACCTTGAACTTGTCCCGATAATCTTAACATGCTCCATAGTACGCACCATCTACCGGTTCTTGGACTTCGTAATCGAGGTGTAGCATCAACTAGCTTGGTCGAACCATTCATATTCCGAGTGTCATCTTCATCTAACCGAGAGACGCTACGCAGCCGATCTCTTCTTCTTTGGTTTGGATGATGGTCCTAGTTGCTGCTTAGTTGATGTTGTAGATGAGGACCGCTGTTGTTGGGCTGGGAATTTTTTTCGTCATCACCACCAGTGTATTCAAAGTGATCACCGCTTCTCCAATGGTGGTGGTGACTCAGACTCCTGAGGTTTATCAGATGTAGAAGTTTTCTGAGATGTTTGGGTAGTGGAGGTGGTCTTTGGTGGTGGTAGAGGCATAAATGAGGATTCACCTGTTTTCTTCTGACGTTTAGCCGTTGAATCCTTGTCCGCATCATCATCGTCTCTTGGTCGCTTTTCTTGACCAACTCCTTCCTTTCAAGTTGTCTTTAGTTGATATGCAAGCAATGCCTCAAAAAGTTTTGATTAATCAGAAGTGAAAGTTGGAGATCCAGGAGACATCTGCATAATTAGCTGTGAAATCAAATTAGCTTCAATGACAATAGGAGGCGGAACTGGTCGGATTTGCATAACTGCAGGTGTAGTTGAAAGTGTTTGCTTGACCAATGACATCAGATATGGGTAGAGTTGTCTTGCGAACATTTCTTTAGTAACTCCAGGGACAGTTTGGAGAAGGAATTGATGAATATAGTCTTTGATCTTCTTGTCCATTTCTCCTTGTATGTCCCTGTTGAGGAATTGCTTGATTTGGTCTCTCTCTTCAATGAAATTGTTCATCTCTTGACCAAGTAGATTCACCCTGTCAGCAAGCTGATTTAAATTTTTGTCAACAGTATTTCGTCTTCTTGCTTACTTGACTGCCTTTTGAATCTTGGTCTTGGCACGAGATTCCCATGTATCAGTTTGTTTCTTGACCGACTTGGATGATGATCTGGTGGTTGTTTCTTTAGAGGGTGGTGGTGAAGAGTGTGATGATGATTCAGTTGTGGAAGGGTCTTGAGGTTGTTCCGAGGATGGTTCCGGATTGTGTTCAGGGTTATCTTGAAGATAGCTATCAGCTTCCTCTTTAGCTCGAGCCTCTTCCTCAGCCTTTTCCCTAGCCGTTTTCTCCACATCTTCATCTGTAAGCATCTCCGTCTTCTCTTGTTCTTCCTCCTCAAAATTGAATGAAACCTCATACTCTTGCTGTTGCTGCTCCGTTGATTCCTTTGTGGTGGAACCAGTTCCTTTAACGGGTTGATTAACCGTATCGAGAACTGGTGTGATAGGAGCTCCACCACTGGAACCTCCAGGGCCTCTCAACTGTTGCTCTGCAAACTATTGGGCAACATGCTGCAATCTAAGTTGCTTTAGAGTTTTCTGATATTCTCACTCTCCATCCTTTGGGTTTGTTTCTTTCTCAGAGTCTTCTTTTTCTTCTTCAGACACTAGTTTCTTCCCTTTGTCTGACTTGGGACTTGGTGGTTTATCTTCTGACAATTGTGTGGAAGTTTCCTCGCTGCTCGAATAATAAATCACCCTTCATCTCGTTGAGTCGAGTCGCCGCCTTCAGAATAGGTTCCGTTTCACTTGTTGACGAACGCCTGCGTGCATGGACTTTCCTTTTATCGGGTGGGTGTCTTTTTCGATACCGTGAGTGCTCCCGCTGCTTGTAACTACAAAGGTCCGCGACCTCCTAGTCTTCTTGGTAGGAACAACCAAATTCTTCTCATCCATAAACCCGACCTTGCCTGCACTCACTGCTTCTTGATATCGACGATACGTAGGAAGACTCTTGATTGTGTAAGTGAGAAGGTAGTCAAGTAGCAATCGCACCTTGCTTGCGTGTTGATGAGTCCTTAAATCTGACAACGTTCAATGTGGGCTCATATAACACAGAATGATTCTTGGGGTCGTTTATTCTCATGGGGATGTCCCGATGCTTCCGGAGAATGTTCTGAATCAACAACTTCGTATATCTGATAAAGGGGATCTTTGACCCAGGCTTCTTGAGATGAGACATCATGTCTTCCCATATCAGGATTGCTTAGTCGATGTGTTGTTTGTTGACCATTCCCAAAAAGTTTGCAGTGTGCATGAGTTTAGGATGCTCATGACCGCGTCTTTTCCGTATACGAACTTAGCGATCATAATGTACAATGTCCTCCAAGGTTGAGGAATGTTCTTCGGTCGACAGTGGAGGTGTTTTTTGGTGATGACCGGCAGCCTTCATCATAGCCAATGTCCACCATGAATTGCATTGTAGCCTCTTCATTAGGAGTAGGTACATAGTCAGTAGGCTGAATAGTAGGCAGAAGAAGAATGGTACGAAGATTTGCAACCATGACAGTGACTTCCTTGTGATTGAGAGTCACTTTGACAGCATCTTGACCATCAATCTTTTCCATCGTGTGCCAGAATTGATGGATATAGATATCAGGTACAGTTGATGAGTTGGTTAGCATATTACTGAAAGGATGAACTTTAAGGATATCCACAACAACTCTGCATGATGATTCTGAGCAGGTGAAGTTCTCAAAATCGATTGTTCTTTCCAATTGATTTGCTAAAACCAGTTGGGAAGATATCTTCCATTGTGAGTTCATTTGGTGCGTTGACATTTTCCATGATGACATCCATTTCGTGATCTGAAAGGTATTGAGACAAAAGAACCAACATATCAAAAGACATTATATTAGTTAAAAGTTGATTTTATTATCCAATTATTGAAGTTGTTATGTTAACGAATGTTACGAGTCCAAAGTCACATATAGTCCACTAGTCCAAAGTTGTCGTGATAAGTTACGTGAGTATCGTTAATTTTGAATTTTAAAGTCCAAATTTTACTTAAACACAAAATGTTTTAACTTTTTTTAGCTTGTTAGTGACATTTTGGTTTTCTGACATTATGAGTAACTTATTACAAGTTTGTACGCGTAACATTTCAAAAATTAAGTTACAATTTGGGGTAGGCGTAAGCAATTAAGCTTATGCGTAAACATGGTAGCCTTAAGCGTAGACATAAGCTTATGCGTAGGAGATATCCTTAGGCGTAAGAAAAGGCTTACGCGTAGGATAGAACTCTTAGTATAAGGCTTACGTGTAGGCTTAGGTTAAGGACTTACGCGTGGGTTTTCGTAAGAGTAGCCCTTAGGCGTAGAAGTCCAAGTTTACGCATATCCTTCACAGGATACGCGTAGTCCATTGTAGACCCTTACGCGTAAGATTTCTCTTATGCGTAACATATACGCATGAGGTGTTCCATATGCTTAAGCCAAGACACCTTTTTTTGATTCTTGTACGCGTAGAAGCCTGTAATAGATCAACCATAACATTCATATTAACATGTTATTCAATCACTATTCAAAATCACATGGCATAATATGTTTAATCCAGTTACGCGTAAGTCAGTTTTAGGCGTAGGCTTAAACCCTAATTCAAATCTTACAAGTAATAGTTTAAACCATGTGAAATCATCCAAACGTTTTCTGGGTAATCTTATATGCTAGAGGAGTAAGTTATCACAAGTTATAACATCAAAATCTCACTGAATGAAAAGTGCCCAATATTATGCACATATAAACCCTAGACCTTGATTTATCAAAATTGTTGTTTCTGGGTATGAATCAGAGGTGAATTTAGTCAATTAAACATGTAACAAACATATCCCAAGCATCTAATTAACCTAAAACACTCACAAGTGAAAACACCCAAATCCAAGCATAAACCCTAATTTGGAAAAACGATTAAACACAGTTTCTGGGTAGGTTTTGATGTTGGAAATAGGTTTAGAATTGACATTAAAACTTTTTAACACTACCCATTTCACAACGACATCATTTTCCAAGATTATGTTCATACGCGTATTCGTAAGAACACAAAATCACGCTTAATGAAAAATCAAACCGTTGGATTCGTTTAAGATTAAAAACCTATGTTTGAAATCACTAACATAAGCTATAACCACTTACAGATTTCAAATTTTTAGCATGGATTATCGTTTTGATTCTTAGGCGTGGATTATGTTGGTTGAAAAATTTAATAAGTGTAATAAATGTGTAAAATAGTTAGGTGGGGAGTTTTGTAAAAGATTAGTTTTCACTTTTGACAAGAATAGCCCCTCCACCTCAACCATTTTCAACCAAGACCCATAAGTTCAACTTTGGTTTAGCAAAACGTAATTATTTGGAAAGAAACTTGACGAAACTCCCCCTCGACTTTAGAAATGATAAAATTTTACAAATTTAAGTCCGAGGAGAGTATTAAAAAAGAAACGTATCCACCATTTCTTAAGCGTAGAAAACCAGCTTAGGCGTAGAATGTACCCTTACGCGTAAATCCCTTTTACACGTAGACAAAAGCTTACGCGTAAGTGCTGCTTATGCATAAACTTTAGATAAAAAGTTAGGTTTAAGCGTAAACCAAAGGCTTAATAGTAAGAACCTTATGCGTAAGATGTCCTTAGGCATAAGATGAGCTTATGCATAGGAAATTCTTTGGCAGAAAGTGTTTACTCGTAAGCTTTTATGCTTAGGCGTCAAACTAGGGTTTTACCCAAAAATCCTTTACACTTATCCAAGTGTAAAAGATATCCAAAGTCGAAGTGTTTTCAGGCTTATCCAAGCAATAAAAACACTGAGTAAACCACCGAAAATCAAAGGAGAAAAGCTTATGCGTAGGAACAAGTGAAGACTTAGGAGTTAACCTTACGCATAAAACTAGGGTTTTACTAGGCATAGAAAGTACCAAATTTTACCAAAACTGATTTTTATGCCCAAAAGTGTTTTGTAACCTGATTTTAATGATGATCTAGCTTCAAAATTACCAAAATAACAAGAAAGTTTAAAACTTGATAATCCAAAACTATGTTTCTGCTTACGCGTATAAAAGTACACACGAATAAAAACCAAGCTTAAAACTAATCTACACGCGTAAAGTTTTAAACTTGATGCAAAAAAACCTAAACTTTAACACTAAATAAACCTTAAACCACAAGAATCTTGAGTTTACAAGCGTAAAAACCAAAGCTTTAATCTTATGAAATTGTAGAACCTTAAAACCCACGCGTATAGAGTATTATTTAAAAAAAAAAGTGTTTCACCCAACTAGATGGCGATTGATACCACTGTTAGGTCACCATAAGTTAACAAAAGGATCAATATGTAAGAAATATAGATGAAGGTGATCGGTTGAACACTAAACAAGCACACACGTATGGATATGGATAAAGGTTAGGCGTAGATGTATTATGAAAGTGAACAACCAACCTTAAAATGAAGGTTTACAACATTATTTATAGGGGAAGAGAGCTAGGGCAACATGTCTAGTCCCTTCCTTTATTTTTGGGCTTGGGCCATGGCTCATGGGATTTCTACATAAGCCTTGCCATAAATACTAACATAAAAGCCTAGTTTAAGAAAGCTATTACATATTAATTACTAACACTTGAAATACAAGTTAGGAGTGATTCCAACAAAGGTTTCTAGGTTTATGAGTCAAGATTAATTGGACAACAAGGTTCTTAAAGTTGTCTTGCAAAGAGGTAGATTGATTCTCCTAGGGTTATAGGAAATAGTTTTTTTTGTCACAAGGTTCTTGAAGTTTCGGTTTTAAGCTTTAAAGGTGGAAAGGTTTTGCAAGAAGTTTCAACTTCAAGTTTTTGTTTTCTTGGGATACAAGAAAAGTGATTACTGGAGTACAAGGTATATCAAGGTTGTAGACTTGAGGTGGAAAGATTGAAGCTTTAGGGTTTTTCTAAAGGTTAGTAGACCAGTTATTAAAAGAAAGCGGATTTAGCACACGGCTTGTGAGACTTGTTGGTAAAGTTGGTTAAAAAGAAACTTGACAAGGTTTGTAGAAAGGTTAAAGAAGAATGACTAGTATGAATACTAGGTTAAAAATCAAAAATCTCGATGGGAATATTGTACCAAAACATGGAGGTTCAAAACAAGTTGGGTTCAAGCAACTTGGTCTTGGTGATAAAACAAGGGTCCATAGAGTACATGTTCAAAAGTATGTTTTGTTTGAGGTGGAACTGCATGAAGCTCAGGAAAATCGTGAAGTTAGGTAATTCAAGTTAGTAACGATCATGTTGCAGTGGCTGAAAGAAAGTTGGAGGTTAAACAACTTAAAGGAAAGACATACACAGACTGCTTGGTAAATAAGCAGGTACAACTTGGTGCAAATGTTGGGGCAAACCTTATGAAAACCGGAGTACCTGGTCAAGAGGGTGCAGAGGGTAATGTTGCTGAAAGATATAGAAGTGACAATAATATGGTGTATTAGGAGTTGCTGCAATGATAGAAGAATATGCACATGAGTCATTGACTTTTAGGGATGCAGTTGCTTGTGAGGTAATTTCAAAGTGGATGGCTGTAATGAAAGAAGATATGGATACTCGGTCTAGTATGTGTGTGCTCAGCAACGGTTTCAGGCGAAGCAGTGACAACAATAACATATATTACTTGAGGTATGCACCAGGTATGCTCATATATCTATTCCTCTATATAGATTAAATAGGGTTTACTAGTGAAAGCAAGGCTGAGATCTGGGTTACCAAGGGGTTGATGGATGAAGCAAAAGAAATCATACTTGGTATGGAGATCTTCAAGACATAGAGTGGTTATACTCTGAGGGTGTCATGATTTAGGTTTTCAACGGGATGTCGGTTCAGATATTGTTGGGGGATACTCTACGCCGTCATTATAGGGTAGTCCGTTAGGGAATCATGATGAAGAAAAAAAAGAGTAAGGGGTCATGTATATATGTTGGATGTCATGAGTATCAAGTAGTCTGCATGAGACCTGACATTGTATCTGTGGATTTGGGTATGTTGAATTGGTTTGATCATGGATTACAGACAGATGTACATGCTTTTGTGGATTCGGACAATGCCATGGGTAGATCGATCACTGTCATGGGTATATCAATCAAAATGTACTGGTTTATGATACAACTGGGATGATATGTTGCAGTACATGATGGCATGATGGCTTTGTTAACAATAGAAGCGGAGTATATGACACTTACTGAGGAATTGAAGGAGGATACATGGCTAAAGGGACTCTATGTAGAGTCAGGATTTTAGCTAAGGTTAGTAGAGGGTATTGCTACTGGTGCCTTGACGAAGGCGGTCCTCGGTCTGAGTTTCCAACGCTGGTTGAAGCTGTTGCGTATCAGAGAAGGCTAACTATTACCATTAAGGTGAAAATTGTTAGAATATTAGTGTGTAATAGTTAGGATATAAGTTTAGGGGGGCTAGTTGTAATTTAGCTCAAACTTAAGGAGGTTAATCATGTATTAGTAAAGTTCGTAACTCCCTCATTTTTAGACTCTTTGTTCACCAAGGATTAGGTTTTTCCCCCTTATTCTCTATAAATAGGGATGAGGGGTGAGGTTTTATTTGTACCTCCTTTTCTTGCTCATGTTTAATAAACATTTGAGTGTAAATTATCTCGTATGTGTGTTGGTGCCACTCGGAATTAAGGGATCATAACCCTTTGCCGAGGTCTTGTTAGAGCAGTTGTTAATTCGCGGTTCCGCTCTAGAAACTGGCTTATTGGATTTCTTCCAACAATGCACGTATATTAAAGTCCAACCCAAAACAGGGTGTGTTGAATTTTTTTAAAAAACAAGGAATTTGATGGTGGTGGTTGTATGGTGGTGGTGTTGGTTGTGTGCTGTTAGAGGGGTGGTGGTGCTAGATGTGTTTGTGATGTGGTGGGACAAAACAAAACTTCAAATTCACAAGAAAATGAGAGTGGGGAAGAAGACGATGGTAGGTAGTATCTATGTTATTACTAACACAAAGATGACAAATACTATCTAAATAAACTAACAAGTACGTAGTATCTATTTTATTGTAACAGACTGTATATACAATGTCAGCATATTTATATGTCGTTTTTCTATACCTCACGTGTAATAAAAAGGTACCATCTAAACGTCGTGACAATGTGCTATAACTCTGATACATGTAAATATTGTATAAAATAGTAAATCATAATATTCGGTGAATTTTTAATTAATTATTTTCTATATTTTTCACAATATCAAAAGTTAAGAGTATAAAAATACGCAACAACACACGAAAAATACAAACCTCGTTATTAATATTAGCAGACCATGCTAAAAATTAACTAGCCTAATGTACTTATGAAACCAAGCTCAAGTACAATTTTATTTACCTATCATAAAAACGAAACCATCGCTAGCTTGTAAAATATGTTACGAGTTGAACTCAAGCTAAAAGTGTAAAGCTAGAAACGTACAGCTCAAGAGTTATGATCCTAAATGAGTCGAGCTCAAGCTCGAGCTTTGGCAAGCCCGAACTCAAGTCTGCATGTTTCTACATCTCTACCTTTATTTGATAGTTATAATATGAATATTCTAATTTTGAGGATAACGTCCATCAAATTTCTAACTGGGTTTAACTATTAAGTGGTTATACGATAGTAGAAATTCTATTTATCCAAGTTCAAAAAACATGTTTTACCTTCAAAAGTTCATGGTACTAAAAATTCCACATTTTGATCTTTTTTTCTTTTACAAAAACTTTAAAATGTGACATAAATCTGTTTGAATAGAAAGCGATATCCTAAGACATTATCACTTAGTGTATCAAATTGGTTTATGTGATATACACCCCAGAACCTTTTATGATCATCTACACAAAGCTGAAGGTGCTTTCAATTTGTTGAGAAAACTGAATATAGCCGCCATAATTATTCTATATCCATATTTACTCCTGCAAAGCAGTTTCCACTCACCGTTACATTTTCCTATGTAGCCAAAAACTATGGATATCTTCCATATACATAACTAAGCCTATGATATATTTTTCGGCTTTGACTTCACCTGCCATACTAGAAAGTTGAAATTTGACTTTCTAAACATGCTTGAAAGTATATTCATACCTGCTCATTGACCTTCTAATTATATAATTCTATACAAACAAGGAACAATTCTATCATCTTCATCTTCATATGCCTTTTGAAACATGCAATGAAGTGGATACAGAATCAAAGATGCTAACAATCTTCAAGGAGTATGAGAAGCATCTTCCACCATAACTAAATGTTGATATTTGCTTCATTGCATGTTTTAGAACCTAGTTAGCCAAGTAACGCAAACCGACCCAAGATGTAAATGGACTTCTAACTAGGTTCTAAAATCCAACAGTTAGCATCTAAACCCAAACACTCTCCTTTTCCTGATCGTTTAGAGATACTAGGCCCAAGGCACTTCTAAACCGACCCAAGATGTAAATGGATCAAGTCCATGGGTCGTCCAAAGAGATCGGGTAACATGCATGAAAATCGGGTCTAACGTATTCAAATAATAAACGTTCGACACGTACTCTCGTGTTTAACGTGTGTGCCCCATAGGCTCACACACTTTTTGTTTTTTACACGTGTTTTTAACTCCCACAAACGAACAACTCCCACTTGGGAGTTGGAGTGTCGAATGGCATACAAAACTAACGACGAAAACGCCTAGCAACGCTCTCACTCGCTTTTTAACTAAAAGTGTCTGAGATAATAGTTTCATAAAATTTCTCAGTAGCATGGTCATTCAATGTCTTAATTTAAACATCCTTTGTTATAGATACCGTTAAACCATGGTTATGGATCCAAACTCATTCCATATAGTTTAACCATTTAGAATCTCGTTATAGATTTTAATTCAGATATACTAAATATAATCAAGAATCATCTTGCATTACCCTTTGGGTTTGGCCAAAAATTTATCTGATTAAATTTGGAGAGGCGCCATGGTATCTTTCTGCACATATCAAGTGGAGTAACAAATCCTTTATTGACTACAAGTGTTGTGGATGCTGCTTCACATCACTCCGAAATATAGCCTTTATAACTACCTTATTCAAATAGCGTTTTGCGTATACTTATAAAATATGATATCCACACATAATAGAACTTGCTTGTATCTCAAGTCTAAGGACGAAATTAGCAAACCATTTTCAATATTTTACTAATGACAAGGATCCAAAAGTGAATGTTTGAAATTTGGGGTATCCAATATGCATCTCTAGTGAATACATATGAGTTTGGCGGGAATAATCCACATTCTCGTTAGAATATAACCAACAATCACATTTTCCTTACATAACAATATTCTCATATTGTTAACCGACAATGGAAATATTTAGAATGATAAATCATTTAATGGATTAAACATGCAAATATGGAATAACAGATTATATGAATGAAATAACAAGTACCTCGTATCTTTATTTATTAGAAAGTAATAACTGTCTTACAATTCCAAAATTATCCAAATACTAATTAACACACAGATTTACATGAGACTACTAGCTGGTATTAAACCTATAACTCTAGTTAATTTAGAATGCTTAGGATACTTTAAAGCTTTCGTAAACGGATATGATAGGTTGTAATCTTTGTGAACCTTTGATATCTTTATATCACCCATTTCAATTGTCTCTCGAAGATAATGAACTTTAGCGCGATAATGTCTAGCACCCTTAGTGATTCCGCTTTCATTAGCTATAGTAATGGCTCCAGTATTATCACAATACATATTTATGGGTTCTTCAATTGTGGGAACAATGTTCAACCCAGAAATGAATTTACTGAATCCATCTGACCTCTCTAGATGCATCACAAGCAGCTATATACTCAGCTTCTGTAGATGAAGTAGCAAAAATACTTTGCTTTGTGCTTTTCCAATCAACAGCACCTCCATTTAGAACAAATACATATCCAGTATGAGATTTTAAGTCATCAGCATCTGTCAAATATCCAGCATCAGTGTAGCAAGAAACCTTGAGCTCTTGTTCCTTCTCTCCTCCATAAACCAGAAACATATCCTTAGTATTGCGTAAATACTTAAGAATATTCTTAACAGCAGTCCAGTGAAGTTCACCTAGATTCTGTTAAAATCGGTTTGTCACATTCTGAGCGAACGCAACATTAGGACGAGTACATCTTACAGCATACATAATATATCCTATAGCCGAAGCATAAGGAACTCTTTGCATGCGCTCTTTCGCAGCAGGTGTCTCAGCACCTTATGACTTACTCAGCTTAAGCTCTTCTTGCATTGGGATAGCTCCACATTTGGAATTCTCCACACAAAATCTCTTCAAGATTTTATAAATGTAAGCACTTTGACATAAACCAATCAATCGTTTAGATCTGTCTCGATAGATCTTGATTCCAAGAATATATGCAGCTTCTCCTAAATCTTTCATGGCAAAACATCTTCCAAGATAGGATTTTACATCTTGTAACATTGGAATGTTGTTTCCCATGAGCAATATGTCATCAACATATAGAATTAAGAAAGTGACGAAACTCCCACTAGCTTTCTGATATACACATGGCTCATCTTGATTTTGAGAAAATCCAAATTTCTTTATCTCATCATCAAAACGCTTATTCCATTGTTTAGATGCTTGCTTAAGTCCATAAATGGAACGCTTGAGCTTGCATACACGGTTAGGATATTTAGGATTATCAAAACCCTCAAGTTGCTCCATATACACCTCTTCGTAAAGTTGTCCATTGAGAAAGGCGGTTTTGACATCCATTTGCCATATCTCAAAGTCATAGAACGCCGCTATAGCTATGAGAATCCTTATAGCTCTAATTTATGCTATAGGAGAAAAGGTTTCTTCATAATCAATCCCGTAGGTTTAAGTGAATCCCTTTGCTACAAGACGAGCTTTAAAGGTGTATACCTTACCATCCATGTCAGTTTTTTTCTTGAAAAGCCACTTGCTACCAACTGTCTTGCAGTTAGAAGGAAGCTAAGCTAAAACCCATACGTCATTATCTTTCTTGGATTGCATTTCCACATTCATCGCATCAAGCCATTTCTTGGACTCAGAATCCAGCAATACAGCTTTATAGTTATTGGGTTTACCAAGATCCCCTAACTCATGTTCCTCAGCGTCAATGTATAAACACATACGGTCAGGAGCACGGCGTGTCCTTGTGGACTTACGAATTGGAACAATATCATTTTGAGGTTCTTCAATTTCTTGATCATCCTCATCATGATGAATGCTAGTGTCTAAAGAAGGATTTGTGTCTTCATCTTGAATTATTTCAAGATCTTCTAGACTCCCACTTGCTTCAAGATCCATGAGATCGTTCTCAAAGAACTCAACATTTCGAGCAACAATAACTTTGTTCTCTGATGGAATGTAGAAAGAAAATCCCATTGTTTCCTTTGGGTATCCTACAAAGATACACTCAACAACTCTAGGTTCAAGTTTGCAGGTTTGGTAAGTGTATCATGCTTAACAAGTGCCTCACAACCCCAGACTTTTAAGTAATACAGCTTAGGGGCTTGCCCATGCCATACTTCGTATGGTATCTTATCAACCTTCTTAGTTGGAACCATATTGAGAATGCGTGCAGCAGACTCAAGGGCATAATCCCAAAAGGACTTTGGAAGAGTAGTTTGTTTCATCATAGAACGCACCATGTCAAGCAGGGTTCGATTTCTCCTCTCAGACACACCATTATGTTGTGGAGTGTAAGGAGGAGTTCGATGGGCAATAATCTCATGCTCCTTTAGATGATCCAAAAACTCTTGACTCATATATTCACCTCCACAATCAGAACGTAGTGATTTTATTGTCTTCCCGGGTTGGTTTTCTACTTCCTTTTGAAACACCTTAAAGTTTTCAAACACTTCATGCTTATGTTTCAGCAAGTAAACATAACCATACCGACTATAGTCGTCAGTGAAAGTCATGAAGTAACTTGCTCCTTGTCTTGACGTAATTCTAAGTGGGCCAAATACATCTAAGTGTATTAGTCCAAGTAGATCTTTAGCCCTTTCCACTTGATGTGTATAGGGTTTTCTTGCCATCTTACCAGACATGCATGAAACACACTTTTCAAGTGACTTAATGTCATCTGAGTTGAGAAGTCCATCGTGTTGCAACTTCTCCATGCATTTCTTGCTAATGTGTCCATGACAACCATGACACAAGAGAGCAGAGTCCAAGTTAGACTTGGCTCTTTTATTGCTTACAGCAAACATAGAACTATCATTGGTATTTGAACAAGACATATCAATTTCATAAAGACCATTACGAGGAATAGCAGTAAAATAAACAACGTTATTCTTAGAAACTGAAACTGCATTATTCGATTCAAAACGGTTAACAAAACCATCGTCATACAAATGGGAAACTGAAATAACCCCTCTAGTAATAGAGGGAGCATAATTACAATCATTTAAGACAATAACTAATCGACCAGGGAGACATAAATGATTAACACCAATAGCTTCAACTCCTGCCTGTTGACCATTGCCCACGTGCAGACTTAAAGCTCCTAGCTTCAACTTTCTACTTCCCCTGAGACCCTGAGTAGTATTACAGATGTGAGTACCACAACCAGTGTCATATACCAAGTATGTATTAGGAAAAAAGTATAGTTCTATAGTGAAAATACCTGAAGAACTAGCTGCAAGAGACTGTTTCTTCTTTTTCATTAACTCGGCGAGATACTAGGGACAATTCCTTCTCCAATGACCCATCTCACCACACTGGTGATAGGTAGCATCCTTCACTGGATTATCCTTCTTGGGTGGTGGAGGAATCTTGGGTTTGGAAGCATTGTATGGATTATACTCAGTAGCATATCCAAACTTTATTTTTCCATTTCCATGATCCCCCTTAGCAACCTTAAACGATTTATTCTTCTTTTGGTTTTTCTGGACTTCCCCCGACGTATGTTATGTAGTGCAAGTGCATCATCTTTCTTTACCAACGTCTGCTCATGTTGCTTAAGCATAGCATGTAATTCATTTACACATGCTGTGCATATTAAAGTTCCGCACAAACGAAATGTACTCTTTAGAGAGACCGATTAGGATCAAACTATCTCTATAATTCAAAGTAACAGGGTGACCAAGACGTTCCAAATTTTCAATGTAGCTCTTCATCTTTAGAACATATGAGCTAACCGATTGACCCTCTTCTTGCTTGCAAGCGTGAAATTCACGTGCAGTTTGTAGAAGCTCTTGTTCTGCCTGTTGGGAGAACATAGAACTCCTGAAGCATGTCATAAGCACCAAGATGAGTTAGATTTCGTTGGATCTCTAACTCCATGGTCATGAGCATGAAGGCAGCTATATCCTTTGAGCCTTTGACCCAAGCAGTGTGAGCTGCAAGAGCCTCAGGAGGGATAGGGTGGCCAGGAGTTGCAACAGGTGCAAAAGGTATATGATGCTCCAAATAAGTTTCCTTATCTTCACTTGATAGTATAATGCGAAGCTAGCGATACCAATCAATGAAGTTAGGTCCAGTGAGTTTTTGTTTCTCAAAGAAACTCCTGAGTACCGAACTGTTTCCGACTGAAGTAGTCATCTACAATTTTGAAAAGTTCAAATAATTAGTATTTTTGATACTTACATTCTTAAAAGAATTAACTATCAAATTAATTACTAATAAGACTAAGATCCATCTTGCACTCCCACTTATTTATCATAGGTCTAACCAGTGAGTAACTAAGTAGAACAAGAGGTAAGCAACGAGCCTTAATTGCATAATGTAACTCTTAGACTTTATGAGACTGTTTAAGGCATTAGTATCAAGTAATAACGTCAAAAGCATGTTTAGTTCTCATCTTATGCCTCGGGTTCAAGGTCTGACCAAGCCAACTCGAAATAAGTCGACCAAGTATGAACTTGCAAAAATAACCAAAGGTCTGACCTAAGAGAAATAATCACCATGGGCTGGAAAGGCCCTGAGGTCTGACCAGAGAAGTCAATCCAAATGCACGTGCTCATAGTTGGATGACATAGACTTAAAATTAACAAATAGGTATGCACATAAATGTGGTAAAAGTCATGTACAAAGAAGCATGCAAAAAAACTTTGTAACACTTATTTTAAAAACTTTTGGTAATGACACTGTAGTGATCATCATGGTTCATGATAGCTCCAATCGAACTTCATGAGGGGAGGCGGACGGTCGCCGCTAGGCAATAACCGGAAATCCTTTAGGTGTGACTGTGCACACCTCCTTAAACCCCATTTATAGTCTGCTCTAGTGGGTGAGACGTACATCCCAAGTGTCCATAGCGTCTAGTTTTTAAATTCATGAAAACTTGTTTCAATATTTTAGGTCACTTTATTTTACAAAAACAATTTTCCACGAATCAAATAGCAGGTCACAATGAACATGATATTTAGGTGTGTAAATAAAGACCAATATTAATGTTATGGTTACGATATGTATTATTTCATATTGCATACAATTAGGTGTCAAAAACAAGTAACAATAATACACATACGGAATCACAAACATATAAACATAAACATCAATATATATATATATATATATATATATATATATATATATATATATATATATATATATATATATATATATATATATATATATATATATATATATATATATATATAAATATATATATATATAGGCCTAGCGGCGGTGATGTCTAGTTTTACGCAGAAGTTCGATGACCCATAAGTTTCTTTCAACAAGCTGTATTTGTAGCATTAGAGAATCGTTTTCGAATAACTACAATTCCGATGCGTGGTTGCATAGCAGCATAAATATATAGTTTTTTAAAAAATTATGTGGAGTCGATCTAAGTGTGTTAGTATATTTTCTAATAGGATTGTTTTAAGTTATTAAGATTTTTAGTAATAATAGATTCAAGCATTACAAAAGCAACGGTATTATGTAGTTGGCAATATTATATTGTAGTTTAGAGGTATAGCCAACATGTGTGACCGATTTTTCTTGTTTTGTCGATAATTTAGGCGATGATACCTATTTTTTACATGTGTAACGTTTATCATTTGGTGTGTGGCTTTTAAAATTGTAACTTTGCAAATTGGATATCACCATATAAGATTATTTTGTACTATCAATTTGTATAGATATTTATGCATTGTTCAAAGCTATTTGTTTGAGGTACAAATAATTATCGCTAAAGATAACAATACTATTTATTTTTGTGATTTTAATAAACTTACATAAAATTATTGATACAGCAGGCCAAAGGGCTATACAATATATATTAACTTTTAAACGACGATTCATATATGCTAGTCCTTAAATGGTGCAAGAGCAACATTTTTTAAAATAACATTATACAAATGACAAATTACATGTATCAAAGCAAAATAAACCAAAACTACAATTCGTGGTCTCTCTTTCAAAAAATTGTCACGGGTTCCACAACTACTTCATCATTTCTCATATAATTTTGTCAAATTTGGAACCCGATTTCACCGGGTGGTTCAAGCTGGTTGAACCGTTCCGATAAAAACAGTCGATTTAAACCGAGTGAAACGATAGGTTGGGTTGAAAAATGTCAAATTAAACCGGGTCAGCCAGGGTTTGAAGCGTCCGGTCAACCCGTGTCGGTTTCAACGGGTCAACCCGGTATCGGTTTCAATTGGTTGTTTTAATTTGGTAGATGTGCTTTTAATTGGGTGTACAATGTGAATAAATTATTGTACTTTTAAGTAATGGAGTGTTTTAATAAGAGTATTAATTATATTATTTATTTATTTCTCCATTGACCATGTTTTCAACATTCAACTTTCAACATTTTTCACTTTTTCCACTTTGACCATTTTTCCATTTATATAGTGTATATATATATATATATATATATATATATATATATATATATATATATATATATATATATATATATAAACACATATTGTTCCGAGTTCTCTTGCGAGTCTTCCCCAAAAGGAGAACCGTAAGACCGTCACTAGGTTCAATACCTAGATCGCCCCATGCATCACTAAAAGCAATTGAGTGGGTCTTGTGGCCGAAAAACACATAAAAAGCATGGCAAACTCAATAACAATTAATTACGCTATTTTATGTATCTAATAAACAATATGTAATTCTAATTATCATTATAATTCTAATTAACAATTAATTCTAATTAAAATTTTTAATTCCAATTAACATATTAATTCTAATAAACAATTTAATTTAATTTTTGTGTGTCCTGTTATTTTTTATTAATAATTGACAAGTATTGCATATAGTTGTCAAAACAAAAATAAAACGAATAACTAATTACATTTCATGCAGCCTTTTAAACATGTTTATTAAAGAAATGTGTAACCCATAATCACAAAAACGAGTTGACTCGTGATGTCATTCTTGGATTTTATAACCTAGTTAGCCAAGTAACGTAAATGAGTACGGGGCGTAATTGGATCTAGTAATTGCAATTAGGTAAACACGTATTTAATAAACAATAAATAATAAAAGGTAAATAGAAAAATAACATTTGGCGACAACTGCACGCTATTAAATAAACAAGAAAACCAAAGAAACCCAAATCTTGCTTCTGCCCGAGATCTATTCTGTCCGAGAACTGCTTCAACTATACCCGAGATCGACAAGCAATAAACCCAAACACCCTCCTTTGCCTGATCGTTTAGAGATACTAGGCCCAAGGCACTTCTAAACTGACCCAAGATGTAAATGGATCAAGTCCGTGGGTCGTCCAAAGAGATCGGGTAACATGCATGCAAATCGGGTCTAACATATTCAAATAATAAACGTTCGACACGTACTCTCGTGTTTAACGTGTGTGCCCCCATAGGCTCACACACTTTTAGTTGTTTACGCGTGTTTTTAACTCCCACAAACCAAGACTAACAATCTTCAAGGAGTATGAGAAGCATCTTCCACCATGACTGAATGTTGATATTTGCAACAGAAACTGTTAAGAGGTGGTTATGGTTAGCACCAAATCATTAAAGTCTTTCCTTTTCCAACAATTCTTCCATGAATATCTATACAATATATCACAACCACTTATATCTCTGGTAAGAAAAATTGCACTTTGTTTAATAGATTAGCTAATGAAGGCCCTGTAAAACCACCCACATAATTTGACTTTTTTTTAACAAGTAATAAATTTACTTTTCAATTAGTAAAAGACCTGAGGCTTGTTTTAATTTCAACAATTTTAGCGGTAATGGCAGCTGATAGCAGTTCTACTTTACTGCTACAAATGTAAACTCTCTTTGTTTATCAATTGTATTTGCAGTGCGTTCTAACTTAATGAAAACCTCCACATTGCATACTCGCTCACAATCAAAAGAGGAGTAAGAAGAACTACTCCAAGCGTGCTACATACAGTCATTACTATAGACAATGGTATGACTCCTTGTGCAATCAAGGTCACCTGTAACACTATCACACCACAAGATAAATGAATGTGTCCATAAACGAATATATATTTAGTTGAGACTTGAAGTTAAGACGACACTTGCCACATTAGAGGCGGTACCACCAGGACAACAAGAAAGTAATATCAGACCAGCTGAAAAATACGTTGAGAGTCCCAACAATCTGCTTATCACAAGTCCAAAAGCCGGCATGATTGTGTACTGAGCAGCAAATATTATCTACATTAATTTGAGTAAAATCAAAGTCATGTAAAGTACTTTCAGTAACTTGATGTAATAATGTCACTTTCAGACTTCATTTTGAATGATGTATCATCGAAGAGCGATTAAATGTGGTCTTTCGTATAGATGAAAACATACGATGAACAAAAAAAAAACTTTTATAACCATCCTTTAAGATTCACATCCAATCCAATATGTTGGTATCACATGCTTTTTCATCTTTACATAGTAATATATGTATGGAATATGACAAGATGAAAATTACAATTATTCATGATACAGTCGGTCACATGGAGTAACGCAAGTTAACAAGGGTAGAACAAGGGACGTTAATAGCATAAAAATAATAATAATCAACCCTAATTTTCTAGTTTACTCATCCACACAGGTTGATTATAAAAACAAGTGTGTTAATTCTATAAACTTGAGGAACTAGACAAGAATCAACCTAAAAAAGAGGTAGCTCACCTTTAAACCAGTTTCTAAACTAGTATTTTCATCACATTGTGCATTAACCAATTAGCTACTACATGTAGCAAAATTTACATGTGCCATGCTTGTTAGAACATTACTGTGTAATAGTTAGGATATAAGTTTAGGGGACTAGTTTTAATTTAGCTCAAACTTAAGGAGGTTAGTCATGTATTACAAAAGTTCCTAACCTCCTCAATTGTAGATTCTTTGTTCACCAAAGATTAGGTTTCTCCCCATCATTCATTATAAATAAGGATGAGGGGTGAAATTTTATTTGTACCTTCTTTTCTTACTCACATTGAATAAACTTTTGAGTGTTAATTATCTCATGTGTATGTGTTGGTGCCACTCGTCATTAAGAGGATCATAACCCTTTGCCGAGGTCTTGTTGGAGTAGTTGTTAATTCGTGGTTCTACTCTAGAAACAGGCTTGTTGGATTTCTTCCAACAATTGGTATCAGGGCCATGTTCGATAAGAATGAATCACACATCATGGAGAGAGCTGAAACAAGAGAAACGACTTATTCGGGTTTGGTTTGTCGGTTACTGCAAAATCGTGGGAGAATTGGCACTGTAGCTTATTTAATTGTTGGATTTCTATGAATTTTGAACCATAGGTTAAAGACACATAGATCTAGATTCTCGCCGGAGGGATCTTGCATCGGAACAGCCAAAAAGGAGATATAGCTCATCAAAATTACTGATCTGGTTGGTGTCTTATTTTTCATTTTTGGTTATTGTTTGGCTATCATTGTATAGATTACAAGGTTCAAGGTTTCTAGGTTTATGAGTCAAGATTACTTGGACAACAAGGTTCTTGAAGTTGTCTTGCAAAGAGGTCGATTGATTCTAGTAGGATTATAGGAAATAGTTTTCTTTTTCAAGAAGTTTCAACTTCACATTTTCAATTTCTTGATTCAAGTCTTGGTGGTTCTTGGAAGGCAAGTAAGGTTTAGCTTTGTCCTGGGATTGAAGAAAAGTGAGTACTTGGAGTACAAGGTATATCAAGGTTGTAGACTTGAGGTGGAAAGATCGAAGCTTTAGGGTTTTTCTAAAGGTTAGTATATCAATTATTACAAGAAAGCAGATTTAGCACACGGCTTGTGAGACTTGTTGGTAAAGTTGTTTAAAAAGCAATTTGAAAAGGTTTATAGCAAGGTTAAAGAAGAATGACAAGTATGAATACTAGGTTAAACATTGAAAAGTTCGATGGGAATATTGTACAAAAACACGGAGGTTCAAAACAAGTTGGGTTCAAGTAACTTGGTCTTGCTGTTAAAACAAGGGTCCATGGAGTACATGTTCAAAAGTGTGTTTGGTTTTAGGTAGAACTGTAGTGAGCTCAGGAAAACCGTGAAGCTAAGGTAATTCAGGTTAGTAACGATCATGTTGCAGTGGCTTAAAGAAAGTTGGAGGTTAAACAACTTGAAGGAAAGACATACACGGACTGCTTGGTGAATAAGCAGGTACAACTTGGTGCAAATGTTGGGGAAAACCTTATGAAAACCGGAGTACCTAGTCAAGAGGGTACAGAGGGTAATGTTGCTGAAAGATATAGATGTGACAGTAATATGGTGTATTAGGAGTTGCTTCAGTGATAGAAGAATATGCACATGAGTCATTGACTTTCAGGGATACAGTTGCTTGTGAGGTAATTTCAAAGTGGATGGATGTAATGAAAGAACAAATAGGATACTAGGTCTAGTATGTTAGTATGTGTATGCTCAGCAACGGTTTCATGCGAAGCAGTGACAATATATTACTTGAGGTATACACCAAGCATGTTCATATATCTATTCCTTTGTATAGATTATATAGGGTTTACTTGTGAAACCAAGGATGAGATCTGGGTTACCAAGGGGTTGCTGGATGAAGCAAAAGAAATCATACTTGGTATGGAGATCTTCAAGACTCAGAGTGGTAATACTCTGAGGGTGTCACGATTTAGGTTTTCCAACGGGATGTCGGTTCGGATATTGTTGGGGGACACTCTACGCCATCGTTAGAGAGTAGTCGGTTAGGGAATCGTGATGAAGAAAAAAAGAGTAAGGGGTCATGTATATATGTTGGATGTCATGAGTATCAAGTAGTCTGCACGAGACTTCACATTCTATCTGTGGATGTGGATATGTTGAATGGGTTTGATCATGGATTACAGACGGATGTACATGCTTTTATGGATTCGGACAACGCCATGGGTAGATCGATCACTGTCATGGGTATATCAATCAAAATGTACGGGTTTATGATACAACTAGGATGCTATGTTGGAGTACAAGATGGCATGATGGCTTTGTTAACAAATGAAGCGGAGTGTATGACAATTACTGAAGAATTAAAAGAGGATACATGGCTAAAAGGACTCTCTACATAGTCAGAATTTTCGCTAAGGTTAGTAGAGGGTATTGTGACTGGTGCCTAATGAAGGTGGTCCTCGGTCCTCGATTCCAGCACTGGTTGAAACTATTGCGTATCGGAGAAGGCTAAATATTACCATTAAGGTGGAAATTGTTAGAATATTAGTATGTAATAGTTAGGATATAAGTTTAGGGGGCTAGTTGTTATTTAGCTCAAAATTATGGAGGTTAATCATGTATTAGGAAAGTTCCTAACCTCCTCAATTGTAGATTCCTTGTTCATCAAGGATTAGGTCCCCCCCCCTAAATTCTCTATAAATAGGGATGAGGGGTGAGGTTTTATTTGTACCTTTTTTTCTTGCTCATGTTTAATAAACATTTGAGTGTAAATTATCTCGTGTGTGTTGGTGCCACTCGGCATTAAGGGATCATAACCCTTTGCCGAGGTCTTGTTGGAGTAGTTGTTAATTCGTGGTTTCGCTCTAGAAACTGGATAGTTGGATTTCTTCCAACAATTCACGTATATTAAAGTCCAACCCAAAACAAGGCATGTTGAATTTAAAAAAAAAAAGAAAGGATTAGATGGTGGTGGTTGTATGGTGGTAGAGGGTGGTGGTGATAGAGGGAGGTGGCGTTGGTTGTGTGGTGTTAGAGGGGTAGTGGTTCTAGATGTGTTTGTGATGTGGTGGGACAAAAAAAACTTCAAATTCACAAGAAAATGAGACGATGGTACGTAGTATCTATGTTATTAATAACCAAAAGATGACAAATATTATCTAAATAAACTAACAAGTACGTAGTATCTATGTTATTGTAATGGACTGTATACAATGTCATATTTATATGTTATTTTTCTATACCTCAATGTAATAAAAAGGTACCATCTAAACATCATCACAATATTCGGTAAATATTGTATAAAATAGTAAATCATAATATTCGGTGAATTTTTAATTACCGGTTTTCTATATTTTTCACAATATCAAAAGTTAAAAGTATAAAAATACATAGCAACATGCGAAAAATGCAAACCTCGTTATTATTATTAGCTGACCATGCTAAAAATTAACGATCCTAATGTACTTATGAAACCACGCTCGAGTCCAGTTCTATTTACCTATAATAAAAACGACCCAACCGCGCTTGTAAAATACGTTACGAGTTGAACTCAAGCTAAAAGTGTAAAGCCTGAAACATACTAGAGCTCGAGACTATGATCCTAAATGAGCCAAGCTCGGGCTCAACCCTCCTTGTTTATGCATCTCTACCTTTATTTGACAGTTATAATATGAATATTGTAATTTTAAGGATAATGTCCACAAATTTCTAATTGGGCTTAGTTGTTAAGTGTGTTAGTCGTATATTTATGGGAGTCCATTATAGTTTGTATGGGCTAAGGCCCGGTATCTCTTGTTAGGGTTACATGACTATATCCTAACAAGAGATATCGGGCCTTAGCCCATACAAACTATAATGGACTCCAATAAATATACGACTTAGTAGAAATTCCACTTAGCAAAGTTCAGGGTACTATGTTTCACTTTCAAAAGTTTAGGGTACTAAAAATTCCACACATTTTTCTCTTTTTTTACTTTTACAAAAACTTTAAACATGTGACATAAATCTGTTTGGATAGAACGCGATATGATCATCTACATAAAGCTTTATGTGACATACACTAAGACATTGTTACTTAGTGTATCAAATTGGTTTATGTGATATGCACCCCAGAACCTTTTATGATCATCTACACAAAGCTGAAGGTGCTTTCAATTGGTTATGAAAACTGAATATAGCCATAGGTATTCTATATCCATATATCTATATATATTCCTGCAAAGCAGCTTCCACTCACAAGTACATTTTCCTAAGTAGCCAAAAACTATGGATATCTTCGAAATACACAATTAAGCCTATGATATTTTTTTCGGCTTTGACTTTCACCTGCAATACTAGAAAGTTGAAATAACTTTCTAAACATGCTTGAAAGTATCATCATACCTGCTCATTGACCTTCTAATTATATAATTCTGTACAAACAAGGAAACAATTCAATCATCTTCATCTTCATATGCATTTTGAAACATGCAATGAAGTGGATACAGAATCAAAGATTCTAACAATCTTCAAGGAGTATGAGAAGCATCTTCCACCATAACTAAATGTTGATATTTGCAACAGAAACTGTTAAGAGGTGGTTATGGTTAGCACCAAATCATTAAAGTCTTTCCTTTTCAAACAATTCTTCCATGAATATGTATACAATATATCAGAACCACTTATATCTCTGGTAAGAAAACTTGCACTTTGTTTAATAGATTAGCTAATGAAGGCCCTGCAAAAACCACCCAAATAATTTGACTTTTTTTTAACAAGTAATAAATTTACTTTTCAATTTGTAAAAGACCTGAGGATAGTTTTAAATTTCAACAATTTTAGCATCAATGGTAGCCGATTTAAATAGCAGTTCTACTTTACCGCTACAAATGTAAACTCTCTTTGTTTATCAATTGTATTTGTAGTTACATTCTAACTTACTGAGTTCCTCCACATTGTATACTCGCTCACAATCATGTTGACCCATTTGTTTTACAACCGTGACTTAAAATTGTAGGGATTCGAAAGGTTATTAAAGCTTGAAACACAATCTTATTGAGGAGATGGTTTGGGGTTTTTTTTTTATGGATACAGATTTTTCTTCCACAACTGGTAATTCAATAATAGAAAGGGTCAAAATTCACATAGTTCCCACTAAGTCTACATTTTAAGAAATCAAAAAAGTAGTATTCATTACATTTGGGTAAACCGTAAATGGTTATTAAACCGAAGTAACTCAATATTAGGCTCGAATTTTGACACAATATCTTATAAGTAAGAGATGAAAGTATCAAGCATTTCTAATTTTTCAACTTACTTTTACAGACTTACATATTGATTCTATACACTTTTAGGTAATTTCTTGTTACATGACTTACAAGCATGAACTTGACCCATGCAAGAATTATTGGGTTAATCCTAATCGACCCATCACAATACCCAAAACGACCCGGTCAACAAAAGTCAAACAAGAAAGTCAGACCTCTAAAGTCAACTTAGCAGTTACAGAAAACGGTTATATGACAGTTATAACATAACTGCCATATCCCTGAACCATCACAATGGTTTACTTTGTACGGTTTCAATTAGTATATATATACTATGAACATATTATGTATGAATGATGACTGATAAATAAAAGAAAAGCCTTTTGATTCAAATACTTCTTGTTATTACTGGTATATTTTGATTAAAGATCCATAAAAACAGGCCAACAATTGGTATCAGAGCCAAAATCATCATATACCATATTCGTTTAGTTCTAGAATCAAATCAAGAAAACAGTGTCAAAAAAAATTTGAAAATCTATTCGAACACAAATCCTAGACGTCATCTTTGTGTTCCACACTTCTGTCACAATAGGGGAACAATCACAATAGTGATTACTCTTAAACCCGGCATCATAATACACTTAAAAAAAATTCAAAACCATTTTTCTTTTTACCCAATCCAGTAGGATCAAAAAACGAACAAAATCGTTTCACATTTGATTCAATTAAACAAAACTAAACGAGAGTCATCAATTAGGGCACAATCAAGATTCGAATTAGAACAAACACACCTGTTCAATAAAAGGAATCGAGCCCAGAAGGATCAATTGAACCCCAATTGATTCATTTGCATACTCCAATCATTAAATTTTTCACGGATTAGAAAACCCCCAAATAGGTTTCAATTGGAGGAATAATTGTGCTCGCGAAGAAGACCCAACACCGGAGAAGAAGAAGAGACGGTCAAACACAGCCGTTAAACAGGCGGTTAACCGTCGTTAATTGGAGAAGGAGAAGAAAAAAGTTAATCTTCCCTAGAGAGAGAGAGACTGAAAATATTGTCTCAGAAAGAAGAATAGATACACGCGTTTGTTTTTATCTCAAACAAAAGGAGATAAGAGCCAAAAATATTATAAGAGGCGCACGTATACATAAGGGCCACACACTCAAAGGATTTTTATTTATTAGGGCATCGGGTTAAACCATCAACCCCTCCAGGTTCAAAAAGTTACAAAACCACTCTTTCACTTTTTATTTATAGTATATATTCCATTTTGATATATATTATTTTTTGTTCGATAACTTACTTTATTTTTACAAATTTAGTACTTGATCAATTTTTTTAAAATATAATAACCTAGTATTTTAACGCTGCTTATTATAATTAAAAATAACATTTAAGGAGAAATTAACCTTACGTTATTCGTTTTTAAAATATATAATCTCCGAGGATAGTTTTGGATTTAAAAACCAGTCCTACAAAGTTTTATAGCCTATAAGGAAAGATAAAACATTTTTCAACACACCTCGTGTTAGATTTTTGGAGATATTTTTTATTGTCGATATATTTAAGATATGACGAAAGGAAGTGGAAATAAGGAACCTAGTACTAATATTACAAATATTACACTCCAATTTCAATGCCCAATCCTAAAGCCCGCGAATTACTCATTATGGGCAATTCGCATGCAAATCATTCTCGAAGCAAATATGTAACACCCCAACCCGACAAGGGTAAAGATATCACAAATACGGTTTCATATCAGAACCTTAAGTACTATACAATAGCGGAAGCCTTTACAAAACTTACAAAAGAAAATATAAATAACTTAATAATCAAAATAAATCTAAGAGCCCTATTTTCAAATCTTGCTCTCATCTACACTACTCAACCCAGATCAGCTATCCCATAAGCTCATCTTGAATGCTTAAAACCTGCCTCAGGAAAAGAAAATGCTTTGACTTACAAAGCCCAGGTGAGCAGATATAATCGAGAAACGGAGACTAAACAAAATAAAATAAAAGCGAATAACAAAGTCACCACGGAATGAGATCAATGAATCATTGAGGATTACGAAGCGCAATCATACAGAAATCCGGAAGAACAAATAACGATCAATAACAAACACATAGCATATTGATGGCACATACTCCAAACACATCAAATAACCGGACATTCAATACATCCAGATAGTAGAGTTCATATAAGCCAAACGGAATATCTAAAGGCTAACGGAAACACTTTCTAGAAAATAATCATGGCATTCATAGAAATTAATTAATCCGCATTTAACACACTTAATTCAATATTGTAGCAGCGGAAAATAGCAGTCAAATCATGGCAGTCACACATACAGATAGAAAACACGATAGAAAACTATAACTAAATATACAAAGACATAACATAGCCATTAGCAATTATCGAGCAGATATCATAAGCTAAACCAGGTTCCGATCGAATCTTAACATCAGCAGAGTTTTAAAATAGCAAATCGAATAATAACCAGACATATAACTAACGGATAGGCAAAGTTTACAAAATTAGCGAACAATCATGCACACTAAACTTTCAGGATACCTAATTTCACACTAGCACATTTATCTCACATATCAGCAATTTCACCTAACGATAAACTAACGTAACATCAGATGACCACATACGAATCATATTTACACATATTATCATATCCTAGCATAACAGATGGTAGTCACTTAAACATACAAAAGCATAACCACATATAATAACATATAATAAGCCTAGCACATAATTATAAACACTTAAACATACCGAATCAAAATCGAATCTTGAATACGGACATATAGATAAAGATTTAGTTAACTACCACGAGCCCGAACATATCATATCGAAATATCTTTCTTCTTGAAGGTAACCTCATAAACTAATTGGAGTAGCTAGCTCCCGAATTTTGTGAAGCAGCGTATGCACACGACATCATTCACCGAAACATATCGATCTAGGATGCATCCATGCGCCCCAACAGACAGATAGCGGCCATATTCCATAATTCGAGCTCATAAGCAGATACAGAAAGGGGCGTGGCGAGAACATCACTCTCTGCCCTAGAGTCATGTCGAGGTGCATCCACGACACGGACATGGAACCCCCATGACTAGTGAAATATTTGGCTCGGGTGTCAAACTAACTTAGGTCAAACAGATTGTCATAAATGACACAGATCATAATTCATCATAAAATCAACAGATATATATATATCAGAAGTTTCATATCATAAAGTCCAAATCAGATATTTCATGGTTCACTAAGCGGATGTTTCGGATAAACAACGGATCAAACAAATCAGAAAGGGTTCATATCAAATGTTCAGAAGTCAAAGGTTCATATCACTGTCACATATCATACGTTCATAATCGAGGTTCATAATCGAAATTCATACTCAAACATAGCAAGGTTCAACAAGCGAAGTTCGCAGACAAGCAGAGATTCACATAAGCGAGAAGGGAATCGTAGCAATGGCATAGGGAATCCTAATAAGCATAAGAGAAATGACGAAGAAAGGAAATCATGAGAAAACCTTTACTAAAAAGGTCAGAATATCTGTACCTTAACGCAAATGAGGAAAAAGCAAACGAATGAACGAACACGAAGATACGACGTCGCGTCTCCTCCAACGAATCTACACGGATTATGATTTATTTAATACTTATTAGCTCATTTAAGTCATAACGGATTTATCGCATTCACACTCTTAGAATTGTAAGTATATTCTTATTCTTAGTGACGGACAGAATTACAATGTTTTAGGGTTTTAATCATTAATTAGCCAACCTCATGAGACCATGCATACATTACTTTAATTCATGGCACTTAGTTCTTACACAAAATCATAACTCACGCATGCTTACAACACTCTTAAGACTAGCTCGTCATATACTTAATCAATGGTTATTAATGACCTCCAAACTTACTATTTTCACATGAAATAACAAATCAACACTCACAGCTTAAAACCCTAATCGACTCATAATCATGACCTAGGGTTTCTCTCAACTTTTAGTCCCATATTAAATACACATTAAATTGACATGTTACGGATTTTAATGACTTATCACCTTGACCTAGAGCGTGTGAAAAAAACAAACCGAAAGTAACTCAAAACCCATGCCTACATTTACACTAGTAACTCACACCACCTTGACTTGTATAAATCATGTTAACGAGACCAAAGTTTACCCGTTTGCCCGATCACCCTTAAACATACCCCCAACAAGACCAAATACACCCATTTTTTAATGAAACAGTATGGGAAGAACATGATTCATTTAGGAGACCCTTGAAGGCCTTCATCACATGCGTTAGTAAAAAAACTAGACACAACTAATTCTAATTCATCAATTCATGCACACAGACCATGCTCACTTATGAGGTTCTTCGTTTAACATATTGAGTTTCTTGCATATACATGTGTAGCTCCTATTTGACCCACGCTCCATATTATAGATTCATGCACATATATACTTGATCACACTACACCATATAACGAGACACATATAATACTTAAATGACATGAACCAAATCTTTAACGTTTCGTTATCAATGATCGCCTCAATTTTATATATTACTCACGTTTTGCAAGACCAATTTCAAATAAAACCAATGATGTACGTAGCTCATGATCATGCAACCAATATATATATGTATATCTTAGTTTAGTTTTATCAATTGTAACATGTTTATATATTAGGACAACAAAACGCGCATGGTACGGGCGTGGCCGCGTGACCGATTCGAAACAAAAGGCGAGGCGAGGTCATGGTTGATACCTTTGAAGCGTGAGACAAAACAAGGCGAAAACAAGCAACCCACATCACCCCTTTGTGCTTCGACCCTCACGACAGCAGCTGACAACCTTAACCAATGACAAAAACTCCACGACCCTTCGTGCCAACACGGAATTCACCCTCACACGAACCTCGTACAACCTTTCTTGGAACCTTTGTGTCGGTGAAAAAATGGAGAAGGAGTAATAATTTTGCCGTGACTTTTAGTTGGGAGGCTAGGGTTTTCATATGGAGATATTGTGATGTATAAATACATGTCGACCCATGGTGGGTTTTGTGTGGTATTCGGCTTGAACCTTGAAACAAACAAACCACTGGCCCAAGGTCTTGGGCTTTCGACTCGAAAATCCAACCGGATCCAAAGCTAACTAGCGGCCCAAAGTTGATTACCAATAAACGAAGAATGAAGCCAAAACTTATGTTGCGTAACTTATATTCTCTTGTTGTACTAATGTCGTTAATATATATACACGTTAGGTTTTTCAAATAAAATATAAGTTAGGTTTTTTTTTTTTTTTTTTTTTTGTTTCGTTAAATGAATTTTATTATATTTTACGTGTTTTAAAATTTTGATCTCAAGGGTAAAATAGTCTTATTATGCATTTATATTTTTAGGGTTTTACAAAATAGCTTATGGGAAACAATAGAGCCGACTGAGTCGACTCAACCCAATAAGAAAAAAGAGAAAACCGCTATTGCTTTCCTTTATCAAGCCTTACCAGAGGAACAATTACTTCAAATAACAAAGCACAAAACCGCGAAGAACATTTGGAATGCTTTGAAAACTAGACACGTTGGCGAAGACAGAGTTCAACAAGCAAGACTACAAACACTCAAATTTGATTTTGAGATGTTACAAATGAAGGAAGACGAGACAATTGACACCTTTGCTACAAAACTAACAACACTCGTAAACAAAGCCGCTAGTCTAGGACACACCATAGAATATGAAACCTTAGTACGGAAACTATTAAATGTTGTACCCGATGGGTATCTCTGCAAATAGTTGCATCAATAGAGCAATACTCGACCTAAGTGAAATAGCGATGGAAGAAGCAATTGGGAGACTCAAGACGTACGAGGAAAGAATAAAGTTTAAGAAGAATAAGGAAAATAACGATCAATATAAGTTATTGTTTACACGTCACAACAATAACATTACTCACGGAAGACACTGTGAAAAATGTGGACATGATTTGTTGCGAGGCCAAGAAAATAATTTCAAGGAAATATCAAACAGCAACTCAAATAAATTTACTCATGATAAGAGTAAGGTGATGTGTTTTAAATGCAAGGAGTATGGGCATTTTGCAAACAAATGTCCATCAAAGAAAGAAAAAGAATCTAACCTCATTGAAGAAGACTTAGAACCAACATTGCTTATGGCAACTGTTGAAGAAGCACCAGAAAAACATGATCAACCTGGACTTAAGGAAGATCACAACAACAAAGGTGGAAATAACCAGAAGAACATGATCAACCTGGACTTAAGGAAGATCACAACAACAAAGGTGGAAATAACCAGAAGAACATGATCAACCTGGACTTAAGGAAGATCACAAAGGTGGAAATAACCAGAAGAACATGATCAACATGGACTTAAGGAAGATCACAAAGGTGGAAATAACCAGAAGAACATGATCAACCTGGACTTAAGGAAGATCACAAAGGTGGAAATAACCAGATCAACATGGACATAATGAAGATCACAGAAGAAAAGGTGGAAATAACTAAAGGAAAATTGATCTACCTGGATATAAGGATGATCGCAAGAAATTAAAAGCTCAGATGGTGGATTTAACCAGAATATGAATCAAGAAGGCTTAAAGACCTACGTCGCATCGATTGTGATTAAGGGGGAGAATATTGGGTTAATCCTAATAGACCCATCACAATACCCAAAACGACCCGATCAACAAAAGTCAAACAAGAAAGTCAGACCTCTAAAGTCAACTTATCAGTTTTAGAAAACGGTTATATGACAGTTATAACATAACTGACATATCCCTGAACCATCACAACACTTCACTTTGTACCATTTCAATTAGTATATATACTATGAACATATTATGTATGAATGATGACTGATAAATAAAAGCAAAGTCTTTTGATTCAAATACTTCCTGTTATTACTGGTATATTTTGATTAAAGATCCATGAAAACGGGCCAACAAGAATGGTTCTTCTTTTTAGGATTTTACAATATGGTTCATATTTTGATCCTAATTTGAATAAGAATACTAAGAAAATACTAATTAATTTCACTGGTTGATGTTTTTTCTTTCACCTACTATGTTGACATTTGACTTTTTTACCACCTGATTTGAAATCACCCTTGTTTGTGTGTATCAAATCCAAACTCTCATTATATTTTTCCTTAAAAACATTAGTGCAGATCTCAATATCTAGCCACGAGTATGTCTTCTAATACTAGTGAAGCTCACAAATTGTCATCATCAACTTCAGCACAGTCATGTCGTCAGTTTTCTATTGCTGAAATCCATTCAGCAACCAATGATTTTGATGATGACTTGATCGTTGGAGACGAAGGATTAAGAAAGGTGTATAAAGGTAGTATTTTCATTAACGGAACTAGTCCGGTTGTGGCCATTAAACAGTTCGATTCTATGTCCAATCAAGGGGCACCTAAGTTTAGGACTGAAATAGAGATGCTTTCAAAACTTCGCCATTGTAACCTGGTGTCTTTAATTGGTTATTGTGATGATATCAGGGAGATGATCCTTGTTTATGAGTACATACCCCATGGAACACTATATGCTGATCTACACAAAGCTACTACTCCTTTAAGTTGGGTTCAGCGACTAAAGAGAGCCATAGGTGCTGGACATGGATTAGACTACCTGCACACTGGTTTTGGAACCCAACATGGAGTCATACACCGTGATGTTAGTGTTATCCAAAATAGGTCCAATCGATCAGACATTATATAATTTTAGTGTTAGTGTTAAAGGCACATTCAGGTATCTGGATCCAGAGTATTTCTATACAAGCAAACTGACTAGTAAAACGGACGTGTATGCATTTGGGGTTGTATTATTTGAATTACTACCAGGGATGCGTGCAGTGGACGAACATCTTGAGGAGGAGCAAGGTAGTTTGGCAAGGTGGGCTCAAAAATGTGTGAAAGAAAAAAAATTTGATCAAATGGTTGATTCTAATATAATAGGAACAATTGCTCCCAAATGTTTAAGAGGTTTCTTTGAAATCATAAATCAATGTTTGCTTAGGGTTATTGAAAAGGGCCTACCATGACTCGGGTTGTGGCCAAGCGCATGATTCATTAGAACTACTGAGGAGAAATGTGGCAGTCTGCTGATTCATCGGGAACAACGGGATTCACTTGGAAGATTCATAAATATATTGCTTATGCATCTAAGAGAAACTCTGGTATAGACAAACTTTTTATTAGTGTTGTATATTCATATTTGTTGTTCATTGTACTCTTGAGTAACATCGGACAATAACTAATTACATGATGCATTTGTCTGTCTTATTTATTCATTTTTGGACCGAGGGGTCACATAAGTTTACCAAAGAGTCTTTGAAAAACGAATGACTTGGTATGCTTCTTCAACCAGCGGGGATAGTGGTGATGATGGTAAAATGGGATTGAACAGGTTTATCAAATAGTGCCAAAAACAACATGAATCAGTGTTCTTCAGCCAACATGGATGGTAGTTATGATGGTAAAATGGGTCGCACAAGTTTATGAAAGAATATTAAAAACAACATGACTCAATGTTCGTCTTCATCCAACAGAGATAGTAGTAAATTGGGACACACAAGTTTACCAAAAAGTGTTAAAAACCACATGACTCATTGTTCTTCAACCAATAGGAATCATGGTGAAGACGGTAAAATGGGTCGCACAAAAGAAAAGAAAAGCAACCTGTCTTTTCAGAGGTATCGCCCCAATCAAAAAAATAATATTGTGATAGATTTTCAGGACAACAATAAAAATATAGTCTCGTCATAGGCCCTATTCATGGTCAGAAACAAACTCCTGATCCTGCTCCTGAGAGAGACATTCACTTCTTGGAATATGCTATACCCGTAGGTGGCAATAGAGGAAGGAGCCAGGTATATCTAATATCCTGACCGGAGCAAGAGTAACAATGCAATTAATAATGCCACAACATCAGAAAGTTTCTTCTTTTGCACAGTTTATAATGATTTCCAGGATCGAATTCATACAAGATTGACAAGAAGTTGATTCTTTATTATTGACAACATAACATGGTTACATTGTATTTTGAGACACTCTTTACAATGATACATATCGCGTGTATATATAGCCACCGAACCATCGTGTCCTTTCATGAACAGGTGTAACTGAAATAACTAACTTCTAACTACCAATAACTACCTTTAACTAACTATAAACGTTTTTCGGTTATTAACTATCGATCTAACAGGTTTAGCCCTTAGGCTTTGCGTTATTACATATGTACCAACAAGACTTATGCAATTATCGTACAACATTTCCCCCCTAATTGTTTAAGTCTTGTTCTTCGAGTCTTCATGCTCTTCTCCGCATTCTTCCTCGCATTCTTCCTCGCATTCTTCCTTTCCATTGTCTTCGTTAAGATCAATGTCTTGCGGATGTTCCTGCGTTCTTTCTTTTGTGTCGGTCTTCAAACGCCGCTCCCAACAAAAGTATTCCTTTTTTCTATCTCACGTTACTATCACCAAATCCCAACAACTTGCTATTTTTTTTATGTTCACCAAACTGTTGTTGTCGTCTCGTTGTTGTTTTGTTTTGTTCCCACGTTGCTATATCCTTGTGAGTCGACTTACCTTCGTATCCACAAAATGTCCCCTAAACTCCTTCTTGTTCACGGTATCCTTCCAAACAAACCTCAATTGTTCTTGGTGTCCTTCCTAGCGAATCCCTTTTTTTTCCTCACGAAATCCAAGTCTTTTTCCTACACAAGCCTGATACCCTTCTCGGTATCTTTAACCAAACGATTGTTTTTCTGTTTCATTGTTGTTGTTATCCTTGTGTTGCTTCAATGCATTTTCCACAACAACCTTCAATCCTTGCGTTTACCACGCGTTCTTTTCCTTCCCTTTGTGTCTGTTTACAACCCGGTTTCACAAAGTTTTAACCCACTTGTCTTTTTATCACAAGACAACGTGTACTGCTCCCTTCTATGTCGCATTACAAGCGAATCACAAAAGTATTTTACCGCTAGCCTCTTCTCTCTTGTTCCACGCTATCCTTCGAAGCGTAAAGAGTTTTCTTTTTCCCTTTGTTGTCGCATTAGGCAGTCACCAACAAAGTCACAATGTTGTTTTTGTTCTTCCCTTTGTCGTCACGTTCCAGTCCCAAAAAAGTTTTCTCCCACCAATACGTTTGGTGTCAACGTTTGTTCCTTTAATCGATTCGTTTTCCTCTTCTCCTTCAAAAGTGGATTGAAGTCGTTGCTATCTGCAACTTCCGTTGGTTCTGATCGTGCACTATCTTCTTCCAACGTCCTTGGTGTCTCTTGCCTTCTAAGTCTTTTGATTTTCTTGATCAAGACTTGAATCAAAACTTGTAATCTTGCAACTCTTAGCTTTGATACCAATTTTGCACAGGTTTATAATGATTTCCAGGATCGAATTCATACAAGATTGACAAGAAGTTGATTCTTTATTATTTACAACATAACATGGTTACATTGTATTTTGAGACACACTTTACAATGATACATATGCAACGTATATATAGCCACCGAACCATCGTGTCCTTTCATGAACAGATGTAACTGAAATAACTAACTTCTAACTACAAATAACTACCTTTAACTAACTATAACCGCTTTTCGGTTATTAACTATCGATCTAACAGGTTTAGCACTTAGGCTTTGCGTTATTACATATGTACCAAGAAGACTTATGCAATTATCGTGCAACAACTTCAACTATGTAAGGTCGAAACTCATTGTTAACATCTCCGGCTTTTTAATAAGCAGAATCGATAAGTGAAACGATGTAATCTACCTGCCATATCATGACTATATTTTAGAAATTATCTTAGAAGTACTCGCAACAAGAACCAAAAAATCTCATAGCTGCAGCCATTTTGACTATGCAATAATTTGTTAGGACAGGGTGCTCAATTTGTTGTTCAATTCTTACGCGTATCCAACATACTTGTAGGTTTACAATTTCCGAAGAGTGACATGCTCATTTGCTGAATGTATACTTTTAGACAAAATGTGCATATTGGAACACTTTATTAAATTTTGTTACATTTACTCATATCTTTTGAAATTTACGTACCAATATGGGACTTAGGAGAAAGTTCGTTGCTATTTTATAGCCTAAACCCATTACGATTTATTTGTTCTTTTTTGTTTTGTCATCTTCACTGGTTGATACCCTTCCTTCCACCTATGAGAGTAAAAATTGATTTTTCCAAAACATACTTGAAAGTGTAGTCATTGTTCATTGTACAGATCACAATAGCTAAGCAAGATGATGTCTATGCAGCAGGCAAGGGTGCCAAACTGTCATCATCGACATCACTTCAATCATGATTATGTTTTACTCTTGCAGTCCGTAACTTATGATATCAATGATGAATTGGTCATCAGACAGGGAGGACATGGAAAAGTTTACAAAGTTACTTCAATCTCCCCTAACTCCTATATCAAAAATGAAATAATGAATTTCCCTGTTTTAGGTTATGCAATAGGAAATTAAATTTCAACAAGGAACACTTTTGTCAAGAATTTATACTACAAATCTACCTTTCCGATTTTACAGTGGTCTTTCAGAGGTTCTAATAAGTTTGTGATGAAAAGGAATACGAGAAGATCGACAGTTTGTTGGTCAAGAGTGGAAAATATTCTATGGGTACCATTGCACAGTTATGTTTTTATATCTGCAATAAAGAGGATTCAGGATCAAGAATGCTAAGAATGTGGAGTAGCTAGTATGAGAAGCTAGCTTATCCCAGGATGTTAAATGGTACATTATACTAGTTACAATTTGCTGATAGCAACATGCTCATTATCAAAATACCAAAATTTTAAGGTATCACCCCAGTAAAATATGATATAACCATGGTTGAAGAAAGTATCCACTGTACGTACATATGATACTATTCATGTATTGATAGAAAAGGGTCACTTTTGGTGCCATTTAACTACTTGGTGGAAGGGAAAACAACAAACAAATTGACCGGGTAAGTCAATGGGTCAAAACTATTGGTTTAATCACCATCGACCCATATTAACCCATCACAATCCACCATGACCCGGTTAACAAAAGTCAACCAAACGAAAGTCAACAGAAGCAGTTATAATAAAACAGTTACATATTAGTTATGAAATAACTGCCATATCCCCTGAACCAACACAATGGTTCATTAGTACCCTTTTATTCAGTATATATACTTGATACATTTTATGTAAAGACATGATGACAGATTAATAAGAACATATTTATAGTTTCATTTAATCCCTGCATTTTACTTGGTACACTTGTGATTTAACGTTAAGACCATAGATCCCGTTTAAAGGCCAACAATTGATATCAGAGCGGTTTGGTCTACTAACCAACAATCATCATTTACCATTACTCTTAAAATTCCAGAATCAAATCAAGAAGAAACAACTTTTGATAAAAAAATTTTGCAAATCGATTCAAACACAAAAAAATCCAAGACGTCACTTTTTTTCTGTTTTTCACACTTCTGTCACAACAGGGGTATAATGACAATAGTGATTACTCTCAACCCGGAATCAGAAAATTCGCAAATTTTTTTTTCCTTTTTTATCTGAAACCAGTTTTCTTTTACCCAATCGAAAAGGATCAGAAAAACGAATAAAATCGTTTACATTTGATTCAAATTAAAAAAACTAAACGAGCGTCATCTATTAGGGCACAATCAAAGATTCGAATCAGAACAAACACACCTGTTCATAAAAGGAATCAAGCCCAGAAGGATCAATTGAACACCAATTGATTCATTTCCATACTCCAATCATCAAATTACTGACGGATTAGAAAACCCCCAAATAATCCGAAACCCTAGGTTTCAATTGGAGGAATATTAGTGCTCGCGAAGAACCCCCAACACCGGAGAAGAAGAAGAGGCGGTCAAAACACAGCCATTAAAACGCGCAGTTAACCGTCGTTAATTAGAGAAGGAGAAGAAAATTGTCACACCCCCAAATTACCTGTTTTGCAGCGGAATGGAATTCACGAGGATATTTGTCATAGCATCACGAGTTGACGAGATATATTGAACGACCTAAAGTGTCGTTTGGAAAATACATCGTTAGATTTAATAAAATAATCAGAGTTTACAAAGTGTAGGTCCCAAATGAAATTAACTTGTTCGGAAATAAGTTTGTTACAAGCCAAACGATGTTTTAAAATGAATAAATCCCATGTGTGACGCGTCGTCACCACTACTCTATGATATGTCCACATGCATGCCATGAAGTGAATGCCTTAGATACCTGAGATAAAACATGCTAAAAAGTGTCAACACAAAGGTTGAGTGAGTTCATAGAGTTTGAATTGAAATGTAAAGCCTTTCAAAATCGTTTATGCAGCAAAGGCATTGCAAATCCACTCAGTTCCAAGTTCCGCCCATACAAAACTTGCAACCTGTGTGTTTACAACCCATTGCCAAAATATGTATAGTTTATGTTCAAATGCATGATGTCAAATGAATTCACATAACGGCACATTACTAAATCTATCAATATTCAATTGATATAACACATATGAGTGTTGTTTCAAATAATCCCAAGACCTTTAGCTCAATAATAATCCCAAGACCTTTAGCTCAATAATAATCCCAAGACCTTTAGCTCAATAATAATACCAAGACCTTTAGTTCCATGATTTATGATATAGAATATGACTAAACATTCAGTTAAGATAAACATATAGTTGCAAATAATCATGAATGTCATAAAAGTTGATGAGCATGTATCTCCCCCAAAGAGTTTAATTAAAGCATTAAAACGATTGAAAATGGGGCTATGGAAACTCACCTGTTGCAATGATTATAATGACAAAAGTGGATACACCGAAATGTAACGTGAATCTCTAAACTTGACCTATTATGAATGATATGATACATAATAAGTTATGATGTAATGTTATGCATGCAATTCGGATGAATACATTGTGGAAGTCCTCCAATGAAATTTTATAGTAGTTTCTCATTGTCCGAAACCATTGATGGACATAGTGCAGCCAATTCTTGAAACCTCCTAATGTAGGTCTCGATTTCATAACCAACGATCACTAACTCATAAAATTCCGTTTCTAATTTCTTCACTTCCGTGCGTGGACAATACTTCTTTGTCAACAACCTCTTGAATTGATCCTACGTGAGCTTGTATGCATTTTCGATACCAATAGGTTGCGCATATGAATTCCACCATGGCAAACTTCACCTTGTAGTCGTCTGGGCAATTGCATAGAAGAAACACAGACTCCATCTTCTCAAACCATCGAACCATAGTAGTGGCTCCTTCCGTGCCTTTGAACTTTGTAGGATCACGGTTCTTAAAGTCCTTGTATGTACAATTTCGAACTCCAGATCCTCCTGCAGCTCTGTAGCGGTAGCAAGTCTAGCAGCCGGCGGCGGCCGTGGCCTCGGCAGCGGCAACTACCGTTGCTCGTTCTTTCCTTAGTGCCTTGGCTATACTATCCTCTATATACCTTTGGATAGCGGTTGGTGTCATTTCAGTGCGGCTCTCTTGGTGCCATAACTCTTCAAGATAAGAGGAAAGGTGAGGCGTAGCAAAGTCCTATGTTAAGAATAAGCGCTCTAAAGAGATGTGATATGAGGTGATAAGTTTGAGGTTACTTTTCAAAATAATCGACGGGTTCCCAAAAGATGGGTTATGAGGTGTCGTAAGTGCTTCAAATGTATGATGGTCTAGTGACTTAATGTGTGAATAACGTGTAATTCGACATGTTAGTGGTGAAACAAAGGAGTGAGAGTGACTTCGCCCTACTTAAAGGTTTATCTCGGCATTCGACGTTATCGGTGATGAATCAGCTGATATTAAAATTGTGATAAGAAATGACAAGGCATTCTCCACATTGGAGTAGGAGGAAATGATAATAGGATGCATATTTAAAGGCATTTATGTGACAATCGATTTGAAATGAAAGTAAATAACTCGAAAAATGTACGTATAAACAGCATGTAAAGTGAACATGCACTTATGATGAAATGATGAGATGCTATAATGATGTAGTTATAGTCTAGGGTGTCAATGATGCAACCTAGTTCTCTATAGCTGAAGCTCACGATGCCAATCATCACACCCCCAATTACATTTTCGCGGAATGAATTCACGGGGATTGACTGTCATAGCATCACAGTTATAGATATATTGAACGACCTAAAGTGTCGTTTGGAAAATACATCGTTAGATTTAATAAAATAATCAGAGTTTACAAAGTGTAGGTCCCGAATGAAATTAACTTGTGCGGAAATAAGTTTGTTACAAGCCAAACGATGTTTTAAAATGAATAAATCCCATGTGTGACGCGTCGTCACCACTACTCTATGATATGTCCACATGCATGCCATGAAGTGAATGCCTTAGATACCCGAGATAAAACATGCTAAAAGTGTCAACACAAAGGTTGAGTGAGTTCATAGAGTTTGCATTGAAATGTAAAGCCTTTCAAAATCGTTTATGCAGCAAAGGCATTGCAAATCCACTGTTCCAAGTTTAGCCCATACAAAACTTGCAACTTGTGTGTTTACAACCCATTGCCAAAATATGTATAGTTTATGTTCAAATGCATGATGTCAAATGAATTCACATAACGGTACATTACTAAATCTATCAATATTCAATTGATATAACACATATGAGTGTTGTTTCAAATAATCCCAAGACCTTTAGCTCAATAATAATCCCAAGACCTTTAGCTCAATAATAATCCCAAGACCTTTAGTTCCATGATTTATGATATAGAATATGACTAAACATTCAGTTAAGATAAACATATAGTTGCAAATAATCATGAATGTCATAAAAGTTGATGAGCATGTATCTCCCCCAAAGAGTTTAATTAAAGCATTAAAACGATTGAAAATGGGGCTATGGAAACTCACCTGTTGCAATGATTATGATGACAAAAGTGGATACAACGAAATGTAACGTGAATCTCTAAACTTGACCTATTATGAATGATATGATACATAATAAGTTATGATGTAATGTTATGCATGCAATTCGGATGATATATATACCACTTATGAATTTTTGAAAATAATATTTCTCGTCGAGAAATAATCTTTTAACGTCTTGACCATTTTTAAATTACTCCATATGTAATTACATTGAAATGATATCCAACGATAATTATTTAGTGTGATTTATTAGGAATTATAACTTTTAGTCGTAAAATAATGTGGTTGAAATATTTCATGAAAGTGACTAAGCGACCTCGAAAAACTAGTAAGTAAAATGGCGCACGTCGAGTGTTAGGAACCGAACTCAACGGTTTTGGGAAGTTTGTACCATTATCTCAAAGTTTTAGTGTTTAAGTTTTCGTCATAGAGGTTCCGATCATAGAGAAAAATATAGGTAAAGTATGGTACTTGTGTCCAAAATTTAGTTTAAGGATGGTTTTCGGCAAAGTTTAAGTGACCGTATCTTATTCGTTACAACTCCGCTTGACAAGTGGTTTGACATTTTGAAAAATATGCTTAGCGAACTTACTTTTACTAGAAGACATCACTTTATCAAAAGTACTCTATCATTGTTAAAAACGACCCTCAACATGGTCCCTCGTTGCCGTAGTATGTGTTTAATAGAAAATGTATTAATTTTGCTAATAGAATAAAGTTACGGCAACTTTTTAAAATGTGAATAACTTTGTCGTTATAAGTCCGTTTTCTTCGTTCTTTATATCCACGGAATCATGATAACATATACTAATATATTTTTGATAAGTCGACACATTTAACAACGCTTAAGACTCATTTTGACTCGTAAAAAGTCGAGACAGCATGCTGAATTTTCTGGAATTAATAGTTTATGTCGTCAAACTTCAAAATTCATAACTTCTTCGTTATAGCTCGTTTTAACCCGTTCAAGCGTACGTTTTTCGTTTTAAAGTATATTTTCTGAATATCTAGCCCAAAATATTTTACAAACTGTCGGATTTTCCAGATTTTCAAAATAAGGACAGACCCTTAATTAGGCTTGTCGAAATGAGTTTTCCTGCAAAACCTATTCTAACCCATTCAAAACAACTCGAAGCTATTCTAATCCTACCATACACCTTCTTAGGGTGTCATGGGTTCCTAGGCATCACCAAGAGTGATATATTACAAGGAGTAATTATAGGATGACACAATATATATATAACTCTTAAAATCAATGAAAAAGTGGTATAAACCTCATGAGACTTGCATGTTTTCTCAAATAAAATGAAATGACCATAACAATGAATATGACATATGATGATGAATATGGATGCTTACTAGTTACTTGATGAGGTTTATGGACAATGGATTTTTCTTAATCACCCAAGGTTTTTATTGCAAAACCTTAATCAAGAGTGAATCTAGAGTGTAAAAATCTTGATTAGAGAAAAATATATGAACTCCTTCTTGGTCCTTAGTGGTGGCCGGTTTACATAAGGAAGAGAGGAAAAAAAATGTTGATTTTTGATCTTTGGATATATTGAAGTGAATGTGATATGTGTTTGTAAGATATTAAGTTAAGATATTAAAGAAATCCAATGACTCACCCTTGTTGAACCGACAAGGGGTATGTGAAATAAGCTAGGATCATTTTTTTTATTTATTTATATGTATAAGTGTAATTTAATGTAAGTTACTTGAAGATATATGGTAAGTTGAGTACACATTTGAGTATTTAGGATAGCGTTAGATAAAAATAACTTTTAACGGGTCAAGATAAAATATATTGAGGTCATAAAAATTATATAAATACATTTCTTACGAGTGAGTGAATAAATGATGAGTGTGTAAATACTCATCATTTTGTCAATAATATAAGCGCAAATCATCACGAAAACACTTCGAGAAACACATCAAAATGATCAAAATATCACAAATCAGTGTTTTATGTGTTTTAAATGCAAAAATATCAAAATCGGATGAAAAACATATCAAATTTGCAAAATTGCGGTTTCAGTCCCCAAGTTTCAAAAGTTGTCAAAAAAGCAGGTCCCGAGCATATAATTTCAAAAGTAAAGTCACCAAAGGTCCTTTTAAAATCAAAAGTTGTCAAATTTAGTCCTTTGGTGAAAAATATGAAAAGTTTGAGAAAATTACAACTTTGGCCCTCAGAGTTTTAAAATTGGCAGAAATGGTCCACGGAAAATTGCAAAAAGGCAATTTTGGTCCTTATACTTTTTGAGAATGTCACTTTTGGTCCTTGAAACAAGTTTGATGATTTGGCAGCTTAGGCCCCTCAAATTTCAGAAATTACACCAAGGTCCTTGTCAATTAAACCCTTGTCAAACCCATTTGGCCTAGTCAATGAATTTTGGACCCTGTCATTATGATTTATGAACCCCCCTTGGATTATTATATCTGGTCAAAATCCTCTTACCCGCCAAAGTCCACCATCTTGCTTTACACCTGAACTAGCTTTCCCCATCCTCTCTCCAATCACTCTTGTTCCTGCCACCCCAACTAGCTTCCAAACATCATTTATTGCTTCCTAACCCCTCACTCAACCCCAATGGGTGCAAAAGAAAAAGGCGCCAAAATCATATTTAAGCGGTTGAGATTAATTTGAGCAATCCAAGGTGAGAATGGTGGGATTTCATCGAGAGAGAGAGGATAAGATTGGATATAAAAAAGAAGCATTGGAAGCATGCAAAGGGGAGTAGTTTTAGTTTTTAAATTTTCTTATGTCGTTTTTATCTTTAATGTATTAGTTTGATTTCAAATCTGTAATTTTGTGTTCTCAAGTGATAAACTCAAGTTATAATTGTAGTGTAAGAAATTTTCAATCAGTGAATCCAAGGTTTTATTTAATTTCACACTTTAGCATTCTTGTTGAATTTTTCCATTTCAAATTCTGAGACAAAAGCTTCAACTAGCTTATTTCTCTGCTCTAATAAGCTTATATGGGCTTCTTATAGCTTTGTATAAGCTTAATTTCGAGTTCGATCATTATTGGTTCTTGGTCAAAATAAGTCAAACATGGGGCAAATCTGAGGAAAGAATGGCAATGGTTGATTCAGACATGAATGTGGGTTGTTTTAGAAGCGATGGTTGGTTTGTATAGGATAGTGTTCTTGGGTTTACATTTTGCAAGCCATAGTGGCTTTGGGTGATTGTAAGTTCAAGCTTAATTCTTTGCATAATCTGTTTTAGTGGTTAACAATAGTTGAAGCCTGTTTCAATAGTAATATTTAGGTTAATTAAAGTTAGTTTGATCATACCATCAAGTTTGATCATTGTTTAAATCTGTTTTGTTTAAAACCGGTTAATCAAGGTGTTTGGTTCAATGGGTTAAACTGTCACTTAGGTATATGCAGGTGGTTGATTTCATGTAGTTCATATCTAGTAAGCTTATTTAAGCCCAAACCTGTCAACATTTGGTGCCTGCAACCTCTAAAAGTCAAATTTTCACTTAACTCTATCTCACTGATCCACTGTTGAGAATTTGGTATTGCAAATCATTGTTTTGTGTTTAGAAGTCCTAAACATTGATTGCATTAGGTTCATTACATCATATAACACCAATCTTAATACTTAAAATCTGTGGTAAAGTTCAAAAAGGTCAAACTTTCTCAACTGCTTCAAAAGTCAAAGTTCGCAAGAATGTTTTTTGAGCCAAATACAAAGAATTTTCTTGAGCTCATTTTTTGAACTTATCAAGTGAAATTTGGTATTTTAGAAACTTCAACTGGTGCTCTTACTTATCTGCATTTTTGTTGATTTTTGTCATTTTTATATAAGCTCCAAATTAGCTTGTGAACTTGGACCATTCTCCCCGCTCCTTGTCTCAGTGATCACCTGAGATTTTCTCGGTTTTTGTGCAGGTGCACAGAGCTCATAAGAGCTCATCATAGCTTGATTTTTGGTACAAATACTCTCAACCAGGTCTATAACAGGTTCCAATTGGTATTTTTAGGTTTAGCTTGTATTGAAGCTTGTGCATTAGCTCAAACTTGGTACCCTCTTGTTTTTAAGCAAAATCTCAAAACATCAAATCTTTGCAATTGGGAATTCAGAGGTTATAGCTAGTTGTTACTTGTTGCTTTTGAGTTCCTTTAGCATATCCAAGCTTCTGTTTAAGTGTGGTGGTCATTAGGTAGCTTTTGGCTTATTGGAAGTGCTTATTTTAAGCTCATTCCACATCAGTTCTTAAATCCTCCAAACAAGCTCCTGTTTTTCCATTTTTCATAGCTTCCTAATATTATTTTAAGCATTTCCTGAATTTTTCAGATTTTTCCTAGCTTGTTTGGTATTTTTCTGCATTTTATCTAGTTTTTAAGCATATTTAAATAGCTTTTAATAGAAAAAATTCAGAAAAGGTCCAAAAAAATAACTTTTCATTTTTATTAAGTTTAGATAAATATAATTAGTGAAAAAGTAATTTTCCAGATTTTTCATAGTTTATTTGTTAATTTTTAGTAATTTAATTAGTTTTTAATAGTTTAAAAATCATAAAAAATAGAAAAATAATCAGAAAAATACAAAAATAGTTTTTAAAATTCTAGTTTGATATTTTAGATTTTTCTAAGTCTTAATTTTATTTTTCTAGCTTTATTTCCTAATTTCTTGTATTTTAGGTAATTATTTAATAGTTAAAAATAGTTTTTAATTAATAATAATTAGATAATTAGTTGTAAAATTAATTTTCTTTTTCTAATAATTTTCTTTTATCATTAGGTTTATAAAAATATCATTTTCATATTTTTAGGATTAATATTGTGTAAGTTTCCGTTTTTGTTTTATACGTCAGCGTAGATTTTAATTTCAGTTTTATAAAATCATAAAAACAAAAACATCATTTTAATTATAGTGATAGCATTTATTTAATAGATTTTATCTTTTTAATTTTCTTTAATTTGCATTTAAGCCGTTTTAATTTGTTGGCTTTTTCCTTAGTTATAATCATATCAAATCTCTGTATCCATTCAAATCTTCTCGATCACTAAACGTTTGATAATTCATCGCATAGCTCGCTGGGACATAACGACCCGGGGAGACCCTATACTCTCCTGGATTTCATTGCATTTGTGTCTGACCTGTTTTAAGTTTCTTACAGCTAGCCATTCACAAGTGGCTAGCTTGCGTAAGATAACTTGACGGTTTTGCGCAGATCAAATTTTGGCGCCGCTGCCGGGGAGCTGTGCTAATTGTCTTCCGTCTAGCAGATTAGTTGTTTGAATACTCACTCATTTGTTCATATCATCCATCTATCTATATATATCCATATTTTTATTTAAAAATCCAAAACCCAAAACAACCAAAAACGATAAAACAAAATATTTTTCCTTTTGTTTCTATATATGTATCAAAAATAAAAATACAAAAAGATTCGTCGTTTTTTTTAATAATTAACAACTTAAAAGATTACCACCGCAAACCAAGGCAGTGCACTACCTAACTGGGGGTGCGACCATAATAAGTTTCCGAACTAAAGATATAAAACTTGCCTTTGTGTCCTTGTGATTGGTGTACCTTTTTCAAAGAAGCCATTCATCTTGGATTATTGGTTAAGGTCACTGTTGTTTTGCCTCGATTTTGTGTTAATTGATTTTGTTGTGATATCGACGCCGAACCGAAAACCCATAAAGATTCTTCTCACCCAAGTTTTATAAAACGTCTTCATAATTCTCATTCTCATCTAAAAGATTTTCATAATTCCCATTTCTCTCCTTAACTCTGAGGTCTCTTAGAGTTACGTCTAGTGTATGCGCACTCGCTCGCAAGCTCGTAGACGTATTCTTAACAAGGAAAACGCACGCGAGATAATGCATTGAGCATCCCACCATGTCTGAATCCAAGGGGATGGACCTAAGTCCAACCCGAAAATCCAACCGATCTCCGAACGATGGAGGAGCTTTGCCAACCCACGATGAATGGACGGGCGGTCCATTGCCTCGGTCAACATCGGCCACGGAATTTGGACTTAAACATCACATGATTCAACAAGTCCAAAGCTTTTGCCAATTTCGCGGATCACCGGGTGAAGATGCCAACAAGCATCTTGACAAATTTCTCACTGTCACCCAAAGTATGAAGCAAAATGGGGTCTCCGATGACGCCCTTCGCTTATACCTCTTTCCTTATTCCTTGACGCTTCATGCCACCGCATGGTTTGATCGTCTTCCCAAGAACTCAATCCATAGTTTCGATGAAATGATCTCCAAGTTCTTGGCAAAATATTTTCCACCGTCGATGGTGACGAAACTAAGGAATGAAATCAGCAATTTTAGGCAACTTCCGACGAGTCCTTATTCGAGGCATGGGAACGCTATAAGCTTTCAATTGACCGATGTCCGAACCACAACATGTTGCTTGTCACCCAAATAGATACATTCTATAACGGGTTAACATCGAGACATCGTGACACAATCAATGCTGCTGCCGGTGGTACCTTTATGAAAAGGCGACCCGAAGAGTGCTATGATCTCATCGAAAACATGACTGCCCCCCACAATTATTGGGATTTCCTCGCCGAGAGGAATGAGTCAACGAGATCTACCACCCTTCCATCTTCGGAATTCACCACTCTCAACAAAAAGTTGGAAGAAATATCGGCCGCCATGCTTAAAATGAATCACACAAATGCTAATCAACAAGTTAATACCGTGAACAAAAGTTGTGAGACTTGTGGTGGTCCACATCCTTATTTTGAGTGTCCAGCCTCCGGTGGTTTCACTCAAGAGAGCGTATATGCTGCTTAAGGTTCCTACAATTCGGGGGGTAACTCCTACCAACCGCAAGGGGACCGTAGCCTTCTAAGCTATCGTTCTAACAATTACCTTGGACCACATGGGTTTAATCAAAATCAGAACAATCAAAACAGAAATAATCATTAATCGAATCGAATCGGAATTTTCAAAATCAAGGTTCTCAAAATCAAAGGAACTATAATCAAAACCGATTCCAAGCTCCACAACAAACTGTTCAAGCTCCACCTCCTCAAGCTTCCATTGACATTGTTAGTTACATCAAAAACAATGAAGCTAAGATGGTGTCCATGCAAAATCAGATTACCTCTATGAGAAATGATTTTACATCTGAGATTAGAACAACTAGTAGCAAGATTGATCAACAAAATAGCAAGATCGATAGCGTGCTTGCTCTTCTCGTAAGTCAAAAGAATCAAGCTTCAACTTCAGGATCTCTTCCAAGTAACACCATTCCCAACCCTAAGGGTGAGTTGAATGCTATTACCACTCGAAGTGGTAAATCTTATGAGGAACCCTCGATGCCTACTCCTTCTCCGGTGAAGGATGTGGAACGAGAAACCAAGGATACAACGGACGAGGTGCATATCTCAAGCCCACGAAGTACCGCACAAGTCCAACCTTCGGTCGACTTACCTCCAATTCCGGAACCCGTTGTTCCGATGACCAATCCTAAGCCTTCACTTCCTTATCCTTCAAGGCTTAATGATCAAAAGGCCCGCGACAAAACTAATCAACAAATGGAGAAGCTTATGCAAATCTTTCAAGAATTGCACCGAGATTAGTTTAGCGGACGCTCTTCTTCTTATGCCCAAATTCGGTCCGACAATCAAAAGTTTGTTGACTAACAAAGAAAAGATTTCCGAATTGGCTAAAACTTCTTTGAATGAGAATTGTTCGGCGGTTATCCTCAAAAAGCTTCCCGAAAAGCTAGGAGACCCCGGGAAATTCCTCATCCCATGTGATTTTCAAGGATTAGTTCAATGCTCCGCTTTGGCCGATCTTGGCCAGCATTAACTTAATGCCAAACTCCCGTGGAAGCTTTCATTACTCCGCTTACACCTACGTGTATGGTCCTTGAGCTTGCCGACCGTACGAGTTCTCATCCGTTAGGTATAGCCGAGGACGTCTGTGTAAAAGTTGGAGATTTCCATTTTCCCGCCGACTTTGTTGTTGTTGAATTTGATGCCGATCCCCGAGTACCCCTCATCCTTGGGAGGTGCTTCTTGAAAACGGGTCGTGCATTAATCGACGTTGATAAAGGGGAAATCACTTTGAGGTCAAACAAGGAAGCCGTTACCTTCAACCTCGATCAAGTTACGAGATATTCCCCTAGTTATGAAGACACTTCTGTCAACATGATTGATGTCATTGACATTGTGTCGGAGGAATATTCTCAAGAACTTCTTGGATTCTCGAGTGGCAATCCCACTTCGGTTGATCCCATCGTTGCTCTCTCTTCCACATCCCTCACTCCGTTTGAGGGAAGTAACTCTATTTCGGAAGAGATTGAAGCATATTTGTCTAGTGATTCAGTTTCATGGGAAATTGATCACGCCCCTATTGACATCGAGGGAGATATTCTTCTCATCGAGAAGTTGCTCAATGATGATCCCTCATCACTCCCTCCTCAAGAACTTCATAAAGAGGAAATCAAAACGATTGAAAAATCTGATGATCCTCCCGAGGTCGAACTTAAGGACTTACCACCTCATCTCGAGTATGCATTTTTGGAGGCTGACAATAAATCACCCGTCATTATTGCTAAAGACTTGAGTGAGGATGAAAAGCCGCCTCATAAAGGTTTTGAAGTCACACAAGCGAGCCATCGCTTGGAAACTTTCCGACATCCAGGGGGTTGACCCGAAATTTTGTACTCACAAAATTCTCCTGGAAGATGACTCCAAACCAGCGGTTCAACACCAAAGAAGGGTGAATCCTAAAATTCATGAGGTCATCAAAGCGGAAGTCATAAAACTTCTCGATGCCGGATTGATTTACCCTATCTCGGATAGTCCTTGGGTGAGCCCCGTTCATTGTGTACCCAAAAAGGGTGGTATAACCGTTGTTGAAAATGATGAAAACGAGTTGATTCCTACTCGATTGGTTACGGGATGGCGTGTATGCATTGACTATCGAAAATTAAATGAAGCCACCCGTAAAGACCACTTTCCCTTACCTTTCATGGACCAGATGCTTGAGAGATTAGCGGGAAACGAATACTACTGTTTTCTCGATGGTTTCTCGGGTTACTTCCAAATTCCCATAGACCCCCAGGATCAAGAAAAGACCACATTCACATGTCCTTATGGAACATTTGCTTACCGGCGCATGCCTTTCGGCTTATGCAATGCTCCCGGTACGTTCCAAAGGTGTATGATGGCCATTTTCCATGATATGATCGAAAAGACTATGGAAGTCTTTATGGATGATTTTTCGGTCTTTGGGAATTCTTTCCAAACATGTCTCTCCCATTTGGACAAGATGCTTGAACGTTGTGAAAACACGAACCTTTGTCTAAATTGGGAGAAATGTCACTTTATGGTCAAAGAAGGCATTGTCCTTGGCCATAAGATCTCTAAGAAAGGGGTTGAGGTGGACAGAGCTAAAGTGGATGTTATTGCAAAGCTACCTCCTCCCACAACTGTTAAAGGAGTTAGAAGTTTCCTTGGTCATGCCGGTTTCTATCGTCGTTTCATTCAAGATTTCTCGAAAATATCCCGGCCTATGACCCGACTTCTTGAAAAAGACACTCCTTTCGTCTTCTCTAGTGAGTGCATTGAAGCTTTCCAAACTCTTAAGAGGAAGCTCACAGAAGCACCAATTCTAGTTGCCCCCGATTGGGACCTACCATTCGAGCTTATGTGCGACGCAAGTGATTTCGCCATAGGTGCAGTCTTGGGGCAACGCAAGGCTAAACATTTCCAGCCTATACACTATGCTAGCAAAACTTTGAACGAAGCTCAAGCACATTACACCACTACGGAGAAAGAATTACTAGCGGTGGTGTATGCTTTCGAGAAGTTTCGGCCATACTTGATCTTGTCCAAAAGCATAGTGTATACGGATCACTCGGCCCTCAAATATCTTCTTGCTAAGCAAGATGCAAAACCGAGATTGATCCGATGGGTTCTCCTCCTACAAGAATTTGATATCACCATTCGTGATAAAAAGGGAGCGGAGAACCTAGCAGCTGACCATCTTTCCCGTCTTGAAAATCCTCATCAAAGTGTGCTCGAGAAAAAGGAGATAAACGAAACGTTTCCTCTCGAGACACTTAATGTGGTATCTCATCGTAGAGATTCGAGTACCCCATGGTTTGCCGACTTTGCAAACTACCATGCGGGTAACTTTGTTGTGAAAGGAATGTCGTCCCAACAAAAGAACAAATTTTTCAAAGATGTTAAGCATTACTTCTGGGACGACCCCTACTTGTTTAAGGTTTGTGCGGATCAAGTCATCCGACGGTGTGTTCACGGCCAAGAAGCCGATGAAATTCTCAAGGCTTGTCATCATGGACCCACGAGGGGACATAATGGCCCGAACTACACCGCCAAGAAGGTGTTTGATTCTGGTTTCTATTGGCCCACAATTTACAAAGATGCCCATGACCTCGTCAAATCTTGCGACTCTTGCCAACGTCATGGTAACATCTCTAAAAGAGATGAAATGCCTCAAAATGCCATTCAAGTGTGCGAGATATTTGACGTATGGGGCATTGACTTTATGGGGCCGTTCCCGTCTTCTCGAGGGAACAAGTATATACTTGTGGCGGTCGATTACTTGTCTAAATGGGTGGAGGCGAAAGCGCTACCTACCAACGACGCCCGAGTAGTTGTGAAGTTTTTAAAGTCTCTCTTTGCCCGTTTTGGAACTCCTCGTGCTATCATTAGTGATCGCGGCACACACTTTTGCAATGACCAATTCGCAAAAGTGATGCTTAAGTACTGTGTCACCCACCGTCTCTCCACCGCGTATCACCCACAAACTAGTGGGCAAGTGGAAGTTTCGAACCGTGGTTTGAAAAGAATCTTGGAGAGGACCGTAGGCGAAAATCGTGCCTCTTGGTCAGACAAATTAGAAGATGCACTTTGGGCCTTCCGTACCACTTATAAAACACCCATCGGGTGTACTCCTTACAAGCTCGTGTATGGAAAGGCGTGTCATCTCCCGATCGAGCTTGAGCACAAAGCCTATTGGGCCTTGAAGCATGCAAATTTCAACCTCAAGTCTTCGGGTGATCATCGGAAAGTTCAACTCAACGAATTAAATGAACTCCGTGATCAAGCCTACGCGAACTCTTTGATCTACAAAGAAAAGACAAAGAAGATCCATGACTCAAAGATTAAGAACCGCGTTTTCAACGTTGGTGACCGAGTCCTTCTTTTTAATTCTAGATTAAAGATCTTCTCGGGGAAACTTAAGACCCGTTGGACCGGTCCATTCACCATTACCAAAGTGTTTCCATATGGCACCGTCGAATTATCCCAAATAGACGGGCCAAACTTCAAAGTGAATGGACATAGATTGAAGCACTATTTTGGAGAGGACATTCCCCCTGTGGTTGTCCCGGATTTACAAACTTTCCCCATGAACCAATGAATGCGGGGATCGAGTCAAGCTAGCGACTCGGGAATCAAAAACAATAGCACACTATATGGGTTTTCACCCGTATTTCTGACTTCTTTCTATTTTCTACCACCCTAGTGTGGGGGGGTTGCCCCACATGTTTTGTATATAAGTCTTTTCAAAAAAAAAATCTTCTTTCTAAATAATGGCCGTAGTATTTCCCTTTTACGTTCTCTGTTTCGGCATAACCGCCGGTACTTTGAATATTGAGGGCAATATTCATTTCTAAGTGTGGGGGGGAATTCTCACGAATTTCATATATTATCTACCCAATTCCCCCGTTTTTGGCCAAAATTTTTTTGGAGTAAGTGTTCTACACTTACTCAGCTTGGTTATCAGTCCGCCATGTCTGTAAGACAAAAGGATTGGCTAATCCAGGAGCAAACGGCTCTTGGTAAAGATGTCTCAAATCCGTTTATATGGCTTGCAATTTGCCCAAAATTGTATGGTTCCTCAACTCCCCATCATCCTCAAAAGATAATGAGTTGGCTAGCCCGCAAGATTATGGCTTGTGGTAAAGGCAGTGGAAAATCCATAATTGGTATTCAGCTCACCAAAGATAATTCTGATAATTTATCTAAGAGTTGGCTAGTCCAGAAGGGTACGGCTTCTGGTAAAGACACATCAAATCCGTTATATGGTTTATGATTTGCCAATAAATCAGATGGTTATCGGTGTACCATGGTTCTTACTTGAACTGAAACATTTGGCTACTCCAGAAGTAATGGCTTTTGGTAAAGAGATGAAATCCATTAAATTTTCTCAAAAGATTGCTAGGGACTATGATGAGTGTGTAAATACTCATCATTTTTGTACAATATAAACTGCAAAATCATCTGAAAACACTCAGAAACACATCAAAATGATCAAAATATCACAAATCAGTGTTTTATGTGTTTTAAATGCAAAAATATCAAAATTAGATGAAAAACATATCAAATTTGCAAAAATTGCAGTTTCAGTCCCCCAAGTTTCAAAAGTTGTCAAAAACAGTCCCTGAGCATATAATTTCAAAAAGTAAAGTCACCAAAGGTCCTTTTAAAATCAAAAGTTGTCAAATTTAGTCCTTTGGTGAAAAATATGAAAAGTTTGAGAAAATTACAACTTTGGCCCCTCAAGTTTTAAAATTGGCAGAAATGGTCCCTGGAAAATTGCAAAAAGGCAATTTTGGTCCTTATACTTTTTGAGAATGTCACTTTTGGTCCCTTGAAACAAGTTTGATGATTTGGCAGCTTAGGCCCCTCAAATTTCAGAAATTACACCAAGGTCCTTGTCAATTAAACCCTTGTCAAACCCATTTGGCCTAGTCAATGAATTTTGGACCCTGTCATTATGATTTATGAACCCCCCTTGGATTATTATATCTGGTCAAAATCCTCTTACCCGCCAAAGTCCACCATCTCAACTGCTTTACCTGCAACTAGCTTTCCCCCCATCCCCCCTCCTCTCCAATCACTCAAACCTGTTCCCTCACCCCCAACTAGCTTCCAAACATCATTTATTGCTTCCCTAACCCCTCACTCAACCCCCAATGGGCTGAAAAGAAAAAAGGCGCCAAAATCATATTTAAACGGTTGAGATTAATTTGAGCAATCCAAGGGCTGAGAATTGGTGGGATTTCATCAGAAGAGAGAGAGGATAAGATTGGATATAAAAAAGAAGCATTGGAAGCATGCAAAGGGGAGTAGTTTTAGTTTTTAAATTTTCTTATGTCGTTTTTATCTTTAATGTATTAGTTTGATTTCAAATCTGTAATTTTGTGTTCTCAAGTGATAAACTCAAGTTATAATTGTAGTGTAAGAAAGTTTCAATCAGTGAATCCAAGGTTTTATTTAATTTCACACTTTAGCATTACTGTTGAATTTTTCCATTTCAAATTCTGAGACAAAAGCTTCAACTAGCTTATTTCTCTGCTCTAATAAGCTTATATGGGCTTCTTATAGCTTTGTATAAGCTTAATTTCGAGTTTCAGTCATTATTGGTTCTTGGTCAAAATAAGTCAAACATGGGGCAAATCTGAGGAAAGAATGGCAATGGTTGATTCAGACATGAATGTGGGTTGTTTTGGAAGCAGTGGTTGGTTTGTATAGGATAGTGTTCTTGGGTTTACATTTTGCAAGCCATAGTGGCTTTGGACTGATTGTAAGTTCAAGCTTAATTCTTTGCATAATCTGTTTTAGTGGTTAACAATAGTTGAAGCCTGTTTCAATAGTAATATTTAGGTTAATTAAAGTTAGTTTGATCATACCATCAAGTTTGATCATTGTTTAATCTGTTTTTTGTTTAAAAACCAGTTAATCAAGGGTGTTTGGTTCAATGGGTTAAACTGTCACTTAGGTATATGCAGTGGTTGATTTCTGTTAGTTCATATCTAGTAAGCTTATTTAAGCCCAAACCTGTCAACATTTGGTGCCTGCAACCTCTAAAAGTCAAATTTTCACTTAACTCTATCTCACTGATCCACTGTTGAGAATTTGGTATTGCAAATCATTGTTTTGTGTTTAGAAGTCCTAAACATTGATTGCATTAGGTTCATTACATCATATAACACCAATCTTAATACTTAAAATCTGTGGTAAAGTTCAAAAAAGTCAAACTTTCTCAACTGCTTCAAAAGTCAAAGTTGCAAGAATCTGTTTTTGAGCCAAATACAAAGAATTTTCTTGAGCTCATTTTTTGAACTTATCAAGTGAAATTTGGTATTTTAGAAACTTCAACTGGTGCTCTTACTTATCTGCATTTTTGTTGATTTTTGTCATTTTTATATAAGCTCCAAATTAGCTTGTGAACTTGGACCATTCTCCCCTGCTCACTGTTTCAGCAGTCACTGAGATTTTCTCAGTTTTGTGCAGGTGCACAGAGCTCATAAGAGCTCATCATAGCTTGATTTTTGGTACAAATACTCTCAACCGGGTCTATAACAGTTCCAATTGGTATTTTTCAGTTTTAGCTTGTATTGAAGCTTGTGCATTAGCTCAAACTTGGTACCCCTTTACTGTTTTTAAGCAAAATCTCAAAACATCAAATCTTTGCAATTGGGAATTCAGAGGTTATAGCTAGTTGTTACTTGTTGCTTTTGAGTTCCTTTAGCATATCCAAGCTTCTGTTTAAGTGTGGTGGTCATTAGGTAGCTTTTGGCTTATTGGAAGTGCTTATTTTAAGCTCATTCCACATCAGTTCTTAAATCCTCCAAACAAGCTCCTGTTTTTCCATTTTTCATAGCTTCCTAATATTATTTTAAGCATTTCCTGAATTTTTCAGATTTTTCCTAGCTTGTTTGGTATTTTTCTGCATTTTATCTAGTTTTTAAGCATATTTAAATAGCTTTTAATAGAAAAAATTCAGAAAAGGTCCAAAAAAATAACTTTTCATTTTTATTAAGTTTAGATAAATATAATTAGTGAAAAAAGTAATTTTCCAGATTTTTCATAGTTTATTTGTTAATTTTTAGTAATTTAATTAGTTTTTAATAGTTTAAAAATCATAAAAAATAGAAAAAATAATCAGAAAAATACAAAAATAGTTTTTAAAATTCTAGTTTGATATTTTAGATTTTTCTAAGTCTTAATTTTATTTTTTTAGCTTTATTTCCTAATTTCTTGTATTTTAGGTAATTATTTAATAGTTAAAAATAGTTTTTAATTAATAATAATTAGATAATTAGTTGTAAAATTAATTTTCTTTTTCTAATAATTTTCTTTTATCATTAGGTTTATAAAAATATCATTTTCATATTTTTAGGGTTAATATTGTGTAAGTTTCACGTTTTTGTTTATACGTCGCGTAGATTTTAATTTCAGTTTTATAAAATCATAAAAACAAAAACATCATTTTAATTATAGTGATAGCATTTATTTAATAGATTTTATCTTTTTAATTTTCTTTAATTTGCATTTAAGCCGTTTTAATTTGTTGGCTTTTTCCTTAGTTATAATCATATCAAATCTCTGTATCCATTCAAATCTTCTCGATCACTAAACGTTTATAATTCATCGCATAGCTCGCTGGGACATAACGACCCGGGGAGACCCTATACTCTCCTGGATTTCATTGTATTGGTTTTTGAGCAGTTTTAAGTCTGTTACAGTCTGTCATTCACAAGTGGCAGACTTGCGTGATTAGACTTGACTGTTTGGAACCGATCAATAAATATTTATCGGGTTGAATTTACGAAAACCGTCGTAATTATATAAACATAACAATTTATATACGAAATAAATTAAAAACATCGGGTAAACTAATAATATAATTTTTATAGTCTAAAAAATGAGTATAAAATTATATTAGAATAATTTTTGGAAGTAATGGATCAAATGTTCAAAATAATTAATTACAAGATAGCGTTTATTCAATAGGAAAATAAACGTTTAATGAAAAATGCAAAACCATGCATGAGCTAATATAATGACAATGATGCCAATGAAATGTAGACTAAACTTAGTCTATATGGAATGTCTTTGATGATATGTTCATGAATTCACAGCTAAACCATTACGGTTACGTGAATTTGATGCTCGTAAACCTAGTTTACGATAAATGATAAATGATGAAGCATGAGTAATGTTTTGAAATATGACCTGAAAATGCGAGTTGTCACATTCGCCCAACCAAAAAGGAATTCAATCCCTGAATTCAGTTCGTGTTAGTCTATCGAATTTTGAGTTTGTGATGAATAACGAGGAAAGAAGACATGAAAAGGTGTCGTTACTAAGTATCGATGATTTAGAGCGTACAAAACATCATTGTAAAGAAAATATTAGGTGAATCTCCCATGAGTAACACTTTGACTTTTATGAATATGTGAAAACCTGCTTGCACTAAGACTTATAAATAACCGCTCCCAACATAACATGATCCCTCCAGAATTAGACATAGTTAGCTAGGCTATGTATAATTAAGGAACGATATCCCTCCAGAATTAGACATAGGTAGCTAGGCTATGTATAATTAAGGAATGATAATGTGACGTTCGGTTTAGTTGTTATAACTCTCGATGTTTACAGAGATCTAAACCCTGTATGTGATAACGAATCAGAAGGAAAAGAAAGTACGCTTAATGAGAATATTTTACAACGAGTGGTTTATCAAAAGTAGTACATCTTAAGTCATAAGATCCGAATACGATGAAAGACATAAACTTAGTACGACATAGTACATAAGGAAAAATGAGACTGTTAGTTCCCGAACTTCTTCAGTCTTCCGCATTGTTGAGACCATGACGAGCTTCTCCTCCTTCTAATATGTATGCATTCCCAAGAGCACCTTCAACTTGTTGACCTTGGTTTTGAGGACATTGATTCCGATAGTGTCCATGCTCCCCGCATTCGTAACATGTAACTATGGTCTTGCGTCTACAATTCCTGGCATGGTGTCCTAGATTTTGGCACTTGTAGCACTTAACAGCGCAAAGACCCGAGTGATGATACTTACATCGATTACATAGTGAGTAGGTTCCAACATAACCTCTGCCTTCTATTGGTGCAGCAACATAAATCATTGCAGTTTCTTGCCCTCTATTCTATTGTTGATGATGACTAGTGTTACGGTTTTGGTTGACGTTATCATAACCTCCCTGGTCATTTTCCCATTTCCTTTTGTTGTTGCTAGTTTGGTTGTTGTTGTTGTTACGGTTATTGTTGATAATGTTTTCCCCCTTCACAACTTGAGCCATGAGTTTTTGAGATACTCGAATAGATTCTTCAATCGTTTGTGGATCGGAAGAAGTTACATCTCCTTGAATACATTGTGGAAGTCCTCCAATGAAATTTTCCAGTAGTTTCTCATTGTCCGAAACCATTGATGGACATAGTGCAGCCAATTCTTGAAACCTCCTAATGTAGGTCTCGATGTCATAACCAACAGTCACTAACTCATAAAATTCCGTTTCTAATTTCTTCACTTCCGTGCGTGGACAATACTTCTTTGTCAACAACCTCTTGAATTGATCCCACGTGAGCTTGTATGCATTTTCGATACCAATAGGTTGCGCATACGAATTCCACCATGACATTGCGCCATCTAAGAGTGTACCAGTGGCAGACTTCACCTTGTAGTCGCTCAAGCAATTGCATAGAAAAACAGACTCCATCTTCTCAAACCATCGAACCATAGCAGTGGCTCCTTCTGTGCCTTTGAACTTTGTGGGATCACAGTTCTTAAAGTCCTTGTATGTACAATTTCGAACTCCATACCCTCCTGCAGCTCCGTGAAAGCAGTAGCAAGTCTAGCAGCTTCAAGAAGCGCAGTTCAGAAGAAGCAGCTAACTACCGTTGCTCGTTCTTTCCTTAGTGCCTCGGCTATACTATCCTCTATATACCTTTGGATAGCAGTTGGTGTCATTTCTGGTGCAGCTCTCTTCGGTGCCAAAACTCTTCAAGATAAGAGGAAAGGTGAGACGTAGCAAAGTCCTATGTTAAGAATAAGCACTCTAAAGAGATGTGATGTGAGGTGATAAGTTTGAGGTTACTTTTCAAAATAATCGACGGGTTCCCAAAAGATGGGTTATGAGGTGTCGTAAGTGCTTCAAATGTATGATGGTCTAGTGACTTAATGTGTGAATAACGTGTAACTCGACTTGTTAGTGGTGAAACAAAGGAGTGAGAGTGACTTCGCCCTACTTAAAGGTTTATCTCGACATTTGACGTTATCGGTGATGAATCAGCTGATATTAAAATTGTGATAAGAAATGACAAGGCATTCTCCACATTGGAGTAGGAGGAAATGATAATAGGATGGATATTTAAAGGCATCTATGTGACAATCGATTTGAAATTAAAGTAAATAACTCGAAAAATGTACGTATAAACCGCATGTAAAGTGAACATGCACTTATGATGAAATGATGAGATGCTATAATGATGTAGTTATAGTCTAGGGTCAATGATGCAACCTAGTTCTCTATAACTGAAGCTCTCATGCCAATCTGTCACACCCCCAAATTACCTGTTTTGCAGCGGAATGGAATTCCTGAGGATTGACTGTCATAGCATCACAGTTACAGATATATTGAACGACCTAAAGTGTCGTTTGGAAAATACATCGTTAGATTTAATAAAATAATCAGAGTTTACAAAGTGTAGGTCCCAAATGAAATTAACTTGTGCGGAAATAAGTTTGTTACAAGCCAAACGGTGTTTTAAAATGAATAAATCCCATGTGTGACGCGTCGTCACCACTACTCTATGATATGTCCACATGCATGCCATGAAGTGAATGCCTTAGATACCTGAGATAAAACATGCTAAAAAGTGTCAACACAAAGGTTGAGTGAGTTCATAGAGTTTGCATTGAAATGTAAAGCCTTTCAAAATCGTTTATGCAGCAAAGGCATTGCAAATCCACTCAGTTCCAAGTTCCGCCCATACAAAACTTGCAACCTATGTGTTTACAACCCATTGCCAAAATATGTATAGTTTATGTTCAAATGCATGATGTCAAATGAATTCACATACCGGCACATTACTAAATCTATCAATATTCAATTGATATAACACATATGAGTGTTGTTTCAAATAATCCCAAGACCTTTAGCTCAATAATAATCCCAAGACCTTAAGCTCAATAATAATCCCAAGACCTTTAGCTCAATAATAATCCCAAGACCTTTAGGTCAATAATAATCCCAAGACCTTTAGTTCCATGATTTATGATATAGAATATGACTAAACATTCAGTTCAGATAAACAGATAGTTGCAAATAATCATGAATGTCATAAAAGTTGATGAGCATGTATCTCCCCCAAAGAGTTTAATTAAAGCATTAAAACGATTGAAAATGGGGCTATGGAAACTCACCTGTTGCAATGATTATAATGACAAAAGTGGATACACCGAAATGTAACGTGAATCTCTAAACTTAACCTATTATGAATGATATGATACATAATAAGTTATGATGTAATGTTATGCATGCAATTCGGATGATATCTATACCACTTATGAATTTTTGAAAATAATATTTCTCGTCGAGAAATAATCTTTTAACGTCTTGACCATTTTTAAATTACTCCATATGTAATTACATTGAAATGATATCCAACGATAATCATTTAGTGATTTATTAGGAAATTATAACTTTTCGTCGTAAAATAATGTCGTTGAAATATTTCATGAAAGTGACTAAACGACCTCGAAAAACTAGTCGTAAAATGGTGCACGTCGAGTGTTAGGAACCGAACTCAACGGTTTTGGGAAGTTTGTACCATTATCTCAAAGTTTTAGTGTTTAAGTTTTCGTCATAGAGGTTCCGATCATAGAGAAAAATATAGGTAAAGTATGGTACTTGTGTCCAAAATATAGTTTAAGGATGGTTTTCGGCAAAGTTTAAGTGACCGTATCTTATTCGTTACAACTCCGCTTGACAAGTGGTTTGACATTTTGAAAAATATGCTTGGCGAACTTACTTTTACTTGAAGACATCACTTTATAAAAAGTACTCCATCATTGTTAAAAACGACCCTCAACATGGTCCCTCGTTGCCGTAGTATGTGTTTAATAGAAAATGTATTAATTTTGCTAATAGAATAAAGTTACGGCAACTTTTTAAAATGTGAATAACTTTGTCGTTATAAGTCCGTTTTCTACGTTCTTTATATCCACGGAATCGTGATAACATATACTAATATATTTTTGATAAGTCAACACATTTAACAACGCTTAAGACTCATTTTTGACTCGTAAAATGTCGAGACAGCATGCTGAATTTTCTGGAATTAGTTTTCGTTTTCGTCAAACTTCAAAAATTCATAACTTCTTCGTTATAGCTCCGTTTTAACCCGTTCAAGCGGCCACGTTTTCGTTTTAAAGTATATTTTCTGAATATCTAGCCCAAAATATTTTACAAACTGTCGGATTTTCCAGATTTTCAAAATAAGGACAGACCCTTAATTAGACTTGTCGAAATGAGTTTTTCTCGCGCAAAACCTATTCTAACCCATTCAAAACAACTCCGAAGCTATTCTAATCCTACCATACACCTTCTTAGGGTGTCATGGGTTCCTAAGCATCACCAAGAGTGATATATTACAAGGAGTAATTATAGGATGACACAATATATATATAACTCTTAAAATCAATGAAAAAGTGGTATAAACCTCATGAGACTTGCATGTTTTCTCAAATAAAATGAAATGACCATAACAATGAATATGACATATGATGATGAATATGGATGCTTACTAGTTACTTGATGAGGTTTATGGACAATGGATTTTTCCTAATCACCCAAGGTTTTTATTGCAAAACCTTAATCAAGAGTGAATCTAGAGTGTAAAAATCTTGATTAGAGAAAAATATATGAACTCCTTCTTGGTCCTTAGTGGTGGCCGGTTTACATAAGGAAGAGAGGAAAAAAAATGTTGATTTTTGATCTTTGGATATATTGAAGTGAATGTGATATGTGTTTGTAAGATATTAAGTTAAGATATTAAAGAAATCCAATGACTCACCCTTGTTGAACCGACAAGGGGTATGTGAGTAAGCTAGGATCATTTTTTTTTTTTTATTTATTTATATGTATAAGTGTAATTTAATGTAAGTTACTTGAAGATATATGGTAAGTTGAGTACACATTTGAGTATTTAGGATAGCGTTAGATAAAAATAACTTTTAACGGGTCAAGATAAAATATATTGAGGTCATAAAAATTATAAAAATACATTTCTTACCAGAATTGAGTGAATAAATATTTATCGGGTTGAATTTACGAAAACCGTCGTAATTATATAAACATAACAATTTATATACGAAATAAATTAAAAACATCGGGTAAACTAATAATATAATTTTTATAGTCTAAAAATGAGTATAAAAATATATTAGAATAATTTTTGGAAGTAATGGATCAAATGTTCAAAATAATTAATTACGCGATAGTGTTTATTCAATAGGAAAATAAACGTTTAATGAAAAATGCAAAACCATGCATGAACTAATATAATGACAATGATGCCAATGAAATATAGACTAAACTTAGTCTATATGGAATGTCTTTGATGATATGTTCATGAATTCACAGCTAAACCATTACGGTTACGTGAATTTGATGCTCGTAAACCTAGTTTACGATAAATGATAAATGATGAAGCATGAGTAATGTTTTGAAATATGACCTGAAAATGCGAGTTGTCAAAAAAATAGTTAATCTTCCCTAGAGAGAGAGACTCTGAAGATAGTATCTCAGAAAGAAAAAGAAGGATACGTATGTTTTTATCTCAAACAAAAGAGATAAGAAGTAAATAAGTATACAAGAGGCGCGTACACATAAGGGCCACACACACTTAAAGGATTTTATTAGGGCATCGGGTTAAACCATCAACTCCTCCAGGTTCCAAAAGATTAAAAACACCACCTTTCATTTTTTTACTTTATATATTTTTTTTATTTTTTTTGATAAGTTTTCTTAAAAAAATTAGAACCTTATCATATTTTGGATAGTATATCTAACCTAGTGATTATTACACTGCTTAGAATTGATCGGTGCGAAACCGTCAAGTTATCTTACGCAAGCTAGCCACTTTTGAATGACCGACCGTAAGAAACTCAAAACAGCTCACACACCAATGCAATTTAAGATCAGAGGAATATAGTGTATTCCTGGGTCGTTAAGTCCCACGGAGGATGAATTGGTGTTTAAACAACTCAGATGATAGAATGATCACTAATGATAGTGATCAGGAAGGTTTTTGCTGGATAATTACCTAAAGAAAAGATTTACAAATTACAGCGACTTAAATGCAAATTAAAAGAAATGAAAAAGTTAAAATATATTAAATAAACGCTATCACTATTTTTACAATGATGTTTTTGTGATTTTATAAGATAAAATAACTTAAATAAACTATATTAACTAAAACGTAATCCTAAATTATCTAGAAACGTGGTTTAAAATGAAAACGAGCGTTACGTTTAAAAATTACGCTGGAGCGCAAGCAAAAACGTAAAATTTATGAAATAAAATGCCTACGAATGTAAAACTAATTTCTTACGTACTATATGATAAAAGAAAATTTTAGAAAAAAGATTTATATTTTTTAGACTTTTATATTTTTTATTATGATTTAAATAAGATTTTACACTAATTAAATGATTAAAAATACTAAAACTTATGAGAAAAATCTGAAACTTTCACAGAAAATACTTTATACTAATACACTTTTATAAAAAATACAAAAACTGAAAAAGCTATAAAGAATAAGCTACAAATAAGCAAAAAACTACGTATAAGCTTATTGAGACAAAGATGGTTATGTATTAAATGGTGCAAACCATGACAAGAAAGTCCCAAGGGCGCAGTCTATCCAGGTACACACACTAACACTCTCATAAAGGGGGAGGTCTCAGGTTCGAGCCTGCCTACCCCCTTTTTGCAAAACATTTTTATTTTTGGAATTTTATTTTACAAACTCATTAAGCACATGATAATAAGCAACTTTTTCAACTGTGACTTTTTGTGAAAACCAATAATAAGCTCAGTTTTGAGCTTATTATCTTAACAGTTGGCTAAGAAATGAAATAAGCAAAATGATTTAAGCTAAAATGGCTAAAAAGCTAGGAATAAGCAAAAGATGACTGAGAATAAGCTAAACACTGATTATAAGATAATATACCAACTGAATAAGCACAATAACTAGAAATAAGCACTTATTAAAATCCAAATAAGCATAAACTAAGACACAGGACACTGTTGGGTTTACTAGGCACCTTTAAGCTAATATTAAGCACTGAAATAAGCTAGGAATTTAAAATAAACAATGAAACAAACAAGTATACCAGATAGACTTTCCAAAAAGCCAAAACTCACAAGCTGAAGACAACTAGAGAGCTTTTGAAGAGCTTGTGAAAAAAGCTGGTAATCCAAGTGATCGGTGTTCACAAAATGGGATAACTTGAAAGCTTATTGCAGCCCCAGAAAATAAACTAGAAAATGAAATATTACACTTGGGATCTTAAGATGGCTAGGTAAGCTTCCTGAAAAACTAAGTAACACAAGCTGAGACCAACTGATAAGCTTTGTACAAGCTTGTGAAAATGGTATCAAAACCTGTGCACAGGGAGCATTTCATTAAGGGGTCAAAAGAAGCTAATTAATAAGCTATCTAAAAGCTAATTTAATGAAAGCTAATATTTTTATAATTTACTTTAGCAGCTAAATATTATTTTCCCAAAAGGGCATAAGCTAAATCCTAATATCTAATCCTATATAAAATTATTTATTTTATTTAAAAACGACTTAATGAAAATTTGACTTTTAATATTACACTAAAGCTTTGACTTTTATGAACTTAGGATGATCCTAGATGACTAAATATGTTGTAATAAGCTACTATGATATGAATTTAAGCTAAATAAACAACTTTCAAACCAGCTTGTATGATCATGCAGTCTAGAAATCAACAGATAAAGGAGAAGCTATGACCAAAAGCTTATTTTGACTTTATATGAAACAAGGACTGGTTTTAAGAACTGAAATGAGTTATTGGGAACTAATGTGACTAAGATCAACAACAAATAACAACACAACAAGCAGCTATCACAAATAACTGAACTAGTCCAAACACCATTTTATAAAACTGCTATGAAGCTTAATATGCTAAAACAAACTTATAAGCTAAGAATTCTATGTATTATCTGATATTATCTATAATAAGACAAGATTAAACTAAAATTAACAATATTCAAACACTTAAACTAAGAAAGGCAAATTTTAAAGAAATTTCTTACAAATTGCTTTTCAGTCAAAGTCTATGAACCAATGATCAAAACAACTCCTAATGGCTTTCCACAAAGCCTCTAACCCATTAAGCAATCCAAATTCAACCTTGCTTCAATCTCTGGCATCCTCTCCATGGCATTTTTATTTTTAACTAATTTATTGGTGATTTTTGGTATTTTTCTCTTTTGACTACTACACTGATTTTAAGGGTTCTAAAAGCTTTGATAAGCTTCCTAGGAGCTTATATGTGCTTAAGGATCCAAAACAACAGCTACTAACATCATTCACAACATATTAAAAATTTTGAACTTGAAATTTGCATCAACTGAAATTGAAACTGAAAACTTGAAATTGCTTATCAAAAAAGATTCACAATACATTAAGATTGATTAAAACAAGACTTGGAAGATTAAAATTACAACGGAATTTAAAAATTTATTAAAATGACATAAACTAAAACTAAGCTACACTACTTGGTCAATCACTCGCTTCTCTTCTGCTTTATAATCAAAACTTCGATCAACAACTCTGAATCTTTCCCACCTCAATCCAACCATTGGATTGGTCAAATTCATCTTAATCGTCCACATGGTTATTTTTGGCCAAAAGTCTATTTGACTGAAATGGGTAGTTTGAATCTAATTAAAGAATCTTGGGGTGTTGTGGAGGTGTAGGGGACACAAAAGAAGCAATTTGGTGGGTTCAGAGGTCAAGTAGGGCAAAAACAGAGTTTTGTGAGTATAGATGGAGTGTTGAATGGTGGAGAAGCATTAACTGCTTGTGGGCTGTGATGATAGGAGGGGGGATGAGCTAGAAAGGTGGATGAGGTGGAAAGGGTGAGGTGGAGGTGATAAAACCATGGTGGTTTTGGGATTACAGGGGTGAGAGAGACAGTGAACAGTGGAGGCGGTATTTTTGTTTTTAAATAATTGGGCCGGGTCATGTATTGGGTTGGATTTGGGCTTTGATAATATAAAGGGGTCCGTTTGGTTTAATTTAACAACAAGGACCAAATATGCAATTTTAGTAAACTTGAAGGTTTGATCTTGAACATTTTCCAAAGCTCTCACAAGGACTAAAACTGCCAAATGTGATTAGTACAAGGACCTTAATTGATAATTTCCATTTTTGTAAATCCAGGGACCAAAACTGTCAAGTTTGAAACTTGAGGGACCAAACATGTAAATTCTCCAAAGTTTATCATAAGGACCTATTTTGCCATTTATTAATAGTACAAGGTTAATATTTGATAATTTTCACTTTTTAAATTAACCAAGGACTATATTTGACAATTTTCAAAGTTAAAGGACTAAAGTTGTCAATTTGTGATTTTTAAACTTTGAAGGGTTTATTTTGACAACTTTTGAATCTTATGGACCTTAAATGACTTTTTATAAGTTTTGGAATGACCAGGGACCAGATTTGACAACTTTTGAAACTTGGGGGACTAAAACTGCCAATTATGCAAACTTGATACGGTTTTCACCAGATTTTGATGTTTTTGCATTTAAAACATATAAAACACTTGTTTGTGATATTTTCATCATTTTGAAGCATTTCTGAGTGTTTTCAGATGTTTTTGCAGTCTAGATAGTACAAAAATAATGAGTATTTAGACACTCATCAATCCCCCACACTAAGATATTGCTAGTCCCTAGCAATGATTTGAGAAAATTTAATGGATTTTATCTCTTTACCAAAATCCATTACTTCTAGAGTAGCCAATTGTTTTAGTTCAAGTAAGAACTTTGGTACAATGATAACCAAATGATTTTGAGCAAATCATAAGCTTTCAACGGATTTGATTTGTCTTTACCAGAAGCCGTTTGCTCTGGACTAGCCAACTCTTAGATAAATTATCAATATTATCTTTGGTGAGCCGATTACCAATTATGGATTTTCCACTGCCTTTACCACAAGCCATAAACTTGCGGGCTAGCCAACTTTTCACTAGTTTAAAGATATGGTGAGCTGAACACCATACAATTTTAGGCAAATTGTAAGCCATAAACGGATTTGAGATATCTTTACCAAGAGCCGTTTGCTAATGGATTAGCCAATCCTTATGTGGGTTAGACATGGTGGACTGATTACCATTTGTTGTGTTTAGTACATAGTACTTCCACTACAAACAATTTTAAAATTTGGCCATTTTAGGGGAAAAAGGGACTAAAAGGGTACATTTATGATCAAATTCGCCAGAATTTCCCCCCCACACTTAGAAATGAATATTGTCCTCAATATTCAAAGTACCGGCTGTTATGCCGAAACTTAGAACGTAAAAAGATAACATTACTAGCCAAGTGTAGAAACACAACAATTATTCTCTTTTTTAATATTTACAATTTTCATTCATTTTTTTTTTTTTTTTTAAGATCTATATACAACATGTGGGGCATCACCCCCACACTAGGGTGGGACACACGGGTGAAAACCCATGTTTAACTACTGTTTTTGATTACCGAGTCACTAGCTTGACTCGACCCCGAATTAATTTGTTCATGGGGAAGTAAGTGGAAGAAACAATCTCCATCGGACTTTCATTCAAGATGTTTGTATAAACATTAAAGTACGTGAAAGTTCCACACCGATGAGATATACATAGAACCGGCTCACAGATGGTCAATGAAAATGCCGGGGTCAAAGATAATGTCTTCATTCCCGAAGGAGTGAAGAACAGGAGAAGTGACAGAATATATGAAGAAAAGAAAGAAAATCATGATACAAATCATGACTAACTCTTCATCCTCAATAGGAGAATTCATAGTTTCATGAATCTCCTCAGTTAAGCTCGCTTGATCAAGACATATTATGGGAATGTCTAGATCAAAGTGGAAATTATCATACTCCGGCGGAGATATGATATGAGTGAGTTCACAAGAGAACTCCTCAAAGGAGAATGATTCATATTCAGGATTGATTTGACTGAGTTCACTAGGGAACTCCTCAAAAGTGAATGATTCATAATCGGGAGAGAATTATGAGAATGAGAAGTGGTAATACCACTAATCTTCTCTCCCATATGATCAAAATGGAACGTTTGCAATTCGGGAATAGAATCATTGAACAAAAGTTCACTATCCTCAAAGGGGATAGGATATGAAGTAGGCTTTTCATTAAAAGCCTCGATTTTAGAAATGAGAAGATTAACATTCAATAATGTAAGACGAAGAGCTTCGTCTTGGATTATTTCTTCCTTATTCTCTTCTCCTAAGTGACTAGTCAGAAGGTAATTCCCCACATAACTTATGTCTCCACAAGATAAAGAATAGTCCTCATCAGAATCAGAGAACATCTCAATATGATCATTTTGGAAGACAAGAGGAGTAGGGATATCACACAAATGCTCGAGAATTCCCTGTGACTCTCTTGGGATTGGGACAAGGTCTTCAACACTAGACTTTATGAATTCGTCCGATTCCTTTTCGTGAACAGTGTCAGAAGTTCGTCCCCATGTTCAGAGAGTGAGTGTGAACCTCGGGTGTGATAACAAACAGACTGAGGAGTTGAGAAGGACTAGCAGTTATGGATTCTACAAGTTCCATTATTTCTACTGCTAGTGATTCGGTCATATTCTTTTCTCCCTGCATCTCCACGGATGGAATCTCAACTGATGAACTTGATGAATAAAATTGTAGAATATCAAGGGTATCTTTATCATCATCGTCATCAGGAATGAAATGGAATTGAGAGCTAGATTTGAATGCTTTTTGTAGTCTAATTGATTCCCTAACAGTGTTTTCAATGGCAATCTGGGAATCTAATTTAGCAGCTCGTTCCTCCGCTAACAATTCTTCCATGGATTTCTCGTGTGACATAGCCGACTCCTCCTTAAGTTCTTTTAATAACTCAAGACTCTTCAGAGAAGGTCCGGTCGTAGTTTCATGAGGAGTTGCTTGAATCATTTGGTATTGTGGAGGTTGGTCTTGATACGAAGAGTCGTAATTGTTACAAGGAATTGGATTCCCTATTTGACAATCCGAGCTAGAATGAGGACCTTCACAATACTCACAAGTAAACCGATGTGGCTGTGAGTCATATGTATTGTAGTCATAATTGTTATCGGGGAACCGCTCATAGACAAGCTGTTTCCCGATTGACAATCAGAATGGAATGTGAATCACCACAGTACTCATAACAGAAAACTGCTGAGTCTCACAAAGGTGGTAGCTGATGGAATAAATCAGTTGTGTTATGGTAGGAATAGGGATCCTGGTTATAGACAGACCCGTTTCCTGATTCCACCATGCTACAACTGGGGCAATTGCCACCATTATAAGGACCACCACACCATTGACAACCAAGAGGGTGAGGAAAAGACATAGAAAGAATCAAATGGTTCTAGAGGGTAAGAAATGAAGAATCAAAATGGTAAGAGGGTAAAGAGGAATATTTTTGGTATTTTTGAAAAACATTATGTAAAGACAAAGAATGAAAATATTTTTGGTATTGTTAACACTTTAGGAAAAGTGTTAATGAACTTTTTGATTTTGATTAACTTTACAAAAAAACTGTTTACAAAAGGGGTGGTATATGTGCAAGAATGGATCTGGAAATGCTTAAAACACGCTTTACAACTCCCCGCAGCGGCGCCAAAATTTGATCGGTGCGAAACCGCAAGTTATCTTACGCATAAGCTAGCCACTGTGAATGACCAACCGTAAGAAACTCAAAATAGTTCACACACCAATGCAATTTAAGATCAGAGGAATATAGTGTATTCCCGGGTCGTTAAGTCCCACGGAGGATGAATTGGTGTTTAAACAACTCAGATGATAGAATGATCACTAAGGATAGTGATCAGGAAGGTTTTTGCTGGATAATTACCTAAAGAAAAGATTTACAAATTACAACGACTTAAATGCAAATTAAAAGAAATGAAAAAGTTAAAATATATTAAATAAACGCTATCCCTATTTTTACAATGATGTTTTTGTGATTTTATAAGATAAAATAACTTAAATAAACTATATTAACTAAAACGTAATCCTAAATTATCTAGAAACGTGGTTTAAAATGAAAACGAGCGTTACGTTTAAAAATTACGCTGGAGCGCAAGCAAAAACGTAAAATTTATGAAATAAAAGGCCTACGAATGTAAAACTAATTTTCTTACGTACTATATGATAAAAGAAAATTTTAGAAAAAAGATTTATATTTTTTAGACTTTTATATTTTTTATTATGATTTAAATAAGATTTTACACTAATTAAATGATTAAAAATACTAAAACTTATGAGAAAAATCTGAAACTTTCACAGAAAATACTTTATACTAATACACTTTTATAAAAAATACAAAAACTGAAAAAGCTATAAAGAATAAGCTACAAATAAGCAAAAAACTACGTATAAGCTTATTGAGACAAAGATGGTTATGTATTAAATGGTGCAAACCATGACAAGAAAGTCCCAAGGGCGCAGTCTATCCAGGTACACACACACTAACACTCTCATAAAGGGGGAGGTCTCAGGGAGTTATTTGTACCCCCTTTTGCAAAACATTTTTATTTTTGGAATTTTATTTTACAAACTCATTAAGCACATGATAATAAGCAACTTTTTCAACTGTGACTTTTTGTAAAAACCACTAATAAGCTTCGATTTGAGCTTATTATCTTAACATTAGCTAAGAAATGAAATAAGCAAAATGATTTAAGCTAAAATGGCTAAAAAGCTAGGAATAAGCAAAAGATGACTGAGAATAAGCTAAACACTGATTATAAGATAATATACCAACTGAATAAGCACAATAACTAGAAATAAGCACTTATTAAAATCTAAATAAGCATAAACTAAGACACAGGACCTTTGTTGCGGTTTACTAGGCACCTTTAAGCTAATATTAAACATGAAATAAGCTAGGAATTTAAAATAAGCAATGAAGCAAACAAGTATACCAGATAGACTTTCCAAAAGCCAAACTCACAAGTGAAGACAACTAGAGAGCTTTTGAAGAGCTTGTGAAAAGTGGTAATCCACTGAGTGATCAGTGTTCACAAAATGGGACAACTTGAAAGCTTATTGCAGCCCCAGAAAATAAACTAGAAAATGAAATATTACACTTGGGATCTTAAGATGGCTAGGTAAGCTTCCTGAAAAACTAAGTAACACAAATTTGAGACCAACCTGATAAGCTTTGTACAAGCTTGTGAAAATGGTATCAAAACTGTGCACAGGGGAGCATTTCAGTTAAGGGGGTCAAAAGAAGCTAATTAATAAGCTATCTAAAAGCTAATTTAATGAATACTAATATTTTTATAATTTACTTTAGCAGCTAAATATTATTTTCCCAAAAGGGCATAAGCTAAATCCTAATATCTAATCCTATATAAAATTATTTATTTTATTTAAAAACGACTTAATGAAAATTTGACTTTTAATATTACACTAAAGCTTTGACTTTTATGAACTTAGGATGATCCTAGATGACTAAATATGTTGTAATAAGCTACTATGATATGAATTTAAGCTAAATAAACAACTTTCAAACCAGCTTGTATGATCATGCAGTCTAGAAATCAACAGATAAAGGAGAAGCTATGACCAAAAGCTTATTTTGACTTTATATGAAACAAGGACTGGTTTTAAGAACTGAAATGAGTTATTGGGAACTAATGTGACTAAGATCAACAACAAATAACAACACAACAAGCAGCTATCACAAATAACTGAACTAGTCCAAACACCATTTTATAAAACTGCTATGAAGCTTAATATGCTAAAACAAACTTATAAGCTAAGAATTCTATGTATTATCTGATATTATCTATAATAAGACAAGATTAAACTAAAATTAACAATATTCAAACACTTAAACTAAGAAAGGCAAATTTTAAAGAAATTTCTTACAAATTGCTTTTCAGTCAAAGTCTATGAACCAATGATCAAAACAACTCCTAATGGCTTTCCACAAAGCCTCTAACCCATTAAGCAATCCAAATTCAACCTTGCTTCAATCTCTGGCATCCTCTCCATGGCATTTTTATTTTTAACTAATTTATTGGTGACTTTTGGTATTTTTCTCTTTTGACTACTACACTGATTTTAAGGGTTCTAAAAGCTTTGATAAGCTTCCTAGGAGCTTATATGTGCTTAAGGATCCAAAACAACATCTACTAACATCATTCACAACATATTAAAAATTTTGAACTTGAAATTTGCATCAACTGAAATTGAAACTGAAAACTTGAAATTGCTTATCAAAAAAAATTCACAATACATTAAGATTGATTAAAACAGTACTTGGAAGATTAAAATTACACTGGAATTTAAAAATTTATTAAAACGACATAAACTAAAACTAAGCTACACTACTTGGTCAATCACTCTGCTTCTCTCTTGCTTTATAATCACTCTGAAACTTCAGTCAACAACTCTGAATCTTTCCCACCTCAATCCAACCATTGGATTGGTCAAATTCATCTTAATCGTCCACATGGTTATTTTGGCGCCAAAAGTCTATTTGACTGAAATGGGTAGTTTGAATCTAATTAAAGAATCTTGGGGTGTTGTGGAGGTGTAGGGGACACAAAAGAAGCAATTTGGTGGGTTCAGAGGTCAAGTAGGGCAAAAACAGAGTTTTGTGAGTATAGATGGAGTGTTGAATGGTGGAGAAGCATTAACTGCTTATGGGCTGTGATGATAGGAGGGGGGATGAGCTGGAAAGGTGGATGAGGTGGAAAGGGTGAGGTGGAGGTGATAAAACCATGGTGGTTTTGGGATTACAGGGGTGAGAGAGACAGTGAACAGTGGAGGCGGTATTTTTGTTTTTAAATAATTGGGCCGGGTCATGTATTGGGTTGGATTTGGGCTTTGATAATATAAAGGGGTCCGTTTGGTTTAATTTAACAACAAGGACCAAATATGCAATTTTAGTAAACTTGAAGGTTTGATCTTGAACATTTTCCAAAGCTCTCACAAGGACTAAAACTGCCAAATGTGATTAGTACAAGGACCTTAATTGATAATTTCCATTTTTGTAAATCCAGGGACCAAAACTGTCAAGTTTGAAACTTGAGGGACCAAACATGTAAATTCTCCAAAGTTTATCATAAGGACCTATTTTGCCATTTATTAATAGTACAAGGTTAATATTTGATAATTTTCACTTTTTAAATTAACCAAGGACTATATTTGACAATTTTCAAAGTTAAAGGACTAAAGTTGTCAATTTGTGATTTTTAAACTTTGAAGGGTTTATTTTGACAACTTTTGAATCTTATGGACCTTAAATGACTTTTTATAAGTTTTGGAATGACCAGGGACCAGATTTGACAACTTTTGAAACTTGGGGGACTAAAACTGCCAATTATGCAAACTTGATACGTTTTTCACCAGATTTTGATGTTTTTGCATTTAAAACATATAAAACACTTGTTTGTGATATTTTCATCATTTTGAAGCATTTCTGAGTGTTTTCAGATGTTTTTGCAGTCTAGATAGTACAAAAATGATGAGTATTTAGACACTCATCAAGAATACTGATTAAGAATAATTTGTAAGGAGTAATTAACCTTAGGTTATTCATTTTTAAAATCTCCGAGGATAGTTTAAAAATTTTAAAACTATACCTAGAAAAGTTTTACACCCATTTGAGGAAGATAAAACATTAGAGCTCATTTTAAGAAATAAGAATTTTTTTTGAAACACACTTTGTGTTAAAATTCTTTTTGGAGATTTATTGTCATTATCATTTAAGATATGACGAAAGGAAGTGGTAACAAGGAACCTAGTACTAACATTTCAAATAGTACACCCCAATTTCAATGCCCAATCCTAAAGCCCGCGAATTACTCATTATGGGTAATTCGAATGCAAAGCATTCTCGAAGCGAATGGTTTATGGGAAACAATTGAGCCGACTGAAATGACTCAACCCGATAAGAAAAAGGATAAAACCGCTATTGCTTTCCTTTATCAAGCCTTACCCAAAGAACAATTACTTCAAATAACAAAGCACAAAACCGCAAAGGACATTTGGAATGCTTTGAAAACTAGACACGTTGGCGAAGACAGAGTTAAACACGCAAGAATACAAACACTCAATTCCGACTTTGAGATGTTATATATGAAGGAAGATGAAACAGTCGACACCTTCACCACAAAATTAACAACACTCGCAAAGAAAGCCGCTAGTCTAGGACACACAATAGAAGATGAAACCTTAGTACGGAAATTACTAAATGCTGTACCCGAAAGGTATCTGCAAATAGTCGCATCTATAGAACAATATTCCGATCTAAGTGAAATGATAATGGAAGAGGAAATAGGAAGACTTAAGACCTACGAAGAAAGGATTAAGTTCAAGAAAGGAAAACAAGTGGACAATCAAGAAAAACTGATGTTCACACGACATGACAATAGAGGGAAAAATTTCAGAGGACGTGGACGTGGAAAATATAAAGGATGGAGAAACCACGATAAAAATAACCACGAGAAGAAGGATGGATAAAATTCTCACAATCACTTCAACAAACAGAATATTGATTTTAGCAAAGTAAAATGTTACAAATGCAATAAGACTGGTCATTATGCATCTAAGTGTTATGCAAAACCAAACACTAGTATGCAATCTAATCTTGTCGAGGAGGACTTAGAACCTACCTTATTCATGGCAATATTAGAAGAACCACTTGTAACAAAACTTGAAGATCAAAAGGTCTCGCTACACGAAGAAGATGTAGGATATAAAGAGACAAGTGTCGATAGTCAATGGTATTTAGACAACGGAGCTAGAAACCATATGACTGGGATAAGAGAACACTTCAAAGAGCTAGATGAGAACGTTAGTGGAAAAGTAAGATTCAGAGATGGATCTCATATAGAGATTAAAGAAAAAGGTTCAATCCTATTAGAATGTGATGACGAGAAACAAAGAATCATATCTCAAGTCTATTACATTCCTAGCTTAAAAAGAAACTTATTGAGCCTTGGACAATTTACCGAAATTGGTTGTAAAGTTGTAATGGACGAAGATGAATTAAGACTTTATGACATGGACAACAAAATCTTCTTGAAAGTCACAAGACAAAGAAACCGTGTATACAAAGCAAGTTTGAAGATAGGCACACCTGTTTGCTTATTAGCAAACTTAAGTGACAACACTTGGTTATGGCACGCAAGATTAGGACACCTCAACTTTTAATCATTAAAATCTATGACTCAAAGAGAGTTAGTTCATGGAATACCTGCCATTAAACATACAACACAAATTTGTGATGTTTGTTTAATTGGTAAACACAGCAGAGCGCCATTTTCCAAGAAAGCAAAAACTAGATCAGCATCACCATTAGATTTAGTTTATGAAGATTTATGTGGACCAATCACACCACCAACACCATCTGGAAAGAAATATATATTCTTGTTAGTAGATGACTACTCAAGATATATGTGGGCGTATTTCCTAAAAACGAAAGATCAAGCATTCGATACTTTCAAGGAATATAAAGAAACAATAGAGAAGGAGCTAAGGACAACATTGAAAATATTAAGAACTGATCGTGGAGGAGAATTCACATATAACGAATTCACTCAATACTGCAAAGAAAAAGGCATAGCTTGATAACTAACCGCACCTTACTCACCACAACAAAATGGAGTAGTTGAATGAAGAAATAGGACAATTATGTCTACAACGAGATGCATGATGAAAGCAACCAACATGCCACAAAATTTTTGGGCTGAATCTGTTAGACACGCTATATTTATTCTAAATAGTGTTCCTACAAGATCCTTAGAAGACATCACTCCATATGAAGCAATCAAGGAAAGAAAGCCAAATTTAGAAACTTTAAGAGTTTTTGGCTGCATAACATATGCAAAGGTACCATCACAACATCTGACAAAGTTAGATGATAGAAGCAACAAAATGGTATACTTAGGAAGCGAACAAGGATCAAAAGCTTATAGATTGGTTGATCCAATAACACAAAGGATATGTGTCAGTAGAGATGTGAAGTTTAAGGAGGATGAAGCATGGGACTGGAAGGAGTACCTGGATGAACACACCAATGATGAACCTGAATGGTTTGACTTCAAAATCGAAAACCTCGAAGCCATAAATGAACATCAGGAAAACGAAATCCAACCAGATGAAGAAGACGATGATATCCCTGCAAATGATGATCATGAATATGAAACATCAAAAACTAACTCACCCTCACAATCACAAATACTTCACACACCATCTACAATTTCATAGCGAATAAATACTCAATTTACACCAACTACCTCAAGACATTCAACCAATCAAAGTAACTCAACTACAACCCGGAATTTACATCCAAACTTTGATCATACACCATTACAATGTTTTAGAACGTTGAATGATTTATATGAAAACACCGAGGAATTTTTACCCGAGCATTCATTACAAGCTGAAGATGAACTTAAGAATTACAAGGAAGCATCGAACGATCTAAAATGGATTGAAGCAATGAAGGTCGAATTAGATTCCATTAATAGAAACAATACATAGGAACTAACCACTCTACCAAAAGGACATAAAGCCATTGGATTAAAGTGGGTATTCAAGACCAAGAAATATGCTAACAAAAATATAGTCAAGCATAAAGCAAGACTAGTAGCAAAGGGCTACATACAAGAGCATGGCATAGACTTTGAAGAAGTCTTTGCACCTGTAGCAAGAATAGAAATAGTCCGATTACTATTAGCCATAGCTGCTAATAACAAATGGAAGTACATCACCTAGACGTCAAATCTGCATTTCTGCATGGAGACTTAAAAGAAGAAGTGTATGTTACACAACCCGAAGGATTTATAAAAGATAATGGAAAAGTCTACAGACTGATAAAAGCTCTATATGGTTTAAGACAAGCACCACGTGCATGGAACATAAAGTTAGACAATACCTTGAAGTCCTTAGATTTCAAGAAGTGCGCTTTAGAACAAGCTGTCTACACGAAGAAATCAAAAGACTCAATACTTCTAGTAGGAGTCTATGTGGATGATTTAATCATCACTGGCACACCAAAGAAAGAAATAGACAAGTTCAAAGCTCAAATGGAAGAGAAATTCAAGATGAGTGACCTAGGATTACTATCCTACTACTTAGGAATTGAAGTCACACAAACTAGAGGTGACATATCAATAAAACAATCCGCTTACGCAAGCAAGATCCTAAAGGAAGGTGGAATGCTAGACTGCAACGAAACTTTAATACCTATGGATCCAGGAACAAGACTAACAAAGAACACTGAAAAAACAACGGTCAACTCAACTGAATATAGAAGCTTGATTGGATGCTTACGATATTTGCTACATACAAGACCCGACTTAAGTTATTCTGTTGGATTACTTAGTCGTTTTATGCAAGAAATGAAGGAACAACACATGAAAGCTATAAGGCTAGTACTACGCTATGTTAAAGGAACAAAATACTATGGAATCACCTACAAGCACAACAGAAGAAAATAGATACAAGGCTATAGTGACAGCAGCTACGGAGTCAACACTCAAGAAGGCAAAGACACTACTGGAATTATCTTCTACTACGGTGAATCACCAATCAGCTAGAGTACACAAAAGCAAGCCAATGTAGCTTTATCATCATGTGAATCTGAATTCATTGTAGCAACAGCAGCAGCAACACAAGCATTATGGTTAAAGAGATTACTTAGCAAGCTTACACACACGCAAGAAGAAAAGGTTACAATATTGGTCGACAACAAGTCTGCCATCGAACTAATGAAGAATCCCGTACTCCACGGAAGAAGTAAGCACATTGATAGAAAATACCACTTTATAAGAGAATGCGTCGAAAGAGAAGACCTATAAGTCGAATTCATAAGTGGAGAATTTCAGAAGGTTGACATACTGACAAAGGCATTACCTAAGATCAGATTCCTCACAATGAGACAACTAATTAGAGTCAAAGATCTGAAAAAAGACGATTGTGATTAAGGGGGAGAATATTGGTTTAATCATCATCGACCCATATTAACCCATCACAACCCACCATGACCCGGTCAACAAAAGTCAACCAAACGAAAGTCAACGGAAGCAGTTATAATAAAACGGTTACATAGCAGTTATGAAATAACTGCCATATCCCCTGAACCAACACAATGGTTCATTAGTACCCTTTCATTCAGTATATATACTTGATACATTTTATGTAAAGACATGATGACAGATTAATAAGAACATATTAATAGTTTCATTTAATCCCTGCATTTTACTTGGTACACTTGTGATTTAACGTTAAGACCATAGATCCCGTTTAAAGGCCAACAAAAACAAGTATGGGTTGGAACTCGCCGATCCACTTTCTCTTCTATTTTTCCTGTTCAAATTTCAATATAACTAATATTCTAAGATTTCCACACAATAAACTAATGGAATCTATAACCTTGCTACAAATTGTAAACATATGATGATAGAAAGAAAAAAATGGGCCAAATATGCTGTAATAGCTTATAACTGTTATTTTACAATGATCTAAAAGTTATCAGCTGGTCCGAGATAGTTAGTGGAAAATTTTACTCCAAATGCTACACACACACACCGACCCATACACATATATAACTGAGATAGCTGTGGAAAACTATCTAACATAAGACCCTAAACATCATGTAACTGACATCAAGCAGCTTAAACAGGAGGCATATGAGCTTCACATGCAAACCAGGGTTTAGAGAATCACACCCACCAAAGGAAAGAAACCTGTTGACACCAACTTTCGATCCATATTGAATAGAACATATTAATTGAGACATTTGTTCGATGCAACGAAGTTACATTAATTAGTTTCCAGAGGAAGTTACTCTGTCACCGTCAGAATAAACAATATTCTTTAACACAGGAACAAGTGATGCAAAGTCAACGATAATTTTAGAATTGACAAATCACGTATGCATTAGCAGTTTGTGACAAAATAGTCATTACAAGCTCAGTAAATGTACGTAGAGAATAAAGCTATGGGCTTATGAAAACTTAACAAAACTAATTTACGCAACAAATTTGGGTTTCATGCAATCATACCAATAAGTCAATAGCACTTGATGAAACTCAACTAGCAAGGTTGATATCAACATGGTCATTTAACAAATGAAAGAATTTAAGTGTATACAAGATATATGATATCGAAATCACACATGTTACAGAGATGAGCAAAATCACACACTAGCTAATGATGGAATGAACGAAAAGCTTCTAACAGAACTAGATGACACAGAATTACACAGTGTAGAAACAGTCTTTGTCAAGAATTTGTATTGTAAAACATTTCCATATACCTCCACCACCATAAACGAATCCTCTTCCCTTTCTCCCAGAACAACACACAAAAAACTTAGCATCCACGCCCAGGGAAAAATGTCATCAAGATAAACAGTGTACTTCATCGACCATCCAGAATGCTCGTTTCTCATCTCGAAAACATGGTATTTAGCATCGCGGTTCCTCTTCTTTACAAGAAGAAGCAGGCAACCACGAGACTCAAACAACATATGTTCATTAGGCATACCGGCTATCGCCAGAGTTTCCAAGTTAGTCGTTATCATTGGATGGTCCACAATATCTAACTTGATATGACATTGTGATGATTTATTGCAAGAATCTCTCCAAATCCAATGAATGGCATTATCCCTATACACTCCCGTTTCAAAACACCTAAAATAAGAAGATGAAATTTGTTGACCACTTATACTCCACTTGCCTATTTCTGAAGAGTAAGTCAGTATTTGACTTAAGGAACTACCACTGGTGGATTTAACACAAACGACATTGTAGTGAGATGATTTGGTTGGATCAAATGCCAGTTTAAATTTAAAGTCAAGCTTATAGTAATTATACAAATACGATTCTGGTGGAAGTCGAATCGATTTAGATATATCAGTAAAAGGATTGTATATAAAACAATTTTCCTTCGACCTGTGAATACTTTTGCATAAAAGCAAACCATTGTACGATTGCAAAACTGAAAATTGACTACCTGCTTGAGTGATAATGGAGCCAAATGGAGATGCTGTGATTCTGACATCTAGTGGCGCGGAAGCTAAAAAATCAGGTTGTTGGAGAAACAAACCGCAAACAGAATCAATTATAGTCAATTGTTGGTTCCGAAGACGGAGAGTGAAACTTGGAGATGTTATGAGAGAGAACCAGTGTTTGGATACGGATTTGAAAAGATAAAGTGAGATTAAAGGTAGTCGAAGTAAGATTTCGATTAATACGTCGTCAGGGTATAAAATCGACGAGGACATACTTCCGATTATTGATTCCATGATAAAACCCTAAATAGAATCGCTTCTAATTTTGGTTTTACGTAGCATGAAAAGAGTGATTATTGGGCCATGAGCCCAAGAATGAGCTTATTTGAAAGAATATTTAATTTTTACTTGTTGGTATTTTATCCAAAAGCAAGGGGTGCTTGGTACGAGGATGGGTAAACGTAATTGATTGTACAATAGATTGCACTACCAGGCTTCGATGATGATCAAAGGTATGAGGGGTGTATGTTCCAGCCAAGACTTGCCTTTCACCTGAGAATAAAAAATACGAAACACTATGTTAAGTGATTACGCAGGGGTAGGACCCTGCGAACCACCTCCGGCGTGAGAGTAAGTATGAGTTATGGTTGTGTAAGTGTGTGTAAGTAAAGAGATGAGTGTGAAAAGAGCATACCATAATCCATTGCCCGTCCAACCTATTTATAGTGGAAGAAATAGGGTTAGAGGCACTCTTGCATGAATGTCGGAGAACATGGGGGCGTCCCATGTTTGTGGGTAACCGCTAGGGTTTAGTGGACCACGTTCTCAAACTTGACGGGGAAGCCAAGAGAGAGAGGGATCGTGGGTTTGACCAAGTTAGGAGGTTCCCTTATCCAATGTTCCTTCATCAGCCATACCCCGAAGAGCTTAGGGCTTCGAATGGCGAATTCCCCTAAGGTAACCTTCGTGATAACGAATGGTTTGACGCCTATGGATATTTTGGAATCCTAACTTGGGCCTTCGAATGGAAGGGCTTTGACACGTCTCAGAGGAGTGTCCTTCGAGCTACTCGGAGGGTACCTCATCAAGCCCCCCCAGTCGAAAGTGATGTATATGAGCGAAGAGGCATTACTTTCGACTTCATGCCTCGAAAAAATACCATCCTGCAGTTAATCGCATTAGTTGAAAGATAACTATGTACCTAACTCAGTGCATTTAATGCTAATTAAACCTTTCGGCTGCCCGCTACAGGAATCAAAATTTCCCATATTACCCGGAGATCAAAAGACTTACTTTTAAAATTTAAAAAGTTTAAATCGGATAAGAATAATTATCCAGAACATGTGTACGGCTAGGAAAGCGGTAAAAAACAGTATTTAAGGAGGGGTTGTTGAAACCCTAAAACATTTTATTCTCTCCACCACTTTCTACACGCAGTAACATTTTGATCGCTACCACTCCGAAATCAAAAGGTAAACCCTCCTTCTAACTTGTAGCTCTTTCGTTTTTGTTAAAAATGGATTCCAAGTTTATCATAAAACAGCAAAAATGTACATTGTCTGCAAAATATTTACATGATTACTTAGCTGATTATGTAATCCCACTAGAGCACAAAGTGATGTTACCCAAGTCCAATCAGGGTATTTTTGATGCTCCTCCAGGTTTCATAGGGCTATACACACATGCATTTAGCCATTCCAACCTTAGGATTCCACTGCACATACTGATAATAGAGTTTATGCAATACTACAAGGTTCATATCTCTAGGTTCAACCCCTTTGGTTTAGCCAAACTGACCACATTCATAGTGATGTGTAAAGCATACGACTATGAACCAACATTGAAGGTTTTAAGAGGGTTTTTGAACTTGTATCCTGGAGGAAACTGGTTAACCTTGGCTAAAAGGCCTGAGACAGATGTGCCGAACCTTTTTGGGAGAGTATACACCAACATAACAGCTTAGAAAGGTAGTTTCTTTTATGTGCAAAACACTTTTATCCCTCCTAACTATACAGAGTTGCTGAATAAGGAAAATATGTTTGATGCAAAACGGTACAATGACCCCTTGCCATATAAGGTGCGAAGGGATCCCTGCTATCAGCGTTTGGCTAGATACCCTGTTGATGTGCAAGTGTTCCCCGAGCCAATTTTATTCATGGCTGGGATTGCCCAGAGCTGGGAGGGGTCTCCCAAGAAGCCTGTTATCAAGTACCATGGACAGAGTATGTTTCTCTACTTCTAGTTAAGTAGGACCAATGTAGCACTGATATTTATTTCTTTTTGTTTCTTTTTTTGCAGAGATGTCATTCAGGAATTTTATGTACCAAGATTTGGATGAAGACTTGAGCTTCATGCCTACGGAGAAGGCCGAAGAGTCTTACGGTGTTGGCTCTCCTTCCACTTCCGTCAACAACAATGAGGTGGATACTCCCAAGCTGGAGCCTATTGCATCAGCACCCCCGCAACTTGCGCTGGAGGGTCCTTCTCAACTTGTTGAGAATATTACTGACTAGGACGATCCTGCGGAGGAGGATGTCCCGATTAAAGGATCCACCGGGATAGCTGACAGGTTGAAAAGCCAAAAAGGAACAGTTGGCAAGGCGGTTAAGTCAAGCAACAAAAGGAAGAATCCCCTCCCCGCCTCCGGATCGAGGGCTGTGAAGCAGAAGAATGCTGAAGGTAGGAAGTTTGTGAAGTCAGCCTTTGAGTTATCAGAGGAATCTGTGGAGGTTCATGGTAAGCAGTTTTTACTTATAAAACATGTGAAGTGATAATTTGTCAAAATTAACTTAACCCTTATGCATTGTATTGGTTGCAGGCCTTCCAGAAATGAAGGGGCTTCCCAATGCTTTAGCTTGTCACCAGATTGTGGATCATGTCACCCCCCTCAATGGAAAGGTTTGCTGGACAATATATCCATTGAAAGGGTTTGTGATATGCATGACAATGGTGTAGCGAGGCAGGCAATACTGGATAATCACTTAAATACCAGAACCAGGGAGTTGCTTAGGGCTGTGACCAAGGCCAGACAGGAGATGGATGTCATGTTGGAAAGGGAAAAGCATAGGGATCAGGAATATGCAAAGTTGAAGGCCAAGTGTAATGATATTGAGAAGGACCTTGAGAAGAATCCTCTCATTTAAGACCTTCGTCAAAAGGTTCCAGAGTTGACAACTGAAATTGTCAGACTCAAGGTAGAGGAAGGTAGGATAGCGACTCTCATTGGTCAAAATGGTGTGCTTAACAAAAAGTGTGCTGGTTTGGAGAGTGAGAAAGCTAGGCTCGAAGAGGTAGAAGTTAAGTTGAGGGAGGCAATTAATGGCTTGCAGATGAGATACAAGATGCTGCAAAAGGATTGTGCGGAGGTTGTGTCTAAAGGGGTGCCATATATAGCCATGGAACTCTACCACAGTGATGAGTTGGGAGCATAGATGTGGAAGGTCATCAAATCAGCTATATTTCATGGACGGTGCTTGGCATTAGAGGAGGCTGCCAAAACAGGTAAGCCCGTGGACCTCTCCAAGATTGATTGCTACCGTCCCACGTCTAAAGCTGAATACGATGAGGCAGGAAACGCATTTCCAACTGCAGACTACTCCTTCCTAACTGAAGCTACCAAAGATCCTATGGCACCTTTAGAAGACCTCCTTTCCAAGAAGCCTCGCAAGCTGAAGCCTACAACTCCTACCAAGAAAACAGTGTCTGCCAAGCCTACCTCAGTTCAACCATCTCCGACCCCCTCCCCACAAAAGCAGGAATGAAGGCTGCCGTGTTGGCAGTAATTCGGTTTCAAGGGTGGCATGTACCCTTTCAGACAATTTATCTTATTTGACAATGCTTGGCTTGTTCTCTAAACAATTTGAATGCTTGTGATGTATGGCCTTGGGCCAAAGATAATTTAATTGGGGCTTAGGCTCCTCGTGCAGATACAAGGGCACTAGCCCTCATTTTGAATGGTATAGTATAGGGGAATACCTCAACACACTTGGTTATTATTTGTATTTGTCTTGTGAAGTTCTTGTACGCCATTTTTCCAACGCTTAAATTTTACAACCTAAGGTTAAACAACCTCATTGTGTGTAAATTGCAACACCAAGAATATAATGACCAAATTTGATCATTGACAGAGGGTCGCGACCCACTCTATCTCAAATCCTTTAAGTAGTATGACTTTGTACATATTTTTACAAGCGCCATAAACTACTAGGAGAGTTAATGTGAATGTTTAAGTAGTCATAAATGATAAGGCGTTTATTACACCTTGAGCCATGTTATTCGACATTGAAACTCATAAACGACTTGGTTGAACAAATCTTTGTGTTTAAGAAATGAAGCAAGAGATTTGTGGGAAATGTCTTATTTATCATTGAATTGGTAGAGAGGATTACATCATTCTTGAAATGAAAAATAAGACAACTACCAATAATGTTTGCTTTCCCTTGAGAAGCTTCTAATTACAAGAATTAAAAAGTAAAAGTACTTCTTAAACATAGAACTTTCAAAGGTTCATACCATTCCATGTCCTGTCGATGGGTTCTCCGAGAAGAGTGGCCAATTTTTAGGCTTCGTTGCCGTAGGCCTCAGCTATCATGTAGGGTCCTTCCCAAGTAGGTCCCAGCTTTCCCTGGTACTCTGCTTTTCTTGAGCTGATGAGGCGTAGCACATATTCCCCTGGCTTGAAGGTGGAAGGCCTGACCCTTTTGTTATAATAACCTTCGATCTTGTGCTTTTGCATGGCTTCTCGGATGGAGGCTATCTCTCTTCTTTCTTCTACCAGATCAAGGTTTTCCCTGATCCTTTCATCATTTTGGGAAGCATCATACATTGCCATACGCTCCGTGTGTATACTTAGCTCTGAAGGGATGACAACTTCTGTTCTGTATGTTAGGCTGAAGGGGGTTTCACCATTGCTTGACTTAGGGTGCGTCCTGTGAGCCCATAGTACTTGAGGGAGCTCATCTACCCATCCATGGTGAGTTCGTCCTAGCCTTTTCTCAATCCCTTTGACGATGTCTCTGTTTGTAACTTCCACCATTCCGTTACCTTGTGGATGATAAACGGATGTCCAAGATTGTTTTATGTTAAGCCCTTGACAGAAGTCGTAGAAGACTCCTTCGGCGAACTGCTTTCCATTGTCAGATATGATGATGTGTGGAACTCCGAATCTGCATACAATGTGCTCCCACACAAATTTCTCGATCTGTCTCCCCGTAATAGAGGCTAAAGGTTTAGCCTCTACCCACTTAGTGAAGTAATCAATCGCCACCAGCAAGAATTTGACTCCTCCGGGAGCCATATGCATAGGTCCTACGATGTCAATTCCCCACTGAGAGAAGGGCCATGCGGATGTCACACTTGTCATGTCTTGCTTCGGCATCTTTGAAACGTTTGAGTGTATCTGACAAGCTTCACATTTGAGAATGATTTCCGCCGCATCCTTGTGCATCAAAGGCCAATAATAGCCCAACTTCATTATTTTCGAGACAACTGAGCGGGGTCCTGCATAGAGGCCGCAAGATCCTTCGTGGATTTCAGCGATAATGCTTGTAGCCTGTTTGGGTCCCACACATCCTAACCAAGGTGATAGAAATGACCTTCTATATAGGGCTTCCCCAATTAGCCGGTACTGTGGGGACTTAACCCAAATTTTCCTTGCTAGCTTGGGATCTTCAGGGAGAAGACTGCTTATCAAATATTCCCTGATGGGAATCATCCATGTCTCTCCTTCTTCATGAACCACGTCTGCAACTTCCTTGCAAATGATGGACCTTTCAGGTAAGACTTCGACTAGTACTTCTTTGGTGAGATGGGCGAAAGCCATAGAGGCAAGTTTGCTTAGTGCATCTGCCTTCTTGTTTTGATTCCTATGAACATGTTGGATGGTGTAGGAGTCAAAACTTTCCAGCATCTCCTTTGTTTTTTCCAAGTACTGTTTGATGACAGGCTGCCTTGCTTCATAGGAGCCTGTTACTTGGTTTGCTACCAATTAGGAGTCTACGAAAACAATGAGGGCTTTTACTTCCATATCTTTAGCTAATCGGATGCCTGCTAATAGGGCTTCATACTCCGCTTCATTGTTTGTGGCTTCGAACTCAAAACGAAGAGCATATGTATGCTCCTTCCCGTCAGGGCTGACCAACATTAGACCTGCTCCAGAACCATCGGAGCTGGATGCTCCATCTGTATAAAGTTTCTAGTTATCCTGTACTTGAGTGAGCTTAGCTTTGGGCCCTTCCTTTTCTGCGTCTGGCTCGGAAGGTGTTTCTGCCAAGAAGTCTGCGAGAATTTGCCCTTTAATAGAGTTGCGACCCTTAAACCCTATTTCGTGCTTTCCAAGTTCAATAGCCCATTTAGCCACCCTTCCAGACTTTTCTGGTTTCGACAAGATCTATGATTGGATGGGCATGGAAATAGCGGCGGAGCCTCCTTGCTGCGTAAATTAAGGCTAGTATTAACTTCTTTAATGTTGGATAGTTGATCTCCGCCCCTTGCAAGACCCTGCTGACAAAGTAAATGGGGATCTGTCGTTTGTCTCGTTCTGCCATGAGGACTGCGCTAATACTCTCCATTGAGGATGCTAAGTACATGAACAACACTTCACCTTTGATTGGGGCTGTAAGTGTTGGACTAATTTCGATGAACTCCTTCATCTTCTGAAAGCCCTTCGACAAAAGTTGGCTTAAAGCTGCCAGTTTCCATTCAGGCTCTGCACATCTTTTAGACACTTAGGGGCTTGGAGATCCGTAATCGCCTTGACCTTGGAGGGATTAGCCTTTATCCCCTGCTTAGTAATTAAATGCCCTAGGAATTGCCCCTCTTCGACATTGAAGGAGGATTTCTTAGGGTTCAGCTTCATGTTAATCGCCCGAAGCTAGTTAAAGGTTTCCTGTACATCGAGAAGTAGGTCCTCCTCTGTCTTGCCTTTGATAACCATGTCATCAACGTATGCTTCAAGATTTCTGTCTATTTGTTTGTTGAAGGCTTTATCCACGAGACGTTGGTAAGATGCCCCTGCGTTCTTTAATCCGAAGGGCATCTTTCTGTAACAGTAGACACATTTGCTTGTGTAGAAGGCTGTTTTTTTCTTCGTCCTCCTTTGCCATCTGGATCTGATGATACCCTTTATAGGCATCTAAGAAGCATTTTAGCCGGAAGCCTGCCAAGGATTCTACCTTCTAGTCAATTTCTGGTAGGGGGTAGCAATCCTTCGGGCATGCTTTGTTGATGTCAGTGAAGTCAACGCACATGCGCCACCCTCCGTCGCTCTTTTTGACCATTACTGGGTTGGCTACCCAAGTTTGGTATTTAACTTCCCTTAGGATGCCTGCTTTTGTTAGTTCGTCAACTTCTTTGCAGGCTGCAGCGTTTCTTTCGGGGGCCAGGCTCCTCCTTTTCTGCTTTATTGGCTCAATGTGCTTGTACTCATTGAGTTTATGCTCCGTTCCGAAGGACTGTCCGTCTATCAGCAATGTTCTTGGTACCCCTGTCATGTCAGAATATTTCCAAGCAAAAATATCAAGGTTAGTCCGCAACAGTTTCGTGAGCTTCGCCTTGAAATTCGTCGGGAGTTGTTTTCCTATCACCACCGTCTATTCAGGGTAGCTAGAGTTAACTACAACTCGCACCTCAGCATCTGTGCAGCTTAGAATGGCTATCAGAGCTCCTCCGATTCTTCTTTGTTCTTTTTGACACCATATACACCCTTATCCGCCCCATAATTAGAATGAACAGTTCCTACTCCGAAGGGAGTTTGGAACTTAATAACAGCATGTATGGTGGAAGCAAAAATGCCCATCTTTTGCATAACTGTTCTCCCTATTAACAAATTATAAGGAGAATCTGACCTAACTATAACGAAGGTGAGGGTTTCCATGCGGGATAAGGGGCCTTCGCCTATGGTGATTTCCAACGGTACTTCTCCTAGGGGCCATGACTGTTCGCCGGAGAACCCTACCAGTGTTGTTTTCGAGTCCACCCTTCATGAGCGTATGGATGACTTGAGCTTTAGGAAACAATGCTCATAAATGATCTCGCATGAGCTTCCATAATCCATATACGCTCGATTTACCTCCCTGTTTGAGATTCGTACCTTGATGACCACGGGGTCAGTCGAAGGTGTCTGCCCCAAGATGGAAGGGAAGGTTATTTCTCCTACGCTTCCCAGCTCCCCGTCTGCTTCCTTCCATTTCAAGGTTGGATCGTGCCTGTGCATCATTAATATTGGAGCCTCTGTAGGCGTAACCGCCTTCTTGTTCCCCTTCCATTCACCCAGTTGGGTGTTGGAGAACTTGTCTTTTCCCTTTTTGATGCCCTTAACCAGATGTGCTAATTGTCCGGACCGTACCGCCTCTTCGATCTGCTTCTTTAGCTCTCTGCAGTTGTTCGTGTCGTGTCCATGGTCTTCATGGAAATGGCAGTACTTGGACATGTCCCTGGCTTTGCTTCGTGCTGACATCCGAGGTGGTGGATCGAAGGACTTTGCGGCTTTCTCGGTAGCCAGAATCTCTCGGGGAGATTTGACCAAGTTTGCCAAGAGTCCATGGTTCGAACCTTTGTTGTATGGAGTGAAGCGGTCTCTGTTCTTCTTCTTATTCTTGGATCCTTCCCAGGAGGACCCTCGAGAGAATTTGTCAGAAGCTTCCTTTTGCTCTATCGGAGCCCCGTTTGCTGCTACTTCTTTGGACTCAATCCAAGTGTAAGTCTTCTCCATCAGTGCCTTGTGAGTGGTGGGAGGATCGGTGGAATGGAATTCCACCAAGCTTCGCATCCGAAGGCCATGTACAAAACTTGAGATCCTCTGATCTTCGTGCAAACCCATAATTTGCAAAGTTTCATCGGTGTACCTCGTAACGAAGGTCCTTGTGCTTTCGTTGTCTCTTTGCTTGATGGTATGCACGGCTAGATGGGTCTTGGTGTACTTCTTATGTTGGCTAAAGTGTGATCGAAACTTAGCCTTAAGGTCATCTAGACTTACAATGCTTCCCAACTTCTGTCCATTCCACCATATTCTCGCGGAGTCTCGGAGCGTATATGTGAACATGTGGCAGGCTACGGGCATGACCCACTTCTGCATCTTGATAGCGCCTTCGAACAAGTGTAGGAAGTTATCAGGGTCGCCTTTCCCATCGTAGGTGCCTATGTGAGTGGGCATCTTTACACCGTCAGGTAGAGGGTAGTCTTCGATCCACTTCACAAAAGGTGTGCAAGCTCCAGAGGCTTCGGCATAGTAAGGGTTATATGGAGGTGGATAAACAGGTGTAGGGTTATATGGGTTAGGAAATGGTTGTGTGTATGCAGGGTAAATTGTGGAAGGTTGGTATGAAGGGTTCACACCCATCGACTATGTAAGAACGTGTCCATAGGGCATTTGCTGGTAACTCTGGTTAGGAATAGAACCATTCGGAGGGTGGGTGTTATAGGTTTGAGCCGGTAGGTAGGGGTTCATTCCCGGAGGGGGTAACTAATTCATACCTAAGTATGGAGGTGGGCCTCTAGTACTCGAAACATATGATGGGGGTATCGGAGCCCCCATCCCTTCTCTTCCTAAGTAGGCAGCTAGGAGAGGGGGTAGGTTTACCCCTCCGTTCCCTACCGGGTTGCTTCCTCCGTTAGAGTTCTCGCTCCTTCTTTCACCTTGCATTCTTTCCCTAATTCCCGGGTCTCCTCCGGGATCTTCCTCAAAACCCACAGTCCTTCCATTTGGCCTTCTGATGGAAGGAGAACCATTTCGTAGGGCGGAGCGCCCCCTGCTAACCGGTCGAGGCCTCTCCTCTACTTCAATCTCTTCGTCATACTCCTCACTGGAATATTCCAGCTCTCTTCGCATTTCAGTGTTGCGAACCTGCCTCTTATGAGCCCTTAGTAAAGAATCTAAGGCTTCAAAGTTTGCCTCAACGAAGGCGGGGCTAATATCTGGAATAGGGTTAGCGGATGTTGAGGCGTGATGTACGGGAGTGGTTTCCAAACGAGATCGTGTGGTGAAGGTTGAGGCCGTTATGGGGGCGAGATTATCGGTGTTAGTTGTGTTGAGAGGGACCAGGGTAGAGAAACCTGGTGGAGGTGTATCCTCTCTTCCTCGTTCCATGCCGAAAAAGTAGTGTAGTTGGTTAGGGTTTTAGGACTGGGTGATTACGGGACTAATTTTAGTGGTCCCACGGATGGCGCCACTGATTGTACAATAGATTGCACTACCAGGCTTCGATGATGATCAAAGGTATGAGGGGTGTATGTTCCAGCCAAGACTTGCCTTTCACCTGAGAATAAGAAATACGAAACACTACGTTAAGTAATTACGCAGGGGTAGGACCCTGCGAACCACCTCCGGTGTGAGAGTAAGTATGAGTTAAGGTTGTATAAGTGTGTGTAAGTAAAGAGATGAGTGTGAAAAGAGCATACCATAATCCATTGCCCGTCCAACCTATTTATAGTGGAAGAAATAGGGTTAGAGGCACTCTTGCATGAATGTCGGAGAACATGGGGGCGTCCCATGTTTGTGGGTAACCGCTAGGGTTTAGTGGACCACGTTCTCAAACTTGACGGGGAAGCCAAGAGAGAGAGGGATCGTGGGTTTGACTAAGTCAGGAGGTTCCCTTATCCAATGTTCCTTCATCAGCCATACCCCGAAGGGCTTAGGGCTTTGAATGGCGAATTCCCCTGAGGTAACCTTCGTGATAACGAATGGTTTAACGCCTGTGGATATTTTGGAATCCTAACTTGGGCCTTCTAATGGAAGGGCTTCGACACGTCTCGGAGGAGTGTCCTTCGAGCTACTCGGAGGGTACATCATCAGTAATGATAATAAAAAATGATGGTTGTTGCTATATAATGCAATCATTCATTACTTGAAAGTGGCTAATACCCCCATTACTCACCAAATTGTGAGGGTATTGAAAATCCATTACCATGACTTAGGTTGTGGCAAAACTTCAATATTTACCGGAACTACACTGAAAAAATGCGACAATTCTGTTTATTCATAAGAGGCAACATGATTCACTTGGAAGAATCATAAATATCTTGATTATGCATCTAAGAAAAGTCTAATGATTTGCACACTTTTCTTTTTTATTTGCACACTCCATTTTGCGCTATAAACAGTTGAACATTTGTTTGATGTTGCTTTGTCAATTTGTACATTAGAGTGTGCGGATAAAAAAAAGTGTGCCAATCAACTCCCCTGAGAAAAACTCTAGTATATACAACACCAATGAATCAGTGTAAATATGGTACAATCTAATGTACAAAACTCATCATTAGTACTTTTCCAACATAATTCCAAAAACAAACTCAGTTTGCAATTCCAACCCCTAAAAACATAACCACTTAATGATCTCTCTGACAGCAGCCAATGGTCGTTGCTGCCGGACTTTCTTCACAATCACCCGGAGGTGGCACAACCATTGCAAAAATCCTCCTTCATCAAAGTAATGTCTTCCGGTTACTCATTCCTCAAATTCGCAACAACACCATTAATTTGGTTATTTCTGATTTCCTCTTGATCGAATAAGTGAGTTAAATAATTAAATTATTATTGATATACGAGCACGTATTTAAATCATGTGCTAAATTACTTGTAGTTGTGTATCTGTGTGATATACACCACCAGGAATCAGTTAAGATTCGTTAATGGATTACAAACAGCAGAGCAATCAAGAACAAAAATAGATCACTGAAACTGTAATTGTATTATCAATTTATTTTAGGATTGACTGAAAGATTCAGTTACAAGAGAGGAATCAAAGAAAGGAAATTGTATTAAAACTGGGCTATCTACAAATGAGATTACAACAGCTATTTAAAAGACAGTTTTGGCGGGAAAGACTGTTAGATCCTTTAGTTGTGGAAATGTACACGTGTACCTCACTGACTAGCTATGCTAGTCATGTGCACCTCACATGTCACAACTTATGGTAACTATCAATCCATCTCCCTCAGTTTAATCTTGTCCTTAAGATTAGCAGTCAAAGGTAGGGAACCTCTTTTGAAGATCTTCAATGGGTTCCTAGGTAGCATCATATGTGGACCCATTTACCCATTGAACTAGTACAAACACGGTAGCAGTGTTCCCTTTCTTTTCCAACCTTCTATCCAATATAGCAATAGGCTCAACCAAGACCCTTCCTTCCACATCACAAGCTGGTAAAGTACCACTGTGAGTTACCGCACCTCTGCATTTCTTGAGTTGGGACACATGAAAGACATCATGAATTTGGGAAGAAGTGGGCAAATTTAATTTGTAGGCAACATGTCCTATCTTAGACTGTACTTGAAATGGACCATAGTACTTTGGTGAGATCTTACTTTACTTCCTTTTCCTAATGGATACTTGTCTGTGAGGTTGTAGTTTCAGATAAACCCAATCATTCACCTCATAAGTTCTATTAGTTCTAGGTTTATCAGATTGGGACTTCATCCTATCCTGAGCTCTTTTTAGATGAAACTTCAAAAGATCAATAGCTTCTTCCCTAGTTGTAAGAGTCCTATCTACAGCTTCTACTCTACTTTCTCTCCCCACATAAGGAACATGAACAGGTGGAGCTTGACCATATACCACCTCAAAGGGTGTGGTGTTGATAGCAGAATGGTGGTTAGTATTGTACCACCAGTCAGCTAAAGACAACCACTTCATCCAATGCTTAGGTTGTTCTCCTGACATACATCTTAGATAGCACTCCAAGCACCTATTGACCACTTCAGTTTGGCCATCAGTTTGTGGGTGGTATGAGGTAGACATTTGAAACTTCACTTGTAACAACTTAAACAGTTCTTTCCAAAAGGTGGTCAAAAAAACTTTGTCTCTATCTGATATAATAGTGCTTGTCAGTCCATGAAGTTTGTAAATGTTGTCTAAGAATACTTGTGCAACAGTTGTAGCAGTGAATGGGTGAGCAAGAGGCATGAAACGTGCATATATACTCAACCTATCAACCACCACAAAAATGACTGTCTTGCCTTGTGATTTTGGCAATCCTTCCACAAAATCCATGGAGATACTAGACCAAATTGTAGCAGGCATAGGCAATGGCTGGAGTAGTCCAGGATAGGTAGCCAAATCTGATTTATTCCTTTGACATATGTCACATTCCCTTACCATTTGTTTGACATGCTTCCTTATCTTTTTCCAATAGAACACACTGCAAATTTTGTTGGTAGTTGTCTTGATCCTAGAATGTCCTCCAACTGACCCTTCATGAAACTGTTTAAGCAATTCAGTTCTAAGCTTTGAGTCATTGCCTGCTACTAGCGTGCATTTTATTCTTAATTCTTAGTTAGACCAGGCATAAGACCTTGACCCTTTCATAGTTTGACCACTCTGCAACTGTTGTATAACTTGTTGAAGTTGTGTGTCTGAGTTCCAACTACCCACAATTCTTTGGTACAACTCAGTGCTCATTGATGATGAGAACAAACTAAACAATTCCCCTGAATTTTGAATTATGGACAGAGCATCAGTTGTGACATTTTATACCCCTTTTCTATACACAATTTCATAATCAAACCCCATCAATTTTGGAAGCCACTTCAACTGTGTAGGAGTAGACATTCTTTGATCTAACAGGTATTTAAGACTGAAATGATCAGTTTTAATCTTAAAATGCCTATCCAATAAGTAGCCTCTCCATATTTCCAATGCATACACAATAGCCAAGAATTCTTTTTCATAAGTGGACATAAGCTGGTGTTTGGTAGAGAGAGTTTTACTAAGAAAGGCTATAGGATGCCCTTCATGTAATAACACTGCCCCCAATCCTACTCCTGAAGCATCAGTTTCCACTTTGAATTCCTTTGTAAAGTCTAGTAATTTCAATATTGGTGCACTGATCATAGCTTGTTTTAGCTTTTCAAAAGCTGTTTGAGATTCATCAGTCCAAGTAAAAGCATTTTTTCTGAGTAACTGAGTAAGAGGTCTGCTGATGCTTGCATAACTTTGAATGAACCTCCTATAGTACCCAGTTAATCCCAAGAAACCCCTAAGTTATTTCATATTAGTAGGTACATGCCATTTAGACATTGCTTTGATCTTCTCTAGGTCAGTAGCAACTCTCATTGATGAAATCACATGTCCCAAATATTCCACCTTATCAGTACCAAATACACACTTACTCTTCTTTGCATACAATTTATTTTGCCTCATGGTTTCTAAAACTGTTTGCAAATGAATCACATGATCCTCCTCATTTGGACTATAAATGAGTATGTCATCAAAAAATACCAAAACAAACTTCCTAAGGTAAGAACTGAATACCTCATTCATTAAGGATTGAAATGTGGATGGGGCATTTGTAAGACCAAATGGCATCACCAAGAATTCATAATGTCCCTCATGAGTTCTAAAGGCTGTCTTTGGTACATCTGCTTCATTCATTCTGATTTGATGATAACCAGATCTCAGATCAAGCTTAGTGAACAATTTTGACCCATTTAATTCATCAATAAGTTCTTCTATGATAGGGATTGGGAATTTATCTTTTATAGTGTGCTTATTCAGTTGCATGTAATCCACACACATCCTCCATGAATTATCCTTCTTCTTGACCATGACTATAGGTGATGAGAATGGAATGTGACTCTTCTTGATTACCCCTGCTTCCAACAATTCTGCAACCATTCCTTCCATTGCATCTTTTTGTGATGGAGGGTGTCCATAAGGCCTAATATTAACTGGTTGAGTGCCTGCTTCCAGTGGAATTTTGTGATCATGGTTCCTCTTAGGTGGTAACTCTTTAGGTACTTCAAACACATCTGCATAACTATCTACCACATGTTGATATCTAGGATTCATTCCTACCTCAATTCCTTCCACTTGCATACAAGTAACAACAGATTCAGGGAATACACATAAGCCCATTTAGTGGAATTCAACCTGCACAACTTGATTCACAGTTTTAGCTGCATTTTTGTGTCCCTACCACTCCATTGTAGACTTTTTTGTACCTCTGATTGTGACTCTTTTACCATGATACTTAAAATCCATTCTTAGTTCTTGGAAATTGCATCTCATGTTTCCCAATGTAGCTAACCATTGTATGCCCAACACCATTTCACAACCCCCCAAAGGTAGAAGCATAACATCAGTTGTAAAAAGTGTAGTTCCAAACATCCATTTGAACCCTTTACATTTACCAGTACTAACCAAATTATTGCCATCAGCCACTGTGACAGACAAAGGACAAGTGTTTCTTATAACACAACCCAACTTCTTAGCCATGTTTTTGTCTAAAAATTGTATGTTGACCCACAATCTACCAAAATATGTACCACATGTTTTCCCACAGTTCAAATCACCCTCATTGTTAGAAAATTTGTGGTACCAGTTAAAGCATGGAGAGAAATTTGTGGTTGTTGTGTCTCCAACAGTTCAGTATCAAACTCCTCTTCTTCTCTTTCCACCAACTCAGTCTCACATATATCCAACTCAGGCATAAATACTAAGGAGTACAATTGTCCACTACATTTATGCCCTGGTACATATTTTTGATCACAGTAAAAACACAAGTTCTGAGCTCTCTTTTTTGGGACAATCTCCTATTTGTACCACCAGCAGGAATGTTTGGCTTATTGGATGTAGTGTTAGTAGGGGTATTTGGTAATGCCAATAATGGCTTTTGGAAATTATTATTGACTGCATTGTTCCCAAATCTTGAATTATTTCCACAAAAAACAGGCCTATTCTTCTTTTTCACAGCATTCAAAGTAGCCTCTTGTAGATTTGTTAAGCAATAAGTATCTGCTAGTGTTTTTGGTTTAAACATCCTTACACTCATGGCTATCTCAGTAGGTAATCCACCCATAAACAAACTCATAGCATATGATTCACTTATATCAACTCTAGTTAACAGATTATCAAAAGCATCTTCATAATCTCTAGCAGTAGTTTCATATTTCAAGTTCTTGAGTTCATACATAGGATCATCATAGACAATACCAAATCTATTCAAAATAGGTTGTTTGTACACTTCCCAATCCACAAAACCCCCATGAATTCTAATATATTATGTATGTCATAACAAAGCTTTTTCATACAGATGGATATAAACAAGATTTACCTTATCCATGTCAGGCACTTGATCAATCAAGAAGAGTTGTTCACATCTAAACAACCACCCATTTGTTGGCTGTTTTGCAAACTTAACCCAGTAATCTGTTCTCCCATTTGATCAAGCCTAGTGTTGAGGGCTGTCATAGCACCACCCATCATCTGAGCAATTGTCTCTGCAATGTATCTTTTGGTGTCATCATCAAGCACTAAAGATGAACCATTATTAGACCCACTTGCAGTACCAGTCATTCTTGTGATAACTACCAATGTGAATTGATTCAAGATTCCAAACTAATAGTCACGTATACTATTTCTTGATTATTTATGAATCTTGTTGGTAGTTATCATTCCTTCACCTTCAGTGAGTAATAACTAACAACCGTTAATCGTTTCTTGGCTACCTTCAAGTCAAACAAAACTAGGTATTCAACCAAAAGTAGTGGATTTAAGTGATTCCTCCCGAACTACCTCCCGAACAGATGATAAAAGGGCGACATCCCGGGAGGGAATGCAAGTTTACCAAGGACTTAAAATATCCTTGGATCGTTTATGTCCTGGTGAGGCGTGATAATCCACATACAATGACTTGTGAATGCTGAAATGATATAGAATGTACAAAAACAGGAATCTGATTTACTAACACTAGGAATGTGAATAGTAATAGCTCTGTCACAGCTACGTCAATAAAAACGTGCAATCAGAAACCTAAAAACGATTATAACTATAGTAGGGATTTGCATGTCTTAGCGACTTTAAATGCAAATTAAGAAAATTAAAAAGTTAAAATCTATTAAATAAACGCTATCACTATTTTTACAGATCGATGAACGTTTATTTTATAAAACAAAATAACTTAAATAAACTATTTTAACTTAAACGTAAACTTAAATTACTTAAAAACGTTACTTAAAACTAAAACGAGCGTTATGTACGAAAATTACGCTGGAGCGCAAGACAAAACGTAAAATTTATGAAATAAAAGGTCTACGAGTGTAAAACTAATTTTATTACATACTATATGATAAAAGAAAATTTTACAAAAAAGAATTATATTTTTTTAGACTTTTATATTTTTTATTATGATTTAAATACTATAAAACACTAATTAATTGATTAAAAATATAAAAACTAATTAGAAAAATCTGCACTTTTTACAGAAAATACTTAATACTAATACAGACTTAATAAAAATACTAAACTGGAAAAAGCTACTTTGAATAAGCTAGAAATAAGCTTAAATACTCGTTTAAGCTTAAAATGAAAAACGTGTATAAGAGATAGATAGTGCAAGGTTTTAACGAGAAAGACCCAAGGGCGCAATGGTTACAGGTACCCCCACTATCACTCTATCAAGGGGGAGGTCGCATGTTCGAACCTTGACCTCCCCTTTTTGCAAAACAATTTTTTTTCGATTTTTCTTTTTGCAAAACTGTATATTAAGCTAAAATATGAAGCTTTAATAAAGACAACTTTTTCAAAACTTGGAAATAAGCTCTGTGGGAGCTTATTTCCATGACAGTTGGCCAAATAAGCCATAAGCTTCCACATATAAGCTAGCACTAGTTGTTAAAGCTATTTTTGGGCTTTCTGTTTAAGGACAAGTATATATACAGATAATAAGTACATATAATGACTACACAACTATACAAACAAAGAAATAAGCAAAACATGAGTTTAAGAGCCCAACAGTTAAGCTTTTGGCTTGACTGTTGGAGCTCAAGCTCATAATAAGCTGGAAATAAGCTATACACAGGAAACAAAAGGAAAAAGTATATATGCACAAGTATAATAAGTGAGAATATACAAGCATGCACACTGGATATAAGCCAATAAGCTCATAATAAGCTAATAAGCTGTTCCAGGGACATGCAGTCCCAAACACCCTTGCAGTCTTTTGTTTTGGCAATTTAAGCTCATCAAATAAGCTCAACTAGCCAAATAAGTTGTTGTAATAGCAAGGTGATCTGGTAGGCTTTCCAAAAAACTCAAGCTCACCTAGTGAAGTCCACTAGAGAGCTTGTGAGGAGCTTATGAAGTATCACTGAATACACTGATTTCTCAATGTACTCAGTGAAATGGGACACATTAAAAGCTACTTGCAACCTTGGTTAATAAGCTGCAAGGTGAGATTTAAGCACATGATCATAAAGCTGAGTAGCTTGGCTTCCTAAAAAGCCAAGCCACAAAGACTAGTGATCACTAAGGAGCTTGGTGTGAGCTTGTGGAAATGGTGCAAGTTCATGGATTGAACTGTTAGGAATGGGCAAACACAAGCTCACAAGACTTATCAAATAAGCTCATGAGAGCTCAACCAATACTGAGACTTAGAGTATGACTGAATAACTTCACAAGAAGCTAAAAATCACAAGCTCTAGCTCTGTAGGGAACTTTTCATAGGCATAGAAACACAACTCCACTTCCACTGTTTGCTTCAGTGGAAGGAGTGAATGGGACAAAATAGATGGAAAGATTAAGCTATGCAAATAAACTACAAATATAAAAACAAGCATGCAAATAATAAAAAGGCCACACAGGCAATACAAAGAAGCTAAATGCACAAGCTAGGGTCAAGTAATGAAGCTTATGCAAGCTCATTAACTTGACACCATAACTGTGGTGCAGGGCATGATTAACAGACAAGGACTAAAAATAAGCCAGAAAATAAGCACTCTATAAGCTGAGTTAATGAGAACTAGTATTTTTCTATTTTTCTTAAGCAACTAAACTTAACTATCCTAAAAGCTTAAAGGCTAAATCCTAATATTGAATACACAACAAAATTATATATTTTATTCAAAAACGACACAAGGAAAAACTTGACTTTTAACAAAAACTCTAAAGTTGACTAAAGTGAGTTTAAATCTTAAACTACTGATTAAACATGTTATATTATGCTATAAAAACATGAAATGAAGCTGAATAAACAACATATGTATCACTGAGATGAAATTAAGGTTTCAAAATCATAACAGTTTACTAAATAAGGTGAGATTAAAATGATTTTGACTTTTATTAAACAAGGACAAGTTTATATGCTTGCATTGAGCTACTAGATACTAACATGACATAAAATAATGACAAACAACAACAGACATATACTGGAATGCTATTATATCAGCAAATCCAAACAAATCTTAAAAGAGATTGTTTTGAGGTTTTCAAGGCAAATAACTATATAGACCAATCCCATCAAATCCAGAGGTTTCAAGGTGTCAAAATGGACCTGTTTCAACCTTAACCAGTAGTCACACAAGTCAAGGTTTATGATTTCAAAAGATTGGCATATTAACAGTTAAAATACAATATCAAGCCACAATCCAATCCAAAACATAACAACTTAATTTAAAACTATAATATCACTAAACAACAACAAATAAACACAAAAACATAAAAATTAAAGCATCTAAAGGACTAACACAGTGAAATGCAAAAATATGGAAAAAATGAAGCTTACATGTGATCAAGACTGAAACTGAGTACCAAAGATCAAAAACCACTCCTAGCTTGGTGTCAACAAGCTAGAAACCAGAAAACCCATCCAGCTTAGCTTCTATCCCCAGAACTGCTTATTGAGATCACAAGTTGACTATCATTGACTTTTTTAGTATTTTTCTTGATTTTCTGAATTTAAAAGCTATAAATGTTTTTATGTATCTAAAAGCTTTGTGAGCTTTGTCAGGAGCCTACATGAGCTTAAAGAGTCCACTAAACAACTAATTAACTTGAAATTAAAGAACATGGAAATTTAAAGGAAATTAAGCAATACTTGAAACTGAAATTAAAATGGAAATTAAACTGAATTTAAACTTTCATTACACTAATTTAAAGTTCTTTACACTAAATAAAGCAGTAAATGACAATAATTAAAGGAAAACAGTAAAGATTACACTACGTGAACAATGGTAGAACCAAAGTTGGCCTTTTCTTTGCCTCTCCTCTGCTTTTTATAATCCTTTCAACTCCTTGTCGACATCTGAACATATCCCACTTCATCTCAGCCCTTGGATCACTTGAAATCATCAAAATTACACTTGTCATTTTTTTGGCGGGAAAAGTCATGAAGCAGGTTTATACAATTAAGGGATTTTGGACTTTGTGGAGGTGGAGGGGAGTGGGTAACCAGCTGTTATGTGAGGTGGAAAGGAGGTAGTGAGATGTCAAGTTGAAGAAACCATGGTGGTATTGGATTGCAGGTGAGAGTGAGAGGGATGAACAGTGGCGCGGTTTTTCTATTTCATTTAAATTTTGGACCGGGTTGGGGTATTGGGCCTGGGTTTGGCTGGGTTATTAAATAAAAGGTCCATTTGGTTTATTTTGATAACAAGGACCAATCATGTAATATTATGAAAGTTGAAGGGCCTGAATTGAGCTATCCCAAACTTATCAAAAGGACTAAATCTGCAATAAAACAATTACACAAGGACCAAAAGTATATAATTTACTATTTTAAAACTTTAAGGACCTAATATGTAATTTTTTTGATTTTGAGGGACTAAAGGTGTAAATTCCCAAAAGTTATCAATATGTTCCAAATTTTTAATCATGCATAGTACAAGGGTATTATTTGTAAAATTCCAAGTTTAGAATACCCAGGGACCATTTTTGCCAATTTTGTAACTTGAGGGGTAAAAATTGCCATTTTGTGTAAACTTTTATCCAGGGATCATTTGTGAACATTTTTTTGTTTCCCAAGGACTTAAGTTGATTTTTCATTCATTTAAAACATTTAGGGACTAGTTTTGACAATTTGTGTAACTCCAGGGACTGAAAACGACAATTGTTGTGAAATTGATCATTTTTCACTTGTTTTTCAATCTTTTGTACCTGAATCACATTAAAACACATTTCATTGATATTTATAACATTTTGTGAGTCATTTGTGTGTTTTTTGGTTGTTTTTGTGGGTTTATACAATACAAATATATGTGTATTTAGACACATATCAAATCCCCCACACTAAACTATTGCTAGTCCCTAGCAATCTTTTTGAAACTTTAATGGATTTTAAAAACTCTTTACCAAAAGCCATCACTTCTGGAGTAGCCAATTGTTTAAGTTCAAGTAAGAACTTTGGTACAATGATAACCAAATGATTTTAAGCAAATCATAAGCTGTCAACGGATTTGATTTGTCTTTACCAGAAGCTGTACCCTTCTGGACTAGCCAACTCTTAGATAAATTATCAGAATTATCTTTGGTGAGTCGATTATGGATTTTCCACTGCCTTTACCACAAGCCATAACCTTGCGGGCTAGCCAACTCTTCACTTTTTAGGATATGGTGAGTTGAGAACCATACAATTTTGGGCAAATTGCAAGCCATATAAACGGATTTGAGAAATCTTTACCAAGAGCCGTTTGCTCCTGGATTAGCCAATCCTTATGTGGGTTAGACATGGTGGACTGATTACCATTTGTTGTGTTTAGTACATAGTACTTCCACTAAAATTTTTTTTTAATTTGGCTATTTTAGGGGAAAAAGGGACTAAAAGGGTACATTTTATGATCAAATTCGCCAGAATTTCCCCCCCACACTTAGAAATGAATATTGTCCTCAATATTCAAAGTACCGGCTGTAATGCCGAAACTTAGAACGTAAAAAGATAATATTTACTAGCTAAGTGTAGAAACACAACAATTATTCTCTTTTTAATATATACAATTTTCAAAGTTTTTTTAGATCTATATACAACATGTGGGGCATCTCCCCCACACTAGGGTGGTACACACGGGTGAAAACCCATGTTAAGCTACTGTTTTTGATTACCGAGTCGCTAGCTTGACTCGACCCCGAATTAAATTGTTCATGGGGAAGTTGAGTGGGATTGCCACTCAGGGATTTGGTGAGAAATTGGAGTGGGATTGCCACTCACAGAATTATGAATAATCATCACTAAGATGAGTCTAAGAATCTTAGAAAGAAACTCAGAAAAGGCTAGAAGAATCTTTTTTGATTTTTGATTTATAAAAAGAAAGGAAAAATATTTTTGGGTTTTTGATATAACAGAAACGAAAAATAAAAATTGGCTAAAAGGGAAACCTTAATGAGATTATCAATACATGAAACTGATTTAAACCTAATCTATCACATTCCAGGAATTATACTAAGCACAGTAAATCCTTTTTTAGTGTAAACATGGTGTTTAGCCAAAATTTAGACCTAGGAATATCAAGATTAAGAAAATTGACAGTCAAATGCAAATCAAAGCACAGATAGATTTCAACCATAAAATCTTTTTGTATTTTATATTGTTTATATGAAATGAAGTATATGTAATTTACATACAAGGATAGGTATTTCAACAAAATACAAAATACAAGTCATAATACGCAGCTAGCCTCCCCGGCAACGGCGCCAAAATTTGATTCCTCCCGAACTACCTCCCGAACAGATGATAAAAGGGCGACAGCCCGGGAGGGAATGCAAGTTTACCAAGGACTTAAAATATCCTTGGATCGTTTATGTCCTGGTGAGGCGTGATAATCCACATACAATGACTTGTGAATGCTGAAATGATATAGAATGTACAAAAACAGGAATCTGATTTACTAACACTAGGAATGTGAATAGTAATAGCTCTGTCACAGCTACGTCAATAAAAACGTGCAATCAGAAACCTAAAAACGATTATAACTATAGTAGGGATTTGCATGTCTTAGCGACTTTAAATGCAAATTAAGAAAATTAAAAAGTTAAAATCTATTAAATAAACGCTATCACTATTTTTACAGATCGATGAACGTTTATTTTATAAAACAAAATAACTTAAATAAACTATTTTAACTAAAACGTAAACTCAAATTATCTAAAAACGTTACTTAAAACTAAAAACGAGCGTTATGACGAAAATTACGCTGGAGCGCAAGACAAAACGTAAAATTTATGAAATAAAAGGCCTACGAGTGTAAAACTAATTTTATTACGTACTATATGATAAAAGAAAATTTTAGAAAAAAGAATTATATTTTTTTAGACTTTTATATTTTTTATTATGATTTAAATACTATAAAACACTAATTAATTGATTAAAAATATAAAAACTAATTAGAAAAATCTGCACTTTTTACAGAAAATACTTAATACTAATACAGACTTAATAAAAATACTAAACTGGAAAAAGCTACTTTGAATAAGCTAGAAATAAGCTTAAATACTCGTTTAAGCTTAAAATGAAAAACGTGTATAAGAGATAGATAGTGCAAGGTTTTAACGAGAAAGACCCAAGGGCGCAATGGTTACAGGTACCCCCACTATCACTCTATCAAGGGGGAGGTCGCATGTTCGAACCTTGACCTCCCCTTTTTGCAAAACAATTTTTTTTCGATTTTTCTTTTTGCAAAACTGTATATTAAGCTAAAATATGAAGCTTTAATAAAGACAACTTTTTCAAAACTTGGAAATAAGCTCTGTGGGAGCTTATTTCCATGACAGTTGGCCAAATAAGCCATAAGCTTCCACATATAAGCTAGCACTAGTTGTTAAAGCTATTTTTGGGCTATCTGTTTAAGGACAAGTATATATACAGATAATAAGTACATATAATGACTACACAACTATACAAACAAAGAAATAAGCAAAACATGAGTTTAAGAGCCCAACAGTTAAGCTTTTGGCTTGACTGTTGGAGCTCAAGCTCCAAATAAGCTGGAAATAAGCTATACACAGGAAACAAAAGGAAAAAGTATATATGCACAAGTATAATAAGTGAGAATATACAAGCATGCACACTGGATATAAGCCAATAAGCTCATAATAAGCTAATAAGCTGTTCCAGGGACATGCAGTCCCAAACACCCTTGCAGTCTTTTGGTTTGGCAATTTAAGCTCATCAAATAAGCTCAACTAGCCAAATAAGTTGTTGTAATAGCAAGGTGATCTGGTAGGCTTTCCAAAAAACTCAAGCTCACCTAGTGAAGTCCACTAGAGAGCTTGTGAGGAGCTTATGAAGTATCACTGAATACACTGATTTCTCAATGTACTCAGTGAAATGGGACACATTAAAAGCTACTTGCAGCCTTGGTTAATAAGCTGCAAGGTGAGATTTAAGCACATGATCATAAAGCTGAGTAGCTTGGCTTCCTAAAAAGCCAAGCCACAAAGACTAGTGATCACTAAGGAGCTTGGTGTGAGCTTGTGGAAATGGTGCAAGTTCATGGATTGAACTGTTAGGAATGGGCAAACACAAGCTCACAAGACTTATCAAATAAGCTCATGAGAGCTCAACCAATACTGAGACTTAGAGTATGACTGAATAACTTCACAAGAAGCTAAAAATCACAAGCTCTAGCTCTGTAGGGAACTTTTCATAGGCATAGAAACACAACTCCACTTCCACTGTTTGCTTCAGTGGAAGGAGTGAATGGGACAAAATAGATGGAAAGATTAAGCTATGCAAATAAACTACAAATATAAAAACAAGCATGCAAATAATAAAAAGGCCACACAGGCAATACAAAGAAGCTAAATGCACAAGCTAGGGTCAAGTAATGAAGCTTATGCAAGCTCATTAACTTGACACCATAACTGTGGTGCAGGGCATGATTAACAGACAAGGACTAAAAATAAGCCAGAAAATAAGCACTCTATAAGCTGAGTTAATGAGAACTAGTATTTTTCTATTTTTCTTAAGCAACTAAACTTAACTATCCTAAAAGCTTAAAGGCTAAATCCTAATATTGAATACACAACAAAATTATATATTTTATTCAAAAACGACACAAGGAAAAACTTGACTTTTAACAAAAACTCAAAAGTTGACTAAAGTGAGTTTAAATCTTAAACTACTGATTAAACATGTTATATTATGCTATAAAAACATGAAATGAAGCTGAATAAACAACATATGTATCACTGAGATGAAATTAAGGTTTCAAAATCATAACAGTTTACTAAATAAGGTGAGATTAAAATGATTTTGACTTTTATTAAACAAGGACAAGTTTATATGCTTGCATTGAGCTACTAGATACTAACATGACATAAAATAATGACAAACAACAACAGACATATACTGGAATGCTATTATATCAGCAAATCCAAACAAATCTTAAAAGAGATTGTTTTGAGGTTTTCAAGGCAAATAACTATATAGACCAATCCCATCAAATCCAGAGGTTTCAAGGTGTCAAAATGGACCTGTTTCAACCTTAACCAGTAGTCACACAAGTCAAGGTTTATGATTTCAAAAGATTGGCATATTAACAGTTAAAATACAATATCAAGCCACAATCCAATCCAAAACATAACAACTTAATTTAAAACTATAATATCACTAAACAACAACAAATAAACACAAAAACATAAAAATTAAAGCATCTAAAGGACTAACACAGTGAAATGCAAAAATATGGAAAAAAATGAAGCTTACATGTGATCAAGACTGAAACTGAGTACCAAAGATCAAAAACCACTCCTAGCTTGGTGTCAACAAGCTAGAAACCAGAAAACCCATCCAGCTTAGCTTCTATCCCCAGAACTGCTTATTGAGATCACAAGTTGACTATCATTAACTTTTTTAGTATTTTTCTTGATTTTCTGAATTTAAAAGCTATAAATGTTTTTATGTATCTAAAAGCTTTGTGAGCTTTGTCAGGAGCCTACATGAGCTTAAAGAGTCCACTAAACAACTAATTAACTTGAAATTAAAGAACATGGAAATTTAAAGGAAATTAAGCAATACTTGAAACTGAAATTAAAATGGAAATTAAACTGAATTTAAACTTTCATTACACTAATTTAAAGTTCTTTACACTAAATAAAGCAGTAAATGACAATAATTAAAGGAAAACAGTAAAGATTACACTACGTGAACAATGGTAGAACCAAAGTTGGCCTTTTCTTTGCCTCTCCTCTGCTTTTTATAATCCTTTCAACTCCTTGTCGACATCTGAACATATCCCACTTCATCTCAGCCCTTGGATCACTTGAAATCATCAAAATTACACTTGTCATTTTTTTGGCGGGAAAAGTCATGAAGCAGGTTTATACAATTAAGGGATTTTGGACTTTGTGGAGGTGGAGGGGAGTGGGTAACCAGCTGTTATGTGAGGTGGAAAGGAGGTAGTGAGATGTCAAGTTGAAGAAACCATGGTGGTATTGGATTGCAGGTGAGAGTGAGAGGGATGAACAGTGGCGCGGTTTTTCTATTTCATTTAAATTTTGGACCGGGTTGGGGTATTGGGCCTGGTTTGGCTGGTTATTAAATAAAAGGTCCATTTGGTTTATTTTGATAACAAGGACCAATCATGTAATATTATGAAAGTTGAAGGGCCTGAATTGAGCTATCCCAAACTTATCAAAAGGACTAAATCTGCAATAAAACAATTACACAAGGACCAAAAGTATATAATTTACTATTTTAAAACTTTAAGGACCTAATATGTAATTTTTTTTGATTTTGAGGGACTAAAGGTGTAAATTCCCAAAAGTTATCAATATGTTCCAAATTTTTAATCATGCATAGTACAAGGGTATTATTTGTAAAATTCCAAGTTTAGAATACCCAGGGACCATTTTTGCCAATTTTGTAACTTGAGGGGTAAAAATTGCCATTTTGTGTAAACTTTCATCCAGGGATCATTTGTGAATATTTTTGGTTTCCCAAGGACTTAAGTTGACTTTTCATTCATTTAAAACATTTAGGGACTAGTTTTGACAATTTGTGTAACTCCAGGGACTGAAAACGACAATTGTTGTGAAATTGATCATTTTTCACTTGTTTTTCAATCTTTTGTACCTGAATCACATTAAAACACATTTCATTGATATTTATAACATTTTGTGAGTCATTTGTGTGTTTTTGGTTGTTTTTGTGGGTTTATACAATACAAATATATGTGTATTTAGACACATATCATTAAGCCTATGGCGCTGCTCTTGTGATCACAATGAATACTTGACAAGTAGTCGTATTTCTGAACGGATAGTACACAACTAATCAATGTACCAGTGTAGTGCAAGTGATTAGAATCAGAGTACCAGTGTATTACTTCTTGATTTTCTTGATCAGAAAACTAACAACCCTCATCGGAAGTTAACCGGAGAATATGACTAGTTTGAATGAGAAAAGTGTAATGATATAGAGCCAAAAAAGTTCTCTGATACCAATTGATATACATCACTATGAATTAGTTAAGATTCGTTAATGGATTACAAACAGAAGAGCAATCAAGAACAAAAATAGATCACTGAAACTATAATTGTATTATCAACTGATTGTAGGATTGACTGAAAGATTCAGTTACAAGAGAGGAATCAAAGAAAGGAAATTGTATTAAAACTGGGTTATCTACAAATGAGATTACAACAGCTATTTAAAATACGGTTTTGGCGGGAAAGACTGTTAGATCCTTTAGTTGTGAAAATGTACACGTGTACCTCACTGACTAGCTATGCTAGTCATGTGCACCTCACGTGTCACAACTTATGGTAACTATCACAATGAGTAGATAAGTAATTAATATTATTTATAATCATACAACACTACTTTGAGTTATAATGTGCTTATACGATTATCAATCTAATTTTTTATATGTGCATTTCATGTTCATTGCTTTGATGTTTATTAACTCATGTGCGTTGATCTCTTCGAAGTTATAAGTAGATGCCTAGCACATACATCTATTTTTGTCTAATTGATTTTTTCCACCTAGAGTTGTAGGTTTTCCGTTCTTGAAGAGAACGTTATATCACTACAAAAAAATGGCCATTTAGTGACACACAATAAATGCCACTAAAGGCATGTTAGACATTTGGTGGCAGAAAAAGAAAGTGACACTAACGACGCTGCCACTGTAGGATTTTAGTGACACTTTTTTGTTGTGCTGTTGCAGACTTTTAGTGATTCAATGGTACTTAATAATCTGCCACAACATACTAAACGATTTTGTGTCACATACGCTCTGTCACTAAATATATCTTATGATGTGATACTCGAATGGTTTCAATTGCATATATTGTTTGCTATCAAAATATATATATCGATTACAATTTCATGTCACCGTAACAATATTAGTGTGTGTTTACACCTATTTGAAACCAAATTTCATTCGCCCATGGCACACGAAACAAACAATTTAATGGTTTACATACGATTGAAATTTTTATTAATTAACAAAGTTTTCCACTATAAAAGATACAAATATCCAACAAAATAACACAAGTCTAAATTTCCAGCTACATACAATACTATATAAGATGCCTAAAACTATCAAAATAACCACAACTTTATCCTTGTAAGTGAATCCGGATTGCTCCCAAAAGTGCATTATTTGTAAACAAACAAAAATAATTCTTAAAGATTAAAGTACATATATTAAACTATAAGATGTGAATAATTCATTATCTTTAGACACATTAAGATTACGTTAGCTGTTGTTTTTGAGTAGATATACCTTCACAGTTGACAACCAATATTTAGTTTATATAGTAGATCCTTGTTTTCCTTCCAAGCCCAACCACAAAGCCAGTTCTTTGTTGCCTTTTAGCAGATGTACACTTCACACTAGTAGAAGATTGAAATATAAATAAAAGTACAAGTATAAGAATAATGTAACAAGTGGTACCTCGTACAACATGGTAACATATTAGACACTTGGATATGGTACTTACAAGAACAAAGTTCAGCACGTTTGCTTGTACATGAGCAGATTTTGGTTATGTAAATTTCCTATGAATCAATAAGGTCAATTGTAAACACTTGTCTAAAAGCAAAACAATTCAATGAATTGAATTCGTTGATTTAAATTAACATTCTGAACTAACTTATCACTACAATTAAATACAATATAACTTTTCTTAACGATAGAACCTATGTTGATCCTTTTTTATCTTTAGCCATATCCAAAACTTTTATAATTATATGATATCAGAGTGATGATCCAAAGTTTCAACTTCGACATACCAACTTTTTTTAATTCCTTCCTGCAACATGGTTCGAAACATTGATAAGCAAAGGCCTAAAAATAATATTATAAAGGCAAAATAATATTTTAATGGACAGAAAAGGCTTAACCAACTTTAACTTACGGGATCTCGCCAATTTATGTTGAAAACATTATGAGATCTGGCTCATATATGACCATTCAACTAATGATTTCCTTCATAACTTATAATACAAAATAAATATGCCGGTTGAGGTAATAGGAATCGTAGATTAGAGAAATTACTTGGCATGATGAAAATGAATTATTACAATTAGAACATAGAAACATGACGTGGCTATGAAAACTAGGGTTCTTTTAAATCTAAATTTTTGATATTTAGAAACTTTTTATATGGTAATAGCGGCACAATTACAAATAAAAAAAATATTGAAATAGTATTTAATGGCATAAAACATATAATTGACACTAATTCAAGTGAGCTATTATGGCACATAAAATTTTGTGTCACTAGTAATCATGTACATTCGTGGCACAAAGAGTAAAGTGACACCTCGTTATCTTTAATGACACATAAAAAATTACCATTAAAAATATAATATTTTGTCACTAAAAATGTGTGCCACTAAATGGCCATTTTTTTGTAGTGTATCCACAAGTAGGTTCAAAATGTCGAACCTATTTGTGGAGGATAACAAACTCTTTATGAAGGGGAAAGTAACAACCCTACCTGTGAGAAAATTGGTTTATGAGGAAGTGGAGATCCTTGTGGAGCATCTGTTTGATTTAGATGAGGTCAAGCTTGTCTCACTGGAGGGCCATTGGAAGGTCTTGGATCTGTTTTTTTCGATCAACTGATATATTTCTTATCATTGATTACAAAACATGGCACTAAAGACAAGGGATCGAAATAGGCTAGGGGAATGCTGCATTAACAATCTTTGAAAATGAAATCAAGTTGTCTGCATTTAATACAACACCAAAAACATCACGCAACGAACATTAAGCAGCTTAAAACAGCAGGCATATGCACTTCACATGACACTTGGGCTTAAACAAATCCTAATCTAATACAAATACTAATATAATACTAACTCTAATACAAATCAACTAACAACCCCTCACAGTTGTAGCAGGAGTAGAACGGAGCCTCAAATTGCCTCGAAACACAACAAACAAAGCAGTCGCTACCTGTAGAAGAACTTATAGATTCACCAATGATGTGCTTTAGGACATCAAAATACTCATACTGTCTTGAAACTCAGCAAACAAAACATGCGGTTCTTGTAGAAGAACTTGTAGATTCACCATTGATATGCTTTAGAACATCAAATTTTTCACGGTGATTCTTAAAGAAGTAACACCCGGCAACACATCGAAGAAGTAACACCAATGGTCGAGCTTTAGGTGGACTTTAGATGAAGACTGGTTGGGTTTTAGTCGACTTTAGGTATAAAGAAAACAAACGTGGAGAACTTTAAAGAAACAAAACAAACAAAAAACGTCCGAGCTTAACTCTTTCTTCAACCAATACCAAATTCAAACGAATCTTTGGTCAAAAACAAAAATCAAACGAACCTTTTTTTGTGAATGTAAGACGTGAAGACTAGTTGATCTTTAGGAGGAGGCTGGTTGAGCTTTAGATGACCTATATCTCCATGTCACTCCAAATCAAAACCAAAAAATAAAAAAACAAAAGCGTCAAAACAAAACCAAACATCACCAGAAAATTTCAGCAGCTTTAGTAGTACTTCGACGACATATATCTTCATGTAAAAAACATCAAAAGATGAATCCCTATAGTGAGGTCGTAGATCAGTGTGTCCACAAGCTATGATCACTATACCAGTAACATCCAATGGTTAACGAAAATGCTACCACTGCAGTGCAAAAAATGACGAACTATAACATAGCAGTAACTTTGACTGTGACTTGCTCGAATTTTAGGTTGAAAAACTAATCGGTCTAATGCTATAAATATGTGTCTAATACCTGCATTCTGATTTTCCGAAAATCTGACGTTTGACGAAGCTTAGATCGTGTTTTTCTCACAGTTGTGCAGATAATGATGAACGGAAAAGGAACCAGGATCCCTCTGGTTCATCGACAATTAGCCCGTGACCGGAGGATTACAATAGTCTGGTGACTTACATTTAGGTCTCTACCATGTAAGACGGATAATATGTAACACCCCAAATCTCGGTACAGCGAAAGACTTAAACAAGCTTTTGGGGCGTTACTGGATTGGTACATCACACAAGTATAGGAAAACAAGATAATCATAAATAGTTCCCAACCAATCCCATAATTAATTATCTGATTACATTTATTCCAAAATATTCAAATGTAAGGCCCAAAAGAGATTATAAAATAGGTTCACATAATATTATCAGAGTTTAATTATGATCCTCCTACCATGCCTCTCTGCTAAGCCTCCATAGAACAAGCATTCCAAACATCAACTCAAATACCTGAGAAAACATGCTAAAAGGTCAGCTAACTCTGGTGAGTTCATAGGTTTAAATATAAATTTTATAGTGGGCCTGAAAGAGTTTATTTGCTATGCGAGTCAAAGATAGATACACGATAAACATTCCAATCACATTCCATCAATAATCCAACAACATAATCAAGATCTCAGCAGAGCCCCAGTCGACTCAAGCCAGCACAGTCGTAGCATGGCCTAGAACAAATGCTACCCTAGACTAGGTCGGAGTAGAAATCTAATCTTAGCTAGGCAACGTAGTTATAGCAAGGATTGCTACCCTAGACTAAGGCAATATCTACCACATATCTAGATATTCAAGTCAGCACATAAGCAAATCAAAAAGAGTTTAAGCAGGTCTACGAAAGAGTAGCATGATTTCTCACCCTAATTTAGTTAAAAAAAAGATAAAAGTGGGGCTACGAAACTCACCTCAAACAACCAAAGCACAAACAATCACTAGCAACGCAGATAACAGCTAACTCAGCTCAGCAACTACTGACTATGCACAACCTACTAATATAAACCAATTCTTAATATGTTTTCCAATTTCAATATTATCTACCCCGATTATATTCCAATTCTTATCTCCAAAATGTCTCATTTCACTATTTAGTTACAAGCATTTGATACCATCGTGTGTGTGGTATCGACCCGACAAGACTTCATGAATGCACTCTACTTCTAACAATGCGACTCATAACGACACAAGGAGACTTCTAAGCGATAAGCTTTATAGTTTAATAAGTTTCGAAATAAATCGTTAGACCTTATCGAATTCGTCAACTCAATAAACTCAACTGTTTATTTGTGTGAAGTCCCAAACCTTGGATCTAGATGCAAACGTGTTAGTTGCCTTGGATGGTTCCAAAAAAACAATGAGAAACTTTGTTGTAGATGCACACAAGTATGCGGAATCTACTTGAATGCACTTAGAAGATTAAAGTAAACACAATGTAACACCAACAGCTTCAATATTATTAAGAATAATACGAGTACTCTCCTAATACTAGGGTTTACAACCTTGAAGCTCTTCTTAAGACGGCTAGAATATGAGATGTGTGATTAACCTAGCTAGGATCTCCTTTTATACACTAAGGAGATCTCTTACAGAGATAACTATGCACTAAGTATATCATATCTTCTATTGGAATAGAAGATATGCTGTTACAAACCATACATGACATTCCTTACTTAGAACAGTACAAACTTAATACTATCAGTACTAACATTTTCACTATCAGTACTAACTAGTTAATACTTATCAAACAATGCTATCAGTACTAACTTTACTACTATAAGTATTAACTCCCAAAAACAAATTTCCCAACAATCCTCCCCTAAACTTGTGATTGGGTTTCAGAATCACAAGTTTTCTTCAGTCTTTGAGGATTCTTCCAAACTCACTTTCTGCTAGGTCTTCCGCCTTTGTCAAATATCTTTATCAGCAACTCCTCAGCCATGTCTACTGCATTACCCATCCTTAGCCCAGCTGCCAGCATTTCAAGAAGAGTCCCTAATGCAAATGGATAGGTTCTTTCAACCAGCATATAAATATCTATTCCATTGCATGTTGTGACAAAGTGCAGTCCACATGAATTAATCAATGTCCAAGTCAGTGCTTCCTCTCCTGGTTGATACTTCCATTATTCTCCGGCTGGATCAGGTTCAAATATATTTTGAAGCTTATAAGGTAATTCCAGATCTCCATCATTATCTGGATCTCTGTTCTTGAACCTTTCTTTGACTAACTCCCATAGCTTCAGTAGATCCTCCCTGTCAATGGATGCAAACAAATCCACTAGATACAAATAAGCACTTGTTCTACCACCTGCTCTGTTTATCCTCCAATGCCTCTTTCCATCTTCAGTATAGATATCCTAGTTGATAATGGGGTATCTGGTATTAATGGGATCTGAATACAATGCATCTTCTGGGGCTTCAATCAGCATCATCCGTTGAGATCTTCTTCGCTAGTCCACCTTCATCTTCGATGCTTTCAATCTTTTGGGTGCGCTTGAAGAAGCTCCTTCTTCGATGGTCTTTGTAGCTTCCAATTGGTTGTGATCTTGCAATCGTATCATCACTTGCATAGGCCCGAAGTTTAACATTCTTCTTTGAACAAGACGCAAGCCTTTGAAGAGTTTCCCAAGCCGCTTGATTTAGCCGCTTCAAGGTTCTTCTCTCTTCACCTTGATATTTGATATATTTTGAGATACATCTTTTGTCGACTTTTGTTTGGAGGTCTTGAAGCCTTTTCAATTTCCTTTGATGTCCTGAATCGACTGTCTCTGGCCAAGATCTCACTGAATAGCTGAGCTGCTTCATTAACACTTGTACCCTTATCTTGTTGCAGCTTCTTTTGTACCTCCTGAGTTGCTTCTACCTTGGCTTTCATGTCATCCAATGTTTTCCAGTCTTTATCTAATTTAGCCATCTTTTTCTTTTCTTTCTCATCAGCCTCCTTTTGCAACTCTTGCTCATCCCATTCAGCTACAATTTTCCTTGCTGCTTCTTCATTTAACCTTTCAATCTCAGCCCTGGACAACTTCTTCTTCTTTGGTTCTTCTTCCAGAATCCCTTTGCCCTTGTCTTTGGGATCTATTTTTGGAGGTAAGGAAGTTGGTGATGGTGGAGCATCTCCTTCTCTGACAGTGACTCCTTTTTCTTTGGGCTTGGTTGCTGCTGATTTGGTTTTCTTTCTCAGATATAGAACCGGAGGCTTCTTGTAAGTTGGAGAGATAGGAACTGATTTCTTCAAGCTCTGAAGTCCCTAGACTGCATGTTTCTCTCTATCTTCTTCATCACTGTCTTCATGTGGAGTGGTGGTGATGATGATACCCTCTGTTGTTGTAGCTTGTTGTAGTTCAGCAGCTACTTGAAAGATTGGGCTTAGTACTGATTATAGAGCACCAGGAGTACTAACCATAGTGCTATTAGTAATAACTACAACACTATAAGTACTAACTGGGATAGTACTGATAGTACATGTAGGAGTACTAAGCACTTCTTCTGCATGTTTGGTGATCTGTACTTCTTCTTCTTCATCAAGAAAAGGGCTCTGAAAAGTTTGACCACCTTGCCACCGACCAAATTCTCGTTCTACTCAATGTCAACTCCTCCCGCTTGGAAGAATCTTCGTTGAGGTGCTAGAAACTGTGAACTTGGCCTTCCTTTTGATTGATGTGGTAACTGGAGATGCTGCTGTAGTTGGCTTGGATAGAAGCTGGATTTGATGTGCAAGCCTTTTCATCTTCAGAAGCATCCTGGTATGAACTTTGGCAACAGCTTTCTTGTGTTCATCCAGAGCAATCTCCAGTGTGTTAACTTTTCTGCATAGAATACAAATCCGTCATTTCATTAAGTGTCAAACTACCCTCACTACTTCCAGCTGTGTTACCTGCTGAGAGAGGTGGGTCACTGGGCATTTGAGATGCACTCCCAGGCCTAGCCTGAGCAGATACAACCCCCCCACCTTTAGCCAGTGCCTGGGTTCACCCTGTAAGGAGTGCTCACTAGGTGTTGGCATGGATTGGGTCTTATTGATGTTACCACTATCCTCACCAGCTTCTAAGCCTGGTTGAGTAATGGCAGCCCTCGCCACTCTATCTCCTCCATCACCTGAGATAGGCTCATATGCTTCAATGAGAGGAGTAAAATAGGTCTGAGCATTCCCACTCCCCTGTCTAGATTTCCTACTTGTTAATGAGAGTGGTTGATTGGGAGATTGTTCAAAATCTGTGGGTGTATGTTGGAGCCACCTGTGCTTGATGGTCCTTCACCCTCTGCAATGAGCATGTTAGCAAATAAAGGCACTACAACCCCATTATAGCCTACCACAACCCTTGACATATTTGAAAACACTTTGGCTGTGAGTAGTTTTGAAGGATACATATTTTTGTGAGGTTGTAGGTTTTGTTTCTGAAGATCCAAAAATACTTGTATAAACCTGGGATACATCAGAAACTTGGTTTTGCTTACTGCATTTTTAAGCATACCTTCAAAAATATAGTTAGAAAAATTAAACACCCTTCCTGTTGCAAGGCAGATCAAGGCTGTGGCTATATTTGTGGGGAAAGCATCCCAGCCAGTCCTTTTGTGACTCAAGCAGTGTAGGAAATCTCCATTGTGGGGAAAACTGACTTTTGTGAAAATTGAAAGTGTCATCATGTCTATTCCCCATCAATGAGAGTTGTTTAAAATTTTCAGTGCCTGGCAAAGTGGTAATACCTTCAGCATCTCTAAGATGAAGATGTTCTCTTAGAGATGCTTCAGTAATAACAATTGGAGTACCATCCACTGTACCAATTAACTGTTGTATCCCTTCCTCGGTTGTTGAGGCAATTGCAGTTTGCCAAAACTTTATGATAGGGGTACATAAGATAGTAGGGTTTAAGAGTAAAGCAAACCTGATGTTGCTTCGGTTTAGAAAGGCTACTATCTCAAAGAAATTCATCATGAACTTCTGGCAATTCCAAGCATGCCACCATGTTATGCTTGTCGACAAAATCAAGAGGGGCCATGAATGATTAGAGTAAGGGTTAGTAAAGTGGGATTGAGTCGCAAAAGCCTTTATTGAATTGTGGTGTAAGCAATTGGAAAGTCATGCAAGTTATAGAGATTTGGAGAATTTTGGTTGAACCGCCTTATAAATATTTATGGTAATAAGTGAATAGAAACCAATTAGGAAACCCTTTTATAAGGACAAAGACGGTAACAACTCTACTTGCAAAAGTAATCATTGCATAACAGACTTTTGGAATAAGTACTAACGGCTAGTTCATCAGTACTAACTATGCTTATCAGTACTAACTTATAACCATCAGTATTAACTTTTACCCATCAGTATTATCTTATATTTTGGAAATTATAATATTGAAACCCCAATTTTGAAGGGATTAAGTGTGGTGACAGACACTTAATCAAGTTCGGCCTCACATGGCCTCTGGTTTGGTGAAAACCAATGGTTTCAGTGCATTGCACTTCCTGTGATGGATAGTCCCATTAAAAGAGCCTTCCTAACAGGGTTTCCAGCTCGTGGCAGGTGTTGCCTCCAACATAAGTGTTGGATTTACGGTTGCTCGTTGTTCTCAAAGCCAGATGCCCTTAGGCTAGTAACACTATCTATAAACAGATGGAATGGCAAAGAGTGGGTTAGTGCAGAATAATCTGACCAACTAAAACCATCAATTCATGTTCATTTTAAGCACAAGATGCCACATAATGCTTTGGCATCACATATTCCATTGTTACAGCAAGTTCCATCATGTGGTGGCTTCAGAATAAGCACAAGAAAGAGAACCACAGGTGCTGTAACACCTAGTCTCCAAACCATATCCATACTGCTTGTGTTATACCTGAAAAGTTAGTCCAAAACAAAGAAAACACAATCCAAGACATTTTCTTGCCAATCCGTATTAACTTAACACAATCAGTATTAACTGGATAACAATTAGTACTAACCACCAGTTTACAAAACTTTACAAAATAGAGAGATAAGACATATTATGGATGAAGCATCCCAATACTTGTGACCAAGTACTCAAACCTTCCCAAATCAAAAGCTTTGGTTAAAAGATCTGCAACATTAAACTCAGTATCAATCCTATCAACCTTAATAAGTTTTTTTTCATTACAGTCTCTTATAAAATGATATCTTATCTCTATATGCTTAGTTTTAGAATGAAAAACTAGATTTTTGATAATGCATATAGTACTGTTATTATCAATATAAATGACAGTGCCCATGAAATTATACCCATAATCAAGCATCCGATTCAATCCAGAGAACTTGACCACAGAACTTGCAAAGAACTACATACCTCAGGTTGTAGAGGTTGCCATAATACTCTGCTTCTTGCACTGCCATGAAATCAACCAATCACCAAGAAACTGACATCCTCCTGTGGTTGACTTCCTATCAAGACTTGTGTCATACCCCTAAAATACTAGTTTTGCAGCGGAATGGAATTCCTGGGGGATGACTGCCATAGCATCACAGTTACAGTTATATTGAACGACCTAAAGTGTCGTTTTAAAAACACATTGTTTGATATAATAAAACATTCAGAGTTTACAAAAGATAGGTCCCAAAAGGTAGACAAAATTTGCGGAAATAAGTTTGTTACAATCCAAACGATGTTTTAAAGTGCATAAAACCCATGTGAGACGCGTCGTCACCGCGATTCTATGATAAGTACTTATGCATGCCATGAAGTATATGCCTTAGATACCTGAAAATACATTGCTAAAAGTGTCAACATAAAGGTTGAGTGAGTTCATAGAGTTTATGTAAATGTTTTATACGACCACCACAAGTATAAGTCATGTATGACAAATATGTCACATAAAAATGATACAATTTCTATAAGCACATGACACGGCTAGACCGATCATGATGTTCGCCCAACAGAGTGTTTGCCAAACAACTCAAATTCTGATATTAAATGAAATGCATCCGTTTGACCAGTTGGAATCCACCAACCCGGATGGAGGAGTCACCCTCAATAGATCTATTCACTCACTCTCGCTTCTTCCGGAATTAACGGTTCATGATTATAAAACGGAGACATTCAATTGGCAATGAGGTAACTTAAGCAATTTAAATGAATTTGATATACTTGGGCTCGTAATAAAATGATGTGCAATGTATTCTCCCCCGTAGGTTTGAATAAAGTATAAACTTGAATAAAACGGGGCTATGAAAACTCACTTGATACAATGATTATGATAGCAAAAGTGAATACACTAAAATGAGGCGCAATCTCTAACTGCAACCTATTATGAATGATATGATCTAATATAAGTCATGAAATAATGTTGTGCATGCAAACTCATATGATATCCATACCACTTGTGCATTTGAAAATAAAGTTTATCATCGAAAAATAAGTTTATAACGTCTTGTCAAGTTATAAAATACTTTATGCTTATATATGTTTAAACAACATCCCACGATAGTCGTTTAGAAATAGAACAAGAATTTATAGCTTTTCGTCTTAAAATAATATACTTTGACAACTCATGAAAATGACTAAGTGGCCTCGAAAAGCTAGTCGTAAAATAGTGAATATCGAATGTTAGAAAACAAACTCAATGGTTTTGGAAAGCTTGTAGCGATATCTAAAAGTCTTAGCATTTAACTTTTGATCATAGAAGTCTCGATCATAGAGAAAAATATAGATGAAGTAAGGTAGTCGAGCTAAAAATATAGTTTATGAGTAGTTTTCGGAAAAGTTTGAGTGATCGTATATTATTCCTTATATCTTCGTTTGACGAGCGGTTGAACATTTTGGAAAATAGAATAGGCGAACTCACTTTTACTTGCAGATATCGTGTTCTCAAAAGTATTCTATCGATATGAAAAACGACTCTAAACATGGTCACTTGCGATAACCATTTTGGTCTAATAGAAAATATGTAAGTGTTAATACTTGTGAAAAATAGTTACGATAACCATATTTAAAATGCGTGCAACTTAGTCGTTATAATCCGCTTTCTACATTTTATATATCCTTGGTTTCGTGTTAATGGATACTAATATATTTTTGATAAATTGACTCATTTAGATAATGCTTAAAACTCATTTTTGTCCCTTAAATAACCCTTGCCAGCTTGTATTTTTCAGAAAATTAGTTTTCGTCATTAAACTTGAAAATAACGTAACTTCTTCGTAATAAATCCGTTTTAACCCGTTCAAGCGACCACAGTTTCGTTTTAAAGTCTATTTTCTGAAAATATACACCAAAATAATCCATGACCTGTCAAAATTTCCATATTTTACAAAAATGAACAGCCCTTAATTATATGTTGTCGAAAATGATTTTTCTAGTATAATACTTGTTCTAAACTCTTCCAATCAACACCAAAACTATTCTAAACCTACCATACACCTTCTTAGGGTGTCAGGGGTTCCTAAAATTCATCAACAATGATAGGTTTCATGGGAATATTTATAGAATAGTTTAAACTCATTATATGTAGTAAAAATCAAATAAAAGTGGTATGGATCATGGAATTCTTGCATGTTTTTCTTATTAGATCATAAAAAAAATCAAGTAATAGTTTGTAAGAGTAGGAAAAATTAATTGAAGCTTACTTGAGTGATTATGAATTTTTGAGCAAAGCATACTTAATAATCTTGAGGCTTTTATTTCAAAACCCTAACTAGATTACTTCTAAGACTTGATTAACACTTGGATCTTGAAAATATATTATGTTTCTTCTTCCTTTCTTGCTTGGCCAACCGTCAAGAGGAAATGAGAGAGGTTTTCTTTTGTTTTTCACCTTCTAAAATTTGCATGTATGTGTTTTAGTTTAGATATTACTGGTATTCCACAAATATCTTGACATAAAAATATGTATGTGTACATTTAGGTAGTAAAAATCAAATTGGTTACCTTGATGACTAGGGGGGGTTGCAATGGGATAAAAAGGGGAGGTTTGATGTGTATTTTTCAGGATTAAATGTATATAAAGTTATGTATATTGTATATTTTTTACATGTAATTAATTATTTAGTGTAGCGTTAGCTAGAAATCGATTTTAGCGGAACAAAATAAAATATATTGAAGTCATAAAAATTATAAAAATGCATTTCTCGCAAGTATTGAGTGAATAAATATTTATCGAATTGAATTTACGAAAACCGTCGTAAATATATATATATATGTATAACAATATATATACAAAATAAATTCAAAACATCGGGTAAACTAATAATATACTTTTTATAGTCTTAAAATGAGTATAAAAATATATCAGGACAATTGTTGGAAGTGTCGGATCAATTATTCAAAATAAATGATCGTGCGATAGCGTTTATTTAATAAATAAATATACGTTAATAGAATATGCAAACCCATGCATGAACTAATATGATAGTGATGTTACTGATGATATGTAGACTAACTTTAGTCTATATGAAATGTTTTCAATGATGTTCCATGAATACGCAGCTTAACCCTCAAGGTTACGCGTATTTGATACTCGTAAACCTAGTTTACGAAAAATGATGAATAGTAAATCATGAATAGTGACTTTTCTCTAGGAATGAATAGTGTTTCATGAATAGTAAAATTTTGAAATAACCTTTGAAAGTCTCAAACCGGCTTAAAAAATTATGAATAGTAAAATGATGAATAGAAACCAGTGAATAGTAAATTCCCGAGATGAATAGTTAAATTTTCAAAGTTTGTAAAATAACCTGAAATTACGAGTTGTCACATTCGCCCACCCAAAAAGGAATTCAGTCCCTGAATTCAGTTCATGTTGGTTTCTATGGTGTTATTGGTGAAAAGGTGAGGATATTTGAGTCGCATCTGGTCTTCCCGCGTTTTCTGAATCGTACCACGCCTTTCCAAGGCGAGACTTTCAACACAACTCTATTGCCAACTTGAAATTCTAATGGTTTGTGACTTATGAAACACATTTCCAATATTTTGCGCCAGCTTTCTATCTATTTGTTGTTGCATGTAACTAATTCTTGATCTATACGATTTCTTTGTTGTTTCATGAATAAGTTATGGACTAATGAGTTGAACTTTCCTGATTTTTGGCTTGTCAATAGGTGATTGACATTTCAACCATGGAGTGCCTCAAATGGTGTAGTTAGCATGTTCATGTGATAACTATTGTTGTAAGGTAACTTGTTCGATAAAGAATGATTTTCCTAATCATTTCCAGAAAATCACACATGCTTTGAGTATATCTTCTGATGTTTGAATCGTTCTTTCGCTATGACCATTGAGCTGAGGATGATAGGCGGTACTCATGTCCCAAAGAGGTTCCAAGGGAATCTTGAAATGATTGTCAGAAGTCTAAGGTGAATCGGCTACCTTATATTAGGTATAATTGAAATTGATACCACGTGTCTCGTGCCAAATTTCAAAATGTCAAGTCTGTCGATTAGGACATAATTGAAAAGAATAGATTATGGGTGACAGTTGTGATTCCTCGCGTTTCTAGTTCTAGCGAATGTCATGACTTGAATCTTCCTTTCCTAAGGTGCTTAGTCTCCATTACTAAAATGTTTATTTTTTTATGGTGTCTCTCTTAATTTCTCTTATCGAAATATTTCCAAGCTCTATGTTGTCAAGTCACAAAACCCTAAATATTTAAGTGATGTGGTGTGGTGGTTGATTTTCAAGATTTGTTCTGATATTGAGTGCTTCTAAAATAGTTCATAACTCAGATTGTTATCATGCTGGCAAAAACATAGATATCAGCTCATACTATGTCGAAGAATGTTTGTTCTGATTTCACTTGTAGATGGAGAGTCATTGATTGTCCGATATGTTAAGAACTGTTGCATTTCTTGCTATGGAAGTGAGGTTATCTAGAATTTCTAGGGAACACAATGCCTTTTGGGGAAGTTTATACCGATAACCTTAATTTAACTCAATTATCCTTTGAGGGAAACTCATTGTAGGTAAGTTTACATATTGTTGAGGCCATGTTTAATGGAATGTTCTGTAGTCTCATTTAGGAGGCTTGGTTTATTTCTACAATGTTGCGTAGTGTGTATTCGCTTTGTACTAAATCTTGTAACTCGGTCTAGCTGGTACTTTAGAAATGATAGAATTTGGCTTCTAGTCCAAAGATAGTGGTTCAGATTGTTTTGTGATGTCTTAAATTTTCTATTAAGTTTTGAAACATCTTACTACCTACTTCTAGTCCTTGTTGGTAGTTCTGAAATCCTTTCATTTTTTTCTTGTATCGAGGAATCCTCCTCATAGATGGTATGGAAAGTATTTTCTAAAAAGGTCACTGGTAAAATTTCAACTTATCGGTTGAGTGAGTGATGAATGGCGTAGGTATCTATAGAGTGTTATCAAAAGAAATGTTTATGAACAATTTATCTGATTACAAAGCTTTGCTTTTGAATGAAGATTGTTTTAGGAAGTTTGAAATGATGCTTGTTTCTTTCATGACATAATCCTTCCTGAATTATACATAGGTGTTCAGGCTATGTATAATCGAGGACAAATGATGTGACGCTTGGTTTTGTTGAAATGGTATTATGTTTCTCCGAAGTTTTAGATAGTATTCAACGTGTTGTTTTGTAAGATAATGGCTCAAACAATTTTTCAAAGTAAGATGAAAATCGTTTCGCGTAATTGTAGTAACTAGTTGATAGAATGACTGAAAATCAATTTTTAGGGTGGCAACAAAACAACTTGTTTTAGAATTTTGTGAAACCATTTTCCTAAGATGATAGTAAAATAGCTTGGAATATAATTAAGTGAAATAATTTCATGAAGTGGTAGCAAAATAAATTGAAATAAAATTTGTTGAATGGTTTGTAGGATACATGGGAGAACGTCATAGAATGGTAATATACTCTCAATTAGTCAAGAATAAAGTGGGCCTAATCCCTAGTAAGATAACGGTATATTGTTGTGAAATGATTGAAAATTTGGCAATTGGAATAAGGAATGAAATAATTGAAGGTTGTGATTATCGTGGAGATAATAAAAGATAAAGATTGCATTAGGTAGAAAGGTAATTATTATCTGTTCCTGTTGATGGTCTAATCATGTCTCAAGTGTAGGAGTAGTAGGCTGTCAAGCAGCAACAGCTCTGAAACTCTCACCGTCCTCAAACCTATAAGATGGTGTAATGTCTATAGTCTTAGTGGTAGATGTTAATGGTGTGTCAAATCATGCACGCTTCCCAAGCTGCAAGTCAGATGTATGAGTAGTGTCTATGAGATGTGATGGTACATATGGTGCTCTAGATGATATTGATGATGAAAATGATGACGATGATGATGATGATAATGGCGATCCTAGTGGTGAATTAGAGGGTGATGGTGATGATGGCGAATGAAATACTACCCTCTTTCATGTTTTCTCGCGACGTTTCAGAGGTAAAGCTGGAGTACGGACTATTGGATGACTAATAGTGGTATGAGTAGCTGATGGTGGTGGTAGTACATGAGTAGCGGGTGATCTAAAAGTGGGGGTAAGAGGATGTACTTTCTTCCTTGTAGTAAGCATCCTAATAGGTCCATTAGGACTAAGCCTATAAGTCCTACCAAATGGTATGATCTGTCCTGGCATAATGATAGGAACTGCCCTTTTCCTGCAACGTATCGATGGTGACAGTGGTGGGGTAGGTGCAACTTTGTCCTCCTCAAAGGGTTCAGTCTCAATATTGGATAATATGAGTGGTAAGTCTGGTGTAGAGCCAACTGATGTTAAAATTGTGATAGGGAATGATAAGGCATTCTCCACGTTGGAGTTTGAAGAAATGATGATGGAATGGGTATCTGAAGACATCTATGTGACAATCAATTTGAAATGAAAGTAAATAACCCGCAAAATGTGCGTATGAAACCGCATGCATAATGAATATGCACTTATGATGAAATGATGAGATGCTATGATGATGTAGTTATAGTCTAGGGTCAATGATACAACCTAGTTCTCTATAACTCTTGCTCTGATGCCAATCTGTCACACCCCCAAAAAACCTTTTTTTACAGCGGAATGGAATTCCTGGGGGATGGCTGCCATAGCATCACAGTTATAGTTATATTGAACGACCTAAAGTGTCGTTTTAAAAACACATCGTTTGATATAATAAAACATTCAGAGTTTACAAAAGATAGGTCCCAAAAGGTAGACAACATTTGTGGAAATAAGTTTGTTACAATCCAAACGATGTTTTAAAGTGCACAAAACCCATGTGAGACGCGTCGTCACCGCGACTCTATGATAAGTACTTATGCATGCCATGAAGTATATGCCTTAGATACCTGAAAATACATTGCTAAAAGTGTCAACACAAAGGTTGAGTGATTTCATAGAGTTTATGTAAATGTTTTATACGACCACCACAAGTATAAGTCATGTATGACAAATATGTCACATAAAATGATACAATTGCTATAAGCACATGACAGAAGCTAGGCGATCATGATGTTCGCCCCAACAGAGTGTTTGCCAAACAACTCAAATTCTGATATTAAATGAAATGCATCCGTTTGACCCGTTGGAATCCACCAACCCGGATGGAGGAGTCACCCTCAATAGATCTATTCACTCACTCTCGCTTCTTCCGGGATTAACGGTTCATGATTATGAAATGGGGACATTCAATTGGCAATGAGGTAACTTAAACAATGTAAATGAATTTGATATACTTGGGCTCGTAATAAAATGATGTGCAATGTATTCTCCCCCGTAGGTTTGAAATAAAGTATAAACTTGAATAAAATGGGGCTATGAAAACTCACTTGATACAATGATTATGATAGCAAAAGTGAATACACTAAAATGAGGCACAATCTCTAACTGCAACCTATTATGAATGATATGATCTAATATAAGTCATGAAATAATGTTGTGCATGCAAACTCATATCCATACCACTTGTGCATTTGAAAATAAAGTTTATTGTCGAAAAATAAGTTTATAACGTCTTGTCAAGTTATAAAATACTTTATGCATATATATGTTTAAACAACATCCCACGATAGTCGTTTAGAAATAGAACAAGAATTTATAGCTTTTCGTCTTAAAATAATATACTTTGACAACTCATGAAAATGACTAAGTAGCCTCGAAAAGCTAGTCGTAAAATAGTGAATATCGAATGTTAGAAAACAAAATCAATGGTTTTGGAAAGCTTGTAGCGATATCTAAAAGTCTTAGCATTTAACTTTTGATCATAGAAGTCTCGATCATAGAGAAAAATATAGATGAAGTAAGGTAGTCGAGCTAAAAATATAGTTTATGAGTAGTTTTCGGAAAAGTTTGAGTGATCGTATATTATTCGTTATATCTTCGTTTGACGAGCGGTTGAACATTTTGGAAAATAGAATAGGCGAACTCACTTTTACTTGTAGATATCATTTTCTCAAAAGTATTCTATCGATATGAAAAACGGATCCAAACATGGTCACTTGCCATAACCATTTTGGTCTAATAGAAAATATGTAAGTGTTAATACTTGTGAAAAATAGTTACGATAACCATATTTAAAATGCGTGCAACTTAGTCGTTATAAGTCCGCTTTCTACATTTTATATATCTTTGGTTTTGTGTTAATGTATACTAATATATTTTTGATAAATCGACTCATTTTGATAATGCTTAAAACTCATTTTTGTCCCTTAAATAACCCTTGACAGCTTGTATTTTTCCGAAAATTCGTTTTCGTCGTTAAACTTGAAAATAGCGTAACTTCTTCGTTATAAATCCGTTTTAACCCGTTCAAGCGACCACGGTTTTGTTTTAAAGTCTATTTTCTGAAAATATAAACTAAAATAATCCATGACCTGTCGAAATTTCCAGATTTTACAAAAATGAACAGCCGTTAATTATATGTTGTCGAAAATGATTTTTCTAGCGTAATACTTATTTTAAACCCTTCCAATCAACACCAAAACTATTCTAAACCTACCATACACCTTATTAGGGTGTCATGGGTTCCTAAAATTCATCAACAATGATAGGAATCATGGGAATATTTATAGAATAGTTTAAACTCATTATATGTAGTAAAAATCAAATAAAAGTGGTATGGATCATGGAATTCTTGCATGTTTTTCTTACTAGATCATAAAAATAAATCAAGTAATAGTTTATAAGAGTAGGAAAAATTAGTTGAAGCTTACTTGAGTGATTATGAATTTTTGAGCAAAGCATACTTAATAATCTTGAGGTTTTTATTTAAAAATCCTAACTAGATTACTTCTAAGACTTGATTAACACTTGGATCTTGAAAAATATTATGTTTCTTCTTCCTTTCTTGCTTGGCCGACCATCAAGAGGAAATGAGAGAGGTTTTCTTTTGTTTTTCACCTTCTAAAATGTGCATGTATGTGTTTTAGTTTAGATATTACTAGTATTCCACAAATATCTAGACATAAAAATGTGTATGTGTACATTTAGGTAGTAAAAATCAAATTGGTTACCTTGATGACTAGGGGGCGGCAAGGGGATAAAATGGGGAGGTTTGATGTGTATTTTTGAGGATTAAATGTATATAAAGTTATGTATATTGTATATTTTGTACATGTAATTAATTATTTAGTGTAGCGTTAGCTAAAAATCGATTTTAGCGGAACAAAATAAAATATATTGAAGTCATAAAAATTATAAAAATGCATTTCTCGCAAGTATTGAGTGAATAAATATTTATCGAATTGAATTTACGAAAATCGTCGTAAATATATATATATATATATATATATATATATATATATATATATATATATATATATATATATATATATATATACAAAATAAATTCAAAACATCGGGTAAACTAATAATATAATTTTTATAGTCTTAAAATAAGTATAAAAATATATCAGGACAATTTTTGAAAGTGTCGGATCAATTATTCAAAATAAATGATCGTGCGATAGCGTTTATTTAATAAATAAATATACGTTAATAGAATATGCAAACCCATGCATGAACTAATATGAAAGTGATATTACTGATGATATGTAAACTAACTCTAGTCTATATGAAATGTTCTCAATGATGTTCCATGAATACGCAGCTTAACCCTCAAGGTTACGCGTATTTGATACTCGTAAACCTAGTTTATGAAAAATGATGAATATTGAATCATGAATAGTGACTTTTCTCTGGGAATGAATAGTGTTTTGTGAATAGTAAAATTTTGAAATAAGCTTTCAAAGTCTCAAACCGACTTAAAAAATGATGAATAATAACCAGTGAATAGTAAATTCCCAAGATGAATAGTGAAATTTTCAAAGTTTGTAAAATGACCTGAAATTACGAGTTGTCACAACTTACCCCAGCATAATCACTGTCAGAGTAAGCTACCAGATCAAAGGGAGAGTCCTTAGGATACCAAAGGCCAAGTTGAGCATGGGCTTTCAGATATCTAAATATTCTTTTAACTGCATGCAAGTGAGAAAGCTTTGGAGAGACTTGAAATCTTGCACATGCACACACTGCAAACATAATATCTGGTCTGGGGGCAGTAAAATGCATCAATGATCTAATCATGGACCTGTAGAGATGTTGATCTACTTCTTCCCCATCAGCATCTGGAAGTAGTGTCTTATTATGCTCCATATGAGTACTTGCAATCTTTGTGTTGTCACAGCCAAACTTCACCAAAATATCCTTGAGATATTTATCTTGGCTGATAAATATGTCATATGTCTTCTGCTTGACCTGTAGCCCAAGAAAGAAGGTGATCTCCTTGAGATATTTATCTTGGCTGATAAATATGCCATCTGTCTTCTGCTTGACCTGTAGCCCAAGAAAGAAGGTGAGTTCTCCCATAGAACTCATCTGAAACCTATCATGCATCAACTTCTCAAACTCTCTGCATAGATCCTGCTTGGTTGAACCAAAAATAATGTCATCGACATATATCTGTCCCAACAGGATATCAGTCTTCACATTCTTGATGAATAGAGTCTGATCAATCTTCCCTCTTCTGAAGCCATTGCTCAAAAGATACTTGGCTAAAGTTTCATACCAAGCTCTTGGGGCCTGATGCAGACCATAGAGTGCCTTCTAAACTTTGTACACTTTGTCTGGAAAGGTTGGATCTTCAAACCCAGGAGGTTGACAGACATACACCTCCTCCTCAATCTTCCCATAGAGGAAAGCACTCTTCACATCCATCTAGTATACTGTGAAGTCTTTATATGATGCATAGGCCTGGAAAAGTCTGATAGCCTCAATCCTTGCCACTAGAGCAAAGACGTCTTCATAATCAATCCCTTCCTGCTGTGTATTCTCCTAAGCTACCAGTCTAGCTTTGTTCCTTATTACTACACCCCTTTCATCCTTCTTGTTTCTGAAAACCCATTTAGTACCAATAGCTCTCTTGCCATCAGGAAGATCCACCAGAACCCATACATTTTGAAGTTTAAACTGGAGAAGTTCTTCCTGCATTGCTTCCACCCAGGATTCATCTTCAAGAGCTTTGTAGACTTTCTTTGGTTCTGCTTGGGAAACAAAAAAGACAAAGAGACATGTCTGTGAGGCACCATGATTTCTTTCTTCATAGTTGGCACTGAAGAATCCTGTTTCACTATGCTAAAATTTAGATCTTGTAGTTCTTTCAAAGATTGACATCTCCATTGACATTTTCCAAGGGATGATCTTGATTGATTCTTTTGTGTGGTGTAGTAGGAACATCATAAGATGAAGCTATATTTGTCATATCAATCTCATCAGCTTCACCAAAGGGACCAGGAACCTCTGTATTAACTGATGGAATAGTCTGAGGACCATCAGTACTAAGATCTGGCTCATCAGTACTAACTTGTGGCTTATCAGTATTAACCACAGTTGTACTGAACACTTGAGATTCAATCACTATTTCATCTGTATTGGTTGCATCTCCTTCAGCATTAGAATCATTGGTCTTCAGAGGCTTATCATCAGCTTTGTTTGCCTCCCCTGAAGAAGTGCTTCCACCTGAGTTGTCATTCCAAATGGGCAATAGGATGCAGTCGTCATCATCATCAGAATCTGCATTTGGACCTTGCTTTTCTCCTGCAATCATGTTAGAATCCATAGAAACAGGCACATAGTTCATAGATTCTGTTAGCATATCAATATCAAAAATCCATGTTGGTCCTTGCCCCTCTACACTAGGTTTGTCCTCAAGAAACTCTATGTGCAGATTCTCCTCTATTCTTCTGGTTCTAGAATTATAAACCCTAAAGGCTTTACTATTCAATGAGTAGCCAACCAGATATCCACTATCAGATTTTCCATCAAACTTACCTAAGTGATCAATGGTATTGAGAATAGAGACATTACACCAAAAAGGTTTAAGAAAGTCTAGGGTGGGCTTTCTACCTAAAAATAGCTCATAGGGAGTCTTGCATGAGGCTTTACAATCAGTACCCTGTTCTAAACATAACAAGAAGTATTAACTGCCTCAGCCCAAAATGTTGTGGGTAACATGGAATTTGCTAACATAGTCCTAACAGCCTCAATCAATGTCCTATTTCTCCTTTCAAGAACCCCATTTTGCTGAGGAGTTCTAGCTACACTGTATTCTCTTTTAATACCCTTAAGTTGAAAGAAATCATTCATCACCTGGTTTTTAAACTTTGTCCCATTATCACACCTAATGATTTTAACTTTCTTACCAGCTAGGTTCTCTACTGCAGCTATGTAAGACTTAAGGATTTCACTGGTCTCATCCTTAGTATTCATGAAGAAAACCCAAGTAAATCTGCTAAAATCATCAGTCACAACCAAACAATACTTCTTAAAATTCAGGCTGCTAACATTAGTGGGGCCAAATAAGTCCATGTGCAGCATATGAAGTGGTTGGGTGATAGAGTTAAAAAACTTGGGCTTACAAGAGGCTCTATGCTGCTTCCCTTTTAGGCCAGCACTACAGGTCTGTTTATTTTCAAATCTTTTTGAAGATAAACCTCTTACAAGGTTATTTTTAGCTAAAAGATTTTTTACCTTAAAGTTTACATGACCTAGCCTTCTATGCCATAACTTAGATTCATCCAAAGAAGCTGTAGCAACTAAACATGTAAGATTGTCTTTGGGCACTATGTTCTTCATATTGACACTGTACAAATTGCTTTTCCTAGGAAACTTAAGTAGAACCTGATCATCACTAGGCAACTTAAAGTTGGGAGATAAAACCAAGCAATCAGTATCTGTGAATAGAACAAAATTCCTCTTGTCACACATTTGTGACACACTGAACATATTGTATTTGAGTTCTTTCACATAGTATACATCTTCAAAGTCCAAATTACCAGTCTTGATTATGCCTTTACCAGTAATTCTTCCACCAATTCCTCCTCCAAAAGAAACATATCCTCCATTCAAATCAGTGAAGTCTGAAAGATAGGATAGATTTCCAGTCATGTGCCTGGAACACCCGCTGTCTGAATAGCCAAGATCATCATTATTGTTGGAATGTCCCTGCATATAAAACAAAGGAAATTAGTTCCTTTTGGGGACCTAAGCCATTACTGAGTTGGATCTGCCTCGTGCATCAATATAATCATATTTCTTGAGAGTAACTAATGCACTGTTGGGTTGAGTGGTCTTTCTCACCCAACAAGCTGAGGGCTTAACAGCATTGCCCTTGTTTCCCTTTGTAGCATTTACTTTAGAGCCAGCAAGTTTCATTTTAGGCTTAAAAGTATTAACTTTTGGCCTATCAGTATTAAGTCTTGGCTCATAAGTATTAACCTTTTTCTTGTAAAACTTGATTTGTTCATCATAAGAATTAAAGGTTTGTGCTGATTTAAAGGACCTTGATGAAGTAGATGATGATTTTGAAAAGTTTCTTTTGGGTCTTTCACCAAATACTCTGGGTTGTGGTCTAGCAGTATTAACTAGCCTTGCATTATTCAAAGGTTTTATGCCAGTTTTAAGAAGAACTGCTCTCTAGGGGTCATGATGGGTTGGGGTCTCATAGGGTGTCTACAATGAGCCTGCAGATGAGAGAAACTACCACACACAAAAAAAGATTTATTATACATGACAAATTCATCTCCTAGTTGCTCATATTTTAACTGGTTCTAGTTTCTCTTGTTACCTCTAGGACTAGATGACCTGTTTCTATACATCTCAACATATTTAACTGGCTTATTAACAGGTTTATCAAATGGTCTTACTGGTTTAGTGGCCTGAACTTGCTTTGTTTCACTAGGCTCTACACTAGCCTTTTTATTTTCAGATACAGACACCTCAGGTAAGGAGGTGTCACTACCACTTTCAAACACTTCATCAGTCTTTTCAGGTAAAGTACTTTTGATTGTAGGGCCTCGGACAAATGTGGGTTCCTGAAACTCTGCTAAGCCAGTGTGGGCAAGGTCTATACCAGGAGGTGAAGGAATACCTCTGAATGGTGGTGGTGTTGTTTTATACCCCATACCTGATTTGGCTTTGCCAATTAATGCTTTCTCCAGGTATCTATCAACTCTCTCAGAGTTATAATGTTGTGAGTCTTTAAGTTGCTCAACAGTTAACTCTATATTATCCTTAATAGTAGTGACATTCTCTAGTTCTTCTTTTAACACATTTATGGTGATGTCTTTAAAAGAGATTTCCCTATTAAGCACAACAATTGTTTCAGTGAAATTTGACTCATTTTCTTTATAGTGCACAATTTGTTTTTCTAGAACTGCTAAGCCTCTTTTATGATTTGCTAAGTTGTAAATGGTTTTAGCAAGTTCTTCAGACACATTGTCAAACATGGTTTTTAGCTCTAAATATTTGTTTAATGGAATACATGTATCTGAACAATTTAGTACCTCAGATACCAAAGCCATGTTGATTGGATTTTCTTCTTCATCAGCCATGAAGCTCCAATCATATCCAACACCATCCACAGCCACCATTGCTTTTGAAAAGGAGTTTTCAGCATCACTGTTTCTCCCTTTGCTCCTAGGACTTATGCATTCTCTGGCAAAATGCCCAAGCTTGCCACAGTTGTAGCATTCAACCTTTCCCTTATCAAACCCAGCAGTGTCTCCATCATTGATCTTAATCTGCCTTCCAGTTTTCTTCATGAACCTTTTTGCCCTCATATTGATCAGGGTAATGTTCCACTTGATTTCCATTTCTTCCATGTCATCTTCATGGATTTGTCTCAGATCATCATGAGTGATCTGGGATCCTTGACTCTGTTCAGCTATGAAACCATAAATTGTACCTTCATTGATGCCTGCTGCAGTGGTTATAGAGCCATAAGTATTAACAGTAGTACTAGGAGTGCTAACATCAAAACTGTCCATATCATTGCTAGTGACAGGGTGAGCCACAAAGGCTATGTTTTGTGACCTAGACTGGAAGATGCAGCTGCTTTTCTCTTCATGTCTTGTTCAATCACCTTAAAGCTATTGAACAGATTGTCCAACTTCATGGTTTCAAAATCTGGCTTGTTCTTCCATACAATGACATGAGTGTCCCATTTTGGTGATGGAAGACTTCTAACAAACCTGAGGTTGACATCTTCCTTGGAGAGCTCCACATCCAATACTGCAAGTTGACTAACAAGTTTTTGAAGCCTATTATAAACTGAGTCAATAGATTCAGTTGCACCAGCAGTAAAGTTTTCAAATTCTTGCTTCAAAAGAGTCTTTTGAGTTTTCTTGGTGACAGAATCTCCACCAAATCTGGTTTCAATGGCTTTGAACAAACTCTGAGAATCTTTGTGTTTGTTAAAGGTGAGTTGATGATCATCATGTATTGCCATGAGTAAAAGACTTCTGACTTTGAGATCATTGCCCCTTAGAGCCATTTCTTCATTGGTGATAGGATCACCTTTTTCTTTAACAACGGTCTTACCATTAACTTCTTCAGTGACAGTGGTTTTGTAAGAGTTTCCATAGAGCATAATGTTCCACAACTTGAAATCAAGTACCAAGAAGTACTGCTCTATGCGCATTCTCCAGAGTTCATACTCATTTGGCTGCAACTTGGGAACTCTGTTAACAGCATTGGATTTGTCAAAATCCATTTCTTCAGATTAGTCACACAGGATCTTCTAAAAACCAAGCTTCAGGACACAAGCTCTGATAATACTTGTGAAGTCCCAAACCTTGGATCTAGAACACTTAGCTTGCAAACGTGATAGTTGCCTTGGATGGTTCCAAAACAACAATGAGAAACTTTGTTGTAGATGCACACAAGTATGCGAAATCTACTTGAATGCACTTAGAAGATTAAAGTAAACACAATGTAACACCAACAGCTTCAATATTATTAAGAATAATACGAGTACTCTCCTAGTACTAGGGTTTACAACCTTGAAGCTCTTCTTAAGATGGCTAGAATATGAGATGTGTGTTTAACCTAGCTAGGATCTCCTTTTATACACTAAGGAGATCTCTTACAGAGATAACTATGCACTAAGTATATCATATCTTCTATTGGAATAGAAGATATGCTGTTACAAACCATACACAACATTCCTTACTTAGAACAGTACAAACTTAATACTATCAGTACTAACATTTTCACTATCAGTACTAACTAGTTAATACTTATCAAACAATGCTATCAGTACTAACTTTACTACTATAAGTATTAACTCCCAAAAACAAATTTCCCAACAATTTGTGTCACTTATTATCCCAAAAACCAGTCACATCCTAGCGAGTTATAAGGATAATTCACCCGTTAATAACGCTATCCTACACACATAACGGGCTCTTATTAGATTCGTCAACCTAATAAGTCCGCTATCCACGTGGATTAACGCTATTAATGTCAAGTTATACGTAACCCATGCATAACACATAATGGGTATTAAATACTCATAAAGGACACATTTCGATAAATCGTTTCCTCGAAACATTTAATAACTCGTTTATACAAAACATTTCCTTTTTAAGACGTTAGTTCCCTTTTAAATATCGAATAACAAGGCGAGTCTTGTTATCAAATATTTAATATAAGAACCTTTTATTATCTATACTTTCAAGTTTTATTTACAAGTATATATATATATATATATATATATATATATATATATATATATATATATATATATATATATATATATATATATATATATATATATATATATATATATATATATATATATATATATATATATATATATATATATATATATATATATACTAGTGGTCGAAGCCCGCCCAATGGGCGGGCATGTCTTATAATTATCGTTAACATAATTTGCTATAGCGAAAGGAGAGTAATCGTAAAGAAGGAGTGCAACTAAGGTGGAACTTTTCGACCTTGATGTGTGGGTCTTGAGAGGCAAGAAGATTCATGACAAGTTTTTCAGGCAACTTAAATTTAAAAAAGAAACATGTAAGAATATAAAACTTACCTCTTTCGTGTTCTAAACTTCTAATATGCTGAAATAAATTGTTGTTACTTTCATTTAAACACACATAAACAGAGTTTTAAAAATAAGACCATAAGCCGATATAGACTATAAAGCTTCGATACTATAACTTCATAAAGTGCCTGTGTGAGATGAAACTTTTATTATACTCGACACCCATTATTATTCGTATACATATCATTATTATTTTGTTGTTACAGTTCATTTAAGCGCAGATACAATGACCAAAATCACAACATACGTAACCTTTAAGCCATATCAAACTACTTTGACTTAAATAACATAAAATGTATCTTGAATCGTTTTCAATACAGGCTCTTAAAATCCTTTTCTCTCGGCCTAATTAAATGCCTATAAGACTAATGGTAATACCTCAAATCAGTTGCTTTCTGGCCTGTAGGTTGTTATTTATACATCCGCGCGTTGCTGCGAGAGTGTTGTGGTAATGTTTATTTAATAGCAATTGTTAGTATATGAGTCTTTTGAATAGGCATTGTGGCGATGCCTAGAACTTTATGATTAAGACATTACGTGATGTCCGTTTGTATAAAACAGTTGATTTAGAAAGACATTATCGTGTGATCATTGTCACATGTTTCTTAAATTCGTTGCAATTCTTTTGCAAGCACATACAAATTCTTATACAATTAATGACCAAGCTGGAGTTGTACGTCACTATCTCTAGTCCTCGAGTCTTGCAATGACCTGAAACCATATTAGAATCCAATTCTGAATCGCCATGTGCATCATACAAAATGAAAAGAAAGTTAATGAGGTTCTATTTCCCAAGTTTGTTGGTTATAGTTTTGGTCCCTGAGTAAGGAAGAAAAAATGGCCTATATTATTAGTTGATAACCTGTTTTATAACCTATTAAAAAGAGATTTCTATTACAAAAAATTACTTTTTCTAATTCTACTAATGTACATAGGTTTATTGTATGGTTATGTAGACGACACACCTTATAAGATAGCGTCAACAGAAAGCCATATCAAATGGCCATGATGGAAATGGAAGCTTGAATGATCGAAGAACACTAACTTGTAACGTATGTCAAGAATTTGGCAATAACATGTTTAACTTATAAAAAAGAGATTTTTATTAGAAAAAATGACTTTCTCTACTTCTACTAACGTATATAGCTTTATTGTATGTTTATGTAGACGGCACACCTTATAAGTCAGCGTCAACAAAAAGCCATATCAAATGCCCTTGATGGAAATGGAAGCTTTAATGATCGAGAACACTAACTTGTAACCAATGTCAAGAATTTGGCAATTCAGTCAAGTCAAACCCATAAGTCCACAAAATGTATTAGACACAAACTGGTAGCAAAAGGAGATAAGTTAGGTAACATCATTTTTCAGGTCAATGCGCCTACCTCACTGTTTCCCCATGTCATAACAATGTATTACTGAATGGGTTGAGGATTCACGCCCCACGTAAGACCAAGATTTTTTTGGTTTCTGCTATGAAGCTAACTATCAGCACCTAAAAAAAATCAAGATCGAAAAGAAGAAGAAGAAGAAAAAAAAAGGGCTGTTACATTTAGACAGACCTTCATAGGAGTTGCAACGGCTCACTACCCGGCAACAGAAACATCCAACACCCGGTCGTGTGAACCTGCATTAAAACATTCATAATCAAAGTTAAAGAATACCACAGAAAGTGTTTTGAGTTTTTAGTCATTCCAACCCGTTAGGATATGATGGAAAATGGGAGGGTTGGGTAATGGGTCATTTTTCAGCTTCTTTAACTTCAAAGAATATGCATCCCATTCTGGTGATTCTTGTCTAGACTTGTACTCATTGATCCCATTCATCCTTTTAGCTACCATTTTCAGTCGGTAAATACTTAAACTTGTGGGTTTTCAAATTCAAACAACACATTCACATGGAGGGAACTCAGCAATACTGTACTAATAACGATAAAGGCATATAAAGCACCTTCTCAACAGCATGACTTTCCTTTTAGCACCAACTGCCAATTCCCAACATAATGTTGAACAGTAGATTACGTTCTTGAGCAACTGAAGTTTGACTGCTTTACTCTTGATTAATCTAATGCTAAAGCTTGATTCTAGAGCATCACTACATTCTCTAGATGCCTACATTCAAAACTACTAATTCGATAAAAAACATAACCTAAGAGTGACCTATGTGCTAATTTATATGAACCATGCTACATAAAAGAGATCTTATGTATCCACTTGTTAGAATACACTGCTGATACGCTAAATAACCTAACAGTGGAATTCAGCTCGAGCATCTTTAACTTCAAAGAATATGCATCCCATTCCAGAAAGTCTAACTAAACTATTTTTAGCACTTTAAACAGTAAGTTGTCTTGATTCTACATTACCATTTGATTAAGATACTACAAAACATGACTTCCAAGAAGCAAAAGAGAAACACACTTACATATACATGTTTGTAAACTGTTCTCTAACTAAAATAGCTGCCCTCAATGTAATGAAACATAGTGACACAAGAATTTTACCAATTTCAGGCATAAGAATCTCAATCACTAGTAAAATTGATTTGCATTTTTTGTTGTCATCCTTCTTCTCTGCTAGCAGTTTCAGTCGGTAGCTCAGATAGTGTATAGGTATTTAGCTTAAAGGACACATAAAACCAAAAATAAAGGGTGTAGTAATCGGAGTTCAATTCCATTCAGATGCACCATGTAGCTATTACTAATATCCAAGTTTGACGTGATAACTTGTGGGTCTGTAGTCCCATCTTTAACTTTATAAACGCAACATATACTGGTCCATCAGGTTCATCGCCCACCGCATAAGAAAGTGGCTAAAAAACTTTTCCAAGTGATTCGCCCAAGAGACCATGAGACCCTCTTATTTTCCTTATGTGATCACACATGGGACCCTTATTATAATCACCACCTTAATGAAGCATCAATACATGTTTTTTCCTTAAGAAGTTAACCATGGTTGACTACAGAGGTCCGAGATAAAATAAAGTAAAATGTTTGCTGGTATTTTAAATTAAAAGTTCTTTACAACTTATAAGATCTAAGCATATGGTACATGAGACTAAAACTAAAAAATATAGACAACTCAAACCTTACTGATGAGTATCAATTTCACCATGACTCTCTTCATTCACTTATCATTGGTACCATATCCACAATAAGCACTTTATTGTGTCATTTCTAGCAGAAAACAACAATTAATGAGCTAATAGCCTCCATATCCAGTAAGGTAGCAATAGCATGCACGCCAAGTCAAGCCTGTGAAACCTTGAAAATACTGGAGATGATGAATAGTTACACCAAAAATGCAAAATGTATCGACAATGTGAAGTTACCTATTTGTTGGAAAATAAAAAGCATATGCAGTACCTTCTAAAGATCCCAAATGTTTCATCATTGTCTACTCAACGTGAATCTTTAACCACCGGCAACTGAAGCAATTAACATTACATACTGTAAAAAGTGCAAAACAGCAACATTATAAATAATGTAAGCAACTAAAAAAGAAGACTTACCCCTTTAGTCACATCTTTGCTATTCCTTGATCAAAAATCTACCATAGACTAACTATGGCCGTCACGCCGATGCCAAGGCTCGATAATAGCAACATGAAGCTTGAATAAACTATTATAAGTCCAGCAAGCCTAAAATTTATTAACTTATTAGAGTGCTAAAAGGAAACTTGACAGAAAACAAATCTGCAATTTCTAAGAATTAGGAATTCACATACTACAAGAAAAAGGTCTTTTAGTGACGCTTTTTTTGGTGACACATGTAAAAAGTGTGAGCAAAAATCCACATATCCTTACACTTTTAAAAAAAATGTGAGCATAGTTTAAGTTTATCCACACATTTTGAGAAGTGTAAGCAAATGTGTAGGTTTTGCTTACATATTATAAAAAGTGTGAGGAAATATAAAGTTTTACCTACATCTTTTGTAAAGTATGAGTAAAAGTCTAGTGTTTTACTCACACTTTTAAAAAAGTGTGGGCAAAACTATAATTTTACCTACTCTTTATAAGAAGTGTGAGTAGAAGTATTTTTTTACTTACACTTATAAAAAAGGGAGAGCAAAAGTCTAAGTTTGTACTTACATTTTTTTAGTAAGTGTTAGCAAATGTATTGTTTTACCTACACTTTTTTGTAAGTGTGAGCAAATGTACCGTTTTACTTAGTGGTGAGTAAAACCGACTGAAAACCGAATCGAACCGAAAAACCGAACCAACCTTTCTCGGTTCGGTTTTCTACTTTACATATTTATGGTTTTGGATACGGTTTGGCTTGGTTCAGGAGAAAACAAAAAAAATTACACCTAAACCATCTAAATCGGTTTTGACTCGGTTCACTTTAGTTCGATTCTCAGTTCATGTTTTTCTCAATCAGTTTTTTATTTGGTTCGGTTTTAACCCGATGCTCAGCCCTAGTTTTACTACACTTAAAAAAAATATATGAATGTATGTTTTGTCTATATCATTTAACTCTGTTACCTTTTAACATAATTTAAAAATATATTTTATAAAAATCCAAACATAACACAAACTACACACCATTTACCATATCTCTTCTTAACAAATTATTTAACTAAAACCATTTCACTAAAAATCATTTACCAGATCACACCCCCCCAAAATACACACCTTTTAAACTCACAAAACATAACACAAAATACAAATCAAAATACACACTTAAAATCATTTACCTCCTCATGTTTAAACTCACCAAACGTCTCACCTGATTAACAAACAGCTCGCTCAGGTATTCGTTGATAGTTAAATACACTGAATTTGTGGTGTTTAATTTGTGAATTTGAACAGAAATTTAGTTGAATTTAGTTAATTAGTTTGTTATAGGTTTGTAGTTACATGTATTTAGTTGTGATTTGTTGAATATGAATTCTAAAATTGTTGTGTTATTTGTTGCATATAAGGTGTTTGATGATATGCCTAACTCAAATTAGTTATAATTGATAGATGAATCTGATGCATGTTAGGTGTTTGATGATATGCCTAAGTCAAGTGAAGCTATCCCTTCTCCGAGAAGGACTGGTATGACATCAAAGCCCCATCGTTGTTCACCACCAGAAATGTTGGCAAGACCCTTGTTTCTCGGACTCACGGTACCAAGGTGAGCTTCTTTTTATGCTGATAATTCATAGTTTCATTGTTTGTATTGCTCATTGAATGATTTCATTTTACTACACAAGTCGTTAGACTTTTGCTGAGTTTCTTTTGTGAAAAATTGTTATTTTATGACATCAAAATACGAAATGAATACTGTTACCAAGTTTAATGACTAAAATTACATGTAATTTCTCGAATAATCAGTTTGGAACCTGAGAAAATCCCATTTTTGGTACAGTATTTAAAAAATATGCCAAATAAACAAGTATTTGGCACCACTTTTGAGAATCGTCTCAAAGACATGCGTATTTGGAACGACTATTTGATAGTAGTCCCCAAACGTATAGGTATTTGGTACGGTTTCTAGAATCCGTTTCAAATACGTAGGTATTTGGTACCATTTTTTGAAACTGTCTCAAATTCTTGTGTATTTGGGACGGATTTTTGGTGGCGGTCCCAAATACATAAAATTTTGGCACATATTTTAAAACGGTGCCGAATGCAAGTATTTGGCACTGTTCTGGGACCGTCTCAAAAAAATTCGTCCTAAAAACACCTTTTTCTTGTAGTGAATGTCGTCTAATTATATAAGAGTTACCCGTGAAATTTAATCTGTAAAGAAGGCATTATTTCCAAAATCTGTTGTCTGGTGTTTGAATGCATTTTGGCCCAATTTTTGCATCAATTGTTTTTCGGTGAATTGAACTGCAGGGGTCAAATTTCTATTGCACCTATACTCCAGGTTATTATTGTATGTTATCTAAATAGTTGTGTCAGTGGTTACTTCACTGAACTAGTTTTCAATGTATGCGTATTAATTTATGGTTAATATCTTATCAGATTGCTTCGGAAGGATTGAAGCATCGTGTGTTTGAGGTCTCTTTGGCTGATCTTTAAGGTGATGAGGATCACGCATACAAGAAGATCCATCTGAGAGCTGAGGATGTTCAAGGAAAGAATGTATTGACTAACTTTTGGGTAAGACAAGAATCTTTGTTTATTTGTATTTGTTTTGGGACAAATCGCATTGAATGATTAACTGCTTTCCAGGGAATGGACTTCACCACTGACAAGTTGAGGTCCCTTGTTAATAAGTGACAATCTTTGATTGAGGCACACATCGATGTTAAGAAGTGGTAAGTAATATCGATTGTTTTTGTGGCATGCACTTAAGGATATTGTTTTTGCTAACAAATTTATGTTTATTACTGGAACTTTCAATATCCATTGCTATCACTTTTAGCTTCAGTGGATCTAATGTGGTAAGTAATATCGATCAAGATTGCTAACAGTATTATGTTTTCTTCACTAATTTTCACAGAATGAAAAGGATACACATATTTTCTTCAACTGAAGTGGAACAACATGCGGGATATACAACTCAAGCAGCTGCGGGATCTACAACTCAAGCGGTTGATACTTCTTCTCAACGGAGCCATTATGAAATTGTTGGACAACCTTCTCAACAAGGTATTTTTGAAATGATGGGTTGATTAAAAGTGGGACAAAACGGGTTTTTGTTATGCTCTGTTTACGCATTAGTGTGTTTTAATAGTTTAAGTTAACAACAATACAGGAATGTGCTTTGTAAAGTCTACAAACTAGCATTTTTAGTTTTATCTGTATCATCAAATGCATATCATGCTCTGTTTACACACTAGTGCGTTTCAATAGTTATAAGGATACACGTGAAATGCCTATAATTTAACAGTCTTTATAGGATTATATCTAAACTATTTCTGTATTTGTGCTTTTTCAGCCATCAACGAATGCATATGGCCCTTACGATTACACTAGGGATGGGAATCCTACACGTGATGTGCTTGAAAGGTATGACTTATGATGTGATCATAATGAAATTTTCGTTTATTAAACTTTGTTATTGCAGCTTTTTATAGATTTATATTCTCATTTGCATGTGGCCAGTCTCATGGCAAAGCTTGATAAAGCAGATCGAGCGTTATGCTTTACCGGTGGAATGGCTGCCTTATCTGCTGCCACTCATCTTGTTAAACCTGGTAAAAAGAAACTAAATTTCAAACTTCTTTTGACACATAAATGTATATAGGTTGATGATCTAAAGTGCAATACTTTGTAGGTGAAGAAAGTGTTGCTGGAGAAGACATATATGGTGGTTCGGATAGATTACTGTCACAAGTCATTCCAGAGAGAGGAGTCAGGGTTAAGTTAGTACTAAACTTTTAACTTTTATGTTTTTGTGTAACATATATGTCATTTAGGCACATTTTAAAAATGTTTTGTTTTTACTCCAAGGCGATTGGATACAACCAACCTAGATGCGGTTGCATCTGCTATTGGTTATAAAACGAAGCTTGTGTGGTTGGAGAGTCCTACAAATCCGCAGCAACAAATTTCTGCCATTCGCGTAAGCGTTGAAGTTATAAGATCAAGTAAGTGTTGAAATTTCTGACAACAACAAATTTCTGACATTTTTGTGGTTGAAAAAATTCATGAGACATCAGGTAAGTAAGTGTAAAACATGGAAGCATGAACTTAAGAAAAGTTCATACGATTCAAGTTTGATAGTGGATGAAATAGTGGCATTACAAACTGATGATAGAGTGGATATAGGTCAATTCAGGACACTAGTTGCTAGTTGGTTCACTGAATAAAACAGGTTCATGAACATGATGATTGCTTATTTCTAAAATCTGAGTTTTCTTTGAATAATTTTTGAACTTTACAAGTGGGTAAGTGTTATCTTTGCTTAATTTACAGGTGGAAGGTGGAAGCAGATAATAAGAAAAGAAATCGCTCAAAGTCGGATGAGCCTCACGCCACAGGGAGCAAATGATTTCTTTATGATGTTTCGTATGACTAGAATTCTGAGATATGCCATTTAAGTTATATACAAAACATACCCTTTACGTTATGTGATGTTTCAGTATGATTTCCATGATTTCTGTACATGATTTCTATATATGATGTTTCTGTATGATTTTTGTACATGAAAGTAGTTCTGATTTGGAAGTTCTGTATGGAAGTCGGGTTCTGGAAGTTCGGGTTCGAGAAGTTCAGGTTCTGGAAGTTTCGGATTTGTGTTTTCAAAAGTATGTGCATTACTGACACAAACTTGGTGTAGACAAAGATCTGAACATGTATAGACACATTATGTGTCAGCATATGTGTGTCACTATAGACCTTTACCGTCGGAACTTCTGCTGACACTTATTATATGTGAAGGAGAAGCTAATTTACCTTTGGTGACACTTTTTTATAATTTTCCTGACACTTTTTGTCTGTCAGCAAATGCATTATTTCTTGTAGTACATGAAAATGGCGAGGCCAGAAGCAAGTTCTTATGAATGGCATTCCCGACTATTTGTTCAATTTTAAACTACTTATGAGCATTTCTATGGTGGATCACTTGACGCGTCCAAAATTACTGTCACCGGACAAAGAGTTGCTACTTGAGATTACAAACACTTCAAATAGCTAACCAATAGAAAAAATGAAGAAGTTTCTCTAGCTGTCAATTATCTAATTACCCACGAAAAAAGACTATTAAAAGCTTAACACAAAGAAATTTACTTTTGTGGGTAGATTTTTAAGTTTATATGAAATTTATATCTTTTCAAGAAATTTTGTTAGGCTTCTTATTAATTTTCTCGAAGTTATATTTAAGAATTTCACATCAAACACGAATAACCTGATTGAATGACCAACTGATATGTGGTACCTATCATCATCTCGCCTAGTAAAACTTACAAACACGCTGCTCATTTGGTAGCGGTCTGGAATACCTACCACTACCATTTCCACTGACAGCAATACTTTTTACATCAGTATACATAGTACGGCCAAACCAACAGCAGATATTGAGGCAAGAGTACCTATACAGTACTTGATCACGTCGTATTTTGCTGCTTCCAGCTCAGCCCTTAACGTGTGGATTTCCTGTTTTCAAAGAATTTTTTCGAAGCTTGATTTATGATCTAGATAAGTTGATACATAGTATTGATTCACACTCACTCTATTGCGGAAATGAAATAATCAGTTTATCTAGTTCCATTTCATTTATGAAGAGAACAATCATTTTTTTTCTAATACAATCTCGTCTAGTGCTAGATACATTGCACAATAAACCTATCTCTTGGCTATATTTTGTTAGGTTTTTTAACAGTTCTATGAAAAAGCAATATGTTCTCTACTTGGGACTTAAACTTCTAAAACTACTCAATCTGTTGCCGATAAGGTTTTACACCATCACCCTAAAATCCACCAAATCAAGGATCATTAAAAGCGGGATAACGAAATCCAACCTGTGATATCAAAATAAAAGGTTATGTCAAAAGCCATTTTCAACTTATTCTTCAGTTTTAACCCGTGAAACGGGGGTGTTTGGGTTAGCTTAACTTGTCGGCTTATGGGCCAATTTGATATTGAAAAAAAGACAATAAGCTCATACACATCCAGGAAAATCTCATCAGGTCTTCAAGAGCCATTGTCAATAAATCAAGTACAAAAATATTGTCCTCCCCGTCTACACCCGACCACTTTATCGCTGCTATATCAGTGACACTCGAAAACAAACATTAACAGATAAGCAATTTTAGTGTTTTACGAAGAAAACTGTTTTTTAGGCATTATCATATCCACTATTTGATTGACTGGAATTGGTATCAATAATGTATAAAATAAGTTTAAAATCCCTAGAGGGTACCTGCATAAAATAATTACATTGGCTAAGCAGTAGCTAACGCTCCCTCTACTGGCCAGATATCGCTTTTCTTTCCAGAACAGTGATTACTGCTGGTGCGGGGCTTGAATTTACAACACTTGACTGGCAAAGAATGAGAACCGATATTCCACTTGAAATTTGAGCTACACCTTGAGCATTGGTACCTGATGACTAAAAAAGTTAAATTACATGCACAATAATAAAAATTAAGCGAAAGAGTGGGGTGTTTTAAAATAGCTATGAGCGTCATAATAAAAAACCTATATTTTTTGCAGAAATGATCAACCATGATCTGGATTTTTTTCTATAACGGGTAGAAAACTGGGAAAACGGCTCAAAAATTTGCTAAACTAACAAAAAAATGTATAAGACGTCATAAACCGTTTCACTAACATAAATTAAATCTTATGCCATATATATCCCAGCGTCAATTGTTATATTGAAAACATCTCATTCGACATCGACACTCCGTTCATCTTCCAGCCTGTCTCACCTTCCATTAGGCCATTCCTCTCCCTCCTCTTCTCTCTCTTTCCCACCCGTTTCACCAGTTTCACTAAACGCATACGTTCCACATCAGCCTCTAGCACATTAAGCTCATGTACAACAACAATTTCAGTAAACACATGGTATGCAAGACGACTAAAATGCCCTCATTATTTTACACTATATCAAAACTTAACGGCTATACAGAGTGCAAGTCTGCCTAAGGAAGTTTTTGCTCACCTTGCTGATCCTTGACATTGTCATATTCTTTCAAGAGCTCCCTCAACCTGAATAAATGATGAATGTTACATTAATATCATACGGTTTAGGCATTACTATACGAAAAATTATAAAAGCGAAGAGTAAATTTCATAATGGTCCCTGTGATTGACGAAGTTCCTCTGGACACACGCACAGTGTATGGGTAAAACTAATTTCATAATGGTCCCGGTGTCTCCATGTAGATATTCTCTTTCAGAAGGTGGGTAGGTAGCATGAGCTTCTTCACTTCCTGAAGAATTCATTTAGATCTAATTTATACAAATAAAGAGCAAAATAACATATATGACGATTCACCACTTATATGAGAGGTGTACCTCATGCCATTGGAGCTCACGTTGTAGTTGCAGTGCTGCACCTGTGGTACGGCTGAGTACATATAAAGGTGCTAATCTTCCAGCCAAATGCACCAGATTGTTCATGGAAGAATCAGTCATTGTGCTATAAGATCTTGAACAATTTCAACATCAGCTAGCATCTTTTTCGTGTTAGAGATGTCAATATCCATCAAGGTCAGACATATGCAACAAAATCCACTTCAACAGGAAGTAGCTATGGCAGGCGCAGATGCGCTCTAAATCAATGCCCGTCAGGTTCACGAACGACCCCCATCGCAAAATTCAATATCATTGAATCAAGGAGAGGTGAAGTGATCATAGGGCTTAACTCTCGTGTGAAAAGGTTATGTCAAAAGCCATTTTCAACTTATTCTTCAGTTTTAACCCGTGAAACGGGGGTGTTTGGGTTAGTTTAACTTGTCGGCTTATGGGCTTAGTTGATATTGAAAATAAGACAATAAGCTCATACACATCCAGGAAAATCTCATCAGGTCTTCAAGAGTCATTGTCAATAAATCAAGTACAAAAATATTGTCCTCCCCGTCTACACCCGACACTTTATCGCTGCTATATCAGCGACACTCAAAAACAAACATTAACAGATAAGCAATTTTAGTGTTTTACGAAGAAAACTGTTTTTTAGGCATTATCATATCCACTATTTGATTGACTGGAATTGGTATCAATAATGTATAAAATAAGTTTAAAATCCCTTGAGGGTACCTGCATAAAATAATTACATTGGCTAAGCAGTAGCTAACGCTCCTTCTACTGGCCAGATATCGCTTTTCTTTCCAGAACAGTAGTTACTGCTGGTGCGGGGCTTGAATTTACAACACTTGACTGGCCAAGATTGAGAACGGATATTCCACTTGAAATTTGAGCTACACCTTGAGCATTGGTACCTGATGACTAAAAAAGTTAAATTACATGCACAATAATAAAAATTAAGCGAAAGAGTGGTGTGTTTTAAAATAGCTATGAGCATGATAATAAAAAACCTATATTTTTTGCAGAAATGATCAACCATGATCTGGGTTATATTTTTTTCTGTAACGGGTAGAAAACTGGGAAAACGGCTCAAAACTTTGCTAAACTAACAAAAAAATGTTTAAGACGTCATAAACCGTTTCACTAACATAAATTAAATCTTATGCCATATATCCCGGCGTCAATTGTGATATTGAAAACATCCCTTTCGACATCGATACTCCGTTCATCTTCCAGCCTGCCTCACCATCCATTAGGCCATTCCTCTCCCTCCTCTTCTCTCTCTTTCCCACCCGTTTCACCAGTTTCACTAAACGCCTATGTTCCACATCATCCTATGGCACATTAAGCTCCTATACAACAACAATTTCAGTTAACACATGGTATGCAAGACGACCAAAATGCACTCATGATTTCACACTATATCAAAACTTCACGGCTACAAAGAGTTCAAGTCTGCCTAAGGAAATTTTTGATCACCTTATTGATCCTTGACATTGTCATATACTTTCAAGAGCTCCCTCGACCTGAACAAATGATCAATATTACATTAATATCATACGGTTTAGGCATTACTATACGAAAAATTATAAAAGCGAAGAGTAAATTTCATAATGATCCCTGTGATTGACTAATTTCCTCTGGACACACGCACAGTGTATGGCTAAAACTAATTTCATAATGGTCCCGGTGTCTCCATGTAGAGTTTCTCTTTCAGAAGGTGGGTAGGTAGCATGAGCTTCTCCACTTCCTGAAGAATTCATCTAGATCTAATTTATACAAATAAAGAGCAAAATAACATATATGACGATTCACCACTTATATGAGAGGTGTACCTCATGCCATTGGAGCTCACGCTGTAGTTGCAGTGCTGCACCTGTGGTACGGCTGAGTACATATAAAGGTGCTAATCTTCCAGCCAAATGCACCAGATTGTTCATGGAAGAATCAGTCATTGTGCTATAAGATCTTGAACAATTTCAACATCAGCTAGCATCTTTTTGGTGTTCGAGATTTCAATATCCATCAAGGTCAGACATATGCAACAGAATCCACTTCAACAGGAAGTAGCTATGGCAGGCGCAAATGCGCTCTAAAGCAATGCCCGTCAGGTTCACGAACGACCCCCATCGCAAAATTCAATATCATTGAATCATGGAGAGGTGAAGTGATCACAGGGCTTAACTCTCGTGTGAAGGCTAAGGCTAAATTAGTTAAAACAAACATCCAGTTATTTCTACACGCATATATGTGCAAATTTCAGCAGCCACATATACTTACAAACTTATATTAGATACTAACCTTGTTGACTTTGAATCTTGTTATTAGCGTTGATGTGGATGACGCCATTGCAGAAGAAATCTAGAACCTGAAAAAGTGGTATCTTGCTATCAATTCAAAACTTAAGTTATAGTTCGAGAAGCAAGAAACTGATAAACAAAAGACGCACTAAAAGTTCAAAATTTCTATACCATAATTTTATTCGTTATCACATTCCCCGCATGAACAGCCATTCTCAACTCTTAACTGCCTCAATATGTGATCTAGTAGGGTTCCACTGGCTTGCGGAAGTTTGCTCCAGCATACACTGTTTCAGCACCGAGCTCTTCTTCAATTCGCAAAAGTTGATTCCAGAAACATAGCATCATATAGTTAACGATCTTAGGATGTAGACACTGAAAATTCATATGGCATAGCAGTTGAATGAGGACTGGAGCTTAATGTATCAAATGTCCTGAAAAGAAGAACAACACATCGATCTACCAATCCTAAGTAGGAGGTGCATGCTCGACTAATTCATAAAAAAACCAAGTTTAGAAAAAAAAATAATGGTTGAACCGAATGATATGAGGGTTCTGTAAAAAAATATATAATGAATGAATTAAGAAAAAAATATATATTTAAGGAAAATATATGTATAATAAGTTTTTAAAAAGATAATTACTTAATATAATTTTTTAGATAAAACACAAAAACAATCCTATAAGAATACAAATTACTAATAATTTTATTTACTAAAGGATTCCAAAAAAATTATAGCCATTTATATATTGTAATAAGCAACATAATTATCAAAATAACTTGTTGCCTAAGTAGTAAACACACAAGTTATTTATTCAAATAACCAAGGTTCAATCCTTGCAAGGTCCCTTTTTTATAAATAATTTTCAAAAATATTTAATAATATTCCGAATTTTACAATAAAAATTATTAAAAATACAAAATTTACAATTTGGATAAAAAAATTGCTTAGTTGGATAACAAATGATTATGTGGCGTTAAATTGAGTTACTGGGCATTGAGGTGGCATTAATAGAAAATGCCTCATGCTATATATAATATAGAGATATGTATCTTTATATATAATAAACGAAAAGTTTTTTGAATTCCACCGGACCTTTTTCTGACGTCATATATCACGTCATTTAGCCACGCGTCAATTTGAGATAACACTTTGCCTTCTTTCCGTCTTTTTGCTCACTTCTATCTTTTTGAAAAGGTTTAATAATATGATTTACATAAAAAGCTTCTGTATCATCAGTATTTATACTATTAATCAACAATAAAATCAAAGTTTCTATATCTGCAACTCTTTTATTCAAGATTCACGATCCATCTAAAGTGGCTTATGTGTATACATAGCATCAGTATTGATATTGATATCAATTTTGTCTTAATCTGTCCAATGCTTATTTTATATGATGATAAAATAATCAAAGGATTTGTACGAACAGCATGAAAGGGGATGATTACATTCAACACAACATTCTTCCTGTGATTAAGGTATATAATTTAGTTGTATTTAATTGTTTTGTACCCGATTCATATTGGGGGTTTTTATTATGATGATTCATATTAGGGGTTTTGTTAGGATGATTCATTTTAGGGGTTTTGTTATATTGCTCCTCTTGTAACCTACAACAAAATATCCATTCGCGATGAACTTTTGACCCATTTGGAAAAGTTAATCTGGCTGATATCCGGGACATGCGGAAGGTTATTGTAACACGTCGTTTAACAATATTCATTTTTTTCTAATAAAGGATATACTCACATCTTCATTTAATAACATATTAGGTGATGTCATGTTTCATTGTTGCCACAATCAAATGTGTTGAACTTTAGACCAAGTGGTACTAGTTAGGATGTCGTGCTTGCAACTTTGGGGTTGATACAAAGACACTGGACTATATGTCTATATCGAAGAGGAGACTGGTCTGCTTAAAAAGAAGAGAAATTTTCATTTGTAAGTCGAAATCATGAGGTCAGGTGACTGATGTTCTTTATATTTTCCCACTTATTAAACAATGCAGGTTTAAAATACATATCCGATTGCTTGAGAAGACGTGGTCTGTTTCGTTGACTCTCTTTGATCGTCTTGCAAATACAATAGACAAAGATCCTAACGAATTAGTTGAAAAACAAAAAAAGTTTTGCATTCTTATAATATGTACCTTCTCATAATGCAAGTTAGTTTTTTCCACACTAATATCTTGGAAAATGATAATGTAACTATTTTTGTATTTCACACAATATGGAGACCTTGACTTCTTGCCTAAAGATTTTGAAATATTGATGGAAAGGAAGCTTCCTTTTAAAGTTGATATCAGAGATTATAACTTATCCAAAAACAAATATGTTTACGGAATATCAAAATTTTGCCTAGAAAATGATGTTATCAAAGAGTTGGAGCTAAAGGTTCCAACTCTTGAGGTATTATCTTATTGTTATCCATATTTCGTTATGTATAGTTGCACATTAATATGCTAAATTGATGACATTTCCATCGGCCATTGTGAGCAGTTCGTTAACTCCATCATTAGAATTCATGTTACCACCCTCTCGACTGACATACCAGGTAAGGTTCTTATTAATCCACCAACGTACTAAATTTTATTCTCATTACAGTTATATAGATTGTAATACATTTAACACAATTATTTTTCTCTGGTACAAGATAGTGCGACTGGCACTTGAGATAAAACTCTTTAGTTGAATCTTTGAATGATATAGGGACAAGCCCTATTAAGAGAAAGTTGGATGACGTTATTGATGTTGACGAACTTTCCAATGCATCCTCTACCAAAAAGAAGCTACTTGAACCCACGATTGAGAAAGAGTGCTATTATCGCTATTGGTTTTAGTCAAATTATACTATCTGCTTCTATTTAAAGTTTTTGGTATTTTAGTCATTGTTTGATTTCTTTTCTTGCCCTTTTTTTTTTCTTTTTTGATGGCCAAGAAGGAAGTCTTTCTCTTCCAGACCCTTCTCTTGGCCTATCGGGTTTTGAGAATTGGGATTCTTCCTTCGCGTTTGCATTTTGGGATTTTCATGGGATTGTCATAATAAGTTATTTGATGAACAATAGTTGTTATTACTATATGTTAAAAACATAGGCCGTGCATTATTATTGTTTTGGAAAAAAATATGATCATTACGGGATGACATCCGATCGGCACTTGGTAAACCTATGAAGTAATGGTATGTTTCTCATGTTCATCATAATCATTGCAGTATTACATCCGATCGGCACTTGGTAAACCTATAAAGTAATGGTATGTTTCTCATTTTTATTATAATCATTTTAACATGGATATTTTGTTTGTACTCACTGCCTTGTAGTTTACTCCATCTTTTTTTTTTTTTTTTTTTTTTTTAAAGGCAACAATATATTAAAACCACAAACAAACGGCATCCCCTCTCTCTAAACAAGACGGTTAAAGATAAGGAACCCGAAAGAGAAAACACAAAATACAAGCCAAAATATACGAACCAGGGAAGAAGCCACTCCAAGACCTCTACGACTAAACAACACTTAAACCAAAAACAAATAAAACCCATGGGACCCAAGTACCCTATAACCAAACAAAACAATCCAAAACCAAATGATTCTGAGATGGCAGAACCACAAGGAAGGATAGTTTGATGGAAAATAGAACAAATACATATGGTCCCCATGGATTACATACCAAAGAAAAGTTAAAGTGCAGACACACAGTACACTGAGATTCCAAGCAATTACCAGAATGACTTGAAAAATCTTGAAACCACACGAACTAACCTGACACACTTAACACTTTTCCACAGACCAACTGCACACAGGTACCACGAAATAGAGAACTTGGACATAGGCCAGAAATCTATATCAGACAATTCTTAGGATCAAATAACCACTGCTGCCACTCCAATATTTTATATTTCTTTGATCTTCGAACTAGCCACTCAAAGCTTTTTAGCTGAATATCTTGCACGATTTTATTTGTACTTGATACTTTTTTACCGAACACACGAGCGTTTCTTTCTTTCCAAATGAAGTAGCCGGATGTCCAAATAACCGCTTGCCAAACACAAGATATAGTATTAGGGGCATTAATGTTTCCATTAGATGAAAAAAATTCATCCAATGAAAAAGCATTAACTTTCCCCCACTTCCACCAACTAAAGATCTTGTCCCAAACACTCATTGCAAGATCACAAGTGACCAAACAATGAGCACATGATTCCACCGCATTATTACAACTTAGGCAAAGCACTGAATCCAAATCAATACCTCTTTTGTCAAGCTCCTCTCGAACCGGAAGTCTTCCTTTCAAAGCTCTCCACACGAAAATGTTAACCTTTATCGGCACCAACTTGTTCCAAAGCATTTCTTGACCACCACTTTCCACATGAAGAATCTTGTTCTCGATCATACTTGTTAAATCTTTGACCTTGAACTCACCATCATCAAATAGCGTCCACCTCCATCTATCCCTACAATTATTAGATACAACAACATTTTGCAAAACACAAACTAAATCATCCAACTCCTTGCACACTCTACCCCTAATATTTCTCCCCCAATCCCACTTCCAAGCCCACACCCCATTCTCCCATGTCCCCTTATCCATCACACTACCTTCCATACTTTTATCTAAGTGAAATAACCTAGAGAATCTATCACACAATCTTTGATCACCAACCCACCTATCCGTCCAAAATCTAATATCCCTCCCGTCCCCTAACACACCTCTACATGAAGATGTAAACTCTAACCCCAACCCCTCCATCTCTATCCCTATTCTCATGATATCTCGCCAAACCCCCCCTCCATTTACCCCCCACCCATTTCCCAATTACTATCTAACCCACCGCCACCCCCATGAATACTTTTAATCACCCTAACCCATAAACTCCGCCCCTCCTTCCTAAATCTCCACCACCATTTAGCTAATAAAGCCATATTTTTTGCCCGTAATGACCCAATATTAAGCCCCCCCCCCCCCCCACCCACCCCATGTGAAGCTACTCCATCTATTTTGTAGATTAATACAAACATCAGATATTGTCCAGCATGAAGTTCAAATATTGTTCAGTTGACCGGTGTTGCCTTACAGGATACTACTTCAAAATTCAGATATTGAGGAAAAGATTCTTAGTGGCCACTAAAGCGTTTTAGACACCGTCTGCCACTAAAGCGTTGTGAAGATTGAGATCATGGTATAATCTGTGCATATTTAGAAAAGATTTGGTGTTTCGTCAAAGTGTTTCATAAGGAATTCAGTAACAATATACAGTTTAGTATGTTGTTAATAAAGCAACACATTATATTAGTGGATGTTGGAATGGATTTGATAGGAAAGGTGGCTATACAGTAGTAACTCACCTACTACTTTGTGCTAATTTTTCTTATACCTGATTTAGATTATGTATAGGTTTATGGAATGGATTATGTAAACTTTGGAGCTAATTGTTACTGATGGTAATATGAGTTGGTCTAAAGAAGTAAAGATCATTTGGTCTTTTGTTGATGTTTGTGATTACTGATACATTTGATTAATATTTCTTAGAGCTAGATCTGAATGCATTGGGTCAACTTTTCCAATAGCAAGAATTGCATGAGGAGCACTGCAATTGAGTTTATGTGTCAATAAGAAAGTATAGTAATAATGTTTTAATTATCACACAAAGTAATCACTTGCCTTCCTGGAACTGAATTAAAGTCACCACCCACAGACCAACATTGTTATATTCTGATGAATGATCTAAAAAATCCTGTCATCTCCTAGCTTCACAAGTCGAGAAGGGTTAAAGATGATATACGATAAAGATTTAAAGGTTTGTAGCGATAGTATGAATGTTGCTCATCTCGAAGTTCTTAAAAAAGTGTGAGACACTACAAGAATGTTCAAATAAGACGTATAATTGTGGTATTCGTTTTTCATGATTATATCTACATTAATATGTTCAGTTTCTGTTTGTCTTTTAATTTTTATGATTTCGTAATTGTATTTGTCTTTTTTTTGTTATTGGTGAACCTTCGTAACTTTTACATTTTCTTTTGGGTGCCGAGACACAACACATAACTACTCAAGACTTAATCGGATTGGTTAAGACTATTGCACCATCATCACCGACACCACCAGTGCAAAACCAAATTAACCAACGACAATCCATTATAACTTGATGCAAATACCAATAACAATACCAATACAATCAAATTAATTAACATACTTTATATCCTACAATTCGGCATCAAGGACAAGCATACTTCTTTCTTTCTTTTATTTTCTTTTTTCTTTTCGTCAACAACAATAGTGGTGGACCAAACCAACACACGAATTCAGACAGCCAACAGATAAAAAAAAAATTTCTAGCTCTTGATACCATGTATAAATAAGAGGAAATAGTGAAAATATATTAATCAGCTTCACTAAATAATGAAGATTACAAGATATGTTGTATTAAATAACAACAAATTAACCTAACTCATCTGTAAAATGTTATTATTATTATTATTATTATTACCTTATATAAGTATGATTTTTTATGACTTTGTTTTTCTTTTTATTTTCAATACAATTTTTTTATTGCCACCCGCGAAACCCGCGGGTCTATAGTCTAGTATATATATATATATATATATATATATATATATATATATATATATATATATATATATATATATATATATATATATATTACGTCAAGTTTCAATATAAGTTTCGAGTTATTATCCTTCTCGAGTTCACAAATCCGAGTCATGACTCTCGGCTTTTACACGTCTTCGCTTCCTTCAGGCAGGGTTAGAATGGGCGCACTACACAACTTCGCCTTCAGTAATTAGAACGCCTCTTCTTCCTTTTCTCCCTATTCGTACTTAACGTCCTTTTGCGTCAGTTTGGTCAGCGACTTACCTATTTTGGAGAATCCCTCAATGAACCTCCGGTAATAGCTTGATAGACCTAGAAACTGGTGAACTTCCGATGGGGTTTTAGGGGCGGCCCATTCCTTAATGGCCTCAATCTTAGCTGGGTCAACGTGAAATCCGCGACTATATATCACGTGGCCTAAGAATTGTACGGTCGAAATCTAAAATTCACACTTAGAGAATTTGGCGTACAGCTGTTCTTGCCTTAATAAATCCAATATGAGCCTCAAATGCTGTTAGGTTTTCGGTTCCAGTGAAAGGAATTATTCTAAGTATGGAACCACTGCCAGCTTAAAGAAAACTACGGCTAGAAGAAAGGAATCCACTGCTATGTTAAACCACGGATAGTAGTCACATGGAACCACTGCTAATGTAATATAAGCACTGCTAGTTATGTATGTCGGTTTAATATTTTGTATTAGATAAATATGGAAAAGATATTTATCTTGTAGGTTACGTATTGTATATTTTAAAGGACTCCTTAGCCTATAAAAGGAGGTCCTAGGTTAGAGTTAGATATACGTGTTTTTGATATATCTAAAGTCGATACACTTCAAGGTTGTAAAACCCTAATACTATTCAGAGTATTCGTATTAATAATATTGAGGTGTTTAGTATTTATTACTGTTATTCTTCTTAAGGTTAAACATTAAAGTCCACGTAGTGTTTGTTGGGATATGAAAGTGCTGAAGATTGACAAAGTACTGAATAAAGACAAAGTGCTGGAAGAAGTCAAAGTACTGCTAAGTAAAAAGTCAAAGTACTGCTCGATTTATCAAAGTACTGCAAGGTTAAAAGGATTTATATGTAAAATCGTTAAGGATTATTTTGTAATTCTAGAATGTTCTTAGATTAGTATAGTATTACTTGATGTACAAAGTTTGTAATTGTAAACCGACTAGGGTTATCCTTAAGCCTATAAAAGGACCTCTAGATTGGCATTAAACGTACGTGCATTATTAGAGTTTTAGAGAGTTCGATATTAGTGTTTTTGAGTTGTTAAAGAATCGTATAATAAGGTGTTCTAAGTTTGAATAAAATCATTGAAAGTTAAAGTTAATTCTTCTTAACTTTGTTAAGTAAATTCTGCATACTTAATAGAGATTGTTCAGTGTTTCATTGTTAATAACTTAGGATTTATCCAAGGTTATTAAACCCTTAACAAGCTATATAAGTTAGTTTGGTTATAGTACATCGATCCAACAAGTGGTATCAGAGCTTGTGTGGAAACTCTGACTAAGAAGAAACCGTTAAAAATCTAGTTAACAACAAACCCTAAAGATGTCAACTGAAGCTGCACTACCCCCATCCATCACCTTACTCAGAATACCAATTATCAAGAAGGGAGAGTATGATCTATGGAGTATGAAGATGAGGCAGTACATTTCTATTACAGACCATGCACTGTGGAATGTAATTGTCAATGGTAGTGAAGTTGTTGCTGATCCTATAGAGATTCTTGGACAACCTAAACCAGCTAAGGCCGTTTTGCCAGCTGCTACAATAAGAAATCAAGAGAATGCTCTCAACATCCTATTATCAGCTATACCTGATGGTCACCTACTCAAGTTTCGTGATGCTAAAGATGCTAAACAACTATGGGCTACTATCAAGACAAGGTTTGGAGGTAATGATGCTTCCAAGAAGATGCACAGAAAGCTGTTGAAGAAACAGTTTGAAACTTTCACTGTTGGTGAAAGAGAAGGTCTTGATGCTGCCTATGACAGGTTCCAAAATCTCCTTAGCATGTTAGAGTTATACAAGGCAGAGGTATCTGTTGAAGATGCCAATCTGAAGTTCTTAAGGAGTTTGCCATCTACATGGCATGTGATTGCTACTATGATCAGAGGACAACCTGGTTTGGATGTTATGGACTTTGATGATCTCTACAATCATCTGAAGGTGTATGAGCATGAGATGAATGGCCAAACAAGTTCAAAGTCTCACAATATAGCCTTTGTGTCGTCTGAAAAGAGAGGCAGTAATTCCACTAAAGGTACTGCTTACCCTACTCAAAGTACTGTTGCTCAAAGTATTGCATATCCTGCTCATTCTATCACAACCGTGACCAACCCCACATCATCACCATCAAGCACCATCCATTCTGATGAAGTTGTATGCTCATTCTTTGCTCAGCAAGCTACTTTACCTGTTACCTATGAAGAGGATTTGTCACAAATTGAAGAGGATGCTCTTGAAGAAATTGATATAAGGTGGCAAGTTGCTATGATCACTGCAAGGATCAAGAAGTTCATGAAGAAAACAGGAAGAGGCATCGAATTCAAACCAAAACAGGGTATCACTTTTGACAAGTCCAAGATTGAATACTTTAATTGTCAGAAGACTGGACACTTTGCAAGGGAATGCATGTTTGCTAAATATCGGGCAAACAGGATGACTGAGAAACCAAAGCTTGAACTAAAAGAAATTCCTATTACTGAAACAAAATCTTTGGTTGCTCAAGAGAATTTATCAGAGGTTGACTGGAGTGCTGAGTTTGATGATGAACCAGTAACCTATTGTATGGTATCTATGGAGGAATCAATGGAAGAATTTGACTGGAGCACAGCTTTTGATGAGGAACCTGGACATGCTGCTATGGAATCCAGAGATGGTCTAGGAAGCTTTGATTGGAGCATGGAGAGTGAAGATGAACCTGTTCTGCTTGCTATGATAGCTACTTCACCAAGTTCACCCCTATATCTAAGGTAGGTTCTAAGTGTCATGACTTTTATCAAAAAGTACTTAATGATTATGTGACTGAAAGAGATAATTATCAAAGGGCTAGGTCTAAGGTAGTTGGTTATCAAATCACTTTAGAGTCAATGGAAGCCAAAATCATAACACATGAAAATAATGAAATGGCTTGGGCAGAAAAGTATGAACAACAGGATTATCAGTTAAAATTAAGTGAATGGAAACTAGGATGTAAGATTTCTGAAATTGAGAAACTAACTAAGGAAAGAGATGAATTACTAGAAAAGTTTGTTGCTTGGGGACAATCGGGCCTTTCTCATGTTAGTTATGTTGAAAAACAAAGAAGAGCTTACATTAGAACAGGACTAGGTTTTGGTATGGACTTTAATAGCATAGAAAACCCACCTAGTGATCAGGATGAATGTGATTTTGAGGATATAACAACTATTGATGATGAACTCATTAACTATGTAGATACATCTAGTAATGAGGACTCAATTAGTCAAACACCCCTGAATATAAGAAAGACAAAGGTTATCATGCAGTCCCTTATCCCACTGGTAGCTTTCAACCTCTTAGGGCAGATGTTTCTCGTTTTGGAATAGACAATCTAGAGTTTAGGAAGAAGCTTATTGGTCAATCTGATTCTGAAACCTCAAAAGAAACAGCTGAGACAACTAAGGCAGATGATGTTAAGAGTCAAGCAGTACCTTCAACTCAAAGTACTGCTACATCTTCAGCAATACCTTTAAGAAAACCTTTTCAAAATACTGCTAAGCCTTTTTGGGATAATTTTGGTCAAAACAGTTTTCATCATTCACCTAAAAGACAGGATGGGTTTGGTCATACACATAGAAGAAGCAATTTTGGAATTACATGTCAAAAATTATGTTTTGTTTGTTTTAGTCCTGATCATTTGATTAAGGACTGTGACTTTGACTCAGGGTACCTAAGTAAGTTCCCAAAGAACAGAACTGCCAACCAAAAACCAAGGGAGACTAGACCAGCTTGGAATCATTCACATAGGGTTAACCATAGAAACTTCTCACAAGACTATAGGTACCCTCACCAGAGAAGACCTTTTTCAAAACCTCCAGTACCTTCAAACACTTTTCAAGGTACTATTAAGCAAAATACAGTACTTTCTCAAAGTACTGCTCAGTTTTCACCAAACACCTTTTGGAATAGGAACCCTAGGAGATCTAATTACTATCAATCTAGAAGGCGTTACAACTCAAAGAAAGTAGCTAGATCAAGGGACTCTACACCAGAAGTTAAAACCAAATGGGTTAAGAAGGAAAGTACTGATGGGGAACACACAATACTTTCAGCAAGTGAGAGTGAAACATAGATTTTTGTTAAAGATGACTTTGTTGAAAAAGAAAAAGAGATTTTTGTTGAAAAAGAAAGTTTTGCTGAAACACAATTACAAGTTTTTGAACAACCAAAGATAATTGATCATGTGCTTAAAGATAGTGGGAATTACATACTTAAAGAATTTAAGTATGTAACTCCACAAGGGGAACATAAGTCAGTAATGTCTTGGGTTCCTAAAATTAACTAACTCTTTTATCTTTGTGCAGGGCAACCCAGAAGAGGAGCTTAAAGATCATTTAATTGTGAATAGTGGTTGCTCTGGAAGCATGACAGGAGATAAAGAAATTCTGTCAGATTTTAGATCCTATTGTGGAGGAAGAGTTGCATTTGGGAATGATGCTAGTGGAGGAAGAATTACAGGCAAAGGAACTATTAAGGCGGGAAGCATAGACTTTGAGAATGTTAGATATGTGAAGGAGTTAAAATTCAACCTTTTGTTAGTCTCTCAGATTTGTGATAAGAAACACCCTGTGTTATTCACTGACATAGAATGTCTAATTCTTTCCCCTGAGTTCAAGCCTGTTGATGATAACTTGGTAACACTAAGAGTACCAAGAACCAATGATATGTACAGTCTTGATATGAAGACTCTTCACTCTTCTGGAAGAGCAACATGTTTAGTAGCAAAGGCAACACTTGAAGAAGCACATTAGTGGCATAGAAGATTGGGCCATGTAAATTTCAAGAATATCAAAAAATTGGTCAAAGGAAATTTAGTTAGAGGTTTACCTTCAAAGACTTACAAGAATGATCACTCATGTCTGGCGTGCAAGAAGGGTAAACAACACAAAGCTTCATGCAAGAAGCTTGAGGAAAGAACTGTTAGAGAACCTCTGGAATTGCTGCATATGGATTTTTTTGGACCTGTTTCTGTTGCTAGTCTAAACAAGAAGAAGTACTGTCTGGTTTTGACAGATGATTGCAGTAGATTTAGTTGGGTATTTTTCTTGGGATTTAAAGATGACACCATTGATGCTATTCATGATCTAATAATAGCTCTTGAAAACCAATTGAGACTCAAGGTAAGAGGTATTAGATGTGATAATGGGACTGAATTCAAGAACAAGCTTATGGATGAGTTTTGTGCTAAGAAAGGAATCAAGAGGGAGTTTAGTATTGCTAGAACTCCACAACAGAATGGTGTTGCAGAGAGAAAGAACAGGACTTTGATTGAAGCAGCCAAAACAATGCTTGCAGATTCATTACTGCCTATTCAATTCTAGGCTGAAGCTGTAAGTACTGCTTTGCTATGTGCTTAATAGAGTCTCAGTTACCAAACCTCAGATGAAGACACCTTATGAGTTGCTGATGGGAAATAAACCCAACATTCGATTTATGAAGCCTTTTGGATGCCCTCTAACTATTCTCAACACAATTGATCATCTGGGCAAATTTGATGGCAAGTCAAAAGAAGGATATTTATTGGGATATTGCACCAACAGCAAAGGATTTAGAGTGTACAACAGAGTTACCAAAAAGGTTCAAGATTGTCTTCATGTTGAATTTTCAGAAGATCAAGAAAATCAGAAGGGTAAAGGTCCTGATTGGATGTTTGATCTTGAGGTTTTGACTCCTTCTATGATTTATGTACCTGTTAGAGAAGAAAATCAACCTGACCACAAAGAAGATGATTTACAGTACATTGTTCATGGAGTCCATATTAGATCTGATGCTGATGAAGAACCCATACCTGTTGAACCAAAGAATAGTACTGATGAACCAAAATCCTCATTGTCTGCTGAGGATCAAGCTCTGCAAGATGAACTTAATCAGATGCTTTTTCAAGATATAGTAGCACATTCTTTTAATGATGATCAAAGAAGAGCTTATGAAGAAGCAAAGAAAAAGAACAAGACTGTAGATTTCTCTCACAGTACTTTGGATGACAGTACTTTAGAACAAAGTACTGCTGCACCTGTTGACAGCACTTTGGATGATTTGGATTATCCTACCATGCCTGGTTTAGAAGAAACTGATGATGAGTTTGAAGATGAAGGTATTTTCTCAGATTCCAATGAAGATGTTGATTTCTCAAATTTGGGTCATAATCTGGAAGTTCCACATACTCCTACATTAAAAGTTCATAAAGATCATCCTACTAGTCAAATCATTGGACCTTCTACTCATGGAGTGCTTACAAGAACCAAAGCTAAAGGTTTTTCTACACCACATAATGCTTTACTTAGCTTGGTGTATAAACAAAACAGGCTGAATCATAAGGATTATCAAACATGTTTGTTCACTTGCTTTATCTCTCAAGAAGAACCCAAGCACATAACTCAAGCATTAACTAAAGAGATTTGGGTTGAAGCTATGCAAGAAGAACTTCTGCAATTCAAACTTCAAGAAGTTTGGGTACTATGTGATCTACCAGATGGAAAGAAAGTAATTGGTACACGATGGGTTTTCAGAGTCAAGAGAGATGAACGAGGGAATGTTATCAAGAACAAGGCAAGGTTAGTTGCACAAGGTTATAGACAAGAAGAAGGAGTAGATTATGATGAAGTATTTGCTCTTGTTGCAAGGATTGAAGCTATCCGAATATTCCTTGCTTTTGCATCGTATATGGGATTTCAGGTTTATCAAATGGATGTCAAGAGTGCCTTTCTTTATGGCACTATTACAGAGGAGGTCTATGTCAAACAGCCTCCTAGTTTTGAAGATCCTACACATCCAAACAAAGTCTACAAAGTTGTTAAAGCTCTTTATGGCCTTCATCAAGCACCTAGAGCCTGGTATGAAAGGCTCTCTACTTTCTTATTGTAACATGGATATAGGAGGGGAGCCATAGACAATACTTTGTTTATCAAGAGAGATAAGAAGGACATAATGCTTGTTCAAGTTTATGTAGATGACATTATTTTTGGAGCTACCAAACAGTCCATGGTGAAGGAATTCGAGCAGCTTATGCAACATGAATTACAAATGAGTTCTATGGGTGAATTAACATTCTTTTTGGGGCTTCAAGTTAAACAGTCAAAGGAGGGGATTTTTATAAGTCAAGATAAGTATGTTGCTGGCATTCTTAAGAAATTCAATTTTGATGCTATGAAGCCAGTAACTACACCTATCAAATCTATCAACTCATTAGGCAAGGATGAAGATGGTCAACCTATTGAAGTCAAGTTGTACAGATCTATGATTGGCTGTCTTATGTACTTAACTGTATCTAGGCCTGATATCATGTTTGCTGTTTTTTTATGTGCACGATATCAAGTCGCACCTAAGGTATCTCATATGAATGCAGTGAAGCGAATTTTTAGTTATTTGAAACAACAACCAAAGTTAGGGTTGTGGTATCCAAAGGATTCACCTTTTCACTTAGAGGCGTTTTCAGATAGTGATTATGTAGGTGACAACTATGATAGAAGATCAACAACTGGTGGTTGCCAATATCTTGGAAGAAAATTAGTCTCATGGCAATGTAAGAAGCAAACAATTGTAGCAACATCATCTACTGAAGCAGAATATGTGGCTGCTGCAAGCTGTTGTGGACAAGTTTTGTGGATGCAGAATCAACTCTTGGACTATGGGTTCAACTTCAAAAATACTCCTATCAACATTGATAATGAGAGTACAATTTGTATTGTCAAGAATCCAGTTTATCACTCCAAGACCAAGCACATTCAGATTAGGCATCACTTTATCAGAGATTGTTATGAGCATCGGCTCATTAATATTGTTAAGGTTCACACATATGATAATGTAGCTGATCTACTCACCAAAGGCTTTGATGTTTCAAGATTCAATCACTTGGTGGTGAGCATTGGTATGATTAATTACTAAGCTGCATTCAAGGGGAGGACTGTTTAGTATAGTAGAGTCCTATGCATTACTTGAGGGGAGGCAATCTAATATTTATTTGAAGTGTTTGCTATTGTCAAGAGGAGAATGGAAAAGTACTGCTTTTTGGTTATATGAAAGTACTGCTCGGAAAGTACTTCTTTGGAAAGTACTGCTTACATGGAAAGAACTGTTTGTCTTATCAACATACTGTTCCAACGGTCAAAAGAAGGGGTAAAATTCAATAACGGTAACTTTGTTATTATGGGCTGTGATTTTTTATATCTCACCTATAAATAACTACTCTCCGAATTTCCCTCTCACCTTTATACTTAATAATCTTTTCCATATTTCTCTCTCTTCACCTTTATTATTCAATAACCACTTTCTTTGTAAACACACAATCAATGGCAAATCGAATCACAGTCTCTAAACACAACATGGTCGCTAATTTAGATAAAACTGAAGTGAATGTTGTATTCCATGATATTATTGATTTTCTCACTGGATCTCCGATTAGTTATCTGGAGGAGATAAAGGGAGATGTGGAACCTGAGGGTACAGTTCTAAATAATTATGCTTTATCAAGAGAATTGACTAGATTGAAGAAATCGTTTGAAGAACAGGCTACACAGATTCAGCAGTTGAAGCTTAAGTTTTGAAGATTCAAGAAATTTGTCTGGCCATTGGTTCAACATCATCGATTATGGGTCAAGTCTCAAAGAAAGCAAGGCAGGCCAGTTAGGCAATTTAAGAAGACCACCAAAGGCAAAAAGGTTAAACAGTAATCTTCATTCCAATTGGGGAGGAAATTGGAAGATAAGAATTTGAATGAAGAAGCTGAACCTCAAGTTACTGATGTTCAACCTCAAGGTACTGAAGCACAAGTCAATATTGAAAGTACTGAGGAAGAAAGCACTAGAGTTCATACTGCTGATGATCAAGGTATTGCTCTTTAAGGAACATCTCGACAAGAACTAATTACACCAAGGATGTAAGATTTTGATGAAGAAGCTGGTCCTTCAACAATTTCACAAGAAGAAGAAGCTGATACACCTATGGTTGAACATACTGCAAGTGACGAAATTGCAGCTGAGATATTACACAATTTATCAAGACCAAGAGGTGTGAGTATTCCAGGAGTTGCTTAAGAACAACCTCAAGTTTCTCAATCTCAACCTGTGTTAGATCCTAAAGATAAAGGGAAAGGTAAAATGATTGAAACAAAGAAGAAAAAGAAACTCACTTTAGCACAACTAAGGGCTGCTGAAGTTGCTAGGAATGAGGAAGCAGCTAGAAAGTTACAAGTTGAGATAAATGCTGAGTTTGAGTTACCAATAAAGAAACCTATTCCTGTTTCTGCTCTACCAAGAAGACCAAATCGTGCTAAGGAAATAAATGCAATGATGGCTTATTCAAAAGGTCAAGGATATATTGGATTGCAGAAGTTGAATTATTTTGAGATGAAACAAATGTATGAAGCTGTTAGAGAAGCTTATCAGAAGCATGTTGATAGTATCAAAGATTTTAAAGATGATGATGCTCAGAAAGAAGATGATAGAAAAGGAAGTTTAAAAAGAAAAAGAACAACTGAAATTGAACAGTCATCAAAGAAGATTGAATTAAGATCTGATACAGATGATGAACTAAGGAATTACTTAAGAGTTGTAGAATTTGACTATTCTAAAGATGATGCAGAAAAGAAGAAGAAAAAGTCAACAATAACTACTTTTGAAGTTGTAGAATCAAAGGATGGAAATTATCTGATATTTCATAGAGAAGATGAAAGCTTCAGAGTGTTTAATATGCTATGGGATCTATTGCACATAATAGATAGAGAGGATTTATTTCATTTATATCATTTGGTGCAATAATATTTTGAACACATTCCATCAGAAGGTGTTGGTTTAATCTTGCTTGGAGATCTCACAACTGTTTGGGAAACTGAAGAATCAAGCACTGATGAGATTTGGAAAAATCAAGAAGATTGGGAGATTATCAGCTGCAGATTTTTTGAAGAATCTGGAGTACATGTTTTAGAGTTTGAAGATGGAACTATGATTCATATGTTAGTAGACATAAGATATCCGCTTACATCAGATCTTATGAGGAGAATGCTAGAACATGGTATGGAGGTTGAAGAAGATAATGAAACTGCACTTATGGTAATCAAATTGTTTATCAGATGGACAACTATGGCTGATGATGATACATGAATAACTGGTAAGAATTTTTATTGAATAAAATTTTGAAATATCAGTACTTTATTCAAAGTACTGCTGGTCAAAAAGTACTTTAGCCAAAGTACTGCTTGCAGCATTAAACCAGTTAATGATTTTGAAAAAAAACTTTTGTTAAGTGATAAATATTTTGAAACAAAGGTTAAAAGAAATAAATGGTTTTGAGATGGTAACAACAATAGGTTATCAATCCACCATGATTACAAAAGGATTGGCTAATCCATGAGCAAACGGCTCTGGTAAAGATATCTCAAATCCGTTTTCTAGTTGACAACTTGCTAATAAGTTGTATGGTAATCAACTCACCATATCAATGAATGTGAAGAGTTGGCTAGCCCACAAGAAAATGGTTTGTGGTAAAGGCTGTGGAAAAACCATTTATATGGTAATTAGTTCACCATGGATAAAAGAACTAACTAGTCTAAAAGGGTACATCTTTTGGTAAAGACAAATCAAATCTGTTGATAGCTGATGATTTGCTAAAAATCATATGGTTATCAATGTACCATGATCTTACACACCTAAATATTCGGCTACTCCAGAGTTAATGGCTTTGGTAAAGAGACATCAAAATCCATTAAATTTCAATGATTCACCTCTCACATTAGTTTATACACCTGGAAGTGATGAGAATAGACTGAAACTTAAAAGAATTAATATACAAAATTGTCATATGTTGTTGAGTTGCTGAAAAGATGGAGATTGCTGAATGATGTTGTAAAATAATTATTTCTAAAGAATACTTTGATGATGATGATATAAGTACAGAGAATACAAATATACAATCTAAAGACAAAAACACAATCTTTCTTTGAAGACAAAGATGTTAAAGTTAAATCTACAAAGGAACTTGAAATCAATCAAGTAGAATTCAAGTTAGGGGAGGATTGTTGGGATATGAAAGTGCTGAAGATTGACAAAGTACTGAATAAAGACAAAGTGCTGGAAGAAGTCAAAGTACTTCTAAGTAAAAAGTCAAAGTTCTGCTCGATTTATCAAAGTACTGCAAGGTTAAAAGGACTTATATGTAAAATCGTTAAGGATTATTTTGTAATTCTAGAATGTTCTTAGATTAGTATAGTATTACTTGACGTACAAGGTTTGTAATTTTAAACCAACTAGGGTTATCCTTAAGCCTATAAAAGGACCCTTAGATTGGCATTAAACGTACGTGCATTATTAGAGTTTTAGAGAGTTTGATATTAGTGTTTTAGAGTTGTTAAAGAATCTGTATAATAAGCAGGTTCTAAGTTTGAATAAAATCATTGAAAGTTAAAGTTAATTCTTCTTAACTTTGTTAAGTAAATTCCGCATACTTAATAGAGATTGTTCAGTGTTTCATTGTTAATAACTTAGGATTTATCCATGGTTATTAAACCCTTAACAAGCTATATAAGTTAGTTTGGTTAGAGTACATCGATCCAACAGTGTTTAACAGTTTGTTCAAGTTTAAGTCAGCTTCTTTATTAGATCGTTTGCTCAACTGGGATCAATAAGTGGTATCAGAGCTTGTGATCTAGAAGTTGTGATCAAGAAGCAGTAAAGTTAACTCAAATTCAAGAAGCTTAAAGATGTCTGACGAAACTCACATGATTACTGCCTCCAAGGTACCCATGCTGAAACATGGAGAGTTTTAAGTTTGGAATATGCGAATGAGGCAATAAATTCGCATGATTGACTACACAATCTGGGATGTTGTTGAGAATGGTGATACTCTACCTAAGAAGGGTGATGATGGAAAGGTTATCAGTATTGTTAGTGAAGTTGACAAGGCTAAAAGGAAGCTGGAGATAAAGGCTCACAGTATTCTCAGTATGGGAATACCTAATGAGCTTGCTTTGGACTTTCAAGAGTATGAGACTGCAAAGGAGCTTATGGATGCTATTGAAACAAGATTTGCTGGTAATGATGCTACCAAGAAATCCAGGAAGAATATGCTCAAACATCAAGTTGAAAACTTCACTGCCCTTAATGGAGAGAATCTTGATGGAACCTACAATAGGTTGCAGAAACTCATAAGTCAACTAAAATTGGTTGACTACAAAATAGCTCAAGAAGATGTCAATCTCAAGTTTATCAGAAGCTTGTCACCAGACTGGGCTGTGCATACAATTGTGTGGAGAAATAATGATTTTGAAAACATGACCCTTGAAAATCTCTACAATAACTTGAAGGTTTATGAGTCTAAAAAGAACATTGCTGGCTCATCCTCATCTACACAGAACATTGCTTTTGTGTCTACAAACCATAAAAGTTCTCAGGAAGCATCCATTGCTGCTTATGAAGTTTCCACTGCTATTGCTAATAATAACACTGATAGTGATAACATTAGTGATGGTGCCATATGTACTTTCCTAGCTGATCTAACAACCAGTGTTACTGTGCTAAATCAGGATCTGGATTAAATTGATCCTGATGATCTTGAAGAAATCAATCTTCAGTGGCAAATGGCAATGCTAACATTGCAAGCTAGGAGGTTTCTAAGGAGAACTGGAAGACAGGTCAAGTATGATGGTCAAAGAAAGGCAGGGTTTGACAAAAGCAAGATGGAGTGCTACAACTGCAAGAAGAAAGGGTACTTTGCAAGGGAGTGTAGGGCTCCTAAGAGAATGAATGAGAACTTCAAGAAGACAACTGAAGAACCAGTATCTTCTTCTGCATTGGTTGCTCAGGATGGACTTGGTGATTATGACTGGAGTGATCAAATTGAAGAAGGTCCCAATGCTGCTTTCCTAGCTAGTGAAGCTTCAAAAGAGCATAACTTTGCTCTCATGGCCTATGCTTCATCTTCAGGATCAGATTCTGAGGTATCTAATGATTGAAAAAGTTCTACTTGTTCTTTTAAATCGTGTCAAGATAACTTAGAATCATTTAAAGAAATTAATGAGAGTCTGAGAAAAGAGGTTGATAGACTTGCATTAGATAACTTAGGTTATAAAGTTGGTCTTGAGAATGTAGAAGAGAAACTTAACTTTTGCATTAAATGTGAGTTTGAGTATGTAGATAAGATAAACATACTAGGAGGTGAAATTGAACTTAAGGATAGAGAAATTAAGATGCTTAAATAGAAACTTGAAGAAGCAGAAAGTGTAAAACATGAAGCCCTAGAATAAAAAGAGAAACATATAATTAGGGTTGCTAAAACACAATTTGCTTCTGATTTGGTACATAAATCTATAGGGTGTCAATTAATGAAAAGGGGTTATGGGATATGATACAATAATATGCCACCACCCTCTCTGATGAAACATGCACCGTCTGGTACTAAATTGTCATTCAGTAGCAATTTTAGTTTCAACAAACCTGTAGGTGAGATTAGTAAGTCTGGCTCACCTAAGATAGGTTCTGATAGGTCATATGATGGTCCAATTATTGAAGATTGGGAATCAGATTCTGAGGAAGATAGGTTTGAGTCAACACAGTCTGAGAAGTTAGAAAATGTTAAACATGTTGATTCTAAACAAGCCAATCTTATGCCTAGATTTTGAGCACCAATTTCTAGGAAAGTAGTAGACTATAATGAGATTCCTAAGGATCAGATGAAAAGTTTCAAACCTAGGGGCAATCAAAGAAGCTTCAATGGCTTAATCTCAAATAGATTAGGGGATGAGTTTCAATGTGTCAAAAAGGATTTTTATAAATGTCGTAGTTTTGAGCATCTACAAAGAAACTGTTATAAAAACCAACCACAAGTCTGGAATCATTATAGGAGAGTGAATCATAAAAAATTTTCAAAGAATACCATCCCTTACCCAAACAAAAATATGGTTCCAAAAGCAGTGCTAACGAAAAATGGTAAAACAATAATCATTGATGCAACCAAATGGGTTCCAACCACTGCTAAACAAAATGTTTCCACTGCTAAACAAAATGTTTCCACTGCTAAGCAGAATATCACCACTGAAACAAAAGAAGATTTAACTATACCAAAGGTGATAACTGACACAGTGGTTGGAAGCCATTTCTATGCTGTAAAGGCCTCAGCTAGCTGACAGTGGAAACCAAAAACAAAGGTTTTACACAATGCCAGCTGTGCATCAATGGATCTAAAGAAATTTGACTATGTTGATGCACAGGGCAGACCCAATTCAGTATTGGCTTGGGTCCACAAAAGGAACTAACTTGTTTAATTTCATGTGCATGGCAATCTACAGGATGAGCTAAAAATAAAGGAATTTTTAACCGTCGTTGCTCTGGCACATGACATGGGATGGGAGCAACCTTGAGGATTTTGAGGATTTTGATGGAGGATATGTGGCATTTGGTAATGATCCAAAGGGAGGAAAGATTCTTGGAAGAGGAACTATAAGAACAGGGAATTTGGATTTTGAAAAAGTTTATCTGGTAAAGAGACTGAAGTATAATTTATTCAGTGTTTCCCAGATGTGTGATAAAAGGAACTGGGTACTTTTTGTGGAAACTGAATGTGTGGTGTTGTCTCTTGACTTTAAAATGCCTGATGATAAGTATGTACAGCTTAGGGTTCCTAGGAAGGATAACATATATTGCTTTATATGAAAGATGTCATTCCTAATAGATCCCTAACCTGTTTGTTTGCTAAGGCATCTGTTGATGAGTCAAAATTATGGCATAGAAGGCTAGGTCACCTAAACTTTAATACAATCAATAAATTGGTGAAGGGGAATTTAGTTAGAGGTCTACCTTATAAGGTTTTTGAACGTAAAGATCTTTGTGTGGCTTGTCAAAAAGGTAAACAACATAGAGCCTCTTGTAAAACCAAGACTGTCAACACCATTTCTCAACCACTGTTTATGTTACACATGGACTTATTTGGTCCAACATTTGTTAAGAGTCTAAATCATAAGCAGTATTGCCTAGTTATCACTGATGATTATAGCAGATTTTCTTGGGTTTACTTTCTGGCACTTAAGAGTGAAACAAGTGAGATTCTTAAGAATTTCACCACTAAGATAGAAAATAGAGTGAACCATAAGGTCAAAGTAATCAGATGTGATAATGGAACTGAGTTTAAAAATGATGTCATGAATAAGTTCATTATGTATAAGGGTATTGAAAGACAGTTTAGTGTTGGTAGGACACCACAACAAAATGGTGTGGCTGAAAGGAAAAATAGAACACTAATTGAGGCTGCAAGAACAATGTTATCTGAATCTAAGTTACCAACTACCTTTTGGGCTAAAGCTGTAGGAACTGCATGTTATGTGCAAAATAGAAGCAAGGTATTGAAGCCTCATAAAAAGACCCCCTACGAGCTGTTACATGGTAGGAAGTCTATGATAGGTTTCCTAAAACCTTTTGGGTGTCTTGTTACTATCTTGAATACCATAGGTCACCTAGGCAAGTTTGAGGAAAAGGCAGATGAGGGATACTTTATTGGCTATTCTTTCAATAGCAAGGCCTTTAGAGTATACAATAGGAGGACCAGAAGAGTAGAAGAAAAGTTACATGTTAAGTTTAGTGAAGAGACTTCTAGTGTTGAGAGAAAAGGACCAGAGTGGCTGTTTAATATTGATATGCTAACCAAGTCTATGAATTATGAGTCTATCCATGCAGGTACATCCACTAATATTGATGCAAGTACTCAAAAGGATTCTGATGTAGAAGAAAATTCTAAGGAAGCTGATTCTCTAAAGGAATTCTATTTGATGGAAAAGTGGAGAGCTAGTCCTGTTGTAACAACCTGCATTTTCGGGTTACTTTTCATTTTTTTGAAAAGTTACTATTCACTTTTACTATTCACTTTCACTATTCATCCTGTAAAATTTTTATTTCACATTCTCGTAAGTTAATTTATTTTAGTAATAATCTGAGAGTTTGACAATCATTAGATCATCTTCGCAAAAGTTATTAAGAAAACATCGTCTTAAAGTTTCGTTTTGGTCGGAGCACCATTTAAACATCCCGCGCATAACGAAAACCAACTCTGACAATTTTCCTCACATCAGATTAATTTTTAGATCACTCATAATCAATTAGAGAGTTTTTAAGATTTTATTTAAATGTTACCAAATAAACCCTGAGCCGTACGAGACTAAACTTACGTTTTAAACAATTCTACTTAGACCCAGACTTAACTATTCTTGCACTGTATTTTATAAGATGTTTAGACACTTTTACATTTTTTGGAAAAGTCAAACATATTTCCCTCCTCCTTTGACCATAAAGAAATTAACCTTCTACGTTCTACATTTTTGCTTAAATCGCGTAACTTTTAGACTTCACGTATAACTGTTAAGTTATCTCACGTATAACGAAAACCACATTTTGACATCTCATATCACTTATAGACTAATTTTAGTCTACTTAAAATAAATTGACGATCATTTCCCTGAAATCTCGTTCTTTTCTGATAAATTGTAGTTTTCACGTATTTAGCCTACGTTTCAAGTTTTAACTGTTTTTATGCGACCCATTAAACTTATCACTCATTTTTATGATATAATAATGAGTATATTTATGAGTTTAATCATTCCTATAAGTTTTATATTTTTACGATACCCGGTTTTACGTTTCGTGACTTAAATGGCTTACAGTTAGCGATTAACGGAATCAAAACTCACTCCGTAACCAAGATAATACCAAGACTTATCATCTAAACCTAGTCACACCTTGTGACAGCCCATAAGGGTGATGACTCACCTTGGTGGTGGCTTGATCCTAACCATGCTCCATTTTGATGGTTAAATGTGTCCTAACTTAACCATGGTTAATATTTAACCCAATATATGGTTAACCAAACTTACTCTCCTGTAAATAGCAAGTGAAAGACATCCCAAAAACCCTCATATACCTCTCTTGGTCTTTCATATCATAAAACAAACATACCTTCCATAATTTGATCCATAACTCCAAGTTTATGCTAAGAACTTTCAAGTAGCAAGTTACTACATCAAATCTCTAGCAAGTTTAAGTGATCTTCTTGAGTTTATACCCACTCAATTCACTTAGTACTTCATCATAAATCCTTCAAGATTACAAGGGTGCCAAGGTGTAGAAATCTAGCTCAATCCAAGGTCCTAAGTGTTCAATCAAAGTCTTATCCTTACTAGTTACTCCTTTCTCGATTGAAAGCCAAAAGTTGTAAGCAACTAATCACCACCATCATCTCATGTTTATTATTCATAATCTTGACAATTTCATGCTATATATATGGTTACTATGTTGATTCATGATTTACATATACTCAATCACATGTTTTAATTCACATATTGTCGTAAAAGTAACAAACTAGTAAACTAGTCATATTCTACACATTTGAGACCATTAAAACCAGCATATATGGACTTTCTAACTTACATACTATTGTATAAAATATAAAAAGGTAAACATAGCAACTTGAATCACCCAAAACGGACAAACGAGTCAAAAGTTACGGCCAAAAGAAGTTAGCGAAACCAAAACACCGAAACTGCCTAAAACAAGCTGTTAAGCAGCTGTCCATTTTGAAATTGGCACTTCTGGTCCGAATCATCAAAAAGTTAAAAAACGAAAGTTGTCCGGAACGACGTTTTCCTTTAATGCAAATGCTTCAATAGGCCATTATCCTTCAAAAACTGAAACTGCCCTATATATAGTCTCACGACTATACTTTTGTCACAACTAAAGGCAAACCAAGAGGCCTAATGGCCTTACTCCAAGACCACATCTATGGCTAAGGTCAAGGATGAGTCTCAAGACAATGGTAGCCTAGAACAAAGCCACGGCAAGGCCATGGCAAAAGCCTCAAGGCTTCCTAAGCCGAGACCGTAAACCAAACGCCTTAGCCTTGATAAACCTAAACGTTTAGAATACAACTTGGATCTACTCCCTCGATAAACCATGAAACTATACTTGTAATAAACAACTTTACAATTTAGAAACTTGTAAACTTTTCTTTAAACACTTGTGACATAAATTATGACGATACTTGTGATAACCATTATGATTTCCTAATCATAACCAAACAACCTTGTTACTTGTGTTTACAAACCATATGACACTTATCATATATAAACAAAACATATGTCTTATCTACTAAAGTGCTACAATACTAGGGAGATTCATGTGAGGGGTTTCATGTGGGTAAATGTATCGACGAGTTGCTAGATTTACGAATTAAAGTGTCCTAGCTCCTCGAACGTTTACTACATGACCTCTGAATTGTGATGGCCCGAACGGTAGTACGATATATATACACTAAACAGGTTTTCACAACTAGACCATTTCTATAAACGACATACACAAAAACCATGTACTACATCATGATCAATATAAAGACGTATATAGGCTTGTTATTTCTTTCGCATCATTATTTCAAACCTAAGTCGCAACATCCTATTCTAGGTTGCTCGTAGAAGTTCTCACGGCATATCCATCATTCTCATTATACATTTGATATCATTTACTCTGAGGTGAGTTCATAGCCCCCACTTTCTATTACTTAATTGTTTTACAAACCCTTGGGGGAGATACATGCTTTATTTTAAACCGAACAAATTGCTTTCAAAATGTATGCTTATCTGATTGTTTTATGAGCACTAAGTTACCGCATTTGCAAACTTAAGTCCCTAAATCATGAATCATTAATCACTGGAGAGAGTGGGCGCGAATATTGTGAATAGATATATTGAGATTGACGAATCCCGTTTGTGTTGACCGGGTAAGCAAACAAACGCACTATATTTGATTAACATTGGTAAAAACGGTAATTTTTACCTGATAAGGCACGCACCGACATTTTCACCAATTAATTTTGGAACACGTTAACGCCTTGATTGCATGATGCTTAGCCTAATAATAACTGTTTTGTTTTCAAACCATTGGTGTGAGTCTATAGCTCACACTACCAACATAATGTGTTCAACCATCATAAAAACTCTATGAATTTCACTCAATCTTTGTGTTGACAGTTTTAAGCACGTATTTCAGGTCCATAATGCACGAGGCTGGCAAGGAGAAGCACGGATACTCAAGAAGGCTATAAATTTTATTATCATTCGAAAACCCATTTAATGTATTTTGTAAACTTGGAACCATTCGGGACCTCATTTTTGTAAAACTCTGATATTTATATAAATCGAATGATAAATCCTTTTTAAAACGACTCCATTAGAGTTTGTTTTCTATTGTTATGACTATTGTGCCATGAAGTAACACCCAGTTTGAATTCCGTTGCGTATCACGAAATTGGGGGTGTTACACCTGTCTCACCCATCATTGAAAAGAAGAGTCCCACTGATGATGATGCTTTGGATTCAGGAAGGAAGGGTGATCATCATCAAGATAATGAAGAGTTGTCTCATGATAACTCAGTGTCGATAGAAGAAATTGAAAAACAGAAGAAAATTTCTGAAAGCACTGCTAAGCAAAATGAAAGCACTGCTAAGCCAAAGTCTACCACTGCTAGTTCAAATGAAACCCCTGCTGCAAATTCTGATAGCAGTACTTACTTTGGAATCCCTGCCAAGCCTCTATTTGGTGAAGATGAGTATCCAACTGATCCTGACATGCCTGCTTTGGAAGAAATAGATACTCCCACTGATGATGAAAACATGGATGACTATTTCAATGATGGTGATGTTACAAATTTGGAAACTGTCATCATAGAGAGTCCAACTCCTACCACCAGAATTCATAAGAATCATCCCAAAGAACAAATACTTGGCAACTTGAATACACCAGTACAAACAAGAAGCAAGACTCAGAACACTAAAACCTTTCCTGAACAAGGGGTCTTTGCAAGGTCACTTCAAAAAAGAAACAGTCATCAAGAGGAGATGAATCAATGCAAGAGGAGCTGTTGCAGTTCAAGCTTCAAGATGTGTGGACATTGGTTGACCTACCAAATGGGAAAAGAGCTATTGGAATTAAATGGATGTTCAGAAACAAAAGGGATGAAAGAGGTATAGTGGTAAGGAATAAATCAAGGTTGGTTGCTCAAGGATACACACAAACTGAAGGTTTGGATTATGATGAATATTTGCACCAGTTGCCAGAATTGAAGCTATAAGACTATTTTTGGCATATGCTTTATACAAAAACTTTGTTGTGTATCAAATGGATGTTAAAAGTGCCTTTTTGTATGGTACTATTGATGAGGAGGTATATGTATATCAACCTCCTGGTTTTGAAGATCTTGATCATCCTGATAAGGTCTACAGGGTGAAGAAGGCTATGTATGGTTTGCATCAAGCTCCAAGGGCATGGTATGAATACCTTTCTAGTCATTTGATGGACAACGGTTTCAAAAAGAGACTGATTGATAAGACCTTGTTCATAAGGTAGCTCAAGGATGATATATTGCTGGTTCAGGTTTATGTTGATGACATCATCTTTGGTTCAACAAATAAGGAGCTATGCAAAGACTTTGAGAAACTTATGCATGAAAAGTTTCAGATGAGTTCTATGGGTGAACTCACTTTATTCTTGGGGCAAGCAAGTCCCCTCACTCTCTCTCTTATGGGAGGTGATGAGGAAGATGGACCAGCTAGTTGTGGAAGGAGTGCTTGCAAAGGTGAAGCTGGTAATGGTTCTGGAGGTGGTATCTCAGCAAGGGGAGGCACAACTAATGCTCTGGAAGAGGCTTCATCATCTGTGTCTTCATATGGAGACACATAGCTTGGCATGGAGCTTAAGTCTGAACTAGATCCTTTCATGATAGCTTGTTGTGGCACTGGCTGGATGGAAGAAGGTCCAACTGAAGCAGGGTTTGTCCTCTTTAAGGAGAGGGATGTTTTTCTTGGTGGAATGTAGTTTTCCCATGTGTTGTTTGAAGATGAACTCTTGGAAGAATATGAAGAGATATCAATAGCCTGGTTTGGATTGCTCATGTTGATGATTTGGTGGCCTTTTTGAGAGAAGGTTTTTGAGATTGTGTTTTTAGTAAGATGGTTTTCAGGAATGTGAGGAATATGTGTGGTATGTGGGTGATTTACTCTTAAATAAAGTTAGAGAGAAATCAGTGTGGTAAATGTGTGGAAGGTGTGAGTAGTTGTGGAGTAAATGAAGTCCTTGACTTTGGTGGACGTTTAAATGACTTGGAGTTGACCTTTGACTGGGTGTTTAGCATTTTAGTTAACCACTGCCAGTATGAATTCAGTAACCACTTCTAGTTATTTCTAACCTCTGCTAACATTGACAAATTTCTAGTGTTTGGCTTGTGTTTGTGATATGCAAGTTTGAAGGAGCTATTGTATCTTAAGGAGCTTATGGAGATGTAGGAGTAGCTGATTAAAAAAAAGAAAAAAAAATATGTATCTTTTGTAATCCTTCAAATTAATGCATGATATCACTATTTTTGGCTTAGATTTTGTTGCAGAAGTCTTAGTCAAAATATTGGAGTGTTGGTGAAGTATCCACTGCCAGTGCATTTCTAACCACTGCTAGTTGTGGACAATCTACTGCTAGAGAATTTTTGCTGATGATGGAAACTTGAGGGGCTGTTTTGTAACTTCTTGTTGATAACGTATTTATTCCCCCAAATCACTGTCGGATCATTTAATTGATCTTTAAACACTTCCAATTGGCGCTCAACACAAACCCTAACCACTCCCAACTGATAATTTCATATATCCCACATTACATTCACTCACACATCATAATGGCAACTTTATATTCCAAAACTCACAACCTTGTCACATACTTGGTCAAGAACAATCAATCAGAAGGCTTCCATGAGATGATTGATTTTCTTAAACACAGTCCCATTCACTTTGCTTTAACTATAGAACCCATCATTCTTAAATCTTATGTTCATCAATTTTGGTGGAATGCTGAAATCCAAGAAAGAGATGAAGCAGAGTTTGTTAGGTCTATTGTTGATGAAAAGGAGATTATGGTCACAAAGGATGTGATTAGAGGTATTTTGAAGCTGGAGGATGCCGAAGGGGTTGTTAATTTTTCTTATGATGAAATTTTTAAAGGATTAGAGAGACTGGGTTATAGAAGAAGGGGTGACAGGATCAAATTTCACAAAGGTATGGTTTCACCCTAGTGGAAGTTTTTGATACATACTCTACTTATGTGTATTAATAATAAGACTACTGGATTTGATAAGTTTCCCTCCAAAATTGCAACTGCTATTATCTGTCTTTCTCAAGGGAGGGTATTCAATTGGTCTAAGATGATCTTGGATGGTTTTCTGAAGAACATTAGAGAAAATGGAAAGTATTTCTTATATCTTAGGTTTGTCCAATTGATAGTGGAGAGTCAGATCACATAACCCATTGCTCATAACAGGAAGTATGAAGTCCTTCATATGCTTCCTATAGTGTTTGCCCACATGAGGAAGTAGAGTCCACATTTTTCTGGGAACATAACACCTTTGTTTCCTAACAAGCTTAATTTTCCAGACATTCCTGAGAATGAAGAGGTGCCTAAAACACAACACACCCAAACCACTGCAGCTGATCTCACTGCTAGCACATCTGCAACCACTGCTGGCACATCTGAACCCACTGCTGACCCTTTAACCTTAACCACAGAACCACAAGTGATTTTAGTTCAACGTAGGAGGTAGAAGGGCACCATGCTACCTCAAGCTGGTGTTAGTGGTGTAGTGAATGAGGTTGTCACAAGGGGTGAAGGTGACATGAGTGGAAGGGCTTTCACTACTGATTCAGGCCTAGGTGATGAACAGGATAGTGAAAACATATGTAAGACCCAACTACTGGCAACTCCTAATGTGGAGAGTTCTCATGAACTTAACACATGTGGAGGAATCCCTAGCCAAGTGGCTAAATCAGGGTGCATGGATGATCAGGAAAGGTCTGATGCCATGTTTTCTACACCCCATGATTCACCTCTCGAAGCAGGTTACACAACTCGAAGTGATGAGGGTAGTTTAGGACATGATGATGAATTGACGAGTACTGATAATGTACAAAATGACTTTTCCAAGGATCCACCTCTCAGACCAGTTAACACAGGTCGAAGTGGTGAGGATATTATTGAACAATTGCATGAATTGACGGCTAGATGTACCAAAATCGAGAATACAATCACTGGTCTTCAGGAACTTGCAGTGTTTCAGGCTAGACATATCAGAAGATTGAAGCACAAGGTATCTATTTTGGAAAGAATCAGGAGGCCAGGGATTGTTGCTTATAGGAGATCCAAGAGGGTGCATAAGAAGGCTAGTTCCTCATTAGCTCAAAGTTTGGAGGATGCATCCAAACAAGGGAGGAGTGAAAGCAAGGATTCAGGGGAGGCTGTGCATTTTGATGATGTTTTGGATTTGGATAGTGGAAATAATGTTGGTGATTATATGGTGACTGACAAGGATGGAAATGAAGCAGTGCTTGAAACTTTGAAGGCTGTAGTAGAAGACAAAGAGAAAGAAGTGGTGCAGGAAACAACCACTGCTAGTGTTGCTGAATCCCCTGCTAGTACAATTGAAACCACTGCTGCAAATTCTGAGGTAATCTCATCCACTGTTACTTTAGATACACCTATAGCTATTACAACCACTGCTACGATAGTTACAACCACTGTCACACCACCACCCAAGTCTAAAGAAGTTGAGAAGGAGGTCACGGTACATTGTTAAACTTAAGTAAAACCTCATCAAACCCTGAACCTAGTATTGCATCAGTTCCTATTATTCTAAAACCAACTGGACCTAAACCCTCGGGAAGTTTGAAAATTGGTAAGCCTGTAAAGACTAAAGTGGTTTAACCAGATATTGGAAAGGGGAAAGGCATTGCTGAGCCAGTTTTGAAGTTCAAGAATAGACAAGAGCAAATTGCCCATGATGAAGAGCTTTCTAAGAAATTGCAAGCTGAAGAAGTGGAAGTTGCAGAGAAGCAAAAACAAGAGGAAGAGGAAGCTACTCAGAGGTTGATTGAAGAGTGGAATATGGAGCAGCCTTTACTTCAAGCCTCTGAAATGATAAGGACAGAATATACTACTCTTGAATGGGCACAATTAGACATAGTTGCAAGGTCTAAGGTTTTGGCTGAGAATGCAAGAAAGATAAGACAGGAGAAAATTCAAGCTAAAAGGAAGAAACCTCCTACTAAGAGTGAAATGAGAAATCAAAAGAAAATGTGATGACTTCCTTCCAATGAATTCTGAGAAAGAAAAAGAGTGGATTAAGAACAGACAAAAGAGAAAAGCTGATATTCAGGAGGAATCTTGTTCTAAGAAACAAAAAGTGGATGAAGAGATGGAGAAGGAAGAAAGAGCTAAACTGTATCTTATTGGGTGTGATAAACCAGAGCCTATTAATGCTACCCCAGTAAGAGCTATTCATCCTATTGAAGATTGGAAGATAATTATAGCTAATGGTAGAGAGATGATTGAAATTACAAGAGCTGATAGATGGAAAAGCACATACTTCAATTTTGGATGTTTGTTGTTTAGCATGAACAAAGTTGATCTAGAACAATTGTGGAAGATTATGGAGTTTAGATATGGGAAGTTTGGGCCAACTGGAGATTTACCAAAGTTTGTGTGGACATCTATAAAGAACTTGTGTCAGCCCAATCCAGATGATAAATTTTGGGAAGACTGTGAGGTGGTTGAATGGATGTTGTATCAACCTTGCAGAGTACATGTTGTGTAGAGTACATGCTGTGCAGACTACACAGGAGAAGTTCTTAATGTTTATTGATAAAGACTATCCACTAACCAAGAATGTAGCCAGAAAAATGTTGGAAGCCAAACTTGCTCCACAGGGGAGAAGGCCTACAAATCCTATGATTGATCAATTGTTCCTGAAGATTGAGAAAATTGCAGATCTACAAGGTCCTTTAGCAATAAAGGCCAAGCCTCAAAGAAGATTGAAGAGGAAGGCTAACCGATCTAAAGCTGTGGATTATACTTCTGAGTCAGAGACTGAAGAGGATATTGAAGCAAACAAGAAAAGACTGCTGGTTCTTACAAAATTGTCTACACTGAAGGAGCCAGAGGTTAGTTGTTCATTACCTCTTACAGGTCATCATCAAATTATCTCATATACATATGATCTTAATGGAAGTGAAGGATGTTGGAAGTTTGAGAGAACCAATGGTGAGAGTTATGGTTTTGTTAAGTTTTCACAAATGCTTTACTACATGGAAAGAGATGATTTGATGACCATCTGGAAGTTATACAAGAACGGATTTGGAGATTTGAAATCAGGTGATTATCATGAGAGGATTGTGTATCATAATTTGAAGATCATATTTGAACCCACTCATGATGAACCAGAATGGAAAGGACTCCTCAATGGCAAAGTTTCAAGTTGGTATTTATATTAGTCTTGTGGAGTTCATGTATTAACTGTTTCTGGAAATGTTATTCATATGTGTGTAGAAAGCGATTATCCTAAATTGAATAATCATCTAGAAGTTATTACTCAGATGTTACAGCCTCGTGGATTAAAGCTGCAGAAACCCTTTGATTATCAAGCTTACAGGTTGCTGAGGAAGTCTGAGAAGTTACTACATCCTGGTAAGTGTTTGGATACATCCTACAAGTGAAGATTATGTGGTTTTTAAAAGAAACTTGATGATTTTAATTGTAAATATCAAGTTTAGGGGAGGATTGTTGGGTTTTAGATTCTAGTGAAAGGAATTATTCTAAGTATGGAACCACTGCCAGCTTAAAGGAAACCACGGCTAGAAGAAAGGAATCCAATGCTATGTTAAACCACGGCTAGTAGTCACATGGAACCACTGCTAATGTAATATAACCACTGCTAGTTATGTATGCCAGTTTAACATTTTGTATTAGATAAATATGGAAAAGATATTTATCTTGTAGGTTACGTATTGTATATTGTAAAGGACTCCTTAGCCTATAAAAGGAGGTCCTAGGTTAGAGTTAGATATACGTGTTTTTGATATATCTAAAGTCGATACACTACAAGGTTCTAAAACCCTAATACTATTCAGAGTATTTGTATTAATAATATTGAGGTGTTTAGTGTTTATTACTGTTATTCTTCTTAAGGTTAAACATTAAATTCCGCGTAGTGTTTAACAGTTTGTTCAAGTTTAAGTCAGCTTCTATGTTAGATCGTTTGCTCAATAGGGATCAACAAATGCTCTTCATGCTCCTCCCTACTCTTGGAGTATATCAAGATGTCATCTATGAATATTATCACAAACTTATCCAGATAAGGCTTACATACTCGGTTCATGAGGTCCATGAATACCGCGAGCGCGTTGGTCAGACCAAATGACATCATTTGGAATTTATAGTGCCCATAACGAGTCCTGAACGCTGTCTTTGGGATATCTTCCTCTCAGACTCTAAGCTGGTGACACCCGGATCGCAAGTCGATCTTAGAAAAGATACTGGATCCTTAGAGTTGGTTGAATAGGTCATCTATCCTAGGTAGTGGGTATCGGTTCTTCACCGTCAACTTATTCAACTCCCTATAGTCGATGCACATACAGAACGATCCATCTTTCTTCTTCACGAACAGTACAGGGGCTCTCCAAGGTGACGAACTTGGTCGAATGAATCCCTTCTTTTACAATTATGCCAACTGTCTAGACAGTTCCTCCAACTCTCTTGGAGCAAGTCAATAGGTGCCCGGGCTACAGGTGCAGCACCAGGTATCAACTAGATTTGGAATTCTACTTGTTGGACAGGTGGAATCTCTAGCAGATCGTCGAGAAACACATCCTGAAAATCTAGAACGATGGGTACATCCTTAAGGTGTCTTTCACTCTTCTTCTCGCTTTTCTTTTCAGAAATTCAAGCCAAGAAAAGAAAACCTCCTCTGTCGATGTATTTCTGTGCCTTAATACAAAAGATGATGCTCAACCGGGAGGGACCTCCACAGTCGCTCTGATCTCCTTGTATGCTTAGATTTTTTACGCCATACGGCACACACACGATCTTCTCATCGCAGATGATGTGTGCACCGTTCCTTGACATCCAATCCATTCCGATGATGACGTCAAAACTTCCTAAGGTAACTGGCAAAAGGTCTATGTTAAACGGGTGGTCTAGGAAACTTAGTGTGCAACTTTGGATTATAGTGTCTATCCTTTCCCTATTCCCATTAGCTAACTCTACATTACAACTTAATCCTAAAGGTGTTGGGGCAATTCCTAGTAATGGCATAAAGGCGGTGGATACGAAACTCATATCGGCACCGGTAACAAAAAGTATGGAAGCATAGCGGTTATTGAGAAGGAACGTACCCATAACCACATTCGGGTCCTCCTTGACTTCCTTCCCAATGACATACACTCGCGCTGCTCCCATGTCTCTCTGTTGATTTCCAGTACCGTGGTTTCCCTGGTTCTCTTCAGTCCCTCGATTCACAGGGTTATGCCCATTACTTCCCATACCTCGGTTCACCAGACCTCCTCCATTCCTGGGGTTTCCTTTGACCCAAGGCTCTCGGCACTCATTCTTGAAATACCCTTTCTTTCCACATCCAAAATAGGTGACAATGGCCTTCCAGTCCTCTCCTTGTGCGATTTGTGCCACAACAAGGGGACGGGACCTACAGTCTCTGGCCATGTGTCCTACCTGAGAGCAATTCCTACACACCACTGGGTACTGCCCATGATGGTATCGATTGTAACGATTACACAAGGGTTTGATACCTTCATAACCCTTCTTCTCTTAATTACCTATAGCATACATCCTATAAGTCTCTCGCCGTTTGTTGTTATCTCCCTTAACATTCTCATTCCTCTTCCTCTTATCACTCTTACTCTTGTCTACTCCTTCCAACACAATAGAATCCATCAGACGCTAGGCTATGGTAACTGCCTCATGCAAGTTAGCCGGCTTCGCAGCGATGACATCATTCCTAGTAGCTAGAGGCAATCCATCAATGTACCTTTCAATCTTAAAAGCCTAGGTATGAACCATCTCTGGGCAAAGCAACGACAACTCTTAAAAGCGACGGTTGTAAGCCGTCATGTCGCTTCCCTTTATCTTATGGTTCCAGAACTCCACTTCTAACTTCTTAATCTCATTCCTAGGACATTAAGTCTTGATCAGTAGGGCCTTAAACTGGTTCCAAGTCATGCCATAGGCTACCTCACTTCCTACCGATCTGTGATAGTTGTTCCACCAAGTCAGCGCTTCGTCCTTAAGAGTGAACGTCACGTACTTGACCTTGGCATCCGTATCACAGTCACTAATGGTGAACATGGATTCAGTTTTCTCCATCTACTTCGTTAGGTAAACCACTCCCTCAGTTCCTCCGAACTCGATGGGACCACAAAATCGGAACTCCTTGTAGGTACAACCTCAAGCTCGATTAAGCGGTGGGGTTCTAGCAGGGGTGTTTTAGTGATTTGACTCAACTAGCAGCTCAGCTACACGTTGTGTCACGAGCTAGTCGATGTGGGCTTGATTCATAGGCGAAGGGATCGGTGGGACATGACTATTCTCAGCTTGGTCATTGACGTCCGGGTTCTCAACGGTGGGGTTGTTGGTATTCTGATTTTCAACAGGTGGAGTGGTTGGGGTCAGACGACGACCTCAATGAACAGGAGTGACCACAGCAGCAGGTGTTGCTCGGGTGGTCCTAGGCGGGTTTCATCTTGGTGCCATTGATCTGAATGTTAACACAAGAGTTTCATAAATTCACAACTCACGTTTCATTAGACGGGGTTTGATTTCAAGGATATCGAATACCACACGAGTATAAAATCAAGAAAACAAGGATAATGCCACATCATGACAAAATAATGAAAGCTCGAAATGAGAAATCAAAGGATGCACTTCTAATATCCATAACACATAGTTTTCGAAGTACAATACATGAAAGGATATAGAGTAGTCAAAAACGATCCTACTAACGAAACTAACAAGATAACTAAGATAAGTCTACATCTCGAATTGGGGAATCCTTAGTTTCAAGATGATAAAACACTATGAACCTAAGACAATCTAGCCACGATCACGGGGCAACTCTACCTGATCTCCTAACATCCTCCATCACTCTCCAAAGTGACGAGATCTCAAGACGCTAGGTGTCGCGATCTCTCCTCAGATCGACAACATCTCTCTCCAGCTCGCCGACCTTGCGCCATAGCGCTTGTTCTGCCTCTCGAGATGTCGTACACTCTGTCTGCAGGTTCCCTACCTGCTCATAGAGCTCTGACATACCCTCGCTCAAGATCATAGTCCTCCTAACAACTGACCCCATATCTCCTCTCAACTCCTCTACACTAGCCCTCGATACTCCAACTAGCCGTTCTAATAACCAAACTAAGCCTAACACCCTAGGAAATAATCCGCTCCCAAATCAGACCCGTCTCTCCATACACTGTGGGCTCTAAATCTATCTCTGATGGTATATCCGAATCTATTGGGCTACCTATCTCAGGTGAGTTATGAGGTGAGTCAAAGTCAAACGGCTGCTTAGGAGAATTAGACTCAGGCAAGGGTAAAGGAGAGCCTGGTCCTAGAGAATGCGTTGAATGTGCAAGACTCTGAAGCGGTAGAGTACCCTCATCTGGGATGTCCTCCCCCTCCTCTTTCGGAGGGTCCACATCCTCATTCACATACTCCTCCTCTTCCTTATACTCCTCCTCATCCTCATCAACAGATGGGGAGTCCATGAGTCAGCGTATCTGTGAAGGTGAGTCCTGTGGTGGCAAAGTAGGAGATCTAGGTCTTCGGTGAGATGGTGATGAAAGTGGTGATGAAAGGAGAGAGTGAGATGATGGTGCATAGGTGTTGATGGAGGTCGTACAGACATACGAGCAAAGAGTACAACGAGTAAGTCTAGAAGTCTGGGCTCGTGCTAAGACCTGGCGTAATGTAAGCTTTTTAGAAGAACTATGGCGATCAGATGATGATGGCAACTGGGAAGTAAGTAAAGTCTGTGTCTCTGGATTGACAGATGATGATGAAGTGGAAGTAGGGTATTGGGCGATCAGATAAGGATCATCATACGCAGGAGTCATCAGTGTTCATGCTGGGGAAGAAGCAGCAGTAAGGATCTCCTCTGACACATCATAAGCTAGTGAAGGCATGGTCTGTGACAATGGCGTAGGGTAGGTATAAGTGTATGAAAATGACTAATTCTAATAGCGCATCATCATATCAAAACATATATCACATAGTGGAAAACTTGTAAAACAAAGGTATCGCAATACACAAAACATGCATTTAAACAAAACCGCATAAGTTCTATTCTATCACATCATTCATGCATCATATACTTCCAAGTCATACCAAACATATATCAAGCTCATAATATACCAAAATCAATAAACATATCGCAATACATAACATCTCAATAATCAAGTTGGAGTTCATTCCATACTCAAATCAAGAGGCTTCGGCTTGGCAGGCTAGCATGCGTCGGTCGAGGATCAAATTTTCTAAAAGGTGTTTATAGTTTAGGTTTTAGTAAGTACCTAGTTCTCTATAACCTTGGCTCTGATACCAATCTGTAACACCCCCAAATCTCGGTACAGCGGAAGACTTAAACAAGCTTTCGGGGCGTTACTGGATTGGTACATCACACAAGTATAGGAAAACAAGATAATCATAAATAGTTCTCAACCAATCCCATAATTAATTATCTGATTACATTTATTCCAAAATATTCAAATGTAAGGCCCAAAAGAGATTATAAAATAGGTCCACATAATATTATCAGAGTTTAATTATGATCCTTCAATCATGCCTCTCGGCCAAGCCTCCATAGAACAAGCATTCCAAACATCAACTCAAAACCCTGAGAAAATATGCTAAAAGGTCAGTTAACGCTGGTGAGTTCATAGGTCTAAATATAAATTCAATATTGGACCTGAAAGAGTTTATTTGCTATTCGAGACAAAGATAGATACACAATAAACATTCCAATCACATTCCATCAACAATCCAACAACATAATCGAGATCTCAGCAGGCCCCAGGCGACTCTAGCTAGCACAGTCGTAGCAAGGCCTAGAACAAATGCTACCCTGGACTAGGTCGGATTAGATATCTATTCTTAGCTAGGCAACATAGTTATAGCAAGGATTGCTACCTTAGACTAAGGCAATATCTACCACATATCTATCTATTCTAGTCAGCACATAAGCAAATAAAAAAGAGTATAAGCAGGTCCAAGAAAGAGTAGCATGATTTCTTACCCCAATTTAGTTAAAAAGAAAGATAAAAGTGGGGCTATGAAACTCACCTCAAACAAGTAAAGCACAAACAATCACTACCAACGCAGATAATAGCTAACTCGGCTCAGCAACTACTGACTCGGTACAACCTATTAATATAAACCAATTCTTAATATGTTTTCCAATTTCAATATTATCTACCTCGATTATATTCCAATTCTTATCTCCAAACTGTCTCGTCTCACTATTTAGTTACAAGCATTTGGTATAATCGTGTGTGTGGTATCGACCCGACAAGACTCCATGAATGCACTCTATTTCTAACAATGCGACTCATAATCATACAATGACACTTCTAAGCGATAAGCTTTATAGTTTAATAACTTTCGAAATAAATCGTTAGACCTTATCAAATTCGTCAACTCGATAAACTCAACTATTTATTTGTATCACATATTATCCCAAAAACCAGTCACATCCTAGCGAGTTATAAGGATAATTCACCCATTAATAACGCTATCCTACGCATATAACGGGCTCTTATTAGATTCGTCAACCTAATAAGTCCGCTATCCACGTGGATTAACGCTATTAATGTCAAGTTATACGTAACCCATGCATAACACATACTGGGTATGAAATACTCATAAAGGACACATTTCGGTAAACGTCCCCTCGAAACATTTAATAACTCGTTTATACAAAACATTTCCTTTTTAAGACGTTAGTTCCCTTTTAAATATCGAATAACAAGGCGAGTCTTGTTATCAAATATTTAATATAAGAACCTTTTATTATCTATATTTTCTAGTTTTATTTACAAGTTTATATATATATATATATATATATATATATTTATATATATATATATAACGTTGATAAGGTTTTAAAATGTACCTTTTTGAGGGGTCGTTTAAGCCCTTATTTGATCACTTTTGTATCCGTTATTACTTAATATCGTTCCTTTTCACTTTTTAGGTCTCTTGAAAGCAAATTGCTGGAATGACACTTATTTGGAAGAAAAGGCGCGAATATACGAAGAAAATGGCCAAAGTCAAGAATCGAGACACCCAAGCTGCTGAAACGGGGGGAGGGCGCCAGTTATACTTGTGACACCGTCGAACAAGTTTTGTGATGATACAGAGCCAAATTGCTTATTTTCAAGTGACGGCATCGATTTTAAAAGAGTAGGGCGCCGCAGCTCGACGACCTAGATTTGATCCAGACGCGCCGAGACTCAAGGCGACGGCGTCACGGACATAAGGTGACACCGTCACAATGATAACGTGGCCAAGACGAAACCCTAATGACGGCGACCCGACGGCGTCACAGATTAAAGGGTGACGCCGTCGCAGTTGTAACCTTATATATAGAATCCGAATTTTTTAGTTTTTCAGTATGTAGTTTTGTGGAGTAAAAACCTAAACCGAACCAAGGCTGTCTTGTATAGTATTTTAGGGTTCCATACCCTATCTTACATCAAGATAAGTATTTTACTCCATTAATTTAATTATGTCTTCAATTGATTGTGTGTATGCTTGCATGTTCCCTATGTCCGGCTAATTTACATGTGTGTTTGCTTAGGTAATATGAAACTTAGTTATTGAATATTTATTGGTTGTCTCTTATCTTAATTGTGATTGACCTAGTATAGCGATATGTCATTCATTGTGTTATTAATGCTTGATTAATCTTTGTTAAACCTTAGTTTATAATCACCTAGAGTAATTGTAGGCTATACATCCAAAGAATACCTTAGAGTTAAAGTTTATAAATGCTAGAGATTTTGTAGTCATTAACCTTTGGTAGCTTCAAAGAGTTAGGAATAAACGCATACCCACGAGCCGGTCATTATGGATCTAGTGGCATGGCGGGGCAAAAGAAAGGGGGGAGGGGGAAGCAACTACGAAGCTTCGTAGACTCGACAAGTCACTCCGCTTATAGAATATAATGAAGCAAGCTAAAAACGCATCGAGAAAGGTCAAGCATATATGTTTTATGAAAAAGAATAAGGACGTGACAATTCAACCATCAATAGGAGATAACTATGGAGTAATTAAGCCTAAGCAAATACATCTTTAATCATCATACGAGCACACAACAATAGACATAGACTCACCTTAGTTAATTGGATAATTAGATAAGTAGAAGTAATCGGTAGAAATACCAACCCCCAAATCCAAACCCCGAGATTCGTACCTTTCCATTTCCTAAAAAACATAAAAAGATAAAAAATTAATCTTCCTCAACCCCAACCTTAGCGTAGTAACTTCTCACTAGCATTCCTATTCCCCTAGAGAACGATATCAATTCCCGTGGCTTACCCTAATACTACACTACAACGATTAGGTTCACTGCCTAGGGTGTTGAAAAAACTTCTCGACAAAAAGGAAGTTCCTTTGACCCCGAGCGCGTTGTGTAAGCGTATCAAGTTTTTGGCGCCGCTGTCAGGGAATAGAATAGCTAGTTAGATTTCTACCTTGTTTAGGTTCCCTTGCTTTATTCCTATCAAGTAAGCTTTTATTCTCATTTTTAGCTTCCTTGTAGTCTATCCCCCTTCTTTGTGTTTGTGTTCGTAAAACCTTTTTCATTTGTCGCTATGGCAAGTGAAGTTGCATTTGAATCATTAACAAATGAGGAACAATTGAATTTCGCAAATTGGATTGCTTTTTATTGTTCTAAAGAATTTGTGAGTGATATTAGAAATATCCAAAAGGAGACGGGTGTAAGGTTGGATGGATTTGATAAACTTTGTGCTTGTGTGGCTTCTATTCAATGATCATTGTTAGAATCAACTCCTTTTAGTGAGACCCTCTGGAAAATTTTTGAGAAAAGCCTCCTAAGCATAAACCATCAGTTGTCACAACTTGAGGAAATGGATAAGGAGGATTTATCCAACCTTAGGCATCATGATCAAAAAGACCTAGTTTTTAAGAACATGGAACCTAAACCCGAACAAGATTGTGAGATGGTTATAGTTGAACTACCTAGTTGCATGCGTGGGATAGATTTCAGCAAAACATATGACACGCGTGAGAAATCCTTTAGGCAAATAGAACATAGTGATCAAATTTTTGAGAATGATTCTTATGAATCGGACCAAGAATTTGAAATGGCTAAAGAAGGATTTGAGATACATAGGAGTGTATTTGGGTTAGATCATACTAAAACACATGATGAACATTTAGGAGATCTAGATATAATGGAGAATGAGGTGGAAACTCCAAGCCCACAAGCCCTACCATCACTTGAGGAACACACATCGCCTATAACTTACCCGGAAGAAGTAGAAGAGACTATAGGAACCCCGATTGATATAGAACCTTTGGACCAAACGCTACTAGAGAATATATGTTTAGATGCTTGTTTTCATGACCTCTCTCTTAGTCCTAGGGAAGTTCCTAATTTTGATGAACCGGAGCCTCAACCAAAAACCTTACCCAATTTTCCGTCTTTAGATGTGAATCTTGGAATTGAATTAGGCCCCAATCTACCCATCAAAGTAAATAGTTTGGGTAGTTGCTTGATAAAGGTGGTATACTCTAGGCCATGTAGAGTGGAAGCTAATATAGGAGTAACCCATGACCTTACACACTTATATCACCCATTCATGGTTGATAACAAGAAACATTATGGGTTTAAACCAGGTTTATTAGGTCAAGATGGATCCTTAACTAAGAATCTTTTGAAGTTGATAGAAAATGATCCATTTTTAGGAGAGAGATTTGATTCACCCGCTACATCCATAAAATTAGGTAAGGTTAGAATGAATGGAGCACACCCCTTTGAGCATATAAATCACCCATCACCCTCTCTTCACGTAGCAAATCACCACCCTAAGGGTGTGTATCGCTACTATCACCCGCACTTAAGCTTAAGTGTAGGAAAAAATTCCCCTTTATCCGTTAAATAAGGGTAGAGTCAAGCTCGTGACTCAAACAAAAACAAGCGCTTCTTGGGAGGCAACCCATGCTTAATTGTTTGCTTGTTTGTGTGTCGTGTATCTTTTATTGATTGTTTATTCTCATGTTTAAATTTGTAAAAATGCTTTATTTTGTCTTTAACCTCGTCTTAATTACATATAAAGGTATTTTACATAAGGGATAAGTGTAGGGAGGATTACACACGTTTTCAAAAAAAAAAAAAAAACGTGAAAATGAGAATTACAATTAATTAAAAGATATACATGTGTGTTTGTTCGAGTAAAATGCTTGTATCGAGTCATAATGGATGTTTTGCAAGAAATTTTTCCAAATTCTAAAGATGTAAATTTTCCTGAATTTTTTCCAGAAAATCGCAGACCAGTTTCTATCAGGATAACCTGACGACGTCAGGATCGCAACCTGACGGCGTCAGGAGGAGCAGAAACAGCTTATGACTTTTTCTCGTTTTCTGAGCTACTTATAAATTTTTGGAATTTTTCAGGTCTTAAATTTCTAGAAAATCTGTAAACATCCATTCCACAAGCATTATATCCTAGTTTAGTAGAGTCTTATATATATTGTTACCGCCGATTTTACGCGAAGGTTTCGTTTGTTTTCTTCAAAGTGTGCAGGTTTAATTTACCAAGAAGAAGATGCATAAGATAAGAAGGAGCTTTTAACGCAAACGTTCTTCTTGAAGAAAGATGTAACCACCACTTTACACGGATCCTACCGAGCTAATCAGGGGAGTATTAGTTTCTTTCGTCTTTTATTACCTTCCATTATCATAACTTTGATACTTTCGGGGAACAATGGGGACAATGTTCAGTTTAAGTGTAGGGAGGGAAAATAAAATGGGAACTTTGAAACTATGCTTATCCTTGACTATTTGCTTTATCCAATTTCATTTATGTAATAAACCATGAGAAATATCGGTTAAGGTAATTTTGGCACCAAATTTAAAATTTTTCATGACATATAGGAGTGGGCCATTAGTCTTAATAAAGCGTCTCATGGATAGGAAATTATATGACTAGCACAAAAACCCTTTACCACTTAAATTCCACCCAAAATGTGAGGATCGCCCTTAGATTTGTAGGAATTAAAGCATTCATCTTTCATGCTTAGAGTGTGAACCGGTAGTATAATAGATTCTAGAACTTGTTTTGTGATGCATTCCGAGATCGCTAGTAAGACTACACTTGTGTAGTTAGGAATAACTAAATGATAAGAGGCATTAGGATAACCCTTGTTTGATACCCGTAATATAATTACTTCTTCCACATCGGTTGAGTAATTCCCCCACACCCTTGCGTTGTACTCATCGTTAGTACACGATACCCCTAGTTAACCCCTCGGAGCCTATCCTTTTCGCGGTTCTCGTGATGTTTCGGTTTTCCGAATATCAATGAAGAGCATTGTTTACAATCCACCCCCAAATGTACACCCAAATCGCCTTAGCCTACCTTGTATGCACTCACTTTTAGTGCATTATTGTTATCACACTAAACCCTTAGTTCAATTATCTTGTTGCTTGCATAAGTTGCTAAGTCAAGTCATATCCTTTGTACACAGTTTAGGGATGATTTGGACTCATGAGAAAAGTTAAACTTTATGAAATGACGGGAAGGGAACGTTAAATTCAAATTCCCTTTATTTGCGTAATAATGTACTCCAAGTGTTTTGATCTTTTCAATTCGGGTCAAATTAGTGTTAGAGTAATAAAAACTCAAGTGTAGGGATGTGCCTATAAATCCTTATCATTTTGATATATCGTAGAGGATGGTAGAGTAAAAGTGTATGTGAAAAGAAAAAAAAGAAAAAAAGAAAAAAAAAAGAGAAAAAGAAAAAAATATATAGAGTGTTCAAAATATATATATGTATATATATATATATATATATATACGGGCTACCATCCTACATCTATCTTTAAATTTATGTTTGTTTATTTCAGTTATCTAGAGTTTAGAGTGTCGAGTCTTGGCTTAGCAACGCCATTCTTCGCATGCTTGTAACATAAAGATTTTTGACTTGCCACCACTAAATCGCCTATCTCACCAAAACCTTTGTTTCCCTACCTTAAGCCTAATGTTACAACCCTTTAAAAGACCTCTTGGATAGTCTTTCCTAGGTGCTTACGCCAAAGCGATGGAGGTTTGATCTAGTCTCAAGCCTATGGTAATCTATGTACTAGGACCGGTTAATGAGTGTTTATCTTCCATTTCCAATTTGTTATATTTCATATACACCCGAGAGATGTGAGTATCCAAACACCCCATGTGAGGTGCTATTATGTAATTTCCATGCTTGTTATGACTTTTGCGGGGCTTATATGTGTTAGGATTTAGTAAATCCAGTCATTAAAGAGTCGGTCACCTCAAGTATATGTAATCGTTAGAAAGCTCGTAGTCATAGATTATTTAATGTTAAGTAGTATTTAGTTAAGTAACACCGTGGAGGACGGACGGGTCTTTACCCACTGTATGCCTGATCCACAGCCCGTAGGTGGCGATTTGTGTAAGACTATAAATACTCTCTACCTCCTAAGGTAGAGAGTTGGAGATCATAATAATACTTTTGTTTTCTCTCACTAAGTTCCCAAAACCTCTAACTCTTTCTCTCTCTAAAACTCCATAGTATACGCCTCTTTGATCTTTGGTTTAGTGTGTTTATGAAATCCAATATGTAACAATTGGTATCAAGAGCCATGGTTTGATCATCTCTCTTACATATCCTTGGATTTCTAGTGGTTTTAGATGGTTTTTGAGTTTGAAAAAGTTTAGTGGTTTTTGCATCATTTGGATCATTTCTAGTGTTAAAGTTTGAATTTTGGGTGTACTTTTGTGTTTAGAATCATTGTAAGTGCTTGGGTTTTGATTTGGTAAGCTTGAATCACTGTGGTTGAGCTTGTTTTGGATTGAAAGTGTGTTTTTGAAGTTTTTCTTGCTAGCGACTTGGTTCTCGTTGTGTTTTTCATCGTAGCGACTTGCTTCAGTAAAATTTAGCGAGTTACAGTGTTAGTTGTTAGCGACTTGAGCCTAGCGACTTGTCTATTGAGACAAGCCGACAAATAGTACAAGTTAGCGGATTCTCCACTACGGCTAGCGACTTGGTGAGGTTAGCGACTTGCTTCAGAAATTGTTAGTGAGTTGTAGTGTAAATTGTTATCGACTTGGATCTTAGCGAGTTGTTCTTTAGCAACTTAACTATGTCTAGCGACTTGGTGCTTAGCAACTTGCTATCATAATTCTTAGCGACTTGGTGTTAGCGACTTGGACCTTAGCGAGTTGCTCTTTAGTGACTTGACTGTGTAGCGACTTGTATCTAGCGACTTGGTTGATCTTTTGTTTGTAATATGGTTTTCTCTTGATTTAGTAAAATCCCGTGAAAGAATCTATTTCCCGGTTTAATCATAGAGTTATAAAATCATGTGTAATCTGTTAACATGTCTACCAACGTACCTACAATCATCTCCACTATTGCAGAGGATGTTCAAGCACCGTTCGATACTCTTCCACCCATGCTTGACAGAATCGACTACGACTCTTGCGCTCAACGAATCGATTGTACTGTCTTAGAAAGGAAAATGGGGTCAACATTCTCAAATCCATTGACGAAGGACCATATCAGATTAAGACTACAAGAGACATAATTGATACTGCTGCAGATGGAACCATGATCTTTGGATTGGACAGACCAAAGACGTATGATGAGGTCAGTGATAAGGAGAAAAAGAGATTCGATGCTGATATCAGGGCCTCAAACATCATACTACAGGGTCTTCCAAAAGACATCTACAAGCTTATCAATCACAACACCGAAGCCAAGGCAGTGTGGGTTAATGTCAAGATGCTTCTCTCGTGTTTGAATTAACCAAGGAAGACAGAGAATCACAACTATATGATGAGTTTGAGCACTTTAAGATGAAACCAGATGAGAGTGTCTATGAGTACTACGTGAGATTCCATAATCTTATGAATGACATGAGGAACATCAAAATGACCATGCCAAAAATTCAGCTAAACTCAAAGTTTGTGAACAACATGAATCCCGAATGGCACAAATTTGTCACCGCTGTGAAGCTAACCAAAGGATTGAAGGACAAAAACTATGAGCAACTATATGCCTTCCTTCTTCAGAATAAGAGACATGCTATGTTTGAAAAAAATATTCTTGAGCAGTTCAAATCTAAGCAGGGAGAAACCAATTCGTCCAATGACTCAACTGCCTTTTACACCAATGTTGGTATTACTACCAAAGCCTCTCAAGTCATACCCACAGGTAATGGTAATCAAAAACTCATTCCTGATCCGAGGTTCAAGCAAGCTGTTGCTGATGCAGTTATGGGACATTTCATTAATCAACTGGCTCTTATGGATAAACAAAACTTGACCCTTAGTCCACATACCAACAGTCTTCACACTAACAATGACATCAGAACTGCATCCAATCTATACAATCATGTTGTTTTCAGAGATGGAAAGGTTATGGGGCAACCACTTCAAGGAAGACGATACGAACAAAGGATGGTTGGAGCAGGTTATGGGAATGCTGGAGTTTGATGGATCTGGACACACACCTTGTGTCAATGATATTTTGTATAATATTATTAAGCACGCGGAATTTACTTAGTAATACTTTAGAAGATGGATTGTATGATGTATTGTATGTAAACACAGATTAAACACAAAACTTAAGCTCCAATATTATTGATGAATAATACAAGTGATCTTAGCTTATCACTAGGGTTACACCTTGAAGCCTTTGTGAGTAATACGTAGGTAATTGACAAGTACCTAAGACAATGACCTAGGATCTCCTTTTATACAACAAGGAGTCCTTTACAAGATAAGTATAAAGCTAACAATATAGAATATACACAAAATCTATTCTATACTTATCTAAACACGTTTTCCTAATCGTTATCTAATAGTAGTGGTAATAATGTACCAGCAGTGGTAATACGTTTCCACTGCTAGTATTAATCCAAGCAGTGTAAACTACAACTATCCGTGGTAACGGATTATTCCCAACAATCCTCCCCTAAACTTATGATTTCTCTACAAATCAATAAGTTTCTTCAATCTGCATTATCTTCAAGGATTTGGGGAATTCAATCAAACACTTTACTTCTTTCTCAACTTTTGAATAGCTCTTGAACATTGATCTTGAAGCCTGAGTAACAATGCTCTGACCTTCTCATTGTCTTCATGAACTCTTATAGTTGAACATAACATCACTGTGAGAGTTCCAGCTCTGAGTGGATATTCTTTCTCAGCAAGCATGAATGCATCTACTCCATTTGCTGTAGAAACATGATGAACTTCACATGAGTCATAGTAGAACCATTTAGTACCAAAGATGTGCATGAGAATTTCCAGAAATCATCATTAACATTAGGTTCATAGAGCCTTCTAAGATTCACCCATAACTGCATCTCCTTCATGTCTTTGAGATCTTAAGCATTAAACCTTTCTTGAACTAATCTCCATAGTGTATCAAGGTCATCTTTGTCAAAAGCTTTTATAAGATCTTCAAATTGAATGAATGACGAAGTTTCACCACCTAGCCTTGTGATCTTTCATGTTGGAGCAAAATTGCTAGCAGTGTAAACTTCCCAATCAATGATAGGATGTCTTACTTGCAGTGGTTCTGGATAAAAATCTTCTTCTACAACCATAATCATTCTAGTCAATTGTTCTTCAGTGAATTTCTCAGTAGGAATTTCTTGTTCTTCAAAGAACTTTAGTCTTCTTAACATTTTGAGAATCACTTTCTTTGGCCTTTCTCTTCAATTCAGGAAATCTTTTTGCTTCTTCTTCAGAGCCCATTGAAATAAAATCACTGTCTTGCCTTTTTGCTCTGTAGTAAGCCCTTTCAACTTGATCATCAGGCATTCCTTTGAATTGATGCTTCTTCTAACCACCAACATGACAACAATAAGTCTTCATATATGAGAGAACTTGTGCTTTGGTTGGTTGTCTTGATTTCTTTTGGCCCTTTTTTACTGTACTAATCACATCTTGAAGTGCTTGATTGTTCTTCATTTGAATAAAATCCTTCAACTGAGCAGTTCTTTGTTCTTTAGTTAAGGATGCATCAGATACAAGGTCAATTGCCTTTTTCTTGATTATTTGATTATTAGCAATCAAGAACTCAATATAATCTTCAGTAGGAACATAACTAAACTCTGGAGTATTTTCTCTAAGAATTGTAGGTTGAACAGTGGAAATTGAATCTTCAATAAAATCTTCCATTCTATTCAATCTTTTAGTCTCCAAAAAGCTTGCAACTTCCATTTCTTCAAGCTTTTCTTTTCAAAGAACTTGTTCTTCAATAATCTTTTTAGCAATTTCTCTATCAAGATCAATCTGTGCTTGTTGTTTCTTTGAAATCTTTCTTCCAGTTTGCTCTACACTTTCCATAACTGCTTTACCTTTGTCTTTCTTCAGTTTATCAAATTCTTCACTTGCAGTGGCAATATTTGGCTCTGCAGTGGAAATGGAATCAGTGGTAAAATCAGTTGCAGTACAGAAAATGTCTTAATCATCAAGTTGCTCTTCCATTGTATTAGCTTCCTTTGCTCCTTTACTTGTATCTCCTTCATCTTCAAAATCAATTTTCCTCCCCTTAGTGTCAGTACCTGTTTTCCTCCCCTGTTTGGGAGAATTTCCCAAATCATGATCAAAACCAGCTAAATCACCATCAGTAGGTGAGGATGAAGATGAAATCACCAACTTTGCAGTTTTCTTGTGATTTTTCAACCCCTGCAACTCTTCTTTCAAGGTCTAAATCTCTTCTTTTAAGTGTTTAACATCCTTGGCATGCTTCTTCTTGACATGTGCCAAGTCCTTCTGTAGAGATTCAACATGTTTGACTAATTTGGTACACAAAACCATCAATTCCATTTGTTTCCCACTGCCCTCATCACTTCCAACTGTGTGACCTGTTGGGAAAGGTGAATCATGGGGCATTAACTCAAATTCCTCCCTAGTTGGACTAGGTTGAAGTCTAGAACCACCACTTCTTGTTCCTAGACCAAAAGGTTCAGAAACTTGCTGTGTTGTCATGAAAGAAGGTGGCTGTTTGCTCCTCCTCTCATAGGTGTGAGAAACTTTTGGAGTATAATCAATGTTTGGAACAGAGATTATGGGTGTGTTCTGTTCAGTTGTAATCTTTGCAAGCATTTGAGGTAAGAGTGGTGTAAAAAGCATGTTGCCATCTTTATTCATGTTTTGAAAAACTTTAGGATTTAGGCAACTGATTTCATAAACATTTGTATGGGGTTGCAGTTGAAACTCATTTAGCACTGCTTGCACAAACCTTGGATACATTAAAATTTTTGTTGAACTCTTTACATTGCCAGTCATACTTGTAAAAATATAATTTGACCAGTTAAAAATCTTATCAGTGGCTAGACAAACCAAAGGTTAAGCCATGGTTGAACTAAATTGCTCATAAGATGTTTTCTTTGGACTGAGACAATGTAAAAGAGTGTGAATCAAAAATCTCCATTGGGGACAAAAACCACTTTTTTTGAAAGTAGCCTTTTTATCAGTGGTATCATACCCCATGGATGATAAAGTATCATGAATTTCGGGCATAGGTAATGTGATGAGACCATTGAGATCACCCAATTGGAGTACTCTCCTCAAGGATGCCTCAGTAACATCAACAGTTACCCCATCCACAAAGGGCTCTTAGAGCATCCACTGTTTCATGTGTATCTCCATTCTCAAGTGTTATGGACTTAGCAGAAGTCCAAAACTGTTTGATTTGAGAGATATAGATTGTGGGTTTTAAAAGCAAAGCATACCTGATATGGGTGGTATTGAGAAAGTCCACAATCTGATGAAAAACATGGCCACTCTTCTCGTTAGATTTTTGTAGGTAGGCCACTAGGTTGTGCTCATCTGCAAATTTGAAAGGTGCCATAGAAACTTTTGATGAAAAACGATATTATGTCAGTAAGAATTGAAAGAATAACTAGCCAATTGAGAGAGAAAGATATATAGGGTTAGGGTTTAGAATTATTGTGCAAGAAAAATTATCTTTAGAAAGTATTTATCTTTAAGAGGATAAATAATAATATGGAAAGAAGATAATTTCCTTAAAATTTTAACCCTATATATATATATGGAAATCAGTGGTTACTTTCAACGGCTAGTAAAAAATAAGTTACTGACATAATCAGTTGTAACGGCTAGAACAACAGTGGTAAAATAACACTGTCAGTGGAAACTGTGAACTAGCAGTGGTAATTTTTCACAAAAATTTCAAAGAGCAGTGGTAAATAAAATCATTTGAAAACTAGACTGCTCTTATCATAGTTTTTAGCAAACTACCAGCTATCAACGGATTTGATATGTCTTTACCATGAGCCGTTTGCTATGGACTAGCCAACTCTTAATCATAAAGAATATGGTGAGTTGATAACCATATAGTTTTTGGTAAACTATCAACCATAAACGGATTTGTCAAGTCTTTACCAGTAGCCGTTTAATCTGGACTAGTTGATTCTTATGTGGATTAGACATGGTGAATCAATAACCATTTGTTGTGTATCTCAGTTATACACATTTTAAGATCAACTCCCATCAAAGCTTCATAAAAACATAAACAGACATACAAGCAAACATATACAAACTCATACAACAATTTCAGTACCCAACAGCCTCCCCTCAACACCAGAGAACATTTTGACAAAAAGTTTATGGATTTAACATTCCAATACTTGTTACCAAGTACTGAAATCTTCCCACATCAAGCCCTTTTGTTAATAAATCAGCATAGTTGTCATCAGTATGAATTTTAACAACTTGAATTAGTCCCTTTTCATAGCAATCTCTAATGAAATGGTGTCTAATTTCAATATGTTTGGTCTTTGTGTGTTGAACAGGATTCTTAATGATGCAAATGGTACTGCTATTGTCAATATGGATGATGGTATTCATGAAATTGTACCCATAGTCCAAAAGTTGATTCTGAAGCCATAGTACTTGAGCACAGCAACTTGCAGCAGCCACATACTCTGCCTCAATTGATGAATTAGCCACCATAGTTTGTTTCTTGCACTGATATGACACTAATTTGTTGCCAAGAAATTGGCATCCACCTGTTGTAGATTTTCTATCAAAGCTAGCTCCAGCATAGTCACTATCTGAGTAAGTGACCAGATCTAGAGGAGAATCTCTGGAGTACCACAATCCCAGAGTAGGAAATGCTTTAAGATATCTGAAAATCTTCTTCACAACAGTCAAGTGAGAGAACTTGGGAGTAACTTGAAACCTTGCACAGGCACACACTGCAAACATGATGTGTTGGGGTCTAACTCCTAGAACAGGGTTAAGACAATCAATGACAGTAGCAATACCACTAGGTGGTTACCGGATATCACTTGGAATCGTGTGATCACTTTCCAAAGTAAACTATTTGACCCTAATGCCTAGGTTACACGAATATCTACTTGGGATAAGACCAAATGCAGTTATGGAATTAGGCACAATTCTATAACCCTTTCGCTAATAAGTGTTTATGTTTTCTGTCTATCTTTCATGCATAATCAGATCTCCTATTTATAGGAGGTTACTCTTAGCTAGTCAAATGGAATTATGAGTATTAATCGGCCCATTAATAGCCTCATAATTATCCCCATTATAGCTGTTAGTGGTTACATGACCAATTAAACGTGGTCATTAAGCTTGTAATCGCCATTTAGCAAGACTTTAACACTAGCAGTACTTTAACACTAGCAATACTTTCATACCATTAGCAGTAGTTTAACACTAGCAGTACTTTCATAGTGCTATCGTGGTTACACCGCTTCAGTGGAATCCACAATTTCAGTGGAAAACACAAGCTTCAGTGGAAACACTGACATCGTGGAAACATCGCTATCGCTGGAAACCACAGCAAGTACTTTCCACAAGCAGTACTTTCTACTAGCACTACCAATACAAACCACTACAAGAGTCGGGGTGTTCATGGACCTTATGGGTGTACACTCCGCACCTCCTAACCCATTACAAGGTGTGAACTAATCCCACAAGTGCACTAAATTTTCCAACAATCCTCCCCAAATTTAGTTCACTTCCTTTGCATGAAAAATAAACATCAAGCAAAACATGTGCATAAATGAAAATGTCCTGAGGATTGAATTTTCATCTTAGTAAATTACACGTTCAAATATTTGAGAATCAGGGTGTTCTAAGAATTGAACCCTTCAACCCATTTGAATACCTGAAGATAAAATACACAAGTTTTCAAACACTTATCAGCTCCTGACACTATACAAGCCATGTGTCCATATCCAAATTCATAAATGTTGTAAAAGCTAAAAGTCCAAAGCTTCCTGAAGCCGCAAAACTTCAACATTTACATAGGTGGTTCCTCTTTATTCATGCTCCTGCCAAGCACTTTTTCAAAGAAAATTAACCATTGAGAAGTAAAGACTTCATCCTCCTTTCAGCAGGTTCTCAGCACAACCTTGGGATGTAAATAAAACATGTGCTCCATCCATGAATGTTCAACTTTCCACATTGAACTCAGCTCCCAAGTTTCCTTAGGAGGGAGTTGGGTGTCCTAGCATTCAGTGACTAAGTTGGACTTAAACCCATCCCTTTAGCAGACTTTATAACCAAGTCTCTAGCCAGACCCTTCGTCAAGTGATCGGCTAAGTTCTGTTGAGATCTCACAAACTCTATAGATACCACCCCATTCATGATAAGCTCACGAATCATGCTATGCCTGACACCTAAGTGTCTAGACTTACCATTGTACATCTGGCTATAAGCCTTAGCCAATGTAGCTGCACTATCACATCTGATAGAAATAGGTGCTATAGGTTTAGGCCACAATGGAATCTCAAGAAGCAAGTTTTTCAACCATTCAGCTTCTTTACCAGCAGCTGCTAAAGCCACAAATTCAGATTCCATTGTTGAACTAGTGATGCAAGTTTGCTTCTTGGATGCCCAAGAAATTGCACCTCCACCAAGTAGGAATACCCAGCCAATGGTAGACGAATTGTCTTCAGTGTTACTGATCCAACTTGCATCAGTGTATCCTTCCAACACCGATGGGTAACCAGTATATGAGAGACTATAATCCATAGTTCTCTTCAAATACTTCAGTACCCTTTGAACTACTTGCCAGCTGATGAGCACTAGGATTACTAGTATACCTGCTCAATTTTCCCAATCGCAAAACCAATATCAAGTCTTGTACAAGTCATGGCATACATCAAGCAGCCAATTACCCTAGAATACTCAAGTTGAGATACAGCCTTACCATGATTAGGCATCAGCTTCTCACAAGTATCCATAGGTGTACTCAATGGAGTACAATCAAAGTAATTGAATTTCCTCAGTACCTTCTCAATATAATGAGACCGAGAGATAGAAATTCTTTTACTTTCATGTTTAATCCTTATTCCAAGGATAACATCAGCCTCCCCCCATGTCTTTCATGGAGAACCTTGATGACAAAAATTCCTTTGTCAGGTCAACCTGATTTTGGTCAGTGACAAAGATCAACATGTCATCAACATATAGACAAATGATGACTCCTTTACCATAATCATCAAATTTGCTATATACACATTTGTCAGCATGGTTAAGAACATAACCACTAGACAAAACCACTTCATCAAATTTTTGATGCCATTGCTTAGGTGTCTGCTTAAGTCCATAAAGAGACTTAATCAGTTTACACACCTTGTTTTCATTACCAGGCAAGATGAAGCCCTGAGGTTGGTTCATATAAACCTCCTCTTCCAATTCACCATTCAAGAAAGCTGTCTTCACATCCATCCGATGAATAATCGATTGTGAATAGATGCCATAGCAATCAACAGCTTATGGTATCGATATGAGCCACAGGGGCATAAGTATCAAAATAGTCTATCCCTGACTTTTGTTTAAAGCCCTCAATAACTAATCTAGCCTTGAACTTTTCAATAGTTCCATCTACCTTCATTTTCTTTTGAAAATCCATTTGCAACCTAGAGGTTTGCAATCAGGAGGTAGATCAACCAACACCCAAGTGTTGTTTCCCATGATGGAATCCATCTCATCATTGATTGCTTCTTTCCAGAAAGCAATATCCTGGGACTTCATTGCTTCTTCAAATGTCTTAGGATCATCCTCAACAATGAAGCAATAGGAGTATTGGTCTGAGACCTCATCCCTTATTCCTTCAACTAAGTATAGTTGAAACTCAGGTCCAAATGACTTTGGATTCCCGACCCTTTTGCTCTTCCTGAGCACAGGTTCAGGTTGTTGAACCACAACCTCATCAGGGACCCTTGATGGTTCATCATCGGGACCTCTCGATACACCATTGTCATGAGTTCCATTAGGAATCCTCTGACTTGGTCTAGGGACTGATGAGAATCTATTCTCATCAAAGTTTGCATCCCTTGATTCAATTATTGAGTTAACTGAAACAAATTCATTAGGTTCAATAACATAGAACCTAAAAGCCTTGGAATGCTCAGCATATCCAACAAAGATGCACTCAATGCCTCTTTCACCCAAAGTCTTTTGCTTTGGATCAGGGAGTCTTACAACAGCCCTACAACCCCAGACCCTGAGATAGTTCAGGTTGGGTTTCCTTTTAGTCCAGAGTTCATAAGGGGTAACCTTGTTCCTTTTGTTGGGAACCCTATTTAATAAATAGCAAGCTGTTAACATAGCTTCACCCCTGAACCCTTGACTCAGTCCTGAAAAGGACAACATGGAATTAACCATCTCCTTCAAAACCCTATTTTTCCTTTCAGAAATACCATTTTGCTGAGGAGTATAAGGGCAGTCGTTTCATGGATTATTCCAACAGATGAAAGTACAGAGTATCCATGTACTCACCTCCCCTATCAGTCCTTAATCTTTTGATCAAAGACCCAAGTTGTAATTCAACTTCAGTTTTAAACACTTTGAATTTATCTAATGCTTCATCCTTTGTATGTAACAAATAAACATAACAAAACCTAGAAGCATCATCAATAAACGTCACAAAGTACTTCTTATTTCCCAAAGAAGGAGTGGCATGCAAATCACACAGGTAACTGTGAATAAGCTCCAAGACCTTAGTCTCACGACTAACACCCTGAAAGGGTTTCTTGGTTATCTTGGTCAACATGCAAGTTTTACACTTTTCAGTGTCCATGTCAAAAGCTGCGATCAACCCATCCTTAGACATATCTTGCATTCTTTTATAGTGTACATGGCCAAGTCTTGCATGCCATAGGGTAGAGTCACTCTGGTTATATGTGGTCACAAAAGCTGAAATAACACTATCAGTGGTAATATTAAGCCTGAACATTTGATTACATAAATAACCAAAACCAATAAAAATACCATACTTAGAAAGCACAAATTTATCGCACTCAATAACTTGTTTATATCCATGATTATTCAATACACTACTTGAAACCAAGTTCTTCCTTATATCCGGAACATGAATAACATTAAACAAAGTTACAATCTTTCCAGAACTAAAATTAAGATCTACACAACCACGACCATGCACCAAGGCTGTTGACTCATTTCCATGTGAAGAATAGAACCATCATTCAGTGACTCATAAGTCTTGAACCAGCTTCTATCTTTGCACACATGAACTGTTGCACCAGAGTCAACCCACCACGCAACATCATCATCCTGCACATAAAAAGATTCAGATACATATGTAACATAGTAAATCTGAAAAGACTTATTAAACATATTCTGACCTTTCAGTGAGTTGGCTGAACCACCACTCCCTGAACCATTAGTGCCTGATCCATTGGCTTTACCACCAACTTTAACACCCTTGCAATCCCTTTTAATGTGACCAGTCTTGCCACATTTCCAACAAGTAGGTGTTGCCTTCTTGTTAGGATCTACCCTTGTGTTATCATGATATTTGCGTTTGCCTTTGTTGTCATTGTACCTAGTGGAGTTGTTATGCTCCACCATATTGACAACTGATGGTCCAAGTAGCATTGCTACTCTTTGGCTTGTCATTATCCTGCATCTTGAGAGATTCCTCAATGCACAGATGACTGCCCAACTCAACCAGAGTTAACTCCTCTTTCTTATGTTTCAAGGTATGCTTGAAATCTTTCCAAGAAGGAGGGAGTTTGTCAATGACACAAGAGACTTTAATGGCCTCATCCATGTTCATATTGTGTTGTGTAAACCTTCCAAGTATTCCAAGAAGTTCATTGTATTGTTCCATGACTGGTCTTGAATCAATCATTTTGTAATTTGTGAAATTACTAACAAGGAACTTCTTACTTGATGCATCCTCAACCATATATTTGGCATCCAAGGAATCCCACAGTTCTTTGGAAGATTCAAAGTTCTGATAAATATCAAACAGAGAATCAAACATACCATTGAGAATAAGACCTCTGCATATGTAGTCATCATTCTCCCATTTGCTCCTCCTCCGATCGCCCACGTAGCATCATCCCCATCATCAGGAATAGGTGTGGTTAGCACATACACCACACTCATGCTTGACAACAAGAAGTGCATCTTCTTCTGCCACCTCCTATAGTCCACCCCTTCAAACTTATCTAGCTTAGCAAAGTTTGAAGCCATGTGTTTCATTGCAGCAGTTTCCATTGATTACCACAAAATAGTTTACTTTGATTGTTGGGGTCTAACTCCCAGAACAGGGTTAAGACAATCAATGATAGTAGCAATACCACTAGGTGGTTACCGGATATCACTTGGAATCGTGTGATCACTTTCCAAAGTAAACTATTCGACCCTAATGCCTGGGTTACACGAATATCTACTTGGGATAAGACCAAATGCAGTTATGGAATTAGGCACAATTCTATAGCCCTTTCGCTAATAAGTGTTTATGTTTTCTGTCTATCTTTCATGCATAATCAGATCTCCTATTTATAGGAGGTTACTCTTAGCTAGTCAAATGGAATTATGAGTATTAATCAGCCCATTAATAGCCTCATAATTATCCCCATTATAGCCGTTAGTGGTTACATGACCAATTAAACGTGGTCATTAAGCGGTTGAAACTGCCATTTAGCAAGACTTTAACACTAGCAGTACTTTCATACCATTAGCAGTACTTTCACACTAGCATTACTTTCATAGTGCTATCGGTGGTTACACCGCCTGGAATCCACAAGTTTCAGTGGAAAACACAAGCTTCAGTGAAACACCGCTTATCAATGGAAACCACAAGCAGTACTTTCCACAAGCAGTACTTTCTACTAGCACTACCAATACAAACCACTACAACAGTCAGGGTGTTCATGGACCTTATGGGTGTACACTCCCTACCTCCTAACCCATTACAAGGTGTGAACTAATCCCACAAGTGCACTAAATTTTCCAACATGATGTCTGGTCTAGATGATGTAAGATACATCAAAGAACCAATCATAGACCTATACATGTGCACATCAACTGGTTCACCACTATTTTCCTTCAGGAGTAGATGTGTAGTCTTGTCTGCAGGGGTGCTTTATGACTTTGCATCAGTGAACTTGAATTTTCCTAGTATCTCAGCCACATATTTATCTTGATTGATGAAAATACCATCTGGCCTTTGTAGTACTTGAAGTCCCAAAAAGAATGTGAGTTCACCCATAGAACTCATATGGAATTCTTCTTTCATTAGTTTCTCAAATTCTTTGCACATCTCTATCTTTGTAGATACAAAAATGATATCATCAACATACACTTGAACAAGCAAGATATCATTCTTTTCTTTCTTGATGAACAAAGTTTGATCCACCCTGCCTCTATGAAATCCATTAGCAAGAAGATAAGTAGTTAAGGTTTCATACCATTTCCTTGGTGCCTGATGCAAGCCATACAAAGCTTTAACTACCCTGTATACTTTATTAGGATATTCAGGGTCTTCAAAGCCTGGAGGTTGTAAGACATAAACCTCCTCATCTATCTGCCCATATAGAAAAGCACTCTTTACATCCATTTGATAGACTTTAAAGCCCATAAAGGATGCATAGGCTAAGAACAGCCTGATTTCTTCAATTCGTGCAACTGGGGTAAACACTTCTTCATAGTCAATACCCTCCTCTTGAGTGTATCTTTGAACCACAAGCCTAGCTTTGTTTCTGATAACAATTCCTCTTTCTTCCTTCTTGTTTCTGAACACCCACTTAGTACCTATTACCTTCTTGCCAGAAGGCAAATCACAAAGTACCCAAACCTTTTGAAGCTTAAATTGAAGCAGCTCTTCTTGCATTGCTTCCACCCAACTTTCGTCTTCAAGTGCCTTGTAAACATTCTTTGGCTCCATTTGTGATAGAAAACACATAAAGAGACATTCATTCTTACCTTCATGAATCTTGGATTCATATATTTGACTAATGAATCCATGAACATCAGGCAGCTTTGTTTGTCTTCTAGTCTTCACTGGTGAATAGACATCCCCAATCACATTTTCAAGAGGATGTGATTTATGAATAGAAGTGTGGGGAGTCTGAGAAACTGCAATCTCACTTGGCATATTTGAGATTTTAGCATCATTGGCTTGAGCTTCATCTGTAACTGGAGTTGTAATTTCCACATCTGTGTTGCAAAGGAAACATTTTGCCTAACAGTAGAATCTGAATTTCCCGCTTTTAGAATTTTCATCATTCAAGTTGCTACTTCCTTCCTTTTCCAAATCACTAGAAGGGTGAGCATCGCCAGTTTTTGGTATATCATCATTATCTGCATAGTCCCAAAGAGGTAGGCTGAATTCATCTTTATCGTCTGCATGATCCTTGCTTGGTTCATCATCATCAAGAAACTCTTCTGAACCTGCAAAATCAAAAGAAGATGGTCCTGTAGAAACAGGCACATAATTCATAGTATTGGTTAGAGAATCGAGATCAAACAGCCTTTCTGTACCAGTTCCTTTGACATTCACATTGTTTTCCAAGAACTCAACATGCAGATTCTTTTCAATCTTTTGGGTTCTTAAGTTGAATACTCTAAAAGCTTTGCAGACCATGGAATACCCAACAAAATACCCTTCATCAGATTTTTCATCAAACTTGCCCAGATAATCTATGATAATGAGAATAGATACATGACATCCAAATGGTCTCATGAAGTCAAGGATAGGTGGTCTACCCCTAAATAATTCATAAGGTGTCTTGTTCTTTGTTTTTACCACTAAAACCCTGTTTTGTACATAACATGCAGTGTTAACTGCTTCAGCCTAAAAAGTGATTGGCAATTTAGAATCTGCCAACATGGTTCTAGCAGCCTCTATCAATGTCCTGTTCATCCTCTCAGCAACACCATTTTTTTGAGGAGTTCTAGCAACACTGAATTCTCTTTTAATACCTTTATCTCTGCAAAAATCATCCATAACTCTATTATTGAATTCTGTCCCATTGTCACACCTAATGATTTTAACTTTCATATCATATTGGTTTTCTACTTCTGTGATAAAGATCTTGAGGATGCCTGTTGATTCATCCTTGTTTCCAAGAAAGAAAACCCATGTAAACCTGCTAAAATCATCAGTTACCACTAGACAATATTTCTTTAGATTCAAGCTGCTCACTGATGTAGGACCAAATAAGTCCATATGTAACATTAGAAGTGGGTGAGCAATAGAGTTAACCAACTTTGACCTGCAAGAAGCTCTGTGTTGTTTGCCTTTAAGACAAGCCACACAGGTTTGATCATTTTCAAATCTTTTTTGAGGTAAACCTCTCACCAAACCATCTTTGACAATCTTGTTAATGGTTTTGAAGTTAACATGACCAATCCTTCTATGCCATAACATGGATTCATCCACTGTGGCCTTTGCAAGCAAGCAAGCATAATCATCTTTAGCAACAATGTTGTTCATATCAAAGCTATATAGATTGACTTTTCTAGGAATTTTAAGAAGAATCTGACTTTCATCAGGCATCTTAAAATCTTTAGAGAGAACAAAGCACATATCTTTGGTAAAAAGAACATTGTTCATCTTGTTACACATTTGTGATACACTAAAAAGATTTTACTTAAGCTCTTTTACATAGTACACAGGTTCAAAGTCCAAGTTACCAGTTTTGATTACACCTTTACCAGCAACCTTTCCATTTACTCCACCTCCAAACTGACATATACTGTCCATCATAATGCTCAAAATCTAAAAGATAGGACTTGTTGCCAGTCATGTGCCTTGAACACCCACTATCTGTATATCCTTGATCTGATCTTTTGACCTTGGATGTTCCTGCACATAAGAGTAAATAGTTAGTTTCTTTTGTGGACCCAAGCCATGATTGACTTGGATCTGCCTCGTGTATCAATATAGGTAAATCTATCAAAGGTCATTGATACACCATTGGGATTGGTTGTAGAGGTAGTTCCTTTAGGTTTCCATTCCCAACGTGCTGAGGCCTTCACAGCATTGCCCATGTCTCCCCCTTTTCATGTTTACAACCCTTGCAGTGGTAATTTTTGTATGAGCAGTGGAAACTGCTGGTTTCTTTTTAGGTACCCACTGTTGGTTATAATGAACCATTTTAGTTTGAAAAGTTCCTTTCCATGTTTGTGCAGATTTTGCAAAAGTTGTTTTGGACATTGCACTTTTAACAGGTGACTTAAGGTGAGCAGTGTTAACAATTTTTGCAGTGGCAAACGTTTTGAGGCCACTTCTTAGTTGAACTGCTCTTGGGATCATTTTGCAATGTGAATTAGGGTGTACATTATTTTGAAACATGTTAGAATTCACCCTTTTATTCCCATGGACTTCCCTTCTCCCATTATGATAGTCACAATAAGCATGTAAATGATCAAAACTACCATAGATATAGCATGCCTTATCGTACATAACAAAATCACTACCTAGTTTTTGAGATTTAACATGATTCCAACTTCTCTGGTTACCCCTAGGAGTCAGAGGCTTGTTCCTATACATCTCAAAGATACCTTACAGTTGATCTAGGTTTATTAACTGGTTTCCTAGGTTCCTCTCTAACAAAGATTAACAACTTTTGGGATAGAAGCCTCTACATTCTTTTTAACATTCTAATCAACAACAGATGAGTCACTAGCACTCTCAAAAACATCGTTATCCTGCTTAATCTCTTCCTCACTTTTCACCATTGTGTCCTTTAAAGGACCATATTCTCTTTCAAGATCCCTAAACTCTTCTAGTCCTGTATGAGCTAAATCTATACCTGGAGGTGATGGAACACCTCTTAGTGGTGGAGGCACTGTTTTATAACCCATACTAGACTTAGCTTTATTAATGATTTGAGGATTCCAAATTTTATCAATTGACTTTGACTGATAATACAAAGTGTCAACAAATAAATTAACATTCTTTCTTTTAAGCTTTCTTTTCAAACTCTTTTTGGTATGCTTCTTCATTCACTTTTGTATGTTCTACCTCTCTTCTAAGAAGAATCATATCATCATTGTATTTTGACTCATTTTCTTGATAGTGTTTTAGTTGAGTTTCCAAATGTACCTATAGCTCTCCTAAGGTTAGACACGTATAATTAGCAAGATATAACTCTTGTCTTTCATTAGAATATAAATCATTAAGCCTTTCAACTTCTCTAGCAGTCCTACATGTTTTAGAACAACTTTCAAAGTTTTGTACCTCAGAGTCAGAGAAGGCCATGAGAGCAAATTCAGTAGCAATAAGAGCAGCATCTGAATGTTCTTCTTTTTGATCATCAGCCATGAAACTCCAATCATAGCTCACACCGTCAATAGCCAACATTGCCTTTGGTTCTTCCACTGTTGGTTCCTTCTTTTGATTGTACCCAGTTGACCTATTGTCCTTGGTCTTTGGTCTTCTACATTCTCTAGCAAAATGTCCAAACTTGTGACAGTTAAAGCACTCCACTTTCTTATCAAAGCCCTAGCCACCCCATTATGTGAATAGGCTTGCCACTTCTTGTAGAATTTCCTAGACCTCACTAAGAAGAGCTATCTCCCTCTGGAAGAGCTATCTGCCATTTATATCCATCTCCTCCAAGTCATCTTCATCAATTTGCTCTATGTCTTCATGAGTTAAGACAGAGCCATCTACTTTAGTAGAGATGAAGGCATAAAAGGTAGGATCTCCAATACTAGCAACCTTCTTCTTTGAACCTCAGTGGTAACTTACATTACCAAGGAAACTTTAGAACCAAAGAATGGCAACATCATCATCATCGTCATCTTCGAGATCATCACTGTCAACAGAGGTTGACAACAATGCCAATCTACTAGAGCTTGTACCAAGTTTCCCTGCCTTCTTCAACCTTTGCTCAATTAGTTTGAAGTTGTTGTAAAGGTCATTGAGCTTCATTGTTTCTATGTCCGATTTGTTTTCCCGCATGAACATTAGTTTGAAACTCGGCAAACCTTAGAAACTTCAAATTGAAGTCTTCCTTTTCTACCTCAATGCCAAACACAAATCGGTTGGTAACAATCTTCAAGTTTGGTAAAGATGCTATCAAGTGAGTCATTGCTTGAAGCAGAGAAGTTTTCATAACTTTGCTTCAACAATGTCTTTGTGTCTTCTTTGTAGCATCATTACCACCAAACACTGAGCAAATATCTTCAAACAGCTTCTTTAGCAACATGCTGTGAATGCAATGATATGATCTCAGGAAGAGTCATCAGAACAAACTTCTAGCCTTAAGATCATTCTTCCTAAGAGCCTTTTCAATACTAGATTCAGTACAGAAACTTTCACAACATCGTGTCACCAACCTTCACAGACTAGTCACGTGCTTGAAAGAATCACCAGTTTGAATGATCTCCCAAAGAGCATAGTCTTGAATGAGAAAGTATTGCTCAATCAGTATTCTCCACATCTCAAACTCATTAAGTTTGAGCTTAGGTAGCCTTGGTGTAGAAGAGTTGGATTGGTTGTTTTCCATCTCCATTGAATTGAGTGAGTAGGTTAAGCTTTTCCTTGATCTTCTAAAACAAAATATCGAACCTTCCCATACCACTTGATGGATCTGGACACACACCTTGTGTCAATGATATTTTGTATGATATTATTAAGCACACGGAATTTACTTAGTAATACTTTAGAAGATGGATTGTATGATGTATTGTATGTAAACACAGATTAAACACAAAACTTAAGCTCCAATATTATTGATGAATAATATGAGTGATCTTAGCTTATCACTAGGGTTACACCTTGAAGCCTTTGTGAGTAATACGTAGGTAATTGACAAGTACCTAAGACAATGACCTAGGACCTCCTTTTATACAACAAGGAGTCCTTTACAAGATAAGTATAAAGCTAACAATATAGAATATACACAAAATCAATTCTATACTTATCTAAACACGTTTTCCTAATCGTTATCTAATAGCAGTGGTAATAATGTACCAGCAGTGGTAATACATTTCCACTGCTAGTGTTAATCCAAGCATTGTAAACCACAACTGTCTGTGGTAACGGATTATTCCCAACAGAGTTGATAGAGGATATGTAGGAATTCAGAATAGGGGAAGGAATGGGAATCAAGGACAAGCAAAGCCAATCAAATGCTACAACTGTAGTGGTGATGGACATATTGCTAGGAACTGCACATCTTCAAAACGTCCACAGAATGCAGAATACTTCAGAGATAAGATGTTGCTTGTGCAAGCTCAGGATAATGGAGCAGCTTTGGATGAAGAGGAGTTGTTGTTTTTTGCTGAGGGCAATGCCAAGACATATGATGTAGATGTGGATGAGCAGCCAATTCAGGAGATAGGTCATAATCATCAAATGCATTTCAAGGTCAGATCAGTGATGCATTTGACTCTGATGTCGATGATGGACCTACTGCCCAAACAATCTTCATGGCTAGCATTTCTTCAATGGTCTCTCCAAAGGTCTCTTTACCACAACAAGCTGGTCCATCCAAAGACAAAATCATTTCAGATGTATTAAAACTATATGATGATGTTGATGGACAAAAGATGCATAATAAAGTATAAAATCTTGAAACTTATGAATCAGATATTGATGATGAGGGTAATAGCAATATTGTCCCATATGATCAATATGTGAAGCAAAGTGAAAGTGAGGTTGTTCCAAGTAATGCATCTTCCGCAGTCAATGATGACTATATTTTTTATGAATACACTGCATGTGCCCCGATGATTCATTATCTCTGAACTAAATGCCTATAAAGAACAAGTTGCTATTTATGAACAACGTGCTAAGTTTGAGTTAACCACCCGTGAGCAGGAAATGGATGACCAAATGCATACAATTATTAGAAAAAGTAATTTTAGAGAAGAAATATTAAAACAAGAGTTAAACTCCTTACAAGAAAAGCTTTCTAAAACCGCTAAGAAAAAACAAGAACTTCAAGAAAATGTTAAAATGCTTAAGCAAGAATTCAATGCTAAGGAATCAAAACTTTTGAATGATTTTTCAATCTAAAAACTTTGAAAAACAAGCTTGAAAATAAGTTGTACGTACAAAGGAATACCATTCAGACTGTTCACTTGATCACTAAGCATAGAGTCTTAAGCGATAAGCATAGCATTCCCCTTGTTGAGGAACCAAATCCAGAGGTCATTAAAAGGGCTAGAGCTGCTACTAAGATAATTTATGATGGTAATGAAATCCTTAAGCCTAGGCAGAAACCTAGTTGTGCTGAGTGCACTGAGGAAGATAAGAAATCAGATGAAGTCACTAGGGAGAAAATGAATAAGAAGCTAGAAGATCCTGAGTGTAAAATGAATAAAATAACAATAACACCTCATGATTACGCTAAGGAAAATTGGATATCCTTAAACAAGTTTAGAGCTTAAACACAGCTGACCCCTGAACAAGTGTTTTGGAAAAAGGTTATGGACATAAAAAAAAAGCTGATGAGTTTGTTGAAAAGAATCCCCCATGTAGGAGAATGCTTCCTGCCACTGTTTATCCCCCCAATACCCCAATGCATTTAGTTCCTAGATCAATTCCACTAAGAGCAAGACCTTAATCAATCAATATGTAATTTTTCAATTATTTGTTGATTTTGAGAAAACTTGTAAGAAAAGGATCACACCCACTGGGATAACTAAAGGAGAAAGGGGTTTTGAGCAAACTAAAGAATGATATTTAACTGAGGTCATGCCTTTCTTTAAACAATTAAAAGGTCAACTTGAGAGTCTTAAAAAGGGGATGGATTTAGATATTAAAGAAATGGAAAAGGAATTTGATGCAATGATTGTTGAGGTTAGTGACTATGAGCGAGAATTAAAATATAATGAGATTGAGAGGAAGAACTTGCACACCTTGAATGAGAATCTTATTTCTGAATGTATTACTCAAGATATGTTTTACACTGCTACGAATTGTTCCATTAATGCTTCTCAATTTCATGAATTATCTGTTGCTCTAAAAGTCTCTCATGATCGTGTCATTGAGCTTGAAAAAACTAACTCTAAATTACATGATAAAGTTGAACAGGATGAACATGATAACTTGGTGAAACAGTTTTCTAAATTGGAAGTTGAGCATCTTGCTTTGCAATTAAAATATCAACATCTAAAAGAAAATGTTAAAACCTCAAATATCAAGATATCCTTGGATGCTCTCTGAATTTGATGCGTTTTTGAAATTAGCAAACGTGATGAACAGATTCGAGCTCATTGTAACACGAACTGAAAATTGAGAACCCAATTTCACAAAAAGGGCGAATAGAACAATATGAGGCTCTCAAATGCCTCCTCCTTTAGATTCTCGTAGTTCTCAGAACGTTTCATCTTCAAAACTTGATTAATGTTTTACAAAAGGAAAATGAGAGTTTTCTAGAAGAAAATGAAAAGGTCAAACAACACTTTAAAGAGTTATATGATTCAATGAAAGTCACTCGTGACAAGAACAACGAAAAAATAACGTCTTTACAAAAGGAAATTGATAATCTGAGGAGTCAGGGAAAAGGAAAACTCGCCACTTGTTTTAATGAGAATGTTGCATCAAAGTCATCCTCAGACTGCAAATATATTGTAACTGTTAAATACATTCCTCCTCATCTTAGGAATAATGAACCTGTGTTTCATAACTATTGTGCTCACCTTAAGGATAGTCTAGAATGTCTCCATGAGATTGTGGAAGAGGACTTCATAAATAAGCCTCTTGATAGAGAAATTAGGTTTGCTTGCATTCAGGCCTAACGATCTCAAGAGTTACTTGAATGTTTAATAGCAACATGTCCTAAATCCTTAGGTACGAAAGCTAAAGCTGTGATGCCTTGTTCTATGCCTAGTGCCAAGCATACAAACCATTCTATGCCCAGTTTTAAGAAAGTGAACACTAATGTGCCTTCAAGTAGTTCAGATCCATGCACGTCTAGTTCAAAAAAAGTAGATCAACCAACTAATGTTCCCCTAATTCCATCTACAGGAGTAATCGACATTACTAAAGTGTTGTCAAAGCCTCCAGGGCAATACCAAGCAAGATAGGACCTCGCAAGCTAAGAATGTGCATTGGAAGAGAGTAGAAGATCACCCTAGGAATATTAAGTTTGAGTTGCATAAAACGAATCGTGTTGATTCTAGTATTAGCTATAAGCGCATCTGTAATTAATTCAAATTCTGCTACTATTCGCAAACCATGTAATGATGACTGCTTGATTTTTGTTACTAATCATGAATGTGGTGTGAATGTTTTGTCTAATGCTGTCAAATGCCCTGATAAAACTGTTAATGTTAAAATTCAAGCTAAGAAGGCTAAAAGGCAAAGGTGAAAGAAAGTTAGAAAACAGTGGAAACCCACAGGAAGGAAATTTAGTAATATAGGTTATCAATGGATACCTAATGGCCGTAAGATTAATGAGCTTTGCCCTAAAGTTGCTAAATCAATGCCCACTAGAAAATGGATGCCTACTGGTAGAACTATTCCCTTAAGAAGTGAACATACTTTGAATAGGACAAATATGGACACTAGCACTGCATCTATTTCTAATGATTCCATTGTTTCTACTTCTGATGTGGGTGTTCCAATCACTGTTACTAACCAAGTGGAACCCATTCTTGCATGGGGATCCCAATTATCCAGTTATCCATTCTTGTATGTGTTCAACTTCAGATCGTTCAAATCGATTACGTGGTACTTGGACTCAGTTGTTCCAAGCATATGACTGGAGACCGGTCGCTCATGAACTTCGTGAGTAATTCACCGGGAACGTCAAGTAGATTAGGGAACTACCATTTTGGAGCAATTATGGGCTATGGTGATTATGTAGTTGGTAAAAGTGTAATCTCCAGGGTATATTATGTTGAAGGTCTTGGTCATAACTTGTTTTCTGTTGGTCAATTCTGTGATTCTGATCTAGAAGTGGCATTTAGAAAACATACTTGTTTGGTTAGAGAACTCGATGGTGTGGAACTATTAAGAGGAACCCATGGTTCAAATCTATACACCATCTCTATCGAAGACATGATGAAGTCCTCTCCAATATGCTTGTTGTCAAATGCTTCGAAAACAAAGTCATGGTTATGGCATCGTCGTCTCAATCACTTGAACTTCGGCACCATGAATAACCTGTCCAGAAAGGACCTTGTCAGAGGCTTACCCAGATTAAAATATGAAAAAGATCATCTTTGCTCAGCTTGAACTTCAAAAGCACGAAATATGCCCACAAATCAAAACCCACAAACTCAGTAATGGAAGTTCTTCATACCCTTCATATGGATTTGTGCGGACCAATGAGAGTGCAAACGATAAATGGGAAGAAATACATTCTAGTCATTGTTGATGACTACTCTCGATTTACTTGGGTAAAGTTTTTGAGGTCAAAGGATGAAACTCCAAATGTCATCATCAAACTTATCAAACAGCTTTAGGTTCAACTCAACAATACTGTTATAATTGTTCGAACAGACAATGGCACAGAGTCTGTTAACAAAGACTTAATTCAGTTTTATGAAAGTGTTAGGATCAGTCATCAAATAAGTGTTCCACGAACTCCTTAACAGACCGGTGTAGTTGAAAGACGAAATCGAACTCTTGTGGAAGCCGCAAGAACAATGCTAATTTATTTAAAGGTTCCAATGTTTCTATGGGCTGAAGCCATTGCCACTGCTTGCTACACCCAAAATCGTTCCCTTATACATACCTCTCATGGAAAAACTCCATATGAACTTGTCCATAAACGAAAACCTGATCTCTCCTACCTTCGTATGTTTTGTGCTTTGTGCTACCCAACGAATGACGGTCAAGATTTAGGTAAATTAAGAGCTAAGGCGGACATTGGAGTTTTTGTAGGTTATGCATCTAACAAGAAGGGCTACGGAATCTACAACAAAAGAACTCGAGATATCATGGAAACTACTCACGTCACGTTCGATGAGTTGTCCGGGCAAATGGCTCCAGGACAATCCAGTTCTGGACCCGCATCTCAACCTTCATCAAGTAGTCCTATTAGTTCTACGCTTGTCTCTAATTCCTCTCCAGCAACTCCTTATGTACCTCCATCAAAAGATGATTTAAAGAAATTGTTTGATCCAATGTTTGATGAACACTATAAGCCAAATGCTAATGAAATGTCAATTCCATCAACAGAGGCTGCTCATATCCCTGTCAAAGAAGTCAACCCTTCAGTATCAATATCATTAAGTCAAGAAGCGCCTGCTGTTGATCACTCTGTCTCATCAACAAATCATCAATCATCGAATGTACATTGATTGGTGCAAAACCGTCAAGTTTAATCACTCAAGCTAGCCACTTGTGAATGGCCAACCGTAATAAACTTAAAACAGCTCAAACACCAAATGCAATTTAAGATCAGAGGAATATAGTGGATTCCTGGGTCGTTAAGTCCCACGGAGGATGAATTGGTGTTTCACACAGACAGATGTCGAATAATCACTAAGGATAGTGATTAGTAAGGATTTTGATGAATAATTATACCTAAAGAAAAAGATCTATAAATTACAGTGACTTAAATGCAAATAAAAGGAAATTAAAAAGTTAAAATATATTAAATAAACGCTATCACTATTTTTACAATGGAGTGATTTATAAAATAAAATGACTTAAATAAACTATTTTAACTAAAACGTAAACTTAAATTATCTAAAAACTAGATTTAAAATGAAAACGTACGTTAAGTCTAAAAATTACGCGAGTGCGCAAGCAAAACGTAAAATTTGTGAAATAAAAGTCCTACAAGTGTAAAAACAATTTTATTACGTACTATATGACAAAAGAAAATTTTAGAAAAAAGATTTATATTTTTTAGACTTTTATATTTTTTATTATGAATTAAAAACTATTTTAGACTAAATAAATGTTTAAAAATACTAAAACTATTCAGAAAAATCTGAACTTTTTTGTAAAATACTTATTAACAATACTAAGCTAAGAAAAATATAAAAAGTGAAAAAGCTAGTTTAAATAAGCTAGAAATAAGCTAAAATACTCGTATAAGCTAATTGGACTAACAAGGGGTATATATTAAATTTTGCAAGATATAACCGAGACAAGTCCCAAGTGACACAGTTAGCATCGAGAACTCGTACCATGGATTTGAAAAAAGCAGTGGGCCTGATGAGACTAAACTGGGTCATTTTGGGATGCTGTCAACCCGTTAGTATTTTAGCCAAAACTTTCAGCTCGGGGCTCGGCTTGACGTGATTTTAATTGTTCTGGAAACTAGACAAAATTCCCTACAACATTGGGTCACTCACAATTCGTGTTTTCTGGAAGAAGTTGGTCAAACAGAGAATCTTTTGATACTCACTTTTCTCATTTACTAATAGCACCTGATCATTTTCTTTCTTTAATTGAGTTGGGTGTTTCAATAATAATTATAGAATGGGTAGATGAATAAGTAGTTCTAATAAATGCTTTTGTGCCTATATAAGGGGCCAAGAATATCATTGTATAGCAGATTATGAAACAAAGAAACTAAACAAGTGTTTGCCATTTGTGAGTTGAATTTTATTCCTCCAAGTGTGTGTGTTAAGTGTTGTGTTTGCTAACTCCTTGTGCTCATCTCTGTTGATTCGGTGTCATTTGGTATCAAAGCCCAGGTTGAGAATGGTTGGTCGACGTCGTACCCGTAATGTCAACCAGTTGCATGAAGAACGACACCGAGACATTGAGGTGAATGAGTTGAGACACTTGTACAACAACTCCGTTGCGTCTCGGCGTGGAGGCTCTAAACAAAACCATAATGAACGAGAAAATGAAGATTCCGAAGATGAAGAATTCAACCCCTTCCATGTTAACCGCAATTCAGAATCTAGTAATGAAGATGCTCAATATCATCCCAATGATCGAAGGAACAATCGCCCCCAACGTGGTGCTAACATGAGGGTAGATATTCCAGTGTTTGAAGGTAGAATCCAACCCGACGAGTTCATTGATTGGGTTCACACGGTTGAGCGAGTTTTTGACTATCAAGAAGTCCGTGAAGATTTGAAGGTCAAAATTGTTGCCATTAAGCTTAAGAAACATGCTTACGTTTGGTGGGAACAATTAAAGTTAAGAAGAGCTCACGAGAACAAACCGAGAATTAGAACATGGGAGAAAATGAAACGTGAATTACGAAAAAAGTTTTTACCTGATGGGTATTTACAGGAAGCATTTCTTGTTACCACGATTTTTGCACAACGTGATCTATCCGTGGCAGATTACACCGAGGAGTTTGATCATTTAATGTTAAAGTGCGGTATTGCGGAGCCTGAGGAGCAAACCATTGCACGATATCTTCGTGGGTTACGAAAAGAGATTTATGATGTGGTAATTCTACAGTCCTTTATCGCTTATAATGATGTATATAAACTTGCCACTAAAGTCGAGAAACAACTCAAGGAGAAAGAGGGTCGGAAATCAGCAACATATGGTGTTATTCGAGGTCCTAGTCGAGGTTATGCAACTAATCAGGCTAGTGGTTCACAAAGTACCAAATCAGAAGCAACAAAAGCATCCCAAACCCCTCAGACCCATGATGTAGGGGCTGGTCCTTCTCATACAAAACAAAAATCGGTGCAATGTTTCAAGTGCAAGGGATTTGGGCATATTTCTTCCGATTGTCCTAACCAACGGGTTTTTACTCTTGTAGAGGAAAATGTAGATGGCGAATATGACACTCCTCCAACATTTGATAAACCACAAGAAGATGAACATGAAGATATTACTTATGGCGACACGGGCGAGTTATTAGTGATTCGGAGAGCATTATCTATTGAGTCAAATGGAGATGAATCATGGCTTCGCAACAACATTTTCCATACGCGATGCACCTCCAATGGAAAGGTTTGTGATGTTATTATTGACAGTGGGAGCTGTGAAAATGTGGTGTCTGAAAGCATGGTAAAAACGTTACCTCTCAAGACCGAAAAACACCCACATCCTTATAAACTTTCATGGTTAAGTAAGGGTAAATCGGTGCAGGTAGACCAACGATGTTTAGTGAACTTTGCCATTGGCCAAAAGTATCGAGATGAGGTATGGGGTGATGTCGTGCCGATGGATGCATGTCACTTACTTTTGGGAAGACCGTGGCAATTTGATAGACAAACCGTACACGATGGGCTGAAAAACACCTATGCTTTTGTGATGAACGGGGTCAAGATTGTCTTGGGTCCTTCCAAATTAAAGACAACGGTAAGCTCTAATAAAGGAGAAGGTAATTTATTTATATCAAAATCTGAGTTTAATGAAGCTTTTCAAGAATCTAAAGTAACTCATGCTTTGGTGGTAAAAGAAGTAAGATATGAAAACCCAAAACCACCTGATGTATTGGTCCTTTTACTTGACCAGTTTCAATCTATTTTACCACATGAAATTCAAGCAGGTCTGCCTCCCATGAGGACCGTTCAACATTGTTTAGATTTAGTTTCCGAGTGCGACTTTGCCAAAAAAAAACCGGTATCGATTGAACCCAACGAAAATGCCTGAACTTTCGGCGACAATGGGATCTTGTACTACTACAAGCTGAATTTGCTTACAATCGTTCCTGTAGCCAAACTACGGTGCAGGAGTCTGTTTGAAGTTGTGTATGGATGCAATCATTCAAGTCCTCTTGACCTTGTACCTCTACCCATAAATTCGAGTTATAGTGGTGATGGAGATGTACGTGCAGTGAGCTTCAAAGAGCTTCATGAAAAGTAAGTTTGAAAATCAAAAGCAAAACCAGTATGCAAAGCAAGCTAACAAACAAAGAAAGGCAGTAATTTTCAAAGAAGGTGACTTGGTTTGGGTCCACATGAGTAAGGAAGGTTTTCCGCCTAGCCACATGCTAAACTCGACAGCGAGGTGATGATGGTCCGTTTAAAATATTGCAATGCATGGGGACAATGCTTACAAGGTGAGTTGCGGGACATTATAGTGTTTATTTACTTTCAATGTTAAAGACTTGTCTCCATTTCATGGAAAAATGAGTTAAACTTCGAGGTCGAGTTTTTTTCAACAAGGGGAATGACCACAGTTAGCATCGAGAACTTCGTACCATGGATTTGAAAATAGCAGTGGGCACGATGAGACTAAACTGGGTCATTTTGGGATCTTGTCAACCCGTTAGTATTTTAGCCAAAACTTTCAGCTCGGGGCTCGGCTTGACGTGATTTTAATTGTTCTGGAAACTAGACAAAATTCCCTACAACATTGGGTCACTCACAATTCGTGTTTTCTGGAAGAAGTTGGTCAAACAAGAGAATCTTTTGGACTGCCTGCTTGCTGTCATTTACTAATAGCACCTGATCATTTTCTTTCTTTAATTGAGTTGGGTGTTTCAATAATAATTATAGAATGGGTAGATGAATAAGTAGTTCTAATAAATGCTTTTGTGCCTATATAAGGGGCCAAGAATATCATTGTATAGCAGATTATGAAACAAAGAAAATAAACAAGTGTTTGCCATTTGTGAGTTGAATTTTATTCCTCCAAGTGTGTGTGTTAAGTGTTGTGTTTGCTAACTCCTTGTGCTCATCTCTGTTGATTCGGTGTCACCAAGGGCGCATGGTTATTGTGTGTGTGGTTGTGGTCGTGGGAGGCTAGAGGTCACAGGTTCGAATCCTGGCCTCTACCTTTTTGCAAAATATATTTTTTTTTTCTTTACAAACTTGTTAAGCTAATGATTATAAGCACTTTTCACAACTACAACTTTTTATGAAACTGATTAATAAGCTCAGTATTGAGCTTATTGTCTCAACAGTTAACAAAAGAAAATGGAAAAAGCACAAGGATAAGCTAAAATGACTATTAAGCTAGAAATAAGCAAAAGCTAATTTGAAATAAGCTATGAAAATGATGATAAGCTAATATGATAACTGAATAAGCACAATAACTACAAAATAAGCATTGATTAAGCTACAAATAAGCAAAAACTAAACTGGTTACACCAGGACACTGTTTTGAATTACTAAGCACTATGTAGCTAAATTTTAAGCACTGAAATAAGCTATAAAATGAAAACAAATCTTGGAATAAGCAAGTTGACCAGTTAAGCTTTCCAAAGCTAAATCACCTGATTGGATTACAATAAAGAGCTTGTGAGAAGCTATTGAAAAAGCTAGAAAATCACTGAGTATGACTCAGTGATTGCTAAATAAAGTGGGACAACTTATAAGCACTTGCAGGCTATTTAAATAAGCTAGGAATGCAAAATAAGCACTTGTAACCTTAGGTGAGCTTCTCAAAAAGTTAAGTTGCATAAGATATGGGTAACTAATAAGCTCTCTAAGAGCTTGTGAAATAGGGTACCAACACTGTGAACAGGGGACTCTTTTGACTTTTTAAGAAAATGAAGCAGTTTGACTTATATGAACTTTGAACTGACTATACTATCTGATTATGTTAATTTAAGGTATAATATGATTAAGTTAAGCTAGGTTACCAAGTTTTGAACTACTTTTATGAGTTTTACACTCAAAATTCCAACAGTGACTGAGTAATATGGGATTAAAGGGAAATTTGACTTTTTACAAAGTAAGCACTAGTTTTTCTTGTTGAACTGAGATCTTTAGACCAAATATGACTTTTAACAAGCAAAAACACTATCTTGAACTCCTTCTATAACAGATAAACAAGCTTATCCAACAGTCCTTTTCCTTTTTGATATTTTTTAAAAAGCAACTCACTTGATTAAGACCATTTAATTAATTGCAGACCTATTATTATCACTAAACAAGACTAAAGAAACATTAAATAACAACTCTAACAACATAAGATCAAGAAATTACAACTAAGCTAATTTAACTGTGGAAATGATATTTTTATCAACTGTGAATTTTAAAGAACAAGCTACTGGTTTTATGACTTAATTGTACTTAACTAATACTAATGAGTATGAAAACACAAAGATTTAAGCTAGTTAAGGATTTAAATAGTTAAATGACCAAATGCACCAAAAGAGCTTAAGATGGTTTGAATGAAAACCAAGAACAAGGACTGTGAATACACTTCCTATAGCTTACCAATAAGCTCTATACCAAGGCCATCCAAAATCTACCTTGCTCCATTTTCTTGCATGTTTCACCATTGATTTTTATTTTCTCTATATTTTCTTGGTATTTTTGTGAATTTTCTGATTTTGATACTAGACAAAGTTTTAGAGTTTCTAAAATCTTGAATAAGCTTTCTAGGGAGCTTATGTGGCTTACTCAGTCCATAAGAACATCTACAAACAACCTTTGATCATTCATGAGATTTTTAAAATAAGGAAAATTTGCATAATCTGAGATATAACTTAATCTTTGGAATTAATGTTTCACAAATACTTTATTATAACATACAAACTTGAAATACCGAGTTTTAAGATTAAAACATACACGAGAATTGAAATTTAAGCTAAAATGACTTAATAAAATGAAAATTACACTAGATCTGTCTTCTGCTGCTTCCCATCCTTCTTATATACTTTTGAGGCTCTGTTTATGCCTCTGAATCTTTCCCACCTCAATCCAACCATTGGATTGGTCAAAGCTATCATATTCGTCCATTTGGATATTTTTGCGCCAAATTGTCTTTGAGGCGAGGTTCTTTCAATTAATGGGTCTTGGATTTTGTGGAGGTGGAAGGAGTAGTTATCCAAGTGTAAGGGATGAGGTGGAGTGAAAAACAAGTGGTGAAAACCTTTGGTTTTGGCTAAAAGCCATGGGGAGAAAGGTGCTACTGATAGCGGTATTTCGAATTTAAAATTAGGGGGTTAAGTTTATTGGATTTGGGCCTGAGTTGTATAAAGGATCCGTTTGGTTTGGTAACTACACAAGGACCATTTATGTAATTCCAACAAAGTTAAGGGTTGAACACCGCCAATCTTCCAAAGTTCTTACAAGGACCAAACCTGCCATAAATAAATAGTTCAAGGACCAATAATGATTATTTTCCATTTTTAAAATGTCCAAGGACTATTTATGACATTTTCAAAGTTAGGGGACTAAAATTGTCATTTTGCAAATTTTAACTTTAAAGGGTTAATTTTGACAACTTTTGAATCCCATGGACCTTAAATGACATTTTATAGGTTTTTGAATTTCCAGGGACTATATTTGACAATTTTTGTAACGGGGACTAAAAGCGCCAATTATGCAAACTTGATCGTTTTTCACGATTTTGATGTTTTTGCATTTAAAACACATAAAACACTTGTTTATGATATTTTTATCATTTTGATCGTTTCGAGTGTTTTGGATATTTTTGCAGTCTGAGATTATAAAAATGATGAGTATTTAGACACTCATCAATCCCCGCACTAAGATATTGCTAGTCCTTAGCAATGATTTATGAAAAGTTAATGGATTTTATCTCTTTACCAAAAGCCATTACTTGCAGAGTAGCCAATTGTTTTAGTTCAAGTAAGAACCTTGGTACAATGATAACCAAATGATTTTGAGCAAATCATAAGCTTTCAACGGATTTGATTTGTCTTTACCAGAAGCCGTTTGCTTATGGACTAGCCAACTCTTAGATAAATTATCAATATTATCTTTGGTGAGCTGATTACCAATTATGGTTTTCCAAATGCCTTTACCACAAGCCATAAACTTGCGGGCTAGCCAACCCTTCACTTTTAAGGATATGGTGAAATTTGAATACCATACAATTTTGGGCAAATTGTCAAGCCGTCAACGGATTGAGATATCTTTACCAGAGCCATTTTCTCTCTGGATTAGCCAATCCTTATGTGGGTAAGACATGGCGGATGATTACCATTTTTGAGTAAGTGAAAAACTTACTCCAAAAAAATTTGGCCAAAAGCGGGGATTGGGTGGTATAATTACATGATAAAATTCGTGAGAATTCCCCCCCACACTAATGAATATTGCCCTCAATATTCAAAGTACCGGCGGTTATGCCGAAACATAGAACATAAAAGGAAATACTACGGCCATTATTTTGTTTTTGATATATACACATTTTTTTTTTTTTTTTTTTTTAGAAAGATTGATATATACAACGTGACGGGGGCAACTCCCCACACTAGGGTGGTAGAAAGTAGAAAGAAGTCAGAAATATAGGTGAAAACCCATATGGTGTGTTACTGTTTTTGATTCTCGAGTCACTAGCTTGACTCGATCCCCGCATTCATTGGTTCATGGGGAAAGTTTGTAGATCCGGGACAATCACAGGTGGAATGTCCTCTCCAAAGTAATGCTTTAATCGATAACCATTCACTTTAAAATTTGGACCATCAGGCTGAGATAACTCAATGGTACCATAAGGATAAACCTTAGTGATGGTAAATGGACCAGACCAGCGGGACTTGAGCTTTCCAGAGAATATCTTCAATCTTGAATTGAAAAGAAGGACTCGATCACCATAGCGTTGGCGGTTCTTGATTTTAGAGTCATGAATCTTTTTTGTCTTTTTTTTGTAGATCAAAGAGTTCTCGTATGCTTGATCACGAAGTTCATTTAGTTCATTCATTTGAACTTTTAATGATCACCGACTGTCTGTATATCGAAGTTTGCATGCTTCAAGGCCCGGTATGCCTTGTGCTCTAGCTCAATCGGAAGATGACATGCCTTTCCGTACACTAGCTTGTATGGAGTACACCGAATGGGTGTTTTGTAAGCTGTCGAAAGGCCTAGAAGTCGTCATCCAGTTTATCCGACCAGGATGCACGATTTTTGACTCTTGTCCTCTCGGAATTCTTTTAATACCACGGTTGGAAACTTCCACCTGCCCACTTGTTTGGGGGTGGTATGCGATAGAGAGGCGGTGGGTAACACCATACTTTTGCATGACACGATCAAATTGGTCATTGCAAAAATGTGTACCACGATCACTGATTATCGCTCGGGTTCCAAACGGCAAAAGAGATTTCAAAATTTCACAACTACTTCGGGCATCATTTGTAGGTAAAGCTTTCGCTTCAACCCATTTTGACAAATAGTCAACAGCCACAAGTATGTACTTGTTACAGCGAGATGAAGGAAATGGCCCCATAAAATCAATACCCCATATGTCCAAGATCTCACAAACTTGAATGGCATTTTGTGGCATTTCATTTCTTTGAGATATATTTCCATGACGTTGACAAGCGTCCGCAGGTTTTGACAAAATCGTGGGCATCCTTATAGATTGTGGGCCAATAAAACCGGAATCAAACACCTTTTTGGCGGTGTAGTTTGGACTATGATGGCCCCCGGTGGGTCCAGCATGGCAAGCTTTGAGAATGTCCAAAGCTTCTTGTCCATAAACACACCGTCGGATGACTTGATCCGCACAGATTTTGAATAAGTAGGGGTCGTCCCCGAAGTAATGTTTAACATCCTTGAAGAATTTGTTCTTCTGTTGGGTCGACATCCCTTTCACTATGAAGTTACCCGCATGGTAATTTGCGAAGTCAGCAAACCATGGGGTAGAAGAGTTTCCACGAAAAGAAACCGCGTTGAGTGTCTCAGGAGGAAATGTTTCATTTATTTCCTTTTCCGAAAACATCTTGGTGAGGGTTCTCTAATCGGACAGATGATCAGACGGGGTTCTCGGCTCCTTTTTTATCACGTATGATGATATCAAATTCGGAGAAGGAGAACAGCGGAGCAATCTCGGCTTTGCATCTTGTTTTGCAAAGAGATATTTGGTAGCGAGTGATCCGTATACACTACATTTGGTCAAGATTAAGTATGGCCGAAACTTCTCAAAGCGCATACACCGACTAATAATTCTTTTTTACGTGGTAGTGTAATGAGTTTGAGCTTGTCATAGTCTTACTTGCGTAGTGGATAAAAATGCTTAGCTCTCCGTTGCCCTAGGCTACTGCACCGATAGCAAAATCACTTGCATCGCACATGAGCTCAAAAGGCAAGTCCCGGTCAGGACAACGAGAATGGGTGCTTCATAAGCTTTTTCTTCAATGTTTCAAAAGCTTTGATGCACTCGGTGAAAAGATAAAGGAGCATCCTTTTAAAAAGATGGGTCATAGGCGGGCGATTTTAGAAATCTTGTATAAATCTCTGATAGAAACCGGCATGACCTAAAAACTCCTAATACCTTTGACGGTAGTAGGATGAGGTAATTTAGCAATAACATCGACTTTTGCTCTATCTACCTCAATCCCATTTTTGAAATTTTATGGCCAAGGACTATGCCTTCTTTGACCATAAAGTGGCTTTTCTCCCAGTTTAGACAAAGATTGGTGTCTTCACACCGTTTGAGCATTTTATCTAGATGGGAGAGACATGTTTGAAATGAATCCCCAATGACCGAGAAGTCATCCATAAACACCTCCATTGTTTCCCGATCATGTCGTGGAAAATGGCCATCATACATCGTTGGCGTGCCGGAGCATTACATAGGCCAAAGGCATACGTCTGTAGGCAAAAGTTCCGTATGGGCAGGTGAATGTGGTTTTATCTTGATCCTTTGGATCAATGGGGATCTGAAAGTACCCCGAGAAACCATCAAGAAAACAATAGTATTCGTTTCCTGCTAATCTCTCAAGCATTTGGTCCATGAAGGGTAGAGGAAAATGGTCTTTACGGGTGGCGTCATTCAACTAACGATAGTCAATGCAAACCATCCGTAACCGGCCGAGTTGGAATTAACTCGTTATCTTCATTTGTGACAACAGTTATGCCACCCTTTTTTGGAACACAATGAATGATTGGGCTAACCAAGGACTATCTAGAGATCGGGTAAATCAATCTGCATCAAAGTTTGATAACCTCTGTTTGATAACATCATGGATTTTTGGATTTACTCTTCTCGATCATTGAAGCTATTTGGTTTGAAGTCATCCTCCATCAAGATTTTGTGAGTACAAAATTCAGGTTGATACCCATAATGTCGGAGAGTTTCCAAGCAATTGCTTGCTTGTGTGACTTCAAGATCTTTATGAGAGCAGCTTTTTCATCTTTACTCAAATCTCTAGCAATAATGACTGGTAATTTATCATCACTGATGAGTGCTTATTCACTCATCATTTTAGGTCAAATCTGAGCTGCAAAACATCTAAAAACACTCCGAAATGCATCAAAATACTGAAAATATCTCAAAAGTGTGTTTTATATGTTTCAGATGCAAAATTATCAAAAACAAATGAAAAACGAACAAAGTTTGCATAATTGGCAGTTTCAGTCCCCCGACTTTCAAAATTTGACAGAAATAGTCCCACGAGCTGAAACGCATTATTTTAAAAGAAAGAATTCACCAAAGGTCCTTTTAAAATCATAAGTTGTCATAATTAGTCCTTTGGTGAAAAATTTCAAAAGTTTGAGAAATTACAGTTTTGATCCCTGGATTTTTAAATTGCCAAGTTTAGTCCTTGGAATTTCACAATTGGCAAAAATGGTCCTCAACTTATTTGAGATTCACAAGATTGGTCCTTGGAATGCATTTTCAGAATTTACATTGGTGGTCCCGGAATTCGAATGTGCAATTGTGGTCCCTTAAACACTTTGGATCAATATCTATATCCTAAATCCAAATCCATAAGCACACTTCTTAACTCCTTGGCCCAATATCCAGACCCGGTCAACCCTACCCAGTCAAGTGTTAACAAAACCCGACCCTCACCCCTGTCTTCTCCACTTCCCTTGAACCAAAACCCAAGAACCCTAGCTTTCCCTGCTCCCCAGAACCCTAACACCCTCTTTTTACTTCTCCCCAAACACTCCACCCCCATTCTCCCCATTACCCAGTTTCATCAAATTCAATCTCACCTTTCTCCTCTTTACCTGGACAACCCCAAAACACAACCCCACTACCCAACCTTTCCCCCTCCTCTCAGCTCCAGGTCATCAATCCCAGCTTCAAAAGGCTTCAGTGGATGGCTAAGATGCGTGCTCACTTGCACCTAACTAATCAAAGGCTAGGATCAGTTCAAGAAAGCACAAAGATTGGTTTTTGGCTTGACTGCCCTCACACAAGAAACACAAGAGATGAAGAGTTGAAGACCTTGGATAAGTAGTATAAATAGAACATGTAGCCATTGTTATGAGGCATCCCCTAGTTTTAGCTTTAAATCAGTTTTTTATTTTCTGTTGTAATTTATGTTTTTAATCAATGAAAAGTAATATTTCAGTTTCATGTTTTATGTTGTTAAGTCTTATTAATTGTTAAGAGTTTTTAATCTGAACTTCAAATTCATCTTAAAGAAAAGGGGGGTCAAGCATCAAATTATGTTTTAGAGTTTGCTTCAAACTTTAAGGGGTGTTTGGTTACTGCACTTTTGATGTCCAAAACCAGTTTTTATCCACTTTGACTTTCAAAGTCAAAGTCTTTTGTATGTTCTAAGTAAGTTAAGTAATTTAGAAATTGGTCTACCAAAGTTTTGTGCAAGTTCAGTGAAAAAAAAAAGAGTCTTTCTTGTCGTTAAAACTGAACTCAGAATAGCAGCCACTGCATGATGTCCATGAGTCTTTTTAACTGCTTAAGTAAGGTCTAAAACTTGCAAAAATGGTTTTTCTTGATTGCTTGTAAGCTCAACTTAGTTCTTGTCCAATTTATGTGCATCTCGGATCTTTTTAGCTCAGTTTAAAGTGATTTCCAAAACTGTCCATTTGCAATTTTTTTTTCTCAGCAAACAGGTCCCAAAAGTCCACTGTGTACAGCTTATTTATAAGCTGTACAGTGTAAAATTGGCCTCCCAATCTATTTTTTTGTGAATCTCCACTAGCCTAACTATGTTTTTGTAGTTTGTACTTTGCTTGGAAGCTCACTAATCAGCTTTGAATAAGCTCAAAACAAAAGCCACAGTGGGCTGATGCACCCTGCAGTTATGCAGCCACAGGTCATTTTTCTTGTTGTCTCAGTTAGCTTATTGGGTGATACAGTAAGCTTGTTTTAGTAGCATAAAGTAGAAGTTTAGGATTTAGCTTAAGTAGTCTCCATTAGTGCTCATTTTAGAGTAAGCTTAGTGATCCTTTTTAGGCTAGCTTAGTATTAAGATTTCTTAGATCAACTGTTTAAGCCCACTGATTTCCCCATCATTTCGTTGATTTCAGCTTATTTTAGATAGAACATAGCATGTGTTAGCTTATTTTTGTATACCTTAACTTATCAAGTGATTTTCATAGATTAGTTAGGCCTTAGAAAGTAGCTAAAGGGTGTTTGGGTTAGCATCCTGTTGTGATTTCAAAAGGAGTGTTTGTTTGTATTTGTTGGTTTACTGTTGAGATAAGCTGTTTCTAACAGCTTATTTCAGGGATTTCAAAAGAAAAGTTTTTACAAAAAGTTGTTATTTCAAGTCTCTTGTTGAGTTGCAAAAGAAAAAGTAAAAAAAAAAATAGATTTTCAAAAAGTGAGGAGCCAGGATTCGAACCTTGGTCTCCCCACTCTCAGCACACGACCACAACACAACACCACTCAACCAACTGCGCCCTTGGGACTTGTCTCATTAGTTTTGCACAAACAAATCTCTTAACCCTTTAAAACAGTTTTGCTCATAAGCTCTTTCTAGCTTATTTCCAGCTTATTTCACCAAGCAACCCACTGATTTCTTAATTTTCCTAGATCAAGCATTAACCAAAGTAGTTCTCTGTAATTTTTCAGATTTTTCTTAATTAGTTTAGTATTTTTAATAATTTAATTAGTGTTAAATAGATTTTAATTCGTAGAAAATAATTTAAAAGTCAAAAAAGATATTCCGCTTTTTCCTAAAATTATTTTTAGTCAAATAGAACGTAGGAAAATTGATTTCACACCCGTATCCCTTAAATTGCAAAAACTTTTACGTTTATGGCTCGGGTTGTTTGCCGGTTTTTACATTTTTACGTTTTTGCACCCTAGGACTTAGTGTAGCTTCATTTTATCATTTCTTAGGCTTAGTAGTAGTTAGTTTGTAGTTTATTAGGGTTCCCTTGCCTTGATTACTTTCCCGTTAATTAATTTGTAGAATACGTAATCAAATCCAAATCATTAAAAAACCAATTCAAGTTCAAATCGCGAAACTCAACGAATCCTTCCATTCTTTTGGTTGGGACACGACCCGGGAAATCGCTTTCCGGCATCACTTTATCACACCGTGAGATTTGTACGTTGGCCTTTTCCTAAAGGGTCGATTTGTCGAATTTTACGGTTATTTTGATATTCGTTGATATTGTGTTTTTCACCACTCACTTCACAACGAATCAAATTTTGGCGCCGCTGCTGGGGAGGTGTGTTGCGACAATATCGTGAAGTTTTTGCGATTAGTGACTTGAAGAACCTTCCTCGTGAAGTTATTGTTTTATAAAAATACAAAATACAAAAATATTTTTCTTTTCTTTGTATATATATGTAAAAGATTAAAAATACAAAAGATTTTCCTTGTTGTTTTAAATAAATAGAAGACACAATCAAAATAACATTCTCAATGAGGTGTTATCATTATAAGTTCCCGAACAAAAGATTTAAAACTTGCCTTTGTGTCGCTCGTGTTTTGGTTTACTTCTATCGGTTTAACAAACTGTGTGAGGGTATAAGGGACGGCCGACATTAAATTGCGGTGAAAAGAGACGGGTTTTTAATAAGCTTCGCGCTGACCTACAAAGTCTCTCCGCTCCTTTGTGCGTTTTACTTATAGAAGTGATCATTTCACGTGGGTTTATTGGTTTAAGTTCCTTTGTTGTTTTGCCTCGGTCTTGTTTTAATTGAAAGTGTTGGTTTTGGAAGTGCATGCGCACTCGCTCGCAAGCTCGTAGACGTAACCGTAACCAAGCAAACGTACCCGAGATACGTTCCGTCGAACAAATCACAATGACACATAACCAAAGGAACGGACCTCAAGTCCCAGTACCTGGTCCACAAGATCCAGCTCCCGATCTCCGAACGATGGAGGAGCTTTGCCAACCCACGATGGATGGACGGAGCGGTCCAATTGCCCGGTCAACATCGAAGCCACGGATTTTGGACTTAAGCATCACATGATTCAACAAGTCAAGAGTTTTTGCCAATTTCACGGATCACCGGGTGGCGATGCCAACAACATCTCGACAAATTTCTCACCGTCACCCAAAGTATGAAGCAAAATGGGGTCATCGATGACGCCCTTCGCTTATACCTCTTTCCATATTCCTTGACGCTTCATGCCACCGCATGGTTTGATCGTATTCCCAAGAACTCAATCCATAGTTTCGACGAAATGATCTCCAAATTCTTGGCGAAATATTTTCCACCGTCGATGGTGGCCGAAACTACGGAATGAAATCAGTAATTTTCGGCAGCACCCCGATGAGTCCTTATTTGAGGCATGGGAACGCTATAAGCTTTCGATTGATCGATGTCCGAACCACAACATGTTGCTTGTCACCCAAATAGATACATTCTATAACGGGTTAACATTGAGATATCGTGACACAATCAATCTGCTTTGCCGGTGGTACCTTTATGAAAAGGCGACCCGAAGAGTGCTACGATCTCATTGAAAACATGACTGCCCACCACAATTATTGGGATTCCTCAGCCGAGAAGAGTGAGTCAAGGAGATCTACCACTCTTCCATCTTCGGAATACACGACTCTAACCAAAAAGATTGAAGAAATATCCACTGCCGTGCTTAAAATGAGTCAAAATAACAACAATCAACAAGTGAATGTCGTAAACAAGAGTTGTGAAACTTGTGGTGGTACACACCCTTATTTTGAGTGTCCAGCCTCCGGTGGCTTCACTCAAGAGAGCGTTTATGCCGCTTCTGGTTCCTACAATACGGGAGGTAATTCCTACCAACCGCAAGGGGACCGAAACCTTCTCAGCTATCGTTCTAACAATTTCCTTGGACCACCCAGGTTTAATCAAATTCAGAACAATCAAAATGTGCAAAATAGAAATAATCAGTTCAGTCAAAATCAGAGTCAGAATCGGAATTTTCAAAATCAAAATCAAGGTTTTCAAAATCAAGGAAATTTCAATCAAAACCGATTCCAAACTCCTCAACAAAATGTGCATGCCCAGCCTCCTCAAGCTTCCATTGACATTGCAAATTACATCAAAAGCAATGAAGCTAAGATGGCATCCATGCAAAATCAAATTACCACTTTGAAGAATGATTTCACTTCCGAGCTTAGAGCTACTAGCAACAAGATTGATCAATCTCATAGCAAGATTGAAAGCATGATTGCTAGTCTCATGAGTCAAAAGAATCAAGCTTCAACTTCGGGTGCTCTTCCGAGTAATACAATTGCCAACCCAAAAGGTGAATTGAATGCTATTGCCACCCGAAGTGGTAAGTCTTATGAGGGACTCTCGATGCCTAATCCTTCTCTGGTGAGGGATGTGGAACGAGAAACCGAGGTCTCCAAGGACAAGGTGCATAACTCAAGCCCACGAAGTACCGCACAAGTCCAACCTCCGGAGGTCTTACCTCCAATTCCGGAACCCGTTGTTCCGATGACCACTCCTAAGCCTTCACTTCCTTATCCTTCAAGGCTTAATGACCAAAAGCTCCGTGATAAAACTAGTCAACAAATGGAGAAGCTTATCCAAATCTTTCAAGATTTGCACTTCGAGATTAGTTTCGCGGACGCTCTTCTTCTAATGCCAAAGTTCGGTCCAACAATCAAAAATTTGTTGAATAACAAAGAAAATATTTCCGAAATGGCTAAAACTTCTTTGAACGAAAATTGTTCGGCGGTTATCCTCAAAAAGCTTCCCGAAAAATTAGGAGACCCCGGAAAATTTCTCATCCCATGTGATTTTCAAGGCATAGTTCAATGCTCCGCTTTGGCCGATCTTGGCGCCAGCATTAACTTGATGCCACACTCCATGTGGAAAAAGCTTTCATTACCTCCGCTTACACCTACATGTATGATCCTCGAGCTTGCGGACCGTACAAGTTCTCGTCCGCTAGGTATAGCCGAGGATGTATTTGTGAAAGTAGGCAAGTTTCATTTACCCGCCGACTTTGTTGTTGTCGAATTTGATGCCGATCCCCGAGTACCCCTCATCCTTGGGGGGTGCTTCTTAAAAACGGGTCGGGCATTGATCGACGTTGATGAAGGGGAAATCACTTTGAGGGTAAACAAGGAAGCCGTTACTTTCAATCTCAATCAAGTTACGAAATACTCCCCAATTATGAAGACAATTCCGTCAACAAAATTGATGTCCTTGACATTGTGTCGGAGGAGTATTCTCAAGAAATTCTTGGATTCTCGAGTGGCAATCCCACTTCGGTTGATCCTATCGTTGCTCTCTCTTCCCCTCCCCTCACTCCGTTTGAGGGAAGTGACTTTATTTTGGAAGAGATTGAAGCATACTTGGCTAGTGAGTCAGTTCCATGGGAAATTGATCACGCTCCCATCAACATTGAGGGAGATATACTTCTCATCGAGAAGTTGCTCAATGAAGATCCTTCATCACTCCCTCCTCAAGAACTTCATAAAGAGGAAATCAAAACAATTGAAAAATCTAATGATCCTCCCGAGGTCGAACTTAAGGACTTACCACCTCATCTCGAGTATGCATTTTTGGAGGTTGACAATAAATCACCCGTCATCATTGCTAAAGACTTGAGTGAGGATGAAAAAGCCGCTCTCATAAAGGTTTTGAAGTCACACAAGCGAGCCATCGCTTGGAACCTTTCTGACATCAAGGGTATTGACCCGAATTTTGTACACACAAAATTCTCATGGAAGATGACTTCAAACCGGCGGTTCAACACCAAAGAAGGGTGAATCCTAAAATTCATGAGGTTATGAAAGCGGAAGTCATAAAACTTCTCGATGCCGGATTGATTTACCCTATCTCGGATAGTCCTTGGTGAGCCCGTTCATTTGTGCCCAAAAGGTGGCATTACCGTTGTTGAAAATGATGAAAACGAGTTGATTCCTACTCGATTGGTTACGGGATGGCGTGTTTGCATTGACTATCGAAAGTTAAATGAAGCCAACCGTAAAGACCACTTTCCATTACCTTTCATGGATCAAATGCTTGAGAGATTAGCGGGAAACGAATACTATTGTTTTCTCGATGGTTTCTCGGGTTACTTACAAATACCCATTGACCACAAGATCAAGAAAAGACCACATTCACATGTCCTTATGGAACATTTGCTTACCGACGCATGCCCTTTGGCTTGTGTAATGCTCCCGGTACGTTCCAGAGGTGTCATGATGGCCATTTTCCATGACATGATCGAAAAGACTATGGAAGTCTTTATGGATGATTTTTAGGTCTTTGGGGATTCTTTTCAAACATGTCTCTCCCATTTGGACAAGATGCTTGAACGTTGTGAAAACACGAATCTTTGTCTAAATTGGGAGAAATGTCACTTTATGGTTAAGGAAGGAATTGTCCTTGGCCATAAGATTTCTAAGAGCGGGATTGAGGTTGACAAAGCTAAAGTCGATGTCATTTCAAAATTACCTCCCACAACCGTCAAAGGAGTTAGAAGTTTCCTTGGTCATGCCGGATTTTATCGTCGTTTCATTCAAGACTTTTCAAAATATCCCGGCCTATGACCCGACTTCTTGAAAAAGACACTCCTTTCATCTTCTCTAATGAGTGCATTGAAGCTTTTCAAACTCTTAAGAAAAAGCTCACTGAAGCACCAATTCTAGTTGCCCCCGATTGGGAATTACCATTTGAGCTTATGTGCGATGCAAGTGATTTCGCCATAGGTGCCGTTTTGGGGCAACGAAAGTCAAAACATTTCCAACCTATACATTATGCTAGCAAAACTTTGACCGAAGCTCAAGCACATTACACTACGACGGAGAAAGAATTACTAGCCGTGGTGTATGCTTTCGAGAAGTTTCGGCCATACTTGATCTTGTCCAAAAGCATAGTGTATACGGATCACTCGGCTCTCAAATATCTTTTTGCTAAGCAAGATGCGAAGCCGAGATTGCTCCGATGGGTTCTCCTCCTACAAGAATTTGATATCATTATCCGTGATAAAAAGGGCGGAGAACTTAGCGGCTGATCATCTCTCTCGTCTTGAAAATCCACATCAAGATGTGCTCGAGAAAGGAAATAATGAGCAACGTTTCTCTCGAGACTCTTAATGTGGTATCTCATCATGAAAATTCGAGTACCCCATGGTTTGCCGACTTTGCAAACTATCATGCGGGTAACTTTGTTGTGAAAGGGATGTCGTCCCAACAAAAGAACAAATTTTTCAAAGATATTAAGCATTATTTCTGGGACGACCCCTATTTGTTTAAGGTTTGTGCGGATCAAGTCATCCGACGGTGTGTTCACGGCTAAGAAGCCGATGAAATTCTCAAGGCTTGTCATCATGGACCAGGGGGACATCATGGCCCTAACTACACGCCAAAGAAGGTGTTTGATTCCGGTTTGTATTGGCCCACGATTTACAAAGATGCCCATGACCTCATCAAATCTTGCGACTCTTGCCAACGTCATAGCAACATCTCTAAAAGAGATGAAATGCCTCAAAATGCTATTCAAGTGTAATGAGATCTTTGACGTATGGGGCATCGATTTTATGGGGCCGTTCCTGTCTTCTCGAGGGAACAAGTATATACTGTGGCGGTTCGATTACTTGTCTAAATGGGTGGAAGTGAAAGCGCTCCCTACCAACGACGCCCGAGTAGTTGTGAAATTCTTGAAGTCTCTCTTTACCCGTTTCGGAACTCCACGTGCCATCATTAGTGATGCGCGTACGCACTTTAGCAACGACCAATTCGCAAAAGTCATGCTTAGAAATACGGTGTCACTCACCATCTTCTACCGCGTATCACCCCAAACTAGTGGGCAAGTGGAAGTTTCAAATCGTGGTTTGAAAAGAATCTTGGAGAGGACCGTAGGTGAAAACTGTGCCTCTTGGTCGGACAAACTTGAAGATGCACTTTGGGCCTTCGCATCCGCTTACAAAACACCCATCGGGTGTACTCCTTACAAGCTTGTGTATGGAAAGGCGTGTCATCTCCCGATCGAGCTCGAGCACAAAGCCTATTGGGCCTTGAAGCATGTCAATTTTGACCTTAAGTCATGGGTGATCACCGGAAAGTTCAACTCAATGAATTAAATGAACTCCGTGATCAAGCCTACGAGAACTCATTGATTTACAAAGAAAAGACAAAGAAGATCCACGACTCAAAGATTAAGAACCGCGTTTTCAACGTTGGTGACCGAGTCCTTCTTTTCAATTCTAGATTAAAAATATTCTCGGGGAAACTTAAGACCCGTTGGACCGGTCCATTCACCATTGCCAAAGTTTTTCCATATGGCACCGTCGAGTTATCTCAAACTGACGGACCAAACTTCAAGGTGAATGGACATAGATTGAAACATTATTTTGGAGGGGACATACCATCCTTGGTTGTCCCGGATCTACAAACTTTCCCCATGAACCAATAAATGCGGGGATCGAGTCAAGCTAGCGACTCGGGAATCAAAAACATTAGCACACTATATGGGTTTTCACCCGTATTTCGACTTCTTTCTACTTTCTACCACCAGTGTGGGGAGTTGCCCCCCTCTGTTGTATATAAAGTTTTCAAAAAAAAAAAATCTTGAATAATGGTCGTAGTATTTCCCTTTATGTTCTTAGTTTTCGGCATAACCGCCGGTACTTTGAATATTGAGGGCAATATTCATTTCTAAGTGTGTGGGGGAATTCTGCGAATTTTATCATATGTTTTACCATCTTATTCCCCATTTTGGCCAAAATTTTTTTGGAGTAAGTGTTTTGCACTTACTCGATTCTGATTATCGTCCGCCATGTCTAATAAACCAAAGGATTGGCTAATCCAGGAGCAAACGGCTCTTGGTAAAGATTTATCAAATCCGTTGACGGCTTGCAATTTGCCCAAATTGTATGGTGTTCAGCTCACCATATCTTTAATTAGTGAAGAGTTGGCTAGCCCGCAAGTTTATGGCTTGTGGAAAAGGCAGTTGGAAAACCATAATTGGTAATCGACTCACCAAAGATAATATTGATAATTTATCTAAGAGTTGGCTATTCCAGAGCAAACGGCTTCGGTAAAGACAAATCAAAACCGTTGAAAGCTGGTGATTTGCTCAAAATCACATGGTTATCAGTGTACCATAGTTCTCACTTGAACTAAAACATTTGGCTACTCCAGAAGCAATGGCTTTTGGTGAGACTCAAATCCATTAAGTTTTTCTCAAAAGATTGCTAGGGACTAGCAATGTTTTAGTATGGGGATTTGATGAGTGCTATTCACTCATCATTTTAGGTCAAATCTGAACTGCAAAACATCTAAAAACACTCCGAAATGCATCAAAATACTGAAAATATCTCAATATTGTGTTTTATATGTTTGGATGCAAAATTATCAAAACAAATGAAAAACAAACAAAGTTTGCATAATTGGCGATTCGGTCCAGACTTTCAAAAAATGACAAAATAGTCCCTGAGAGCACGTATTTTAAAAGAAAAGTCACCAAAGGTCCTTTTAAAATCATAAGTTGTCATAATTAGTCCTTTGGTGAAAAATTTCAAAAGTTTGAGAAATTACGGTTTTGATCCTGGATTTTAAAATTGCCAAGTTTAGTCCTTGGAATTTCACAATTGGCAAAAATGGTCCTCAACTTATTTGAGATTCACAAGATTGGTCCTTGGAATGCATTTTCAGAATTTACATTGGTGGTCCCTGGAATTTCAGAATGTGCAATTGTGGTCCCTTAAACACTTTGGATCAATATCTATATCCTAAATCCAAATCCACTAAACACCTTATTGACTCCCTTGGCCCAATATCGGACCCGTCAACCCTACCCACCGGTCAGTGTTAACAAAACCCGACCCTCACCCCTGTCTCCACTTCCCCCAAACCAAAACCCGAACCCTAGCTTTCCTGCTCCCCGGAACCCTAACACCCTCTTTACTTCTCCCCAAACCTCCCCCCCATTCTCCCCATTACCCAGTTTCATCAAATTCAATCTCACCTTTCTCCTCTTTACGGACAACCCCCAAACACAACCCCACTACCCGACCTTTCCCTCCTCTCAGCTCCAGGTCATCAATCCCAGCTTCAAAAGGCTTGGTGGATGGCTAAGATGCGTGCTCACTTGCACCTAACTAATCAAGGCTAGGATCGGTTCAAGAAAGCACAAAGATTGGTTTTGGCTTGACTGCCCTCACACAGAAACCAAGAGATGAAGAGTTGAAGACCTTGGATAAGTAGTATAAATAGATCATGTAGCCATTGTTATGAGGCATCCCCCTAGTTTTAGCTTTAAATCAGTTTTTTTTATTTTCTGTTGTAATTTATGTTTTTAATCAATGAAAAGTAATATTTCAGTTTCATGTTTTATGTTGTTAAGTCTTATTAATTGTTAAGAGTTTTTAATCTAAACTTCAAATTCATCTTAAAGAAAAGGGGGGTCAAGCATCAAATTCGTTTTAGAGTTTGCTTCAAACTTTAAGGTGTTTGGTTCTGCACTTTTGATGTCAAAACCGGTTTTATCCACTTTGACTTTCAAAGTCAAAGTCTTTTGTATGTTCTAAGTAAGTTAAGTAATTTAGAAATTGGTCTACCAAAGTTTTGTGCAAGTTCAGTGAAAAAAAAAAGAGTCTTTCTTGTCGTTAAAACTGAACTCAGAATAGCAGCCACTGCATGATGTCCATGAGTCTTTTTAACTGCTTAAGTAAGGTCTAAAACTTGCAAAAATGGTTTTTCTTGATTGCTTGTAAGCTCAACTTAGTTCTTGTCCAATTTATGTGCATCTCGGATCTTTTTAGCTCAGTTTAAAGTGATTTCCAAAACTGTCCATTTGCAATTTTTTTTTCTCAGCAAACAGGTCCCAAAAGTCCACTGTGTACAGCTTATTTATAAGGCATGTACAGTGTAAAATTGGCCTCAATCTGTTTTTTGTGAATCTCACTAGCCTAACTATGTTTTTGCGGTTTGTACTTTGCTTGGAAGCTCGCCATCAGCTTTGAATAAGCTCAAAACAAAAAAGCCACAGTGGGGTGATGCACCCTGCAGGTTATCAGCTCACAGGTCATTTTTCTTGTTGTCTCAGTTAGCTTATTGGGTGATACAGTAAGCTTGTTTTAGTAGCATAAAGTAGAAGTTTAGGATTTAGCTTAAGTAGTCTCCATTAGTGCTCATTTTAGAGTAAGCTTAGTGATCCTCTTTAGGCTAGCTTAGTATTAAGATTTCTTAGATCAACTGTTTAAGCCCACTGATTTCCCCATCATTTCGTTGATTTCAGCTTATTTTAGATAGAACATAGCATGTGTTAGCTTATTTTTGTATACCTTAACTTATCAAGTGATTTTCATAGATTAGTTAGGCCTTAGAAAGTAGCTAAAGGGTGTTTGGGTTAGCATCCTGTTGTGATTTCAAAAGGAGTGTTTGTTTGTATTTGTTGGTTTACTGTTGAGATAAGCTGTTTCTAACAGCTTATTTCAGGGATTTCAAAAGAAAGGTTTTTACAAAAAGTTGTTATTTCAAGTCCCTTGTTGAGTTGCAAAAGAAAAAGTAAAAAAAAAAATAGATTTTCAAAAAGTGAGGAGCTGGATTGAACCTTGGTCTCCCAGCTCTCAAGATTGCACGACCACAACACAACACCACTCAGCAACTGCCTCTTGGGACTTGTCTCATTAGTTTGCACAAACAAATCTCTTAACCCTTTAAAAGCTTTTGCTCATAAGCTCTTTCTAGCTTATTTCCAGCTTATTTCACCAAGCAACCCACTGATTTCTTAATTTTCCTAGATCAAGCATTAACCAAAGTAGTTCTCTGTAATTTTTCAGATTTTTCTTAATTAGTTTAGTATTTTTAATAATTTAATTAGTGTTAAATAGATTTTAATTCGTAGAAAATAATTTAAAAGTCAAAAAAGATATTCCGCTTTTTCCTAAAATTCTTTTTAGTTAAATAGAACGTAGGAAAATTGATTTCACACCCGTATCCCTTAAATTGCAAAAACTTTTACGTTTATGGCTCGGGTTGTTTGCCGGTTTTTACATTTTTACGTTTTTGCACCCTAGGACTTACTGTAGCTTCATTTTATCATTTCTTAGGCTTAGTAGTAGTTAGTTTGTAGTTTATTAGGGTTCCCTTGCCTTGATTACTTTCCCGTTAATTAATTTGTAGAATACGTAATCAAATCCAAATCATTAAAAACCAATTCAAGTTCAAATCATGACTTCAACGAATCCTTCCATTCACACCTCGTTGGGACACGACACGAAATCTCTTTCCGGTATCACTTTTATCACACCCGTGAGATTTGATACGTTGGCCTTTTTCCTAAAGGGTCGATTTGTCGAATTTTACGGTTATTTTGATATACGTTGATATTGTGTTTTTCACCACTCACTTCACAACGAATCAATCACCTTCAAGAAATTCATACTCGAGATGAGGCGGTAAGTCCTTAAGTTCGACTTCTGGAAATTCTTCAGTTTTATCAACTGACTTGACTTCCTTGTTATGAAGTTCGACGGGAGGGAGTGATGATGATGGATCATCATTAAGCAACTTCTCAATGAGAAGTATGTCCCCCTCAATGTCGATGGGAGCGTGATCAATTTCCCGTGGAACTGAATCACTGGACAAGTATGCTTCAATCTCTTCTAAGATGAAGTCACTTTCCTCAAATGGGGTGAGAGAAGGAGTAGAATTGGCGATGATAGGTTGAGATGAATGAGTGAGATTATCACTCGAAGAATTATGATCATAACCAAGAACTTCTTGCGAGTACTCTTTAGAAGCAACATCAATGATATCTATTCGGTTAACCGACTCAGAATCATAGTTTGCGGAGTACCTCGAAGTTTGATCAAGGTTAAAAGTGACTGCTTCATTACCAACACGTAATGTGATTTCTTGCTCAAATACATCAATGAGAGCACGGCCCGTTCTCAGGAATCCTCGACCAACAATGAGAGGAACCCTATGATCGGCATCAAAATCAACAACCACGAAGTCAGCTGGAAAATGGAACTTTCCTACTTTCACAAACACGTCCTCGGCAATTCCAAGAGGACGGGATATGTACGATCACTGCAAGCTCGAGAGTCATGCATGTAGGAGTAAGTTAGGAAGAGAAAGTTTCTTCCATCTTGAATAAGGCATCAGTTGATGCTTGCACCAAGATCGGCTAAGGCAAAGCATTCAACCATTCATGGAAATACACAAGGTAAGAGAAATTTTCGGGATCTCCAAGCTTTTCTACGGAAGCTTCTTGAGGATAACTATGAGCGTTCGTTAAGAGGAGTTTTAGCCATTTCAAGCAGCTTTTCCTTGTTGCTTAACATGTGTTTGAGAGTTGATGCAAACTTGGGCATCAGATGATAGCATCCAAAGCTTATGTCAAAATGTAATTCTTGGAAAATTTGAAAGAATTTGTCCATTTGATGGAGCTTTTCACGGACTTTTGCTCATTCAAGCGTGATGGGTAAGGAATAGAAGATTTGGATTTGGTATTTTCAACGGGAGCTACAGGTGGTTCAAAACAACTCTGGATTAGACTTGGGTTTCGGACAACTTGAGGTTGGACTACCGAAGGTAGGGCGTGTCTTACTTTGTGGGCTAGAAAAATGCACCTTGTCAGTTGTATCCTTGGTAACTTGACTCATTCTCCCTAGTGGAGGAGGCATTGGAGTCCTAGGTCCATTGTGTGTCTTAGGTTCACTTTCCACTACCTTCGGGATAGAAGAAGAAGAGGTAGTAGGAATAGCAGGTCCATCATATGAAACACCACTTACGGTTGTGATAAGCCTTTGCATCGCCCCTCGGGTTAGCGATCGTGTTGCTCGGAAGTTTTCCTGAGCCCGAGGTTTGATCATTTAAAGACTTCTTGAGATCGAGTTGATCGTGATAACAACTATTCATTTCATCTTGGGATTTCATGAATCGCTTCAATAACTCATCGGATGATGGTCTTGGAGCATGTGGAGGGAAATTCTGAGGTCGGATGTTTTGATTATGACCTTGTTGTTGAAAATTCCCTTGATTATGATTCACATTTCCCTGAAATTGATTCCCTCGATTGAAATTGTTTTGATTAAGGTTTCCTTGATGTTGGAAACCTTGATTTGGTCCGAAATAGAAATTACCTTGGTTTTGATAACCTTGGTTCATTCTAGGTTGGTTTTGATTCCGGTTAGGATTCTGGTTAAAACCGGGTGGTGCCTGATAAGTGTTAGCACGGTAGTTTGGTTCATTTTGAGGACGGTATTGATTACCTCCCTGATTTGAAGTACCGGCTATAGCATTAGCTTCAAGCGGACTACCATCGGTGGCAGTACAGTTGTAGTATGCATGAGGACCACCACAAGTAACACAAACTTCAACTTTCTTCACTTCACCATGTGATGGTGTTTGAGTGAAAGTGACTTTCTTCTGGTTAGCAAGAACCAAAGCCTGAACAATATCCGTGAGTTTATCAATCTTAGCATCGGTGCTAGATGTACTCACGGGTTTAGAAGTAGAAGGTCTAGCATTAGACTGAGTCCGATATGTCTTTGTCGGAAGGGCGGACACGGGACTTGTTTTCAATGATTTGCAAGGCTTCTTTTGTGGTCTTGCTAAGGAAATTACCTCCAGCGGAGGCATTTAAAGAGTCTTGGTCACCTTGGTGCAGACCATTGTAGAAAGTATCCATTTGCATTAATTCGGTAAAACCATGATCACGGACACTTGAAGCAACTCTTTGTAACGATTCCATGCCTCCCCGAATGATTCATCAAATCTCTGAGAAAATTTCATTATCTCATTCTTAAGACTTGTAGTTCGGGATGGAGGATAGAATTCGTTAACAAACTTGGTAACTAGATCCTCCCATGTCTCAATGGAACGAGGGGTTTGTTTCTCAAGCCAATTCGAGCTTGTCCCTACAGAAAATGGGAGCAGAAGAAGCTTAATGGCTTCATGTGGGACATTTTTGTATTTGATGGTAGATGCAATCTTGTTAAACCATCGAATGTGTGCATGAGGATCATTCCGCTCAAAACCATAGAATTGGCTTTGGGTTACCAGATTAAGCAACCCGGTTTTGAGCTCAAAAGTATCAGCCACAATGGTTGGGACAACAATGGCATCTCCGTAACCCTCGATGGGTGCTTGGAGAAGCTCATTCATAGGTTTGTCTTCTGCCATTTCGACAGGTGGTGGTGGTGGTAGACGTTCCTCAGTCACGGCTGAAGGAGCAGAACGTCCTCTACGTCTACGAGGAATCTTGCCAAGCTCTGACAGTGGACTTGTAGAACTGGAAGAACGAGTGCGCATGCACTAAGTTTAAAAATCAATTTTCAAAACAAATGCGAGGCAAAACGACAAGTGAACTTAACCAATAATCACAAATGAAATGGCTTCTTTGAAAAAGGTACACCAAATTACAAGGACACAAAGGCAAGTTTTAAATCTGTGGTTCGGGAACTTATTATGGTCACACCCCCAGTTGGTAGGTGTACTGCCTTGATTTGCGGTGGTTGATTTTTATGTATATATTAAGTACCACTGAAAAGACGTAGGTATGATTTGTGCAAAGGGTTTAAAACTTTTGGAAAATATTTTTGGAATCGTCTCGTTTAACCAAATCGTATTTCTTTAAGAATCACCTTAAAAGAAACACAATCTAGAAAACGTTCCGATTGTTTTGTTGTTTTATATTATTTTTGGTGTTTTTAACACTTTAGGAAAAGTGTTAATGAACTTTTTGATTTATATTTAACTTTACAGAAAACTGTTTACAAACTGTGGTATATGTGCAAGTACGGGTCTGAAAATGCTTAGGACACGCTTACAGCTCAAATGGCGCCAAAATTTGATTGGTGCAAAACCGTCAAGTTTAATCACTCAAGCTAGCCACTTGTGAATGGCCAACCGTAATAAACTTAAAACAGCTCAAACACCAAATGCAATTTAAGATCAAAGGAATATAGTGGATTCCTGGGTCGTTAAGTCCCACGGAGGATGAATTGGTGTTTCCGCACAGACAGATGTCGAATAATCACTAAGGATAGTGATTAGTAAGGATTTTGATGAATAATTATACCTAAAGAAAAGATCTATAAATTACAGTGACTTAAATGCAAATTAAAGGAAATTAAAAAGTTAAAATATATTAAATAAACGCTATCACTATTTTTACAATGATGTTTTAGTGATTTATAAAATAAAATGACTTAAATAAACTATTTTAACTAAAACGTAAACTTAAATTATCTAAAAACTAGATTTAAAATGAAAACGTACGTTAAGTCTAAAAATTACGCGAGTGCGCAAGCAAAAACGTAAAATTTGTGAAATAAAAGTCCTACAAGTGTAAAAACAATTTTATTACGTACTATATGACAAGAGAAAATTTTAGAAAAAAGATTTATATTTTTTAGACTTTTATATTTTTTATTATGAATTAAAAACTATTTTAGACTAAATAAATTTTTAAAAATACTAAAACTATTTAGAAAAATCTGAAACTTTTTTGTAAAATACTTATTAACAATACTAAGTTAAGAAAAATATAAAAAGTGAAAAAGCTAGTTTAAATAAGCTAGAAATAAGCTAAAATACTCGTATAAGCTAATTGGACTAACAAGGGGTATATATTAAATTTTGCAAGATATAATCGAGACAAGTCCCAAGGGCGCTGGTTATGTGTGTGTGGACATTGGTGGGTGGGAGGCTAGAGGTCACAGGTTGTTCAATCCTGGCCTCTACCTTTTTTGCAAAATATATATTTTTTTTTTATTTTTCTTTACAAACTTGTTAAGCTAATGATTATAAGCACTTTTCACAACTAAAACTTTTTATGAAACTGATTAATAAGCTCAGTATTGAGCTTATTGTCTCAACAGTTAACAAAAGAAAATGGAAAAAGCACAAGGATAAGCTAAAATGACTATTAAGCTAGAAATAAGTAAAAGCTAGACTGGAAATAAGCTATGAAAATGATGATAAGCTAATATGATAACTGAATAAGCACAATAACTACAAAATAAGCACTGATTAAGCTACAAATAAGCAAAAACTAAACTGGTTACACAGGAACTGTTTTGAATTACTAAGCACTATGTAGCTGAATTTTAAGCACTGAAATAAGCTATAAAATGAAAACAAATACTGGAATGAGCAAGTTGACCAGTTAAGCTTTCCAAAAAGCTAAATCACACAGATTGGATTACAATAAAGAGCTTGTGAGAAGCTATTGAAAAAGCTAGAAAATCACTGAGTATGACTCAGTGATTGCTAAGTAATTGGGACAACTTATAAGCACTTGCAGGCTATTTAAATAAGCTAGGAATGCAAAATAAGCACTTGTAACCTTGAGACAGCTAGGTGAGCTTCTCAAAAAGTTAAGTTGCATAAGATATGGATAACTAATAAGCTCTCTAAGAGCTTGTGAAATAGGGTACCAACTGCTTGTGACAGGGGACTCTTTTGACTTTTTAAGAAAATGAAGCAGTTTGACTTATATGAACTTTGAACGACTATACTATCGATTATGTTAATTTAAGGTATAATATGATTAAGTTAAGCTAGGTTACCAAGTTTTGAACTACTTTTATGAGTTTTACACTCAAAATTCCAACAGTGACTGAGTAATATGGGATTAAAGGGAAATTTGACTTTTTACAAAGTAAGCACTAGTTTTTCTTGTTGAACTGAGATCTTTAGACCAAATATGACTTTTAACAAGCAAAAACACTATCTTGAACTCCTTCTATAACAGATAAACAAGCTTATCCAAACAGTCCTTTTTGAGACTGTTTTGATGTTTTTTAAAGCAACTCACAGATTAAGACCATTTAATTAATTGCAGACCTATTATTATCACTAAACAAGACTAAAGAAACATTAAATAACAACTCTAACAACATAAGATCAAGAAATTACAACTAAGCTAATTTAACTGTGGAAATGATATTTTTATCAACTGTGAATTTTAAAGAACAAGCTACTGGTTTGATGACTTAATTGTACTTAACTAATACTAATGAGTATGAAAACACAAAGATTTAAGCTAGTTAAGGATTTAAACAGTTAAATGACCAAATGTACCAAAAGAGCTTACAAGATGGATTTGAATGAAAACCAAGAACAAGGACTGTGAATACACTTCCTATAGCTTACCAATAAGCTCTATACCAAGGCCATCCAGAATCTACCTTGCTCCAGCTTTCTTGCATGTTTCACCATTGATTTTTATTTTCTCTATATTTTCTTGGTATTTTTGTGAATTTTCTGATTTTGATACTAGACAAAGTTTTAGAGTTTCTAAAAGCTTGAATAAGCTTTCTAGGGAGCTTATGTGGCTTACTCAGTCCATAAGAACATCTACAAACAACCTTTGATCATTCATGAGATTTTTAAAATAAGGAAAATTTGCATAATCTGAGATATAACTTAATACTGGAATTAATGTTTCACAAATACTTTATTATAACATACAAACTTGAAATACAGAGTTTTAAGATTAAAACATACACAGGAATTGAAATTTAAGCTAAAACGACTTAATAAAATGAAAATTACACTAGATCTGTCTTCACACTGCTTCCCAATCCTTCTTTATAGACTTTTGAGGCTCTGTTTATGCCTCTGAATCTTTCCCACCTCAATCCAACCATTGGATTGGTCAAAGCTATCATATTCGTCCATTTGGATATTTTGGCGCCAAATTGTCTTTGAGCAGGTTCTTTCAATTAATGGGTCTTGGATTTTGTGGAGGTGGAAGGAGTAGTTATCCAGGTGTAAGGGATGAGGTGGAGTGAAAAACAAGTGGTGAAAACCACTGGTTTTGGCTTAAACAGCCATGGAGGAGAAGGTGCTACAGTAGCGCGGTATTTCGAATTTAAAAATTGGGCCGGGTTAAGTTTATTGGATTTGGGCCTGAGTTGTATAAAGGATCCGTTTGGTTTGGTAACTACACAAGGACCATTTATGTAATTCCAACAAAGTTAAGGGTTGAACCTGCCAATCTTCCAAAGTTCTTACAAGGACCAAACCTGCCATAAATAAATAGTTCAAGGACCAATAATGATTAATTTCCATTTTTAAATTCACCAAGGACTATTTATGACATTTTTCAAAGTTCAGGGACTAAAATTGTCATTTTGCAAATTTTAACTTTAAAGGGTTAATTTTGACAACTTTTGAATCCCATGGACCTTAAATGACATTTTACAGGTTTTTGAATTTCCAGGGACTATATTTGACAATTTTTGTAACTTGGGGGACTAAAACTGCCAATTATGCAAACTTGATACGTTTTTCACCAGATTTTGATGTTTTTGCATTTAAAACACATAAAACACTTGTTTGTGATATTTTTATCATTTTGATGCGTTTCTGAGTGTTTTCAGATGTTTTTGCAGTCTAGACAGTATAAAAATGATGAGTATTTAGACACTCATCATACATCATGGAATTTTTTCTGGCACCCATGACGAAGTTAATCCCTTTGCTACTCCTGAAGATGCTCCATTTGAAAACATATTTGCTCCTGAATCATCATCAGAACCATCTTCATCAGGAGATATCGACTCTGCTACGTCAGTTCCTCAACAACAACCACATGAACACATTAGAAAGTGGACACATGATCATCCATTGGACAACATCATTGGAAACCCTTCTCGTCCAGTATCTACACGAAAACAACTTGCAACTGATGCCTTATGGTGCTTCTTCAACTCCGTACTCTCTAAGGTCGAACCAAAAGATGTTAAAACTGTCATGAATGAAAACAGCTGGTTCAATGCCATGCAAGAAGAAATTCATGATTTTGATTGTCTTGATGTATAGGAATTAGTACCTCCAGATTTGCTATGATCATTGCTCTAAAGTGAATCTTCAAAGTGAAACTTGATGAGCATGGTGATGTTTTAAAGAATAAGGCTCGATTAGTTGCAAAAGGATACCGTCAAGAGGAGGGTATTGACTTTGAAGAATCATTTGCTCCTGTTGCTCGTATCGAGGCAATCAGAATCTTTTTGGCTAATGCTGCAAGTAAGCACATGGTAGTCTATCAGATGGATGTAAAGACGGCTTTTCTTAACGGAGATCTGAAAGAAGTCGTATACGTTAGCCAACCTGAAGGCTTTGTGAATACAGAGCATCCTACTCACGTCTATCGTTTGAAGAAAGCTCTTTACGGTTTGAAGCAAGCTCCAAGGGCATGGTATGATACGCTATCAAAGTTTCTTCTATCTACTGGATTCAACAAAGGAGCAGTTGATCCGACATTGTTCACCAGAAAGTCAGGCAAACATTTAATTCACGTTCAAATATATGTTGATGATATTATTTTTGCCTCGACTGACCCTAATGAATATGATCGTTTTTCAAATGAAATGGGTTCCAAATTTCAAATGTCAATGATGGGACAAACGTCGTTTTTCTTGGGATTACAAATTTCACAAAGTCCCGGAGGCATTTTTATAAATCAATCTAAATATGCAAATGAGATTTTAAAGAAATTTGGATTTAATTCTAGTGACCCTGTTGACACTCCCATGATTGAGCGTACTAAACTGGATGAGGACCACTCAGGATCATGGTAGACCAAACGAAATATCGTAGTATGATCGGATCCCGATGTACCTCACAGCCGTGGAGACCAGACATTCTTCTTCGTTGTTTGCATGTGTGCTAGATATCAGGCTAAGCCTACCAAAAAGCACCTTGAAGCGGTTAAACGGGTCTTTCGGTATCTCCAAGGAACCATCAATATGGGACTTTGGTACCCGAAGGACACCGGTATGTCACTAACAGCCTATGCAGATGATGATCATGCAGGATGTCAAGATACACGTCGAATTACGTCTGGAGGTGCTCAGTTTCTGGGTGATAAGCTTGTGAGCTGGTCTTCAAAGAAGCAAATGAGTACTTCTATTTCCTCTATAGAGGCTGAATACATAGCCATGTCATCTTGTTGTGCTCAAATCCTATGGATAAGATCCCAATTATCTGACTATGGCTTTGAATTCAAAAAAATCCCTCTGTACTGTGATAATAAAAGTGTTGTTGCTCTCTCATGCAACAACGTTCAACACTCAAGAGCAAAACACATCGACATTCGACATCATTTCATCTTGGAGCAAGTAGAAAACGGTGTGGTGGAACTTTATTTTGTGAGGACTGAATACCAGTTAGCAGAGATCTTCACCAAAGCTCTTCCTAGAGAATGTTTTGAGTTTATCCTCCCACGACTTGGTCTAAAGAGTCTACAACCGGAGACACTTAAACGTCTTCAAGAGGAAGACGAGGAGTAAAGGTCTTTCTTAATCCATATTGATTCGTTGTGAAGTGAGTGTGAGAAAAACACAAATATCAACAATATCAAATTAACCGTAAAATTCGACAAATTAACCCTTTAGGAAAAAGGTCAACGTGCCAAACCTCACGGATGTGATAAAAGTGATACCGGGAAAGTGATTTCCCCGGGTCGTGTCCCAACGAGGTGTGAATGGAAGGATTCGTTGAGTTTCGTGATTTGAACTTGAATTGGTTTTAATGATTTGTTTGATTTGAATTACGATTACTACAAATTAATTAACGGGAAAGTAATTAAGGCAAGGGAACCCTAATAAACTAAAAATAAACTATCACTAAGCCCAAGGAATGATAAAACGAAGCTACACTAACTCCTAGGGTGCAAAAACTAAAAAACGTAAAAACCGGCAACCACCCGAGCCATAAACGTAAAAGTTTTTGCAATTTAAGGGCTACGGGTGCGAAATCAATTTTCCTACGTTCTATTTGACTAAAAATAATTTTAGGAAAAAGCGGAATATTTTTTTGACTTTTAATTTAATTACTACGAATTAAAATCTATTAAACACTAATTAAATGATTAAAAATATTAAACTAATTTTGAAAAATCTGAAAAATTCACAAAAACTACTTTTAATGTTACTGATCCTAGGAAAATTCAAATATCTGGTGGTTGCTTTTAGAAATAAGCTCAAAATAAGCTAAACATGTGCTTAAGGATAAACTGCCAAACGCCCTTAAGAGATTAATTATGCAAACAATGACCAATAAAAGTCCCAAGGGCAATTGGTATCCAGGTACTCACTATCACTTACTAAGGCTGGGAGGTCTCAGGTTCGAGCCTGCCTCCCACCCTTTTTGCAAAACATTTTTTTTTTGGATTTTTCTCTTGGAACTTGTGAAGAACAAAGTAATAAGCAATTTTTGTGAAAACCTTTTTTATGAAACCTTATGAATAAGCTGTTGGAACAGCTTATTTGAATCTGTTATGGACAGATCTAACAAACACCCTTATAAATAAGCTTTACCAAACATCCTTATAAATAAGCTTTGAAGAACACTTTTAAATAAGCAAAATTAATGCACAAATAAGCTACACATTCAATGATAAGCCAAGGATAAGCTAATCAAAAGGGAAAAACAGTTGGCAAATAGATTACACTAAGTGGGATCCTAAGAAGCTAATAAGTGAGAATTAAGCACTGAGGATTAACTAATAAGCACTTACAAGCTGATGATGAACTGATCTAACCTAGCTAAATTAATAAGCACTTAAGGTATCTAATTAAGCTAAGCTACACTATCATAAAGCTAAATGAGATAAAACCAATATAGGACCTGTTGTGCAGCAGGCTGCAGCAGCCAAGGGGCCTGTTTCAGCTTATTTTTAAGCTGCAAGATGAACTCCTAACCCAGATACAAGCTGCACCCAACAAGTTAGCACACAAAGGAATAGAGTTACACTGATTGGACCAAGAAAGAAGCCTTTAACAGCTTACAATTAAGCTGTTTTCAGCTTGACTTGGGGTACCTTTTCACTGATGCAGAACAGATGCAAAAAAAATGGGCGAGGGACAGTTTTGGAAACCAATTTGAACTGAGCTAAAGAGATTAGAGATGCACATAAATTGGACAGGAGCTAAGTTGAGCTTATGAAGATTAAGGAAAAACAAAATTTACAAGATTTGAATACCCATTAAGCTATAACATTTGCACATGAACAGCAGCTTAAGGCTTGCTGTTCTGTTCAGTTATAAAAAACAGAAACCCAACTTTTTATTTTAACCACAAGTGAACAAAAGTTATGCAATCATTTTCAAAACCTTGTTACTAGTTTAAGACCATTAGCATGAGTTTGACTTGGTGAGTCAAACGGGTAAAAATTGGATTCTTGACCAGTTTAAGGACATAAACCAAACACACTTTTACAAAGGATTTGACCACATTTCTTTCTTTTTTCCTTTTCTGAAAGTGAGAAACAATCACAATAACTTAAGTAAGACAAACAATAACTAGAATTTGCAAGAGAATGGATTCAAGGAACTTTTCATTAAAAAAAATACATTACAAAACATAAGTTAAACTAATTTTTTGAAACTGAAAAACTAGGGGTGCCTTATAACTTGGCTACACATCTCCTTTTATACTAAAACTAAGTCTTCAATCTTGAGGACTTGTGTTTCTTCAGTGAGGCAAAACAACCAAGCTTTACTTTGTGCTTTCTAGAGATGATCCGAGCCATCCATTAAGTAGGTACATGTGAGAGTAAATCTGAGCCATCCCTTTGGTCTTTTGAAGCTGGGATTGACAGCTTGGACATGGGGGAGAAGGAAAGTGGGTTTGGGTTTTGGGGTAGACTGGTTAATAGAGATGAAGGTGGTTTTGGGGTATGGTGAAGCTGGGTAAAGAGGAGAAGGGAGGTTGAGTGTTTGGGGAGAAGGAAAAGAGGAGTAGGGTTTATGGGGAGCAGATAAAGGGGGAGCAGGGTGTTGATTGGGCGGGAAATGGGGAAGGAGAAGGGTGAGATGGGTTGTTCTGTTTATTATTAAACATGGGTCAAGGGTTAATGGACCGGGTAGGGATGGTTTGGTTGGGCCAAGGGTTTATATATGGGCTTGAGATAATACTTGGACTTAGGATTGGTTTTGAACCCATTAAGTATTTAAGGACCATAGTTGCCAAAACTGAAAATCCAGGGACCATTCATGTAATTCTGAAAATTTAATCCAAGGGTCATACTTGTGAATCTCAAATAAGTTGAGGGCCATTTTTTCCAATTGTGAAATTCCAAGGACTAAACTTGACAATTATAAAAATCCAGGGATCAAAACTGTAATTTCTCAAACTTTTGAAATTTTTCACCAAAGGACTAATTATGACAACTTATGATTTCAAAAGGACCTTTGGTGACTTTTCTTTTAAAATACGTGCTCAGGGACTATTTCTGTGAATTTTTGAAAGTCGGGGACTGAAATTGCCAATTATGCAAACTTTGTTCGTTTTTCATTTGTTTTGATAATTTTGCATCTGAAACATATAAAACACAATTTTGAGATATTTTCAGTATTTTGATGCATTTCGGAGTGTTTTTAGATGTTTTGCAGTTCAGATTTGACCAAAAATGATGAGTGAATAAGCACTCATCAAATCCCCCACACTAAAACATTGCTAGTCCCTAGCAATCTTTTGAGAAAACTTAATGGATTTGAATCTCTTTACCAAAAGCCATTACTTCTGGAGTAGCCAAATGTTTTAGTTCAAGTGAGAACTATGGTACACTGATAACCATGTGATTTTGAGCAAACCACCAGCTTCCAACGGATTTGATTTGTCTTTACCAGAAGCCGTTTGCTCTGGACTAGCCAACTCTTAGATAAATTATCAACATTATCTTTGGTGAGCTGATTACCAATTATGGTTTTTCCACTGCCTTTACCACAAGCCATAAACTTGCGGGCTAGCCAACTCTTCACTAATTAAAGATATGGTGAGCTGAATACCATACAATTTTGGGCAAATTGCAAGCCGTCAACGGATTTGAGATATCTTTACCAAGAGCTGTTTGCTCCTGGATTAGACAATCCTTTTGTTTATTAGACATGGCGGACTGATAACCAAAAAAAATTTTGGCCAAAAATGAGGGAATAAGATGGTAAAACATATGATAAAATTCGTGAGAATTCCCCCCCACACTAGAAATGAATATTGCCCTCAATATTCAAAGTACCGGCGGCTATGCCGAAACTGAGAACGTAAAAGGGAAATACTACGGCCATTATTTAGAAAGATTTTTTTTTTTTTTTTTTTTGAGAAAACTTATATACACAACATGTGGGCAACCCCCCCCCCCCCCACACTAGGGTGGTAGAAAGATAGAAAGAAGTCAGAAATATGGGTGAAACCCCATATGGCATGCTATTGTTTTTGATTCCCGAGTCGCTAGCTTGACTCGACCCCGTATTCATTTGTTCTTGGGGAAGCAACGTGGAAAACCAATCTCGATCGGACTTTCGTTCACAGTGTTAATAAACATATGAACATCAGAAAGTTCCACACCGACGAGATACAACCGCGGTATTGTTAATCGTAGAAACTATAAAGGATGATACCGGGGTCAAAGATGGTGTCCTCATTCCCGAAAGAGAAAAGGGAAAGAGCAACCACACCATCTGTGAAGAATGGAATAAAGATGTGCATGAGAATGCAAGTCCATTCCTCATCAGTAAAAAGCAAATCACCATATTTGACATTTTTAAGCTTAGTCTTGAAGTTTGTGTGGTGATTGTCAACAGAATTTCCGGTAGGGAGGGTTGGAAACGGTTCTTCAATCAACAGATTTTCCAGAAAAAGGATGTCGCCCTCCGAATCAAAGTAAGTATTATCAATTCCTGTTGGAATCGACTCATCACTAAGAAAGGCATCGACTTCATTCCAAAAGTTGTCATCTTCCTCATCCGGAGTGAGAGAAGGGATGGAAGAGTCAGAAATAATAAGATTAGGAGATGATGGATCATTTTTGAGTAATTCTTCAATGGGAAGAATATCTCCCATTGGATCACAAACATCATCATCCAATCCAGATGAAACTGAAGAGAGTTTGGTTTCATTCACAGAGTTAACAAACTCAATACGATAAACTGATTCCGGAGGTGGGACAAGTGGTGTGCTCTTAGAGCTAGCAATTTCCACCACTTCCGATAAAGTCTCCGATTCTAGATTATCATCATCAAGAACACTCTCGACTTCCTTGGGACAACTTTCAAACCATTTGTTTGAACCAGGGTTGATTTTCAAAGCTTTTAGCTCAGCACGTTTTTGATGACTCCTCTTAACCGTGAAATTTGAGAGTGTTGCATTGATTCTTTCAGATTTTTGATCAATTGTGGCAACACTATGTTTGTATAGAGGTTTGGAGTTCTGGTTGATATTAAACGTGAGTTCTTCGTTGTCAACCCGTATGGTCAACTCTTCAGCAAATACATCAATTAGAGCACGGCTCGTTCTCAAGAAAGCTCTCCCTAAGATGAGGGGAACTCTAGGATCTGCATCAAAGTCTACTACAACAAAGTCAGTAGGAAAGTGAAACTTTCCTACTTTTACTATGACATCCTCGGCTATCCCAAGTGGACGAGTTTTGGTACGGTCCGCTAGCTCGAGTGTCATACAAGTGGATGTAAGTTTAGGAAGAGACAGTTTCTTCCATACTGAGAGTGGCATGAGGTTAATGCTTGCACCAAGATCGGCCAAGGCGGAGCATTGAACCATCCCCAAGAAATCACACGAGATTAAAAACCTGCCAGGGTCTTCAAGCTTTTTGGGAAGCTTCTTGAGAAGGACCGCTGAGCATTGCTCATTGAGAGGGGTTTTAGCCATCTCAGATAACTTATCTTTGTTGCTCAGCAAGCCTTTAAGCGTGGATGCAAATTTGGGCATTAGAACGAGAGCATCAACGAAGCTTATATCAAAGTGCAGTTCATTGAAAATTTGGAAAATTTTTTCCATTTGCTCTTTGGTTTTGTCTTTGAGCTTCTCATCATGCAATCTTGATGGGTAAGGAAGCTGACTAGACTTTTGAGCCGGGACGGAAGTCATTTCTGGCTCAGAATTTGTCTTCGGAACTTCGGGTTCCGGACTTAAAGCTTGGACTACCGAAGGTGGGACGTGTGCGGTACTTCGTGGGCTTGAGAAATGCACCTTGTCCGTTGTATCCTTGGTAACTTGACTCATTGCTCCTGGTGGAGGAGGCATTGGAGTCGAAGGTCCATTGTGCGTCTTACCACTACGAGTGGTGACGGATTTCAACTCGGCATTTGGATTAGGAACTGTATTGCTTGGGAGTCCTCCAGAAGATGACGAAGCTTTGTTCATATTCATGTTCATGAAACTGCTCATCATATTCTTCAACTCATTTGTCTGCCGAGACATTGTGGTATCAATTTCCTTTTTTAGCTCAACTCTCATGTTATTGATCTGAGTTTGCATTGAACGTATGCTTGACTCAGTAATTTTCATGAAGTCATTTGGTAGGGGACCTTGAGAAGGTTGTTGATAACTTTGCTGATTTGGAGCTTGATATGGTTGGTTGAAATTGTTCCGATTCTGATTGAAATTTTGAGAGTTATTGAAGTTTTTTCCTTGATTCGGAACAAAGCGATTTTGATTGCCATGGTTTTGCACAGGAGGAAAACCAGGTGGTGTCATACTGCTAGGTGCACGGTAGTGAGGATCAGCTTGTGGTCGGTATTGATTGTGGTTTACAGAAGCTACGGGAGCTTGGTAAAGAGAAGCATCGGTTGCTTGACAATCATAATACGCTTGTGGACCACTACAAGTTTCACACACCTTGTTCACGGCTTTGATTGGTTCCGGCTTATGAATTTCGCTTTTGATTTCCTTTACCTCTTTCATCATACAACGGATGACGTCCGTTAGAGCGGCTAACGGAGCGGCTAACTCGGAAGAGTTACCGGATGAAGAAGCAGGAGTGTTCGGAATATTGACTTTGTTGCGAGAAATAGGAACTTTTGATTTTATTTCGCAAATCTCAATCACATCTTTAGGCTTACGATTCAAGATATTGCCACCGGCGGCTGCGTTCAAAGAATCTTGATCGTTACCGTTCAACCCATTATAAAAGATATTAACTTGCTGAAGCTCCGTGAATTCATGATGGGGGCATTTCCTGAGGAGATCTTTGAATCTCTCCCATGCCTCCAAAGTTTTCATCGAAATTTTGACGAAATCAAGAAATTTCATTTTTAAGATTAGTCGTCTTTGATGGAGGAAAAAAATAATTGACAAACTTTTGAACAAGATCCTCCCAAGTTTCGATGGTTCGAGGGGGTTCTTTTTCCAGCCAAATCCGGGCTGCCCCCTCAAGTGAGAACGGAAATAGCATCAGTTTGATCACTTTTGTGGTACATCCTTGTAATTGATAGTTGAGGTCAATTTGTTAAACCAACGGATGTGTGCATACGGGTCTTCTCGATCAAACCCGTGGAATTGATTCGTAGACACAAGTTGGATCAAATTCGTCTTCAATTCAAAGTGATCAGAATTGATTGGTGGTAAAACGATGGCATCTCCATAACCCTCGGTGGGTGCCTGGAGCATTTCCGCCATAGTTCGTTCGTCTGCCATATTGTTGTTTGGAATAGTACGAATCTCGGGTTCGACTATTCGGGCAGCACGTCTATGAGAACGACTTCTAGGAATTTCTGCTAGATCACGAAAAGGGCTCAATGATCTAGAGGAACGAGTGCGCATGCACTTCCAAAAACAACACTTTCAATTAAAACAAGACCGAGGCAAAACACAGTGAACTTAAACCAATAATCCCACGTGAAATGATCACTTCTATAAGTAAAACGCACAAAGGAGTGGAGAGACTTAGTAGGTGAAGCTTATTAAAAACCCGTCTCTTTTCAGCCGCAATTTAATGTCAGGCCGTCCTTATACCCTCACACAGTTTGTTAAACCGATAGAAATCAACCAAATCACGAGCGACACAAAGGCAAGTTTTAAATCTTTTGTTCGGGAACTTATAATGATAACACCTCAGTTGAGAATGTTATATTGATTTTGTCTTCTATATTATTTAAAACAACAAGCAAAAATCTTTTTGTATTTTTAATCTTTTACATATATATACAAAGAAAAGAAAAATATTTTTGTATTTTTGTATTTTTATAAAAGCAATAACTTCACGAGGAAGGTTCTTCAAGTCACTAATCGCAAAAATCACGATATTGTCGCAACACACCTCCCCGGCAGCGGCGCCAAAATTTGATTCGTTGTGAAGTGAGTGTGAGAAAAACACAAATATCAACAATATCAAATTAACCGTAAAATTCGACAAATTAACCCTTTAGGAAAAAGGTCAACGTGCCAAACCTCACGGGTGTGATAAAAGTGATACCGGGAAAGTGATTTCCCCGGGTCGTGTCCCAACGAGGTGTGAATGGAAGGATTCGTTGAGTTTCGTGATTTGAACTTGAATTGGTTTTAATGATTTGTTTGGTTTGAATTACGAATTCTACAAATTAATTAACGGGAAAGTAATTAAGGCAAGGGAACCCTAATAAACTAAAAATAAACTATCACTAAGCCTAAGGAATGATAAAACGAAGCTACACTAACTCCTAGGGTGCAAAAACTAACGTAAAAGTTTTTGCAATTTAAGGGCTACGGGTGCGAAATCAATTTTCCTACGTTCTATTTGACTAAAAATAATTTTAGGAAAAAGCGGAATATTTTTTTGACTTTTAATTTAATTACTACGAATTAAAATCTATTAAACACTAATTAAATGATTAAAAATATTAAACTAATTTTGAAAAATCTGAAAAATTCACAAAAACTACTTTTAATGTTACTGATCCTAGGAAAATTCAAATATCTGGTGGTTGCTTTTAGAAATAAGCTCAAAATAAGCTAAACATGTGCTTAAGGATAAACTGCCAAACGCCCTTAAGAGATTAATTATGCAAACAATGACCAATAAAAGTCCCAAGGGCAATTGGTATCCGGTACTCACTATCACTTACTAAGGCTGGGAGGTCTCAGGTTCGAGCCTGCCTCCCACCCTTTTTGCAAAACATTTTCTTTTTTTGGATTCTTCTCTTGGAACTTGTGAAGAACAAAGTAATAAGCAATTTTTGTGAAAACCTTTTTTATGAAACCTTATGAATAAGCTGTTGGAACAGCTTATTTGAATCTGTTATGGACAGATCTAACAAACACCCTTATAAATAAGCTTTACCAAACACCCTTATAAATAAGCTTTGAAGAACACTTTTAAATAAGCAAAATTAATGCACAAATAAGCTACACATTCAATGATAAGCCAAGGATAAGCTAATCAAAAGGGAAAAACAGTTGGCAAATAGATTACACTAAGTGGGATCCTAAGAAGCTAATAAGTGAGAATTAAGCACTGAGGATTAACTAATAAGCACTTACAAGCTGATGATGAACTGATCTAACCTAGCTAAATTAATAAGCACTTAAGGTATCTAATTAAGCTAAGCTACACTATCATAAAGCTAAATGAGATAAAACCAATATAGGACTGTTGTGCAAGAGAAAGCTGCAAAAGCAGCCTAAGGGGCCTGTTTCAGCTTATTTTAAGCTGCAAGATGAACTCCTAACCCGATACAAGCTGCACCAACAAGTTAGCACACAAAGGAATAGAGTTACACTGATTGGACCAAGAAAGAAGCCTTTAACAGCTTACAATTAAGCTGTTTTCAGCTTGACTTGGGGTACCTTTTCACTGATGCGCAATGATGCAAAAAATGGGCGAGGGAGCTTTGGAAACCAATTTGAACTGAGCTAAAGAGATTAGAGATGCACATAAATTGACAGAGCTAAGTTGAGCTTATGAAGATTAAGGAAAAACAAAATTTACAAGATTTGAATACCCATTAAGCTATAACATTTGCACATGAACAAGCAGCTTAAGCTTCTTTGCTGCTCTGCTCAGCATATAAAAAATGAAACCCAACTTTTATTTTAACCACAAGTGAACAAAAGTTATGCAATCATTTTCAAAACCTTGTTACTAGTTTAAGACCATTAGCATGAGTTTGACTTGGTGAGTCAAACGGTAAAAATGGATTCTTGACCAGTTTAAGGACATAAACCAAACACACTTTTACAAAGGATTTGACCACATTTCTTTCTTTTTTCCTTTTCTGAAAGTGAGAAACAATCACAATAACTTAAGTAAGACAAACAATAACTAGAATTTGCAAGAGAATGGATTCAAGGAACTTTTCATTAAAAAAAATACATTACAAAACATAAGTTAAACTAATTTTTTGAAACTGAAAAACTAGGGGTGCCTTATAACTTGGCTACACATCTCCTTTTATACTAAAACTAAGTCTTCAATCTTGAGGACTTGTGTTTCTTCAGTGAGGCAAAACAACCAAGCTTTACTTTGTGCTTTCTAGAGATGATCTGAGCCATCCATTAAGTAGGTACATGTGAGAGTAAATCTGAGCCATCCCTTTGGTCTTTGGCCGGATTGATGTACTTGGACATGGGGAGAAGGAAAGTGGGTTTGGGTTTTGGGGTAGACTGGTTAATAGAGATGAAGGTGGTTTTGGGGTATGGTGAAGCTGGTAAAGAGGAGAAGGGAGGTTGAGTGTTTGGGGAGAAGGAAAAGAGGAGTAGGGTTTATGGGGAGCAGATAAAGGGGAGGCAGGGTGTTGATTAAGGAAATGGGGACGGAGAAAGGTGAGATGGGTTGTTCTGTTTATTATTAAACATGGGTCAAGGGTTAATGGACCGGGTAGGGATGGTTTGGTTGGGCTAAGGGTTTATATATGGGCTGAGATAATACTTGACTTAGGATTGGTTTTGAACCCATTAAGTATTTAAGGACCATAGTTGCCAAAACTGAAAATCCAGGGACCATTCATGTAATTCTGAAAATGTAATCCAAGGGTCATACTTGTGAATCTCAAATAAGTTGAGGACCATTTTTGCCAATTGTGAAATTCCAAGGACTAAACTTGACAATTTTAAAAATCCAGGGATCAAAACTGTAATTTCTCAAACTTTTGAAAATTTTCACCAAAGGACTAATTATGACAACTTATGATTTCAAAAGGACCTTTGGTGACTTTTCTTTTAAAATACGTGCTCAGGGACTATTTCTGTCAATTTTTGAAAGTCGGGGGACTGAAATTGCCAATTATGCAAACTTTGTTCGTTTTTCATTTGTTTTTGATAATTTTGCATCTGAAACATATAAAACACAATTTTGAGATATTTTCAGTATTTTGATGCATTTCGGAGTGTTTTTAGATGTTTTGCAGTTCAGATTTGACCAAAAATGATGAGTGAATAAGCACTCATCACATATCTTGTAAATATTAATTCGAAAAGCAAAATACAAAATTTCAAAACCTTCAAAAAGCAAATAGAAAAATATAAAACTTTCAAAAAATCTATAAAAATCTGAAAAATCTTGAAAATTTTCAAAAAAAAAATATTGTCATTTTGTCATGTTTTTCTCGATTCGAAAATATCTACGGTCTTTGTGTTGTCATTCAAAGAATGACACGGGACTTTACATATTGTTCGAATGTTCTTAAAAAAAATAATAAAAATAAAATAAAAATCAAAAATCAAAAAATCAAAAAATATTTTTGGGAGAAAGTAAAACTATGGTTTATTGTTATTTCGTGCAAAGAACTGTTTTCAAAGATAGAACAGAGCCATGCTTTATCTTGTTTTTCAAATCTCATGCTCTGATTCTTTAAAATAATTACTTACCATTTAATGAAAACTAATTGCTTTGTTAAATAACTTGAACTCTATTTTTGAAAATCATCTGGACTTAACTTTTGTCAAAATATCTATCTCTCAATCTACAACTTATGTCATTGATTGAGGGGGAGAAGGATTTCAATTAAATCAAAAGGTTGTTCGACATACAATTGTTTTCAAAAAGATAATCATGCATGTTTAATCAATGGAGTGTAAAGTCTCAAAATCCGATCCTTATCAGTTAAAATGTTCTCATAATCAAGTCACAATTCTCCTCGAAACCTTTCAAAATCAATTTAAATCTACAGAGATCACAAATCTCAAATGATTTGAAAATTGTGATCAGGGGAGAATTGGTGATTTAAATTGGAGTTAAACTGATAATTTGATAAATGATTTCGTAAGTGTTTAGCAAGATTTCCTCCCCACATGTGCCAAACGATTTCAAATTTTCCATGCACATGTTGAGGGAGAGCATCTATTTTAAACCACAAAGAATTGAAACGTGATTGATTTGTATCTAAGTTCAGATTCCTTCTAATATGTGCAAAACTCTTTCAAACCTCGAGGCACATATTGAGGGGGAGCAAATTTATGAAAACCTCATCCTTCCCAATATGCTTTATCTACTTGATTTGAACTGGGAAGTGATGTTGATATCTTTTAGAAAATGGTAATCAAAGAAGTTAATTCTTCCTCTTGCCTCCGTGTGCTAAAACGATTTCAAACACATGACGCACATGTTGAGGGGGAGCTCTCTTTCTAAAAATATCAAAAACAATTCAGGTACAAAATGCTTTGATAATATATCATAAGTATCTGAATTGATTTTCAAATGGTTTTCAATTGGTTCCAATGGCAGATGAACAATACCAAATAGAACGACCAAATTTACTTTATGTATGGTGATATAAGGATGATAAGGTTAGGTATTTGTTCCCATGATCCGCCAAAATCGGAGGAATCTACACAGGGACAATTCACTAGATAGTGTAGAGTCCTTAGGATTGATGAAAAAGAAGAAAAGTGAGATATGGGAAGAGTGCGGACTAAGACTGAGCTGGTACTGGAATAAACCCAACAAGGTTCTAGTTATGAAGTCTAGGTAAGCACTGAAGGGGTTGAAGAATGAAAAAGAATTGAATGTGAAAAATGATGAAAAGAAATAGCCCTCCAATAATTCAACCTTAGGGCAGAAATCGGGTTCAATTCATATGCTACTGGTAGTTACCAAGGTAACATCGGTATTGAAGACAAGACGTCATGGACCCAGTGACGCACTGCACTACAACTTCCCAAACTACTCAAGTTCCTCTTAAAAGGACTTGTTTCATTCTCACGGGGAACCTACATAATCTATCGACTTTCTCTTAGAGTTTGTTGATATTGAAGAAGGAGACCCTCTCCCTAGTCTCCGGCATAGGAACCAAATGTGCACCATTGAGTCTAGAGCCACGAGATCATCAAATAAATCTCTATAGGACACTGTCATTGAAGACTCTCTGTTTCACACAATGTGGAAAGAGAGATTTTATCTTATGAGTCCTATGCATTATCCTAGTGGTATTGCTAGAACATCTGAGTGATATGCAAACATATTCACAATGAAGATGGAAAGCCTTCTGGAGCCAACATCAAACAAGCTCTTGGTGGGTGTCATGTGAGATCTATCCAATAGATCAACCATGTGACAACTGAACAGAAACAATGGGGCGAGTCATAATTATGATTCAATCTCGGTTCAGGTTATGGATTGACGGATACCTTTGAAAAACCGGTCGTTGTGCTTAAAAACTATTTTCTTTAGCACATCGACTGTGTACTAATACTTCAAAATAAAATGTGTTTATGATTGATAATTGATTTTCATTAAAACCTTCGTTGTATTGCAAAAACAATTTCTATTGTGCGGTACTCGATTGTTTTTCAAATCTCTTTTCATCAATCAGTGAATCTCAATTCGCTGGTTCACTCACTCTGTGTTGTCTTCTTTGAGACGTTCCGGTTTGAGAACATCTAGAGCAGCTGCAAAACCCTGTCAAGGAAATTCTTCAGAATTTTACCTGATCACAAGCAGTACTTGTACTGATCAACGGGAACCGGTGGGTGTACCTCATTCAACGAAAGTGATCAAAGACACTTTCGTGCGCTTTATTGCTAACGCTGTATGCGTATGCGCTAACGTTGCATTGATCGAATGATGCGGTCAATCCATAGCCGCTGCTCACACATCATTCATTTCAAAAGAAATCATGATTAGTGCATCAATGACTCTGATATTTTTCACTCCATGCTTCGCTACGCTGCGCCAATATCATGAATCAACGAAAGCTTCCGCTACTCTGATGAGAAGAAATCATGATCCAGAATGTGAGCATGTCGGTCCAAAAGTCACAACATCACATAATACCAACACCATAAAGGATGAGTCAGAGATTTATGATAGCTGATGATCGCAAAGCTGGTTCAAAACTCATTATCTCGTGGATCAGTTAGAGACCTCCACTTGGATTAACCAAACACACAAAAATGAAGAATCAATGACTACGAGCTGCAGAGCAAAGAACTTTAACAAGAATCTAAGAACAATCTTATTGTAATATCTGTTTGTATTCAATGTATTTTTTAGGTAACCTCCCTTAGGGGGAGATTTTTAGGATTTAGTAAATCCAGTCATTAAAGAGTCGGTCACCTCAAGTATATGTAATCGTTAGAAAGCTCGTAGTCGTAGATTATTTAATGTTAAGTAGTATTTAGTTAAGTAACACCGTGGAGGACGGACGGGTCTTTACCCACTGTATGCCTGATCCACAGCCCGTAGGTGGCGATTTGTGTAAGACTATAAATACTCTCTACCTCCCAAGGTAGAGAGTTGGAGCTCATAATAATACTTTCATTTTCTCTCACTAAGTTCCCAAAACCTCTAACTATTTCTCTCTCTAAAACTCCATAGTATACGCCTCTTTGATCTTTGGTTTAGTGTGTTTATGAAATCCAATATGTAACAATATATGTTGTGGATCGTTTTAAACTAATGCTTCATGACCCCTAATTTATAAATCAGTTGGCTAAAAGCACATTTGCTTGAGGACAAGCAAATACCAAGTGTAGGGATATTTGATAAGGTTTTATAATGTACCTTTTTGAGGGGTCGTTTAAGCCCTTATTTGATCACTTTTGTATCCGTTATTACTTAATATCGTTCCTTTTCACTTTTTAGGTCTCTTGAAGGCAAATTGCTAGAATGACACTTATTTGGACGAAAAAGCGCGAATATACGAAGAAAATGGCCAAAGTCAAGAATTGAGATACTCAAGCTGCTGAAACTGAAGGGGACGGCGTCAGGTTACACTTGTGGCCGTCGAACAAGTTTTGTGGCGATACAGTAGCCAAATTGCTTATTTTCAAGTGACGGCATCAGGTTTTAAAAGATTAGGGCGTCGCAGCTCAGACGGCCTAGATTTGATCGAGGCGGCGGAGACTCAAGGCGACGGCGTCACGGACATAAGGTGACGCCGTCACAATGATAACGTGGCTAAGACGAAACCCTAATGACGGTGACCCGAGGCGTCACGATTAAAGGGTGACGCGTCGCAGTTGTAACCTTATATATAGAATTTGAATTTTTTAGTTTTCAGTGTGTAGTTTTGTGGAGTAAAAACCTAAACCAAAGGCGTCTTGTACAGTATTTTAGGGTTCCATACCCTATCTTACATCAAGATAAGTGTTTTACTTCATTAATTTAATTATGTCTTCAATTGATTGTGTGTATGCTTGCATGTTCCCCATGTCCGGCTAATTTACATGTGTGTTTGCTTAGGTAGTATGAAACTTAGTTATTGAATATTTATTGGTTGTCTCTTATCTTAATTGTGAATGACCTAGTATTGCGATAGGTCATTCGTTGTGTTATTAATGCTTGATTAATTTTTGTTGAACCTTAGTTTATAATCACCTAGAGTAATTGTAGGCTATACATCCAAAGAATACCTTAGAGTTAAAGTTTATAAATCCTAGAGATTTTGTAGTCATTAACCTTTGGTAGCTTCAAAGAGTTAGGGATAAACGCATACCCTACGACCTTAGAGACACAACGCGATTAAGAATAAGGACGTGACAATTCAACCATCAATAAAAGATAACTAGGAGTAATAAGCCTAAGCAAATACTTCTTTAATCATCATACTGACACAACATAGACATAGACTCACCTTAGTTAATTAGATAATTAGATAAGTAGAAGTAATCGGTAGAAATACCAACCCCCCCCCCCAATCCAAACCCCAGATTCGTACCTTTCCATTTCCTAAAAAACATAAAAAGATAAAAAAAAATAATCTTCCTCAACCCCAACCTTAGCGTAGTAACTTCTCACTAGCATTCCTATTCCCCTAAAGAACGATATCAATTCCCATGGCTTACCCTAATACTACACTACAACGATTAGGTTCACTGCCTAGGGTGTTGAAAAACTTGCTCGACGAAAAGGAAGTTCCTTTGACCCCGAACACGCTGTGTAAGCGTATCATACGATAAGTTTTAATATAAGTTCCGAGTTATTATCTGTCTCGAGTTCACAAGTCCGAGTCATGACTCTCGGATTTTACACATCATATTGTCCAATAAATATTAAAAGTCCATGTTACGGCGTTGTCGGGGTCAACCGAGACTAAAAAGTCATGGTAACACCGACGTTGTGCAAAGTTGACATATATAATATTAAGTCGAAAATAAACAATTCCACAATCTCCAATCAACCTCCAAACAATCTCATATCAATCCCGTCATCCAAACTAAGTACCAAACACACCCGTAACCAATGTCGCGACCCTAATGGTCTTGACACGGTCCCGGTTAAGACCACGTGAACCAAACGAACCCTAGAAGCTTTTTGGCTCCCCGCGTCTCATCCAAACTCCAACAACAACATCCAATATGTTACCACAACGACCCGACCCGGTCCTATTGGCCCTTGAGGGTCTCTCAAATAAACCAACGCCAATATGGACCCTAGTGGTCCTTGTGGCTCGTTCCATGCTTCACAACTCCAACCAAATGAACCCTAATGGTTCATTCATTTCCCGAACACATCCAATCAACATCCAAACACCATCAAACATCAAAACCCATCATCCAACTACAATCAAAACCTCATAAAAATGATAAAAATGCAATAACACATGAACACGACACAACACACGACACCAACATGTTTGTTTTTATGTTTTATTAGTTTTAAACTTTGTTTCCATTCCATTTTCGTCAAACCCACCCGCGAGAACCACGAATACAAGACATAGTGTCTCGTACGTGGCCATACATGACTTAAACAAGTCTATTTGTAACTCCTTTTACCTCACACGTTCCCGATCTACTCTCGTAACATGAATACACAAACACACGCGTCTTTTTCACACGATATGGATGACCAAACGACGGAGATAAGGTGTGTGCCCTATGTCAAATGAAAGAGGAGAAAGAGATCTACAAGATGGTGGTGGTGGTGTAGCCGTACGCGCGGCGGTGGCCAGAATATGGTCGGAGGAATGGACGGCGGCGGCCTTGTTTATGGTTAGGTTAGAGAGAGAAAGTGGTAGTGAGAGATTAGGGTTTTGTAGAGAAAGAAACAAAGGTGTGTGTGTGTGTGTGTAGGAGAGGTGGTATATATATGGGATGATAGAGATTAAAAAAATAATGTTTTGGGATGGTGGGGTGGCCGGCCAAGGTAAACAAGGGTGGCCAAACACGTGTTTTTCGTAAACTTTCCCGACTTTCATTTATAACTCTATTGTTTTTATTTACATTTTTCCACCTTGTCTTGTGTTAAGGGTTAAAAGTTACGTTTTCTCTCGTTCTAGGATTTTATTGTGTCGACATCAAGTAGTGCCTAACATAACAGGCTATAAATCATACCATAACTCATTCGATAATAAAATAAATCATAAAAGCCAATAAACGATACCAAAATAAGTCATGACTAACCGGAATAGCTCCTAAAGGCAAACTACTCGGTCTAACTAGCGTAATGCGGTTACTTAAAAGGGCTCCCTAATTGCCAGTTGTCACATAATATTTATTAATTGAATTAATGAGAGAATACATATTGTTGGGATTTGACAAGCATATAACCATTATCACTATGAGAACGCAACTAATGGATCTAGGCATACATAAAAGTACAAACCTCGAATCAATTGAATTACTAAGACAATTGATGTGTTCTTGAATCTTGTTCTTGTATCTCCTCGGATCATGAATGACACGAAATAATATCAACTATTAATGAGTTGATCTCTATTGTTGCACACACTACACGTCTAACAAAACGTTAGGATGCTAGTACTTGCTTCACGAAGAACACAATGAAACACTAGGTTTTGTGTTGTTTAGATTTAGGCCGATTTCCCTAGGGTTAGGGTTCTTGAAAGCGGTCGATTAGGGTTTATAGAGGAGGGTGTTGATTTCCGTAGGTTAGATTTAGGGAATGATTAGTGAATTTCATTATATAGGCTAGTAACTTGTTGGACATGTTTGCAATCCTAATCCTTTAATGATCACACTAATTTGCCCTGCCCCGCCACCCCTATCTCTTGAACCTTCTTTTTTTGTCCTTTGGTCCTTAGATAATAGTATTTACAATACGATATTAATTATAAAGCTTAACGTTAGTTATTCGTCAAACGGACTAATTATCGACCGTTAAATCATTTCATGAAACATTACCTAATATATTTAATACATCTAATATATTAATTACATTAAATAAAACGATCTCTGTATATACGTGTGTCCTAATAGGTTCATATATTTTCTGTCCGTATAGTTATTGATTTGATATGAGCACTACCAATAGATATGACCTAATATTTATAGCCTAACACTATACTTATACGAATTATGATATAATGCAAATACTAATATAATTCTAACGATAATACAAATCCACTAACGGTGATGGATAAAATGGAACGTTGGTGTTGTGCATAATGGAGTCAAACATTAAGTTGTTTGACTTATCCTTGTATGTATGTAAGTGAATGTGATGGTTTTAATTGTTTGACTTATCTTCTTTCAGTTTTGTGTCCCCACATGTACCCTACTTCGCTTTTTCTTTTCTTTTAGTGTTCGGTCTTCACCAATAATAGTAAACTCCCCACTTGCTGCTAAACTAGTTTCCTTGAAGTTTCAAGCTACTACATTTTTTTGAACTTGTGCAAGCTACCACTTGATAATGAATTTATAAGCTAAATTAGTCAAAGGTACATTCTTCTCCAAAAGTTCAATACAGATCAACCTCGATAACTAGCCACGATTATGTCATCTAATACTGGAGAGGCTGAAATATCGTCATCATCAAGTTCAGAACATCCATGTTATCTCTTTTCTCTTGCAGACATCCAACTTGCAACCAATGATTTTGATGATAAACTGGTCGTTGGGCGGGGAGGATTTGGAAGGGTGTATAAAGGTCGTATTCGTATTCGGAAAATTAATTATTTTGTGGCCATCAAACGGTTGGATTCTATGTCTCACCAGGGAGAACTTGAATTTAGGGCAGAAATTGAGATTCTTTCCAAGCTGCGCCACCGTCACTTGGTGCCTCTTATCGGTTATTGTGATGATAACAAGGAGATGATCCTCGTTTATAAATATATTCGAAATGGAACCCTATATGATCATCTGCACAAAACTAAGACTCCTCTAAGTTGGATTCAACGACTGAAGATAGCCATAGGCGCTGGATCTGGACTGAACTACCTCCACACGGGTGATGACATCAAACATGGAATCATACATCGCGATGTGAAGAGTTCGAATATTCTTTTGGATAAGAAGTGGGAAGCTATGATTTCAGATTTTGGGTTGTCTAAAATAGGCCCTACTAATCTATCCTTTGTTGATGCCAGTGTGAAAGGTACGTTCGGGTATCTGGACCCAGAGTATTTCTATACCAGTAAACTGACAAAGGCAACAGACGTTTATGCATTTGGGGTTGTTCTGTTTGAATTGCTATCTGGGAGGCTTCTGGTTGACATAAGCTACGGTGAGGAGCAATGTAGTTTGGTAAGGTGGGCTCAGAAATGTAGTAAAGAAAGAATGTTTGAGCAAATGGTTGATTTAGAAATCACGGGAACAATCTTTCCCAAATGTTTAAAAAAGTTTGCTCAAATTGCGGATCGTTGTTTGCTTAGTGTTCCGAAACAACGACCTACAATGACCGAGGTTGTGGCCTCACTTCATGTTGTACTGGAGCTACAAGAAAAACATGACAATTCTGTTGATTGATTAGGCACAATGGGATTCACTTGGAGGATTCATAAGTATCTTGTTTCCGCAACTAAGCATAACTCAGGTATACACAAGGTTTTCGTTTGTGTTGTATGAGCATATTTGCTGTTTACTCTCCTAATAAGTAATATCAGACAATACCTAATTACATGATTCTGTTATCATTATAATAAGACCAAAGTGGCAGCCTTGAAAACAACAGGGATGGTGGTGATCTTGTGGAAAGGCGTCATCAGCATGTGGAATTAGTGGCTAAAGATGTAAAATTGTTCACATATGGCGAATTGAAAAGTGCCACAAGGAACTTTGGGTTTGACACATGCATTGGTGTGGGGACTCATGGAACTGTTTACGAAGGTTGGGTGGATAATACGACTAATCTCCCTTGTAAGCATGATACTGGATTGCTTGTTTCAGTTATAAGACTTCATAGCTACAAACTTGTAAGTCTTGCAAAGGCTGAGTGAAGTATCTCTTTCATGGAAAACATTACACTTGTGAAACGTATATGGCTTTTGAATGCAGCTGGATCTCGAAATGCTGAAAGAGTTTAGTCATCCCAATCTTGTTGAGTTCATTGGATACTGCTTGTATGAAGAACAACTCTTCCTTGTGCATGAATTCATGGTTAATGGAAACTTTGAAGACCAACTTCAATTCTTAGCGGTATGCAGCATAAATAACTTTTCTAGTAACCAAACCGATGCTATATTCAAAAACTGAAATTGATTCAAATTTAGATAATAATTTTTGTGGGCTTTAGGAACTATAGCGCAGCTGCCTCTGGTTACAAAGGTTAAAATAGCAGTAGGAATTGCTCGGGGTATTCGTTTCTTGCATGTCACAGAGCATGGTGTATGCACACATGTACATGAGGGAGGAAGCATCGGTATGTCTCGCCTTAACAGACACAAGATATTGTTTGATGAGGTATGTAACTTAAAGTTTCCACTTTCATGCGAAACCTGGATACTAACTAGTTGTCTTTCATATATATGCGTTTTTAGCTAATAACAGTGTATACTTTGACATATTGCCTTGTTCTACAAACTCATTACCCTTCCTCCAAAGCAACACCTTACATTTTTACAAAGGAGCATCTTAAAGGACGTTCATTTTCTTTCTAACCAAATTCTTGTTTTTTAGAACTTCACGAAATCACGAGTCAATAAAAAGTTCTAAAATTCTCTTCTGTTTTTTTAAAATACCCAACAAAACAATGCATAGGGGATAGAGTTGTTTCTAGTCATCCAATAACACACCACTCATTGGGTAATATACATTCAGACCTGCAAGTCTAGTGATTCCTGCTGTTTTTCCAGTCACATTTTGAACACCTGCTTCTTAATGTTATTTATAGGGTTAATGTATCAATATTAAGGATTTTACGGTGAAGCTTGCGGGTTATGACATCACTAAGTTAGTACATGGTCACTATCCTCAAAGTTCTCTGAACTTTAATGGTCTGGTTGATGGTGACTATTATCCCGGGTGTGGTAAGTTATTTCAACCTGTCTCCCGTACCTCCCCCCACCCACCCACACACACACACACTAAACAACGAACTAAAAAAGGGTTTCCCGTCCCATTCCTTGTCATAATTTTCTTTAATGCAATTGCATACATCTGATTAAAAGTTACTCTTTCAGAGCCTTTGTACTACAGAGCAATCTCTCCGGTTTTAAAGTGATATTTGCAGAGGTGGTAACAGGGGAACAAATCTCCTCTGAAAGCAAATTGAAAAAGATAGATCATTTATGGCACCAACGTCAAGGAAGGTCCTTGAGTTCTACTGCTGCGATATGTTTTCAAATATGCAATGACGTGGATTCAGAATCAAAGATGCTAAAACTGTTGAAAAAGTATGAGAAGTATATTCATGTCTCAGCAAGGCCAATTGGGCATATGCAACAAAATTAAATAAATAATAATTTTTAAATATAATAATAATAAAAAAGATTAAATAAATAATAATTTATATTCAATTTTAAATAAATAATAATTTTTAAATCTTAATAACATGGTGGTTTATAAAAAATAATAATAATATTAATAATAATAATAATTAAATGATCGTTTATAATAAATAATAATAATAATAATAATAATAATAATAATAATAATAATAATAATAATAAAGTAAAAGGAAAAATAAAAAATAAAAAATAAAAATAAAATAAATAAATAAATAAAATAAATAATAATAATAATAATAATAATAATAATAATAATAATAATAATAGCAATGACAATGATAAAGATAATATGAATTCCATTGAATTGTAAACAATCCTTCTCATATTGCCATGGAATGTTGAATTCCATATATATGGGATTTTGAAGGAATTTCATTCCATTCCGTTTGCCAACCAAACACAGTAAGGAATGGAATTCAGATTCCAAATTCTTTAAATTTTTCAACCAAACACGTTATGAAATGGAATTGGATTCCAATTCCACCAGAATCCTTAGGATTCCGCCAAACCAAACAGGGCGTTTGGTTCGTAGAATGTTTTTGAAGGAATTGGAATCTGTTTAAGGAATTAGAATGTGAAGGAATGAAATGTTAGAAATTGAAATCTTTAGAATTTAAAATCTGACGGAATTGAAATCTGCAAATATTAGCGCATGTTTGGTTGAAAGAATGAAATGAGAAAAAACAATTATATTAAAATATTTAAAATTTAATTTTAGTTTAAGATTAATTAACTAAACATTATTTAATAAATAAATTACTCATCAAATTATAATAATAAATTTTTAAATAATATTATATAAACTAATATATTAAATAAATAATTTTTTTATATAAAATACAATTGTATTTTTAAAGTATAAATTAAAAAAGTAAGCTATAAATAAATTATATTTAATTTTAAAAAGTAATAATTTTTAAATATAATAATAATAAAAAAAATTAAATAAATAATAATTTATATTGAATTTTAAATAAATAATAATTTTTAAATCTTAATAACATGGTTGTTTATAAAAAATAATAATAATATTAATAATAATAATAATTAAATGATCGTTTATAATAAAAAAAAAAAATAATAATAATAATAATAATAATAATAATAATAATAATAATAATAATAATAATAAAATAAAAGTAAAAATAAAAAATAAAAAATAAAAATAAAATAAATAAATAAATAAAATAAATAATAATAATAATAATAATAATAATGACAATGATAAAAATAATATGAATTCCATGGAATTGTAAACAATCCTTCTCATATTGCCATGGAATGTTGAATTCCATATATATGGGATTTTGAAGGAATTTCATTCCATTCCGTTTGCTAACCAAACACAGTAAGGAATGAAATTCAGATTCCAAATTCTTTAAATTTTTCAACCAAACACGTTATGAAATGGAATTGGATTCCAATTCCACCAGAATCCTTAGGATTCCGCCGAACCAAACGGGCCCAAGAGTCTAAGATTTCCATACAATAAACTAATGGAATCTATAACCCTAGCCACAAAATATGTTGTAACATTGCTGCAGCTAACAAATACAAGACGCAAAACATGTTAAGGTACATGATAGAAAGAAAAAACGGGCTTAATGTGCTTATTGTAGCTTATGACCATTATTTTACATTGATCTAAAACTTATTAGCTGGTATGTGATTCTGACATCTAGTGGCGCGAAAGCAGAAGAATCACGTTGTAGGAGAAACAAACCCCAAACAGGATCGATTTTAGGCAATGGTTGGTTCCGTAGACGGAGAGTGAAACTTGGAGATGTTATGAGAGATAACCAGTGTTTAGATATGGATTTGAAAAGATAAAGTGAGATTAAAGGTAGTCGAAGTAAGATTTCGATTAATAGTCGTCAGGTATAAAATCTGACGAAGACATACTTCCCGTTATTGAAACTTTACTAACTGACAACGCTCACCGGAGCTCTTAACTGTAATCAACAAAAATAAACACACTTACTTCAAACAGTTAATTAACATACAAAGAGTTAATTAAATAGAATTAGTGAAATCAGTTAAATAAACAACATCACATTAACTTCTAAGTTCTGAAATCAGCTCATTATTCACATAACTATAACGTGCTAACAAAACATTAACAACAGGCAACGTTTAGTCGCTTACCGGAGCACTTAACTGTAATCAACTAAATAACATAAAAATACTTGTTTCAAACAGTTACGTATAAATATCTAATTATAATCAACATCACATGAACTTTTAAGTCCATAAATCAGCTCATAACTTTACATAACTACAACTCGCGAAATAAAACGTTACTAAACGTCAACGCTTACCGAGCACTAAGCAGAATAAACATGCTTATTTTAACAATTAATTAACTAACAAAATGATTTAAATAAAAAATAAACAACTTCACATTAACTTATAACTACTCAAATCAGCTCATAATTTTACATAGCAATAACAAGCGAAACTAACACTAAGCAACGCTAACAATACTAAAGTACGTTTCACTTAAACAGCTCATAAACACACTTAAAATACGTCTAAAACAAATTGAAAATCACTCAAACTCCAGTAAGCTCTCAAATCTGCTCATGATTGCACATAACTATAACTCGCGCAGATATGTCGATAACCGGCAACACTCACCAAAGCACATAAAATGTAAATAACAAACCTAAAATAAGTCTCGGTTAAACTTATCCAGCTTACTTGATTTAAATCAGCTACAGGCAAGACAATTCGCCAAACACTTGGTCTACACTCTACACATACACTGAGACATTTCGTCAAACACTTGGTAAGCACATCTAAACCACTTTATAAATTTCAGTTCACATCTCGATTGCATAAGCATGAATTACACTCGAAAAAACATCAAAAACAAGTTAAAATCACATCTCGATTGCAAAAGCATCATATATAAGCTAAAATAGACTTTCGTATAGCGATGGTACCTTAGTTTTCGATAAACTGCAGCGTAATTAGGTGACCTGAGAGGGAGAGGGTAACATTTAATTCTCATTTAAACCATATATTAACTCTCTAATATATTTTAATAAAATTATTTATAAGAAAGATTTAAGATGACAAAAGATTTTACATCAGTATTCAGCATCTATTTTCTCTCAATTTTTTGTTATCTAATCGATGAGATTAATTTTAACAATTTAAAAAACCGACTTTCATCATCTTTTTAAGTATTAATATTTTTCAAACCGTTAATCGTTAAGCGAAAAAAAATATATCATTATGACAAGCATTTAATTATCTTTCTATAGATAGGCACTTTGATACACTTTCGATAAAAAAAAATTCCGTATTTTTCACCTTTTTTTTTACATTTTTTTTTCGTTTTTTTCGTTACTGAAATTTGCATGAAATTTAAATATCACATATGATATTGGTGTTAAATCACATATAATAAATTTAAATATCACATAGAATATTAGTGTTAAATCACATATGATAATATATCATATGTGACTTAACACTAATATCACATGTGATATTACATATCATATGTAATTTAACACTAAATATCACATGTGATATTCAGATTAGTGTTTAATCACATGTGATTTTTTCATGCAAATCTCAAATTTGAAAAAAAAAACGAAAAAAGACGAAAAAACATGAAAAAATGATTTTTTATTTTTTTCGAAAGTATATCAAAGTGCCCGTTTATAAAAAGATAATTAAATACTCGTCGTGATGGTGTAATTATTTTCGCTTAACGATTAACGGTTTAAAAGTTATTTAAATTTTAAAAAATAGGTGAAATAATAAAATGCTTTTAATCTCAACCATTGATTTCTTTTTAGATGGAGGGTGGGGATGAGTCTCTTGGTATGCAAGAAAAGTTTTGTATGTAAAATAACTCCCATATAAAAGAAAATCTCACTAAGGGTGCGTTTGGTATGATGCCATAAATGACAATGTGTATGAGTTTGATAGTAGTGGTGGGTCTCTCACCTATAAAAGATCCATACCTAGTGTGAAGTCCCAAACCTTGGATCTAGAACACTTAGCTTGTAAACGTATTGGTTGCCTTGGATGGTTCCAAAACAACAATGAGAAACTTTGTTGTAAATGTACACAAGTATGCGGAATCTACTTGAATGTACTTTAGAAGATTAAGTAAACACAATGTAACACCAACAGCTTCAATATTATTAAGAATAATACGAGTACTCTCCTAGTACTAGGGTTTACAACCTTGAAGCTCTAGTTAAGACGGCTAGAATATGAGATATATATTTAACCTAGCTAGGATCCCCTTTTATACACTAAGAATATCCCTTACAGAGATAACTATGCACTAAGTATATCATATCTTCTATTGGAATAGAAGATATGTTGTTACAAACCATACACGACATTCCTTACTTAGAACAGAAAAAACTTAATACTATCAGTACTAATATTTCCACTATCAGTACTAACTGGTTAATACTTATCAAACAATGCTATCAGTACTAACTTTACTACTATAAGTATTAACTCCCAAAAACGTGTTTCCCAACAATCCTCCCCTAAACTTGTGATTGGGTTTCAGAATCACAAGTTTTCTTCATCCTTTGAGGATTCTTCCAAACTCACTTTCTGCTAGGTCTTCCAGCTTGGTCAAATATCTTTATCAGCAACTCCTTAGCCATGTCTACTGCATTACCCATCCTTAGCCCAGCTGCTAGCATTTCAAGAAGAGTTCCTAATGCGAGTGGATAGGTTCTTTCAACCAAAGATGTAGATATCAGTCCCATTACGTGTAGTGACCAAGTGCAATCCACAAGAATCAATCAATGTCCAAGTCAGTGCTTCATCTCCAGGTTGATACTTCCATTGTTCTGCAGCTGGATCTGGTTTAAAGATATTCTGAAGCTCATAAAGTAACTCCAGATCCTTATCATTGTCTGGATCTCTGTTCTTGAATCTTTCTTTGACTAACTCCCATAGCTTGAGTAGATCCTCCCTGTCAATAAATGCAAACAGATCCACCAAGTATAGATAGGCACTCGTTCTTCCACCAGCTCTGTATATCCTCCAGTGTCTTTTACCATCTTCAGTATAGATATCCCAATTGATGATTGAGTATCTGGTAGTGATGGGCTCTGAATACAATGCCTCTTCTGGAGCTTCTACTAACATCATCTGATTTATCTCCTCTTCAGTGAGTCCACCTTCATCTCCAGATGCTATAAGTCTTTTGGGTGCAGTTGAAGATGCTCCTTCTTCTGATGGTCTCTTGTAACTTCCAATAGGTTGTGTTCTTTCAACAGTGTCATCAGAATGCATAGGCCTGAAGTTGAGAATACTTCTTTGAATTCTATCAGCAAGTCTTTGAAGAGTCTCCCAAGCCAGTTGATTTAGCTGTTTCAAGGTTCTCCTGTCTTCACCTTGATATTTGATGTATTTGCAGAGGTACATCTTTTGCTGACTCTTGTTTGGAGGTCTTGAGGCCTTTTCAATTTCCCTTTGCTGTCTAAATTGACTCTGTCTTCTGGCCAAGATCTCACTGAATAACTGAGCTGCTTCATTAACACTTGTACTCTTATCTTGTTGCAGCTTCTTTTGTACCTCAAGAGTTGCTTCTACCTTGGCTCTCATGTCATCCCATGTTTTCCAGTCTTCATCTAATTTAGCCATCTTTTTCTTTTCTTTCTCATCAGCCTCCTTTTGCAACTCTTGCTCATCCCATTCAGCTGCAATTTTCCTTGCTGCTTCTTCATTTAACCTTTCAATCTCAGCCCTGGACAACTTCTTCTTCTTTGGTTCTTCTTCCAGAATCCCTTTTCCCTTGTCTTTGGGATCTATTTTTGGAGCTGAGGAAGTTGGTGATGGTGGAGCATATCCTTCTCTGATAGTTACTCCTTTTTCTTTGGGCTTGGTTGCTGCTGATTTGGTTTTCTTTCTCAGATATAGAACATGAGGCTTCTTGTAAGTTGGAGAGATAGGGACTGGTTTCTTCAAGATTTGAAGTCCCAAGACTGCATGTTTCTCTCTATCTTCTTCATCACTGTCTTCAGTAGTTACTTGTGGAGTAGTAGTGATGATTGTGGCCTCTGTTGCTTGTTGTAATTCAGCAGCTACCTGAAGGATTGGACGTAGTACTGATTGCAGAACACCAGGAGTACTAACCATAGTACTATCAGTACTAACTACAACACTAACAGTACTAACTGGGATAGTACTGATAGTGCATGTAGGAGTACTAAGTACTTCTTCTACATGTTTGGTGATCTGAGTTTCTTCTTCTTCATCAAGAAAATGGCTTTAAAAAGTTTGACCACCTTGCCACTGACCAAATTCTCTTCTACTCTGAGTGTCAGAACTCCTCCCCTGTTTGGAAGAATCTTCTGTTGAGGTGCTAGAAACTGTGAACTTGGCCTTCCTTTTGATTGATGTGGTAACTGGAGATGCTTCTGCAGTTGGATTGGAGAGAAGTTTGACTTGATGCTCTAGCCTTTTCATCTTAAGTAGCATCCTGGTATGAACTTTTGCAGCAGCTTTCTTGTGTTCATCCAAAGCAATCTCCAGAATGTTAGCTTTTCTGCATAAGAACCTGTACAATTCCGTCATTTCATTAAGTGTCAAACTGCCCTCACCACTTCCAGCTGTGTTACCTGCTGAGAGAGGTGGGTCACTGGGCATTTGAGATGCACTCCCAGGCCTTGCCTGAGCAGATACACCCCCCCCCTTTTTAGTCTGCCCCTGGGTACACCCTGTGAGGAGTGCTCACTAGGTGTTGGCATGGATTGGGTCTTATTGATGTTACCACTAGCCTCACCAGCTGCTAAGATTGTATGAGTAGTGGCAGCCCTCACCACTCTATCTCCTCCATCACCTGAGATAGGCTCATCTGCTTCAATGAGAGGAGGAGAATGGGTCTGAGCATTCCCACTCCCCTGTCTGGATTGCCTACTTGTTGATGAGAGTGGTTGACTTGGAGATTGTTCAGGATCTGTGGGTGTGTGTTGGGAGCCACCTGTGCTTGATGGTCCTTCACCCTCTGCAAATGAGCATGTTAGCAAATAAAGGCACTACAACCCCACTATATCCTACCACAGCCCTTAACATGTTTGAAAATACTTTGGCTGTGAGTACTTTTTATGGATAAACATTTTTGTGAGGCTGCAAGCTTTGTCTCTGAAGATCCAAAAACATTTGTATAAACCTGGGATACATCAGAAACTTGGTTTTGCTTACTGCATTTTTAAGCGGACCCTCAAAAATATAGTTTGAATAATTGAACACCCTGCTTGTTGCAAGAAAGATCAAGGCTGCGGCTATATTGGTGGGGAAAGCATCTCATCCAGTCTTTTTGTGACTCAAGCAGTGTAAAAGGGTATGGATTAGAAACCTCCATTGTGGGGAAAACTGACTTTTGTGAAAATTGAAAGTGTTGTCATGTCTATACCACATCAATGAGAGTTGTTCAATAATTTCAGTTGGCAAAGTGGTAATAACTTCAGCATCTCTAAGATGAAGATGTTCTCTTAGAGATACTTCAGTAATAACAATTTGAGTGCCATCCACTGTACCAATTAACTGTTGTACCCCTTCCTCAGTTGTTGAGGCAATTGCAGTTTGCCAAAACATTCTGACAGGGGTACATAAGATAGTAGGGTTTAAGAGTAGAGCAAACCTGATGCTGCTTCGGTTTAGAAAAGCTACTATCTCAGTAAATTCATCATGACCTTCTGGCGATTCCAAGCATGCCACCATGTTATGCTTGTCGACAAAATCAAGAGGAGCCATGAATGATTAGATTAAGGGTTAGTAAAGTGGGATTGAGTCGCAAAAGCCTTTATTGAATTGCGGTGAAAGCAATTGGAAAGTTATGCAATATATAGAGATTTAGGTAAATTAGGGTGAACCGCCTTATAAATATTTATGGTAATAAGTGAAGAGAAACCAATTAGGAAACTCTTATATAAAATAATAGACGGTAACAACCCAAGTTGCAAGAGTAATTATTGCATAACAGACTTTTGGAACAAGTACTAACGGCTAGTTCATCAGTACTAACTATAATTATCAGTACTAACTTATAACCATCAGTATTAACTTTTACCCATCAGTATTATCTTATAGTTTCGAAATTATAATACTGAAACCCCATTTTTGAAGGGATTAAGTGTGGTAATAGACACTTAATCAAGGTCGGCCTTACATGGCCTCTGGTTTGGTGAAAACCAATGGTTTCAGTGCATAGCACTGCCTGTGATGGATAGACCCATTAAAAGGGCCTTCCTGACAGGGTTTCTAGCTCGTGACAGGTGTTGCCTCCAACACAAGTGTTGGATTCACGTTTGCTCGCTATTCTCTAAGCCAGATGCCCTTGGGCTAGTCACACTATCTGTAAACAGATAGAATGGCAAAGAGTGGGTTAGTGCAGAATGAATCTGACTAACTGAAACCATCAATTCATGTTCATTTATATCACAAGATGCCACATAATGCTTTGGCATCACAAAATTCCAGAGTTACAGCAAGTTTCAACATGTGGTTGCATCAGAATGAGCATATTTGAAGTGAACCACACTTGTTGCAACAGTTGATCATCAAACCATATCCATACTGCTTGTGTTCTACCTGAAAATTTAGTCCAAAACCAAGAAAACACAATCCAAGAGATTTTCTTGACCATCGGTATTAACTTAACACAATCAGTATTAACTGGATAACAATCAGTACTATCCACCAGTTTACAAAACTTTACAAAATAGAGAGAGATAAGACATGTTATGAATAAAGTATTGTAGGACCTTGTTTTTACATCAACCTTACGCGTACACAACCTTCAACACAAGATGAACACGTTAAACACAAACTATAAGATATGCGTAAAAGATTAAGAAGAAAGGAAAGATGGTGACTTGAAGATATATGTTATGCGTATGAAAATAGAGAGAAAATAAGATGAAAGGAAACTTATTATACAAACAAACTCAAGCACACACCTCAAATGACACATTTGATGTGTATTTATACTACAAGTACATATGCCCTAATGGGCTTTGGGACGGGCTTGGATTGGACTTGGATTGGATGACAACTTATACAAGGCTAGCTTAACATAACTTATAGCCATTTAGTTTAGTCCAATCCACGAGCCCGTTGACTATTCTATCACTATATCTAACACACGTTACAAAGTTCCTAAACTTGAATGACCATCACTTCTAATAAAAATGTTACGGCTAACAATCTCCCCCTAAGCGGTGGTCATTCAAAAGATGATCCACTTGAATAGGTATTTACTTTTCTTTGAGCTTGAACTTTGTGTATAGATATAGAATAGTCTTGATTTTCGTTCCTTCATGCTTTGTGATCAGATAATGTGGTATTTTGCTGTTGTCAACTTCGTTGGTTAGGTGTCTCCACGTCATTCTCCACCATGCTCACACTTCTATTTGTCTTTTGGTTACCAATGATGTAGTTCTCGAGTCTTTAAACTTTGTAGATTCTTTGACATTGATGAAGAATCAACTTTGACTTTGCGTTGCCTTTGATTTTGATGAGAACTTTTCATGTGTTGTTGGTATGAGCATGTGGAAAATCTGCACGATCTCTTCTTCCCGCAAGCATCCATAAGAATAAAACATAAAAACATGGGTTAGAAGTAATCCAGCGCTTACAAGTTTGAACTTCGAGTGTGTTAACATCATAGTGTGAAAACACGTCTCTAATTCTTACAAAGGCCGTTCCTGAACTGGAGTCCCACAAGTGAGATAACGCGATGTACCGAAGTACACCTACAGTTCATATGAGTCGTTGAGGTACACCGAAGCATCACCCCTTGACTGTAGACCGTTTGAGACACATTAAGCGTAATCCACGGGGAGTTACCGAAGTGACCTGCTGTCAGGGCTACTTGATGTTGACCCTGGCAGGAATTTCCATTCAATCACTGAAGATCACAAATGTGAATCTTCTCATAAATGTTCTGGCAAATTGCTAAGACCTGCGTAGGACTCTAGAATATATCACTTGTTTCCTTATTGATGAATAACAAGCTATGTCATGTCAAGTGTTCCTATGAGATCTTTTAATGAATCTCGTGGCTCTAGACTCAATTAGTGCATTTTGGTTTTCCTGAGCGGAGTCTAGGGAGAGGGTCTCCTTCTTTAATACCAACCAACTCTAAGAGAAGGTCAGTAGATTATGTAGGGTTCCCAGTGAGAATGAAACAAATCCCTTTTAAGAGGAATTGAGTGGCAAGAAGGTTTAGTGCAGGCCACCGGGTCCATGTCGTCTTTGTCTTCAATACCAGTGTCATCTTAGTGACAACCAGTAGCAGATGAATTGAACCCGGTTTCTGCCCTAAGGTTGAATATGGAGGGCTATTACTTTTCACCCTTTCTTTTACTTTTGTTTTTAATTCTTCAAACCCTTCTTTCTCCTTTCTCACATTACTCCTTTTTTCAATCATACCTAAGGACTTTCTAGTACAAAACTATGGGTATTATCCTTGGGTAGATGATAAGGTTTTAAAATGTACCTTTTTGAGGGGTCGTTTAAGCCATTATTTGATCACTTTTGTATCCGTTATTACTTAATATCGTTCCTTTTCACTTTTTAGGTCTCTTGAAGGCAAATTGCTGGAATGGCACTTATTTGGACGAAAAGGCGCGGATATACAAAGAAAATGGCGAAAGACAAGAATCGAGACATTCAAGCTGCTGAAATACAAGGGGACGGCATCACTGCTTAACTACGACGTCGTCGAGCACTTCGTGACGGCTCGAGCCAAATTACTTATTTTCAAGTGACGGTGTCGCTTTAAAAGAGTAGGCCGTCGCAACTCGACGGCCTAGATTTGATCCGCATCGGTGTCGAGATGAACCGGGGACGGCGTCACAGGCATAAGGTGACGCCGTCGCAAGACTAACGTGACCAAGACGAAACCCTAATGATTTGACGGCACCCGCGCCACAATTCATAAGGTGACGCCGTCGCGATTGTAATCTTATATATAGAATCCGAATTTTTCAGTTTTAATGTGTAGTCTTTTGGAGTAAAAACCTAAACCGAACCAAGGCTGTCTTGTACACTATTTTAGGGTTCCAAACCCTATCTTACATCAAGATAAGTGTTTTACTTCATTAATTCAATTATTTCTTCAATTACTTGTGTGTATGCTTGCATGTTCTCCATGTCCGGTTAATTTACTTGTGTGTTTACTTAGGGAATATGAAACTTAATTATTGAATATTGATTGGTTGTCTCTTATCTTAATTGTTAATGATCTAGTAATGCGATAGGTCATTCGTTGTGTAGTTAATGCTTGATTAATCTTTGTGAACCTTAGACTATAACAACTAGAGTAGTTGTAGGCTAAACCATCCAAAGAGTACCTTAGAGTTAGAGTTTATAATTCGTTGTGTAGTTAACGCATACCCTACAACCTTAGACACACAACGCGATTAAGAATAAGGACGTGACAATTCAACCATCAATAGGAGATAATTAAGGAGTAATAAAACCTAAGTGAACACATCTTTAAACCATCATACGAGCACACAATAATTAGACATAGACTACATACACCTTAGATTAGATAATTAGATAAGTAGAGTAATCGGTAGAAATACCAACCCCCAAATCCAAACCCCGAGATTCGTACCTTTCCATTTTCTAAATAAAAAACATAAAAAGATAAAAAATAATCTTCCTCAACCCCAACCTTAGCGTAGTAACTTCTCACTAGCATTCCTATTCCCCTAGAGAACGATATCAATATCCGTGGCTTACCCTAATACTACACTACAACGATTAGGTTCACTGCCTAGGGTGTTATAAAACTTGCTCAAAGAAAAGGAAGTTCCTTTGACCCCGAACGATGCGTGTAGCGTTATCAAGTTTTCGGCGCCGCTGCCGGGGAATAGAATAGCTAGTTAGTAGTCCACCTCGTTTAGGTTTCTTTGCTTGATTCCTATCAAGTGAATTTTTCTCAGTTTTAGCTTCCTCGTAGTCTATCCCCCTTCTTCGTGACCTTTGTTCGTAATCCCATCACTTTTCATCATGGAAGGTGATAACCAACCACCATTCATCAACCTACCACCAAATGACCCGCCAAGAGCCCGTACTCTTGGTGAATACTCGAGACCAAGCCACCTAGGCTATAGGAACACCATTGACTTCCCAACCAAGCCCAAACTACGGCCCTGCGACTCGACACCATCCGGTTGGTGCAAAACGGATGCGCATTCCATGGACTTCGTTCCGAATATCCTAATCTGCATTTTAAGGATTTCCTTAAAATTGTCGATTCATCAATCTTGATGCTACTACTCGGGAGACCACGCGTTTGCGTCTCTTCCAATTCTCTCTACGGTACCAAGCTAGTAATTGGCTTGAGCGACTTCCCGCCGGCTCCATCTCAAGTTGGGATGATCTCACCTCTCGTTTCCATGCTCAATTTTTCCCACCGAGGAGAACCACTAAGCTTAGGAACGACATCTTGATGTTCCAACAACGTCAAGGTGAATCTCTCTAAGAAGCATGGACTCGATTCAAGGACCTACTCCATAAAGTCCCTCATCACGGCATTGATCTTTGGCTCCAAGTCCAAATCTTTTATGATCATGTCAACTTCCCCACAAAGCGATCCATTGACCAAGCAGCCGGTGGAAAACTTAGTGATCTCACCGCGGAAGAATCATGGGGTATAATAGAGGACCTTGCTCTCTATGACAACGAAAGTTGGAATGACCCCCGTGAGTTTCCCAAAACCGTTAAGGAAATCTCCTTGCCTCCCATTGACTCGCAATCTTCCGATCGTAGGATGATCGAGCTTGAAGATCAAGTGAAATGCCTAATGAGCTCCTACGAAAATCCTAAGTCTTCACGCCATGTGAACAAAGTTTCTTCCTCGTGTGAGTCGTGTAGTGATCCTCATAAAATGCGCACTTGCACCCGACTCCCCGAACATGCTTCCATTGACTACGCATCCTCGCGTATTAATGGAACGGGAGGAAGATTCCCTACAATACCCGGACCTAGGAATTTCAATGAAACTCGAGAAGCATGGAAGGGCAAGCCCGACTTCTATTGGGGACAAACCAAAGAATTCACTTCCAATGATTTCTCATGGCCCCCATCTCATGGCCCTGACCAACAAAACATTGAGGGGATGTTGCAACACCTAGTCGCATCCTAAGAAGCTCAAATAGCTAAGCTCTCGGACCGTTTTAACCAACAACAAGCCGAAATGGATAGGAAGATAGATAACCTTTTGAAAGCCATGACCAATAGTGATAGGAAGGTTAATGCTATCTCAACTCCCGAGCCTTCCGGTGTAGAGATTAAGGACCCAAGTAAGTTAGCTAAGCACGTACAATTCGTCAATACCATCGCCTTAGTGAAAACTAATAGAACAAATGACGAAGCGAACTATGAGATGATACTTGAGGTTAAGGAAACACCTACGAATGAAACAACCGAGGAAGTGAATGAAGTAGACAATGACTATTTCAATAAGTTTCCTACGGAATAAGAACTATCTCGCCACCCTCACTTAGTGCGTGACCTCCGTCACATGTATGTTAGGAAAAGTCCTAGGATCAAGTTTGGAAACCCTTGGAATCTTAACATACCATGTTGCATAGGACACCTTTTCGTGGCAAAGGCCTACATTGTTCGCAATTCCCCAATCAATATAATGACTAGCACCTACTACAATTGGGTAATGAAGAAGCCTATTCCAACTAGGCAAGACCCCGATAATCTTAGTGTTAGTTGCAATTTTCTTGGTAGAATTAAGGGATTGCCCGTTTATGTAGGTAGTTTCACGTTTCCTACGGACTTCATAATTGTGGATGATATTAGCATGGCCATAGATCCTAGCTTGTCCCATGTTATTCTAGGAAAACCTTTCATAGAAAACACCGGGATGACTTATGATCCCTCATTAGGAATAGTGCGATTCAAGGATGAGACTGACGACATAGCTTACCAAATGCCGTTTAAGATTGAGAAGTTTTCATCACTCTCTAATGATGAAAAGGAACTTAAACTGTCGGTCTATTATAGGAATAATGAGGATAAGGAAAAAGGAGTAGATTATGTCATGGCTAAGATTTTCGGATTCTATAAGGATTGCTTGAACTTAGGACCGGAATATAGAAATGAGTGTGGAGAGGACGAAATCTTAGAGAGGTGTATCATAGGGCACTTCTACAACATGGAACCAACCACTAGAGACCGTCATGAGGAAGGAGATGACGGTAATGAAGTCACGTAGGAGCACGACTACGAGTCTAGCTACAAGACTCATAAATAAAGAAAAGTGGTTCGTGGGAGGCAACCCATACTTAATTGTTTGCTTTTTAGTGTCATATATCTTTTAGTGGTTGCTTATTCTCATGTTTAAATTTGTAAAAATGCTTTATTTTGTTTTTAACCTCGTCTTAATTGCATATAAAGGTATTTTACATAAATGATAAGTGTAGGGAGGATTACACACGTTTTCAAAAGAAACGTGAACATGAGAATAGCAATTAATTAAAAGATATATATGTGTGTGTTTGTTCGAGTCAAATGCTTGTATCGAGTCATAATGGATGTTTTGCAGAAATTTTTCCAGATTCTAAAGATGTAAATTTTCCAGAATTTTTTTAGAAAATCGCAGACCAGTTTTTGTCAAGATAACCTGACGGCGTCAGGATCGCAACCAGACGGCGTCAGGAAGGAGTAAAAACAACAGATTACTTTTTTCTCGTTTTCTGAGCTACTTATAAATTTTTGGAATTTCCAGGTTTTAATTTTCCAGAAATTCTGTAAACATCCATTCCACAAGCATTATATCCTAGTTTAGTGGAGTCTTATATATATTATTACCACCGATTTTACGCGAAGCTTTCGTTCGTTTTCTTCAAGTGTGCAGGTTTTATTTATCAAGAAGAAGATACATAAGGTTGGAAGGAGCTTTTCACGCATACATTCTTCTTGGAAAGGATTTAACCACTACTTCACACACGGATCTTACCGAGCTAATGAGGAGAGTATTAGTTTCTTTCATTTTTAATCACCTTCTATTATCATAACTTTGATACTTTCGGGGAACATTGGGGACAATGTTCAGTTTAAGTGTAGGGAGGGAAAATAAAACGGGAACTTTGAAACTATGCTTATCCTTGACTATTTGCTTTGTCCAATTGTATTTGTGTAATAAACCATGAGAAAATGTCGGTTAGGGTAATTTTGGCACCAAATTTAAAAATTTTCATGACATATAGGAGTGGGCCATTAGTCTTAACAAAAGTATCTCACGGATAGGAAGTTTCATGACTAGCACAAAAACCCTTTATGTAACACCCCAACCCGATAAGGGTAGAAGTATCACAGTATGGTGTCATATCAGAACATACATAATGAACATAAATCACACAGCGGAAGTCTTAAATAAATAAATCAAAAATTTAAGTCAACAAGACTTATCAATACATAGATACCAAAGGAAAACTCTGAATGAAAATATAATAACAAAATCAAATGAAGCCTAAGATGACTAGGCATGGTCTCTATATCAGCTCATCTCTCAACCCCAAACAATCCCCAAGCCCTAGCTTATGTACCTGCCGCAGGAAAAGAAATGCGGCCGAGCATATAACGATACAATAATAATACATGAACTAAGAACAAAGTAAGGGAAGTCAGTCAATAAACTGTATATCAAAGGAACAGAGTAGGGTAAATGAAACATAGGAAAAGGGGTCAATTATCCACCACGAGCCAACAAAACAAATCAAATCAAATCATATATCCTTAGTAGCCTGTAGTAACCAATAGTAACCATAGCAAATGACATGGAGTGATCAGCTCCCAGATTGTGAAGACGCGTATTGTAATACCACACATCATTCACCGCACAAATCATAACATATCGATAGAACAAATCTAGGATGCATCCATACGCCCCTATTGCAGATAGTGGCCATACAATATATATCGAGCTCATAATCAGATAACAGAAAGGGACGGTGTGTAACATCACTCATACACACTAGAGTCATGCCATTGGTGCATCAATGACACGGACATGGAACCCCATGACTAGTGATAGCTCGGGTCTCAAACTGACATGTCAAAGCAAAAGGTCCACAATATACAATATGTAAGTCATCATAATCAGAGTCCAATATCATTAGTCTACAATTCAGAGGTCCATAGCAATAGTCCAAGATCAAAGGTTCGAAACAGAGGTTCAAGAATGAGGTTCAATAACAGAGGGGTCAATAGCAATAGTTCAATATCATAGCAAAGGTTCAATAAACAAAGGCAAGAGATCAGAGATGCAAAGAGATCATGAGAAATCCCTACTGAAAAGGGATAGAATATCTGTACCTTAACGCCAATGAAAGGAAAGCAAACGAATGAATGAATACGAATACACAACGTCACGCCTTCTTCAATGAATCTACACGGATTACGGTTCGTATAATACTTATTAGCTCATTAAGTCATAACAGATTTATTTCTTATATGAATCGTATTAATATATTTATTAAGCGTATTCTCATTTTTAGGAATGGACCGAATTAAGACACTTTAGTATAATAATCATTAACTAGCCAAACTTTGGTAAACTTTAGTATAATAATCATTAAATATTCTATTTGAGGGCTTTATATGTCAATTTATAAGGTTCAGGGTTCCATGTGACATTCACCAAAGATTAAGGTTTGAATTGTAAATAACTTAAATATATAAAATATAGCCCAAGTAGTTCGATCAATATTCAAGCTCGCTCGCGGTCCATATGACTAACATTTACGACCAAGAAATCACGTAATATGATTAACCCCCGACTCAACTTCCTCGACGCACGTTCAAAATACAAAACGATCCACCCATAAACTCCGCGATCAAGCTTGAACTTACCCCCCCGTCGACCATGCACATACCATATTTCTTTTAGAAACAGTTTACAGACCAAAAATTCTTTACTCCATTTGACCCACATATAACGAGTAACCCAAGTAATATGGACAACCTCAACATGACATACCCATGCATAGATACCCTATTTCGACTCGCACGACATCTCAGCTCCAACAAGACATGGTCGATCCAAACTAGCATGCATACTATACCAAGACCATGCATAATGACACATAAAATCACAGTCCAAACCCAACTTCCGATTTTAACCCATATTCCATCCAAAGTTATAATAACCCGATCGAAAATGAAATAACCAATTCCATATTCCATACATGAGTATTATATATGTAATGTGATTTCATGCAACCTTCTTCAATTCAAATATTTAATATGATACTTAACATGTTTCGAATATAATCATGCATACGTAGTAATATTTCATGTGATTTCACATGTAGTCATCTTTTTAATATATAGTTAATAGGAATTCAACACTATAATCTTTTTATATATGTATTCGAATGATATGACTCTCACATAGATAATAATAACAGATAGAATAGCTTGCGACTACAAGTAAACATTACTTGGATTATGAATGTACCTTCGACCACAATAGGTACCCTCGACGCTGCAAAGACGAACACAAACACTAAGATTCGACCAGAGACGATCGAAACTCTAGCCCACGACGAGATTTAGCCAAGCAGCCACGCCTCCAACCAAAAGCTACGATCAGCCTTCTGTGAACAACGAGTCACGACCACAGCATCACCATCCACGCCCTTTTGCATGCCTTGTTGTCGAATGGAAAAAAGGAATAAGAAGTTTGCCGTCACTTTTCTTGGGGAGACTAGGGTTTCTTGTGGTGAAGAATTGAATGAGATATGGGAATATTTTAAATGTGATATGGTGAGTTAAGTTAGGAGAAAAATAAGGGAGCCTAGGCGTTTTCTTCTTGCCGAATTAAAGGGATTAGGGGACCAATTCTCACATTTGATTTGCTTACTAAAACTACATTGCAACCTTTATTTATTTGGTCTAGTAATGTACATGTAACATTTCAATGTGTCATATTCATTTATGAATTAATGTAACTTTTATATTCAATGTATTGGGTAACCATTATAATTAAATGTCCAATTAAAATTAGCGAGCTCATTTTATGGTACGGATTATTAGTTGAGGGCATTATAGTCTTTTAACGCGTTCACAATTTTAGGGTTTTACAACTCTCCCCCTCTAAAAGAAAATTTTCGTCCTCGAAAATTGAAGTGAAAATGAATTATAAAAAAAACGGAGACATACCAGATTACAACGAAATGAGGGTAACAGAGATCAACGGTAGGAACTTACAGAGATGAATGCTTGCCGAGATTTCAAATGTATCAAATCGTGTAACGATGAAGGTAGATTAAACACATAGGCAGAATGATCCCAAGGTCTTGCTAAACTCAATCAATCTTAATCAGGTGCCAGAAATTTTAAGCTCTAAGGCACTCCTCAAGACATCCTATGATCACAATGAGGGTACGCCATATGATGTAAGTATTATCACGTTGGCCAAGCGTCATAATACCAGCATCGTATGAGTATACCTTCATGATGACCATACTTTATCTCGAGTCGTAAAAATCAATCCTATCAACCACCTAACGGTTCATTCTACATCTTAGGGTTGGTCCGAAACAATCATCACTAACGGATTCGAAATCAGAGAAGCAGAACATATACGTAATGTAACGGAACACAGCAAGTACCATCGAACTAAGATACGTTGGAAAATAGCATCAGGTCTTCCACAGTTCGGAAAATCTTCCCAACATAAAACAATCATCCAATCATACACAGAATTTATACAGAACGGAGATCATTCAAAGAGAACATAATTTATTCAAGGAATTTAAAAGACAACGCGAGGTCGTAGTAACACCGAAGAATCAAACCATAAGACTCCATCATCCAAACGCGCCCAATCATATGAAGCAGATGAATCTCCTTAGCATCTCAACGGTTGGACTGTTGACCACAATATGCCCGAATCTTGGTAGTAGTTTCACCACATAACTAATGTATGCCGGTCATACTTCTTCCAAGTGTCCACCAGTTGAATCTTGTCTCCGTCTTTACGCCTCTAGTTGATTCGTCCAGCTCCCGCCAGCAGCATCCTGATGTCTCCAGCAGCATTGCAGTTGGTGCGGCTTCGCCACGACCTCTCCATCTCGAAACTGTGGCAGCAACACGAGGTCGGTACCATCACCTTCGACTCCAAGAGTAGTCTCCTCCTAAACGATCGATCAAGGAATGCGCGAAGATAGAATAACAAAACACGAAAAGAAGAAGGTTGAATCAGCGAAGACAAAAGAACATCGAAGTCAAACCTAGGCGAATATCAAAAGAATCGAAAAAATATCGAAACAAACGAAAGCCAAATGTCTACCCAAGTCCTCACAAGTCAAACCTAAGCTCTACGGGTCAAATCCTAGGGTCCATATGTCACAGGTCCTGACAACAAGTCGTAAACCTGGCTCGATACCATAATTGTAACACCCCAACCCGATAAGGGTAGAAGTATCACAGTATGGTGTCATATCAGAACATACATAATGAACATAAATCACACAGCGGAAGTCTTAAATAAATAAATCAAAAATTTAAGTCAACAAGACTTATCAATACATAGATACCAAAGGAAAACTCTGAATGAAAATATAATAACAAAATCAAATGAAGCCTAAGATGACTAGGCATGGTCTCTATATCAGCTCATCTCTCAACCCCAAACAATCCCCATCTCCTAGCTTATGTACCGCCGCGAGGAAAGAAATGCGGCTGAGCTTAAAAAGCACAGTGAACAGATATAACGATACAATAATAATAATACTGAACTGAGAACAAAGTAAGGGAAGTCAGTCAATAAATCTGGTATATCAAAGGGACAGAGTAGGGTAAATGAAACATAGGAAAAGGGGTCAGTTATCTACCACGAGCCAACAAAACAAATCAAATCAAATCATATATCCTTAGTAGCCTGTAGGAACCAATAGTAACCATAGCAGATATAACAGACATGGAGTGATCGCCCCAGATTGTGAAGACGCGTATTGCACACCGACATCATTCACCGACAAATCATAACATATCGATAACAGAACAAATCTAGGATGCATCCATAACCGCAGACAGATAGTGGCCATACAATATATATCGAGCTCATAATCAGATAACGAAAGGACGGTGTGTAACATCACTCGTACACACTAGAGTCATGCCATTGGTGCATCAATGACACGGACATGGAACCCCCATGCCTAGTGATAGCTCGGTCTCAAACTGACAGGTCAAAGCAAAAGGTCCACAATATACAATATGTAAGTCATCATAATCAGAGTCCAATATCATTAGTCTACAATTCAGAGGTCCATAGCAATAGTCCATATCAAAGGTTCTAAACAGAGGTTCAAGAATGCTTGAGGTTCAATAAGAGGGGTCAATAGCAATAGTTCAATATCATAGCAAAGGTTCAATAAACAAAGGCAAGAGATCAGAGATGCAAAGAGATCATGAGAAATCCCTACTGAAAAGGGATAAAATATCTGTACCTTAACGCCAATGAAAGGAAAGCAAACGAATGAATGAATACGAATACACAACGTCACGCCTTCTTCAATGAATCTACACGGATTACGGTTCGTATAATACTTATTAGCTCATTAAGTCATAACGGATTTATTTCTTATATGAATCGTATTAATATATTTATTAAGCGTATTCTCATTTTTAAGAATGGACCGAATTAAGATACTTTAGTATAATAATCATTAACTAGCCAAACTTTGGTAAACTTTAGTATAATAATCATTAAATATTCTATTTGAGGGCTTTATATGTCAATTTATAAGGTTCAGGGTTCCATGTGACATTTACCAAAGATTAAGGTTTGAATTGTAAATAACTTAAATATATAAAATATAGCCCAAGTAGTTCGATCAATATTCAAGCTCGCTCGCGGTCCATATGACTAACATTTACGACCAAGAAATCACGTAATATGATTAACCCCCGACTCAACTTCCTCGACGCACGTTCAAAATACAAAACGATCCACCCATAAACTCCGCGATCAAGCTTGAACTTACCCCCCCGTCGACCATGCACATACCATATTTCTTTTAGAAACAGTTTACAGACCAAAAATTCTTTACTCCATTTGACCCACATATAACGAGTAACCCAAGTAATATGGACAACCTCAACATGACATACCCATGCATAGATACCCTATTTCGACTCGCACGACATCTCAGCTCCAACAAGACATGGTCGATCCAAACTAGCATGCATACTATACCAAGACCATGCATAATGACACATAAAATCACAGTCCAAACCCAACTTCGATTTAACCCATATTCCATCCAACGTTATAATAACCCGATCGAAAATGAAATAACCAATTCCATATTCCATACATGAGTATTATATATGTAATGTGATTTCATGCAACCTTCTTCAATTCAAATATTTAATATGATACTTAACATGTTTCGAATATAATCATGCATACGTAGTAATATTTCATGTGATTTCACATGTAGTCATCTTTTTAATATATAGTTAATAGGAATTCAACACTATAATCTTTTTATATATGTATTCGAATGATATGACTCTCACATAGATAATAATAACAGATAGAATAGCTTGCGACTACAAGTAAACATTACTTGGATTATGAATGTACCTTCGACCACAATAGGTACCCTCGACGCTGCAAAGACGAACACAAACACTAAGATTCACCGAGAGATGATCGAAACTCTAGCCCACGACGAGATTTAGCCAAGCAGCCACGCCTCCAACCAAAAGCTACGATCAGCCTTCTGTGAACAACGAGTCACGACCACAGCATCACCATCCACGCCCTTTTGCATGCCTTGTTGTCGAATGGAAAAAAGGAATAAGAAGTTTGCCGTCACTTTTCTTGGGGAGACTAGGGTTTCTTGTGGTGAAGAATTGAATGAGATATGGGAATATTTTAAATGTGATATGGTGAGTTAAGTTAGGAGAAAAATAAGGGAGCCTAGGCGTTTTCTTCTTGCCGAATTAAAGGGATTAGGGGACCAATTCTCACATTTGATTTGCTTACTAAAACTACATTGCAACCTTTATTTATTTGGTCTAGTAATGTACATGTAACATTTCAATGTGTCATATTCATTTATGAATTAATGTAAATTTTATATTCAATGTATTGGGTAACCATTATAATTAAATGTCCAATTAAAATTAGCGAGCTCATTTTATGGTACGGATTATTAGTTGAGGGCATTATAGTCTTTTAACGCGTTCACAATTTTAGGGTTTTACACTTTACCACCTAAATTCCACCCAAAATGTGAGGATCACCCTTAGATTAGTAGGAATTAAAGCATTCATCTTTAATGCTTAGAGTGTGAACCGGTAGTATATTAGATTCTAGAACTTATTTTGTGATGCATCTCGAGATCGCTAGTAAGACTACACTTGTGTAGTTAGGAATAACTAAATGATAAGAGGCATTAGGATAACCTTTGTTTGATACCCGTAATATAATTACTTCTTCCACATCGGTTGAGTAATTCCCCCACACCTTTGCGTTGTACTCATCTTTAGTACACGATACCCCTAGTTAACCCCTCAGAGCCTATCCTTTTTGCGGTTCTCGTGATGTTTCGGTTTTCCGAATATCAATGAAGAGCATTGTTTACACCCCACCCCCAAATGTACACCCAAATTGCCTTAGTCTACCTTATATGCACTCACTTTTAGTGCATTATTGTTATCACCCCAAACCCTTAGTTCAATTATCTAGTTGCTTGCATGAGTTGCTAAGTCGAGTCATATCCTTTGTACACAGTTTTGGGATGATTGGGACTCATGGGAAAAGTTAAAAGTTTATGAAATGAATGGTGGAAGGAACGTTAAATTCCCTTTTATTTATGCGTAATAATGTACCCCAAGTGTTTTGATCTTTTCAATTCAGGTCAAATTAGTGTTAGAGTAATAAAAACTCAAGTGTAGGGATGTGCCTATAAATCCCTATCATTTTGATGTTACCGTAGAGGATGGTAGAGTAAAAGTGTATAAAAAAAATCGAAAAAAAATAGAAAAAGAGAAAAGAAAAAAATAGAGTGTTCAACAAAAAAACATACGGGCTACCATCCTACATCTATCTTTAAATTTATGTTTGTTTGTTTCAGTTATCTAGAGTTTAGAGTGTCTAGTCTTGGCTTAGCAACACCATTCTTCGTATGCTTGTAACATAGAGATTTTTGACTTGCCACCACTAAATAGCCTATCCCACCAAACCCTTTGTTTCCATACCGTAAGGCTAACATTACAACCCTTTAAAAGACCTCTTTGATAGTCTTTCCTAGGTGCTTACGCCAAAGCGATGGAGGTTTGATCTAGTCTCAAGCCTATGGTAATCTATGTACTAGGACCGGTTAATGAGTGTTTATCTTCCATTTCCAACTTGTTATATTTCATATACACCCGAGAGATGTGAGAATCCAAACACCCCATGTGAGGTGCTGGTATGTAATTTCCGTGCTTGTTATGACTTTTGCGGGGCTTATATGTGTTGTCGATTGTTCTAAACCAATGCTTCATGACCCCTAACTTATAAATTAATTGGCTAAAAGCACATTTGCTTGAGGACAAGCAAATACCAAGTGTAGGGATATTTGATATGGTTTTAAAATGTACCTTTTTGAGGGGTCGTTTAAGCACTTATTTGATCACTTTTGTATCCGTTATTACTTAATATCGTTCCTTTTCACTTTTTAGGTCTCTTGAAGGCAAATTGCTCGAATGGCACTTATTTGGACGAAAAGGCGCGGATATACGAAGAAAATGGCCAAAGACAAGAATCGAGACACTCAAGCTACTGAAATACAAGGGACGGCCAATGCTAACCGCGACGCCGTCGGAGCAATTATGTGACCGCCAGTAGCCAAATTGCTTATTTTCAAGTGACAGTGTCAGGCTTTAAAAGAGTAGGCCGTCGCAACCGCACGCCTAGATTTGATCCGCACGGCGCAGAGACTGAAGGGGACGGCGTCACAGGCATAAGGTGACACCGTCGCAAAACTAACGTGGCCAAGAAGAAACCCTAATGACGGCGACCCGACTGCATCACAATTCATAAGGTGACGCCGTCGCGATTGTAATCTTATATATAGAATCCGAATTTTTCAGTTTTAGTGTGTAGTCTTTTGGAGTAAAAACCTAAACCGAACCAAGGCTGTCTTGTACACTATTTTAGGGTTCCAAACCCTATCTTACATCAAGATAAGTGTTTTACTTCATTAATTCAATTATGTCTTCAATTACTTGTGTGTATGCTTGCATGTTCTCCATGTCCGGCTAATTTACTTGTGTGTTTGCTTAGGGAATATGAAACTTAATTATTGAATAATGATTGGTTGTCTCTTATCTTAATTGTTAATGATCTAGTAATGCGATAGGTCATTCGTTGTGTAGTTAATGCTTGATTAATTTTTGTGAACCTTAGACTATAACAACTAGAGTAGTTGTAGGCTAAACCATCCAAAGAGTACCTTAGAGTTAGAGTTTATAATTCCTAGAGATATTGTAGACGAGACCCTTTTGGTAGTTTCAAAGAGTTTGGGAAAAACGCATACCCTACATTTACCTTACACACAACGCGATTAAGAATAAGGACGTGACAATTCAACCATCAATAGGAGATAATTAAGGAGTAATAAAACCTAAGTGAACACATCTTTAAACCATCATACGAGCACACAATAATTAGACATAGACTACATACACCTTAGATTAGATAATTAGATAAGTAGAGTAATCGGTAGAAATACCAACCCCCAAATCCAAACCCTGAGATTCGTACCTTTCCATTTTCTAAAATAAAAACATAAAAAGATAAAAAATAATCTTCCTCAACCCCAACCTTAGCGTAGTAACTTCTCACTAGCATTCCTATTCCCCTATAGAACGATATCAATACCCGTGGCTTACCCTAATACTACACTACAACGATTAGGTTCACTGCCTAGGGTGTTATAAAACTTGCTCGAAAAAAAGGAAGTTCCTTTGACCCCGAACGACGCGTGTAGCGTTATCAGTAGATCCCTATGGCTCTGGCGGATCATAGGACGGATTTCCTATCCTTAGTCACCTTATAGCTCCATGACTGTCCTATTGTTGCCATAAAAACATTTTCTTGAAAATCTCTCAGAGTGTTTATGATTGAAAACATATTTGGAACACTCTGAGAGTTTTATATTTTCAGAAACACTTCCCCTTCACATGTGCTTATAAGTTTTGAAAAATCTGCACATATAGGGTAGAGTTCGCACTTTTTGAATTGGTCGGCTCATGATAGACAATTCCCCACGAGACACGGTTACGTTGCTCAGTTAAAGAGTTCCATTGTCAGATTTTAGGTGACAACTAGCTCTAATAACTAACTTGAAGTTGTAAACACTTCTTGAAAAGAAGGTTAGACCCATGTAAGTTCATTTCTATCACAAGTTTCTCGAAATGGTACATTTACTGACTTTGATTACTCGTCAATTCATTGGTTCCGACTGAGTCGAGCTCTTTTGAGATTCAAATACGGATCATTAAACATTTTTTATCACATTTTAATTATGTCTTCTCCCCCTCAAAAATAGCATAATCTTGATATTTTTGATATCAACGGATTAAACAACATTTATAAAATCTTTTTGGGGAAACAAACGGATTTGATTTAAGCATGAATTTGGAACTTTTTGGTTTTATACTTCCCCTTTAATAAAGCATAATCAATTAAAGGGTTTTAGAGGTAGTTATCTTGAGCACAAAATATTTTGAAAGATTTTGAAAATCTTTTTGAACAATCTTGAAAAAGGTGCTCAAGATGATGATGATTTCTCACCAGTTTTAAATGTAGTGCACTAAAGCGTACACTTGATTTTTTCTTTACAAACACAAGTTTTGATATGAAGTTATCAAAAGTCATCCTTTTGGTGTGGGTTTCGTACTGAAGTATACGAAAGCCATTTTTTTAAGAAATTTTTAAGAAACGACATGTTTTGGAAAACATTTAAAGAACTCTCGCTCAAGCACCTGTACATGTTTGTATCATTGTTAAATGACATTTCTAGAAACGTACAGAATATCGATTATACGAGAGACATGTCGTGAGAAGAATATTTTTGGATTTTTGATTTTATATTTTTTTGTATTTTTGAAAATTTTATATTTTTATATTTTGTTTTTGTTGGTTTTTAAAATTTTGTATTTTATTTTTCAAAAAATATTTACAGCGAAGCTTTTTAGAAAATAATTTTCAAGAAGATTCGAGAAGACGTTCTAACTCCTCGGGGGTTAGGCTTCGCATTCCAATTCGTCGAACTAAATCGTTAAACCTTTCTTTTGGAAGGGCTTTAGTAAATAGATCGGCGAGTTGGTAATCTGTCTTCACGAAGAATAATTCAACAATACCTTCTTCCACGTGCTCTTTTATGAAGTGATAGTGGACACGAATGTGCATAGTCTTTGAGTGATGAACAGGATTGCATGATATGGCTATGGCACTTTTCGAGTCACAATACATAGGTATTTTATCCAAAGTGAAGCCATAATCTGTGAGTTGTGTTCTCATCCATAGAACTTGAGCACAACACGCAGATAGAGACACATACTCAGCTTCAGCGGTTGAAAGTGCAGTGCAATCTTGTTTCTTTGAAGACCAGCTTACTAACTTTTCACCCAAAATTGTGCTCCTCCGGATGTACTTTTTGTTGTCACTTGATCACCTGCGTGGTCCGCATCTGAAAAGGCAATAAGATCAAATTCGGATTCCTTCGGATACCAAAGTCCCATGTGAATGGATGTCTTCAGGTACCGAAAGATCCTTTTAACTTCTTTGAGGTGCAGTTCGATAGGCTTTGCCTAAAACCGTGCTAATAAGCAAACAACAAAATGAATATCGGGTCGACTAACAGTGAGGTACATGAGAGAACCAATCATGCTCCGATATTTCTTCGTATCAATAGGTTTCCCAAATAAATCGGCTCCAATTTTTGGTGAAGTTACCATTGGTGTTCCGACCGAATCACAATTATCCATACCATGATTTTTCAAAATCTCAGTTGTATATTTGGCTTGATTAATAAAAATTCCACGTGGGGATTGATGTATTTGTAAACCAAGGAAAAACTTTAGTTCCCCCATCATGGACATTTCAAATTTGCTTTTCATGAGATTTTCAAAATGTTTTGAAAGATTCGGATTAGTGGACCCAAAAATGATGTCGTCCACGTAAATCTGAACAATCAAAATGTCATCGTTGTATTTTTGTGAAAATAAGGTAGGATCAACCGTTCCTTTGGTGAAATTGTTTTGAATCAAGAAAGAGGATAGTTCGTCATACCACACTCTCGGAGCTTGCTTTAATCCATAGATTGCCTTTTTGAGTTTGTAGACGTAGTCTGGATGTTTCAAGTCTATGAAGCCTTCAGTGACTCACGCGTACACTTCTTCTTCTGAGTTCCATTCAAGAACGCGGTCTTAATGTCCATCTGATAAACCGTGATGTTCTTGTGAGCTGCATAGGCTAAGAAAATCCTGACTGCTTTAAGTCTAGCTACCGGCGCGAATGACTCTTCTTGTCTGTATCCCTTCTTCCTGTCTGTATCCTTTGGCCACAAGACGAGCTTTATTGCGAATTACAGTCATCTCTTCATTCCTTTTGTTCTTCCATAACCATTTGAGATCAATGACTCGAATGTCAATTGGTCATGGAACCATATCCTAAGAGTCATGTAGACGGTATTGGAGAAGTTCCTCCTGCATCGCTTCTATCCATGCGGGTTACGCCATTGCCTCGAATGTTCTTCGGTTCAGTATTGCTAATTGAGCAAAGGCAAATGCACAAGTCGCAGTCGGTGGCAAGTTGGCGTCTCGTCTGAATTGGCCTTGACGGTTCACCAATAACTTGGTCAATCGGATGGTCTTTTGTCCACTTTAGAGTAGAAGGACACCGTAGATTATACAAGTGCGAGTTAGATGGTTCTCGTAAGCTTGAAGATGATTCAGCTGATTCGGTAGCAAACGGGTTTTCAAATAAGTCTTCATCTAACGTTGCGTCGTTCTGGTTTTGAGTAGGTTTTTCTTGAAATGATATGTTTTGGTTTTGCTCATCAATTGCTGGTATAACTGTTTCTAGAATTGGAGTTATCGGAGTAGATGTAGCTTTGTTTATGGAGTTGGTGCATTGGTTTCGACTGTGGTAGATGCATCTTCTGTTGATGGTGATGGTGGATGATTTTGAGCGGGTGCAGCGGAATGATGGTTTGATGCATTTGTCGAGGTTCCACCATAATATTCATCGAACATTAACTCGAAGAAATTCTCCCATTCTTGTTCATGAGGTGTGTCAGCAAAAGTTGATGGAGCTCTTTGTTGTGTGAGTCCTAAACTGATGTGTCCAAAAGTCTACTGGTTTTGTGTGGGTCCTAATCTGTTTTGATTAGAAGCCATCGGATTAAGCGCGGGTTCTAGAGCGAGTCTCTCAGAAGCCATTTGTGAAAGTTCGTCAAAATTCACATTCATCGTCTCCATGATCCTCCTAGTTCTCCTGTTATACACCCCGAATGCCCTCGGGTTATCTAAATATCCAATGAAGATTCCAATATCACCTTTAGCTTTCAGTTTTCCTAGATCTTATCTGTCATTTGTCGGATAGCACAAAGCGCCAAACACGTGAAAGTAAGAGATATCAGGTTTTCTGTTGTTCACTAGTTCATATGGGGTTTTATTGAATCTTGGATGGATTAAGGATCGGTTATGAGTGAAACAAGCAGTGGCAACAACATCAGCCCATAGAAATAACGGTGCACTAGAATAGATTAGCATTGTGCGAGCAGCTTCCACAAGAGTACGATTTCTTCTTTCAACTTCCCCATTCTGCTGTGGAGTTCTAACAACTGATGTTTGATGAGTAATTCCAACATCTTCAATATAAGCTCTTAACTCCTGATTAGTAAATTCTGTGCCGTTGTCTGTTCTTACAACCCTTACTGAAGCTTGAAGAAGTACTTGAATACGCTTCAAAAAGGTGATGATGATGCCTGGTGCTTCGTCTTTTGATCTCAAAAACCTAACCCATGTATATCTTGAGTAATCATCGACGATAACAAGAATATACTTTTTCCCATTAATGCTTTCAACTCTCATTGGGCCACATAAGTCCATGTGCAACATATGCAACGTTGCTTCCGAACTAGGTACGGTTTTGGGTTTATATGATGCTCTTTTGCTTTTTCCTTGTTCCATGATGGACATAAGTGATCCTTGGTGTATTTGAACTTTGGAAGTCCGTTGATGATGTTGTCTTTGGCAAGTTTGTTGATAGTGTCGAAATTGAGATGGGATAATCGTCTATGCCACAACCAGGACTTTGTTCCAGATGCTTGTGTCATAAGACATATTGGTGATGAAGAGGCCATTTGGTTAATGTCGATAGCATAGAAGTTTGTATCACGATTTCCTGTTAAGAGATTAGTGCCATCCAAGTTTCTAACGAAGCAAGCATTTTTCCTAAAAGCAACCTCTAAATCTGCATCACAGAATTGCCCGACTGAAAACAAATTGTGTCCCAACCCTTCGACATAGTAAACCGAAGTGATCAAATAATTTCCAAAAGGTAGATCTCCAAAACCCATGATAGCTGCTACATGATCATTTCCAAAGCGTACAGTTCCATGAATTTCAGACGAAATTGATCAGCAGCTTGATTCCGGTCATGTTCTTGGAGCAACCCGAGTCGACGATCCAAAACATATTTGATAACCTGCCAATAACAGAAGAAGAAGATTTTGGAAACCGTTGTGATTTTGGTTCCTTTGGGTTAGAGGTAAAATCCTGATCACACTCAAAGAAGTTTTCTACTGGGTATTCTGGTTTGTCACTCATTGTACCATTCTGGAGTGTGAAAATTCTACCCGTTGGTTTCCTAATGTCATCCCTAAAGTAAGGACTATGCTTCCTATCAGTAGTGCAAGACCTAAATCTTGCAACAAGTCTTCCTATGGGTTTAGCATAAGTTCTTTTAGGAACGTTCTTCTGAACATGCTTAACATTCTCATTCTTAGAAACACAATCATCATCAACATTAGGTAAAGATTTCTGATAACATCAAATAGTCCTGAATATTAAGTGTCAATTTCCCCCGTTAATGCTCGTTATTTATATCTTTTATATGGATTTACGCTTGTTTTCCATTGTTTTACACTTTCAGGTAAATTACGAGCATTGGAGCTAAAGAGACGCGGAAATGGAAACGTTACTAAAGATTTATCACAGTATGTTTATTTTGAAGAAGTTCGGTTGTAACTCATCTCTCATATTACAGCGTAACTATTGCATGACGAGAGTCCAACTTATCAAGAGGTTCTTGGCGTAACTCCTCCCAAAGGTTACGGCCTAACTCCATTAGGTCAAAAGAGGTTCCACGCCGGCGATACTTACGCCATAACTACTGCATCACTTATGGTAACCGTGTTTATTGAACTACTGGCGTAACCACTTATTAGGTTACACCGTATTAGCAGATCTAGTGCATTCTGGAGAAATAGAAGGTTACGGCGTAACTCATCTTTGGTTACGCGTAACAGACCTAACCTATAAATACCCCACGAATTCCAGAATTTCTAAGCATCCCATTCCACACACAATACTCTGAGAATGTGGGAAAAAGCTCAAGGGAGGTCTAGGGAAGCATACGCAGCTATTTCCAAAGGAGAAGTCACACCATTACGATAAGCTTTAGCGTTTATTATTTCTTTTACTTTTAATTCATGTATTTCGTACCTTTGAATATTGAATTGATGTGCATGATTAATATGAGTGGCTAAGCACCCTTTGGTGCTAGCCTAGTTATGATTCCTTAATTGTTTTGTTTGCGTTTACCTTTACATCTGTACAATTATTTCTAAGTGTATGCATGCATAGTTCTTTGGTAGTCACCCTTGGTTCGGTAGTTTTGAATGGCGATAGAGGCCAATTGCCTAGGAGATATGACCATCTGACCCTAGGTGAGCGGACTGAGACGGGAAGGGTAAGATATGACCAACTGACGACCCTTTCTACTTGTGCGATTTGACCAACTGATCACCAATCATTTGGATGAACTTAAGAATTGGAGGGTGTAGTGTCTAAGTTCTTAACGGCCGGGCACTCACTATTTAGAATCTAGCATGTAGCGGTACCTAATGACTCGACTTAAGGGACCAGGAACAACAGGACTTATGACGGTGCGCCTGATTTTTCCTGTGGTGGCATCTTTGCTGATAGGTTAGGGCGAATTGACAAAATACTGTCCTCTCGAATTTGACCCCACCTGAAGTAATTGGAAGTAGGTAGACGTAGACATAACTAGTTAGGAGGATTAACTAGGTTAGCACCACTATTCCTCTATTGATTTCTCTTCTACCATTTATTTGCTTTTATATTCTGCATTAGTAGTTTAATTAATTAAAACCCTATCAAGCCATTAATATTCTGTGACAATTAGACTTAGTAATTATCCGACACACATAGCTCTTGGGACGACCTCGGCTTTACCATTTACTACACTACACACGACCGGGTACACTGCCCGTTAGTGCATTAGGGTAGACCATAGGTATAGAGAGACACTATAAATATTAAGACCTGGTCAGTAAAACCTGCATCAAGTTTTTGGTGCCGCTGCCGGGGAACTATATTAGGATTAATATTAAGTCTTTCATTTCATTTTTAAACATTTCTCACAATCATATTTCAAGTTTTCAGGTACCATGGAAGTTGTTAAAATCGATGACCTCACTCTTGAGGAATACTTGGCGTTGACTAGAGCATATCAAGGGCCGGGTCTCGTAAGACCGACAATCGGAGCGGATGTTCGTTTCGAGATTAAAGACCAATTTATGAGGGAGCTTCGTGCTAACCCTTTTTCAAGAAACATGGACGAAGACGCATATGAGCACGTTGAAAATGTCCTATACATCGCTAGCCTTTTCAACATTCTGGGGGTGTCTCATGATGCTTTATTATGCTCGGGGTCTTCCCTATGACTCTAACTGGGCAGCCGGAAGATGGATCGAAAGATTGCCCGCCGGGGCAGGTTAATACTTGGGCACTACTTAAAACACTTTATCAAAGATATTGCCCACCATCAAAGGTTTCTAATCAACTCTTGGAGATCCACAATTTCAAACAAGAAGACAACGAAACTCTGTATCAAGCTTGGGACAGATACAACGATCTTCTTTATAAGTGTCCTACCAATGATCTTAATAACCAGCAGAAGGTCAATATTTCCTACAAAGGAATAAATGTAACTACGAGACAGATGATGGACTATCAAGGACCTATCCCGAATATGACTCCTACTACTGCAATTGAAGCCATTCAAAAAATGGCGGACCATTCTCAAAAATGGCACGACGGTGGAAGTAAAAGAAACCAAGGTGGAAGTTTCGACGGAATTGCAGCAATCGCTAGTAAAATTGAAAGCCTCAGTCGAGATATGCTGAAGGTCAGACAAACCGTTCATGCCATCCAAGTGGGTTGTGAAAGTTGTGGAGGAGGACATCTTACGAAAAATTGTCCTCATATGGACGAAGAACATTTGAAGAAGCTAAGTATGGAGAAAATCGACCATTTTACAGTGACAATAGAAATAGTAATGTGTATCGTGGTAATTACAACTGTGGGCCTTATGGAGAAAGAAAGCCCAGTCTTGAAGAAACAATTAATAAATTTCTAGAAAATTCAGCCCAAAGACAAAAGGAGCAAGATGAATGGTTGAAGGAATTCCAGGAAAACACTGATAGAAACATTTCCAAACACGACTCAACTTTGAAAAACCAGATCCATGGTGATAAAGCTCAGCGAAAAAGTAAGGAGGAATAATGATAAACCTGAAGGATCTAAACCAGCTATGGAATGTAAGGTAATTTTCTCGGATGACAACTCGAAGATTCGGCCGTGATACGAGTTTAGGAGACGATTTCGTCAAGAGATCCGAGCCACGCCATAACATACCTAATGAGTTACGGCGTGAACCTCTCGCGTTTGAAGCAACGACAACAGGTTGTGAAGAATACATAAGGGAATATGACTCTAATGGGATATGCCGTAACATGAATCTCGCCATTGCCAACGGGATACATGGTCGTAAAAATTCCCACTTGGACCGGATCGAAGAACTCGAGGAACTCTCCCTTGAAGATGAAGAAGAGCCACTATCACTCACGGTGTACCGCCATTATGATGAAGAAACTACAAGGGCATGGCCTACATGCAGCCCCTTCCACGAGTATTGCAATGGAGGAGACAATGAAAGAAAGGAATAATGGACATGCCCTCGGAGCGTAAAGACATGGCATAAAATTCGGTAATTTATCCTTTAAAGATTGGTACGCAATTCAATTTGGGAATGCCAAGATCAATCCAAGTCTTCTTATGAAGCTAAAAGTAGATTACGCGAGCACATTCAAAAGAAAAAGACTAATAAAGATATACTCTGACGCGGATGAACTTTTAAGTAAAACTCGACAACAAAGATCTACGCTAGCCATCTGCGAAAAAGTAAAATATCCCGGGGAATTTTCGGGCGCATGCAACCCGTATGACGATATGTGTGATGGTGGAAGCGACTCTGGAAGATTAGGAAAAGATGAATTTTTGGTCCTCACCAATGATGAGGAGAGAACGAGTTTACCTTGGATGGAAAACCCGGGTTCGATAGTTGGGTAAAAATTAAGTATGGACATGTGGACATTAGCTTAAAGATAAGATTGGAAGGAATACATGGATCAAGAAAATTCAAATGACAAAATATCGAAACACGTGTAAAATAACCATTGACGAGGACATAGAGCGGGTGAGTAATGGTAAAGAAGAATGCAAGCGCGTTCTAGTGGATAATTTGCTCGATGAAGAATGGTTCAAGGGTACTATTTCTGATGATGATGATATCGAAGGGATACTAGATTACCTTAAGTTGCAAGGAAATGAGGAGTTCACTGATCCCGATGACGGCTACGAGCAAAAGAAGGTGCAAGCTCCCGGGGATACCCTACAAAAACCACCCCCATTATAGTTGAAAATACGAATTCACTCGCTACCACCTCGGTTCGAAGAAGAAATTTTGCAAAGTCCGAAAGATCGAAACCATTGAATACCTCGAACCGCCTCAAATGTTGCATGGATGAGGCACAATTTGATGAAGGATATTGAAGAAGTGAGGCAAGCTCAAAGACCCCCATAGGAGCTCCAGTCTAACTTAAAGACTGTTAATAAAGAAAAGTGCTCTTTCGGAGACAACCCAAATTATCCCTTTCTTTGTTTTTTTTATTTTCTGTTGGGGTTTGTTTTTAACCATTTTTGTTGAGACAATGAAGTAATTATCTGCAGTTGATTATTTCGAACAGAGTTACTGCGTAAATCATCTTGGTGATTACCAGAACCAACATTTTAGCAGAAAAATTCTTGACGCATTACCATTACGGCGTAATACCATCTCGGTTACGCCGTAACTATTCGCTTCTCACTCATACCAGGTTTTGCAGCTACGCGTAATCCTCTCATAGGAGTTAGAGTTACAACGTAATCCTCCTCGCTAATTCTTTCATTTTAAAACACAATAACCTTGTATTAGTTTTTAAATGAACTTTATGGATGTGTTCCCCGTGAAACCCTCACGAGACTTCACTTGTCCACTGGGACACCAAGTGGTTTAAAGGCTTGTTGCATTCGCTAAATGCAACCGTGATTCCTACGAAAGTGAGTTAGGTTTATTTTTCATTTTATTTTTTCTTTTTATAATTATGCTTGTCAATATTGTGATTTCGTGGATTGAAGTTTGTTCATGATTTAAAAAGGCACGATCCTTTCTCATGGGCCTTCTTCTTTGGAGCAAATTTAGGGAAGTTCTCGCCTAATTCTACCTCTTCACCTTTATTTTAATGCCTAGTACAAAAGGGACTTTGTACAATTCAAGGTACTGGGAGTAGAATTATCTCTTGAACTTTATTTCGCCCTTAGTTTTCTAGTTTATTTTGAAAAATTATGCCATTTTTAAAATTTTACATGTTTTTTCGAACCTAACTAGATTAGACATTAGCCGAGCACATACAACCCTTGATATTACATGGTGAGATTAGCCTTATCCATTTCCTATATTTTACCCCAAATCCACCAAATTATGAGTGTGACATAGCTTGTAAACTTTAGAACTTGGCCTTTGCATCATTTCGAGACCATAGACGAGGTATGTTGAGTTAGCTCGATGTATTTGGACTTTTCAGTTTTAGAAGGCAAGATTATAGGATTATCACCCAAATAGCCTACCATTGTGAGTCTATCGATTAGTCAACTCGACTTTTCGACCCCCATGTGAAACCCTTTTGTTGCACTCCCCTTTAGTGCAAGATACCCCTAGATACACCCTTCTGAGCCATTCCTTTCATTTTGTCACCCCAATATATTGTTTCGTTACACCCTTACACCTTAGCCTACCCTGTAGTCTTTATTTGTAATTGGGAAGTCATCATTTACCAAAGTTCAAGGTTCGAGTGGAAAGGTTTGGAAATCAAGCTTTCATTGACAACAATTATAAAGATCATTGAAGACCCCCCGAATTCCCATCTCAAGTGGGGGGATGTTATCTTATCATCTTATGTTAAAAAAAATAGTTGATTGAGTTATGATTTTGTAAAGTGCGATGTTATAAGCACTATAGTGTGAGCTTTATTGTTTAGTATCGAGGAGGCCACCTCGGTCACATTTGAAGATTGGAGTTGGAGTTATACCAACTGAAGAAGAAAAGGTAGTGTGCCCATCACGACGTCCTCTAATGACACATCTACCTTACATTTCATGATCCGGTCTCTAGACTTCTAAGCTTGAACTTTTGACGGACGGTAAGTGGTGATGACTTAGTTATAAATATACACTGCCTGCTTGTTTTTCATTTTACACCAATTATATATTCCATGTCTTATCCTACCCTTTAGTCATGAAGTGTGTCTAGGTGATGCAGCGAGCAATCTTTGGTGTCTTGGCCATGGATTTGGTCATGTATCATTGATTTTGTCCACTTCGCCGTGACATGTTAGTAATGACGAGTCTCCCCTTAACCTTTGTCGTGTCTACCCATATTGCCTTCGAGAATTGTTTAGCCCTTAACTCTAGTGGTGGAGATTTGTGTAACCGCCAAGCTTATAAGAGAATACATGCTATGATCAATGATTGAGTTATCACCGAAATTAACACTTAGAATAGTTGAGAGATTGAGTGTTTGTTCCCCTTTCTGAGGTGTTCGGCTTTGTTTTATTCTAGCATAAGGGATTTGTAAACTCATATTTTCCAGGTTTTGGGAGATATCTTTTAGGAATCTATCTAATAAGGTCTACTTGAGGGCAAGTAGAGTTCAAGTGGGGGATATTTGATAACATCAAATAGTCCCGAATATTAAGTGTCAATTTCCCATTAGTGCTCTCGTTATTTATATCTTTCATATGGATTTAAGCTTGTTTTCCATTGTTTTACACACTTCGGGTAAATTACGAGCATTGGAGCTAAAGAGACACGGAAATGGAAACGTTACTAAAGATTTATCACAATATGCTTATTTTGAAGAAGTTACGGCGTAACTCATCTCTCACATTACGCCGTAACTATTGCGTGACCAGAAGTCCAACTTATCAAGAGGTTACGGCGTAACTCCTCCCAAAGGTTATGGCGACGCATTCCATTAGGTCAAAAGAGGTTCCACGCCGCCGATACTTACGCCGTGAACTCACTGCATTACGACGTAACCGTGTTTATTGAAGACTACGGCGTAAGCACTTATTAGGTTACCGTAACTAGCGATCTAGTGCATTTACGAAGAAATAGAAGGTTACTACAGAACTCATCTTTTGGTTACGTAACCCGCACTGGCCTATAAATACCCCACGAATTACAAAGATTTCAAAGCATCCCATTCCACACGCAACACTCGACAACGTGGGAAAAGCTCAGGGAGGTCTAGGGAAGCATACTTGTTTTCAAGGGAGAGTCATACCATTACGATAAGCTTTAGCGTTTATTACTTATTTTACTTTCAATTCATGTATTTCATATGTTTGAATATTGAATTGATGTGCATGATTAATATGAGCGGCTAAGCACCCATCGCTAGCCTAGTTATGATTCCTTAATTGTTTTTTATGCGTTTACCTTTACTTCCCATACAATTATTTCTAAGTGTATGCATGCATAGTTCTTTGGTAGTCACCCTTGGTTCGGTAGTTTTGAATGGCGATAGAGGCCAATTGCCTAGGAGATATGACTAATCAATTCTAGGTGATGAACCGAGACGGGAAGGGTAACATATGACCAACTGACGACCCTTTCTACTTGTGCGATTTGACCAACTGATCACCTATCGTTTGGATGAACTTAAGAATTGGGTAGTGTAGTGTCTAAGTTCCTAACGGTCGGGCACTCACTATTTAGAATCTAGCATGTAGTGGTACTTATTGACTCGGCTTAGGGGACCGAGAATAACAGACTTATGACGGCGCCTGATTTCTCTGTGGTGGCATCTTTGCTGATAGGTTGCCGAATTGACCAAATGTTGTCCTCTCAATTTGACCCCACTCAAGTAATTGGAAGTAGGTAGACGTAGACATAACTAGTTAGGAGGATTAACTAGGTTAGCACCACTATTCCTCTATTGATTTCCCTTCTACCATTTATTTTGCTTTTATATTCGTGATTAGTAGTTTAATTAATTAAAACCCTATCAAACCATTAATATTCTATGACAATTAGACTTAGTAATTATCCGACACACATAGCTCTTGGGACGACCTCGGCTTTACCATTTACTACACTACACACGACCGGGTACACTACTCGTTAGTGCATTAGCGTAGACCATAGGTATAGCGAGACACTATAAATATTAAGACCTAGTCAGTAAAACCTGCATCAATTTCTTGCAAGTTAAACAAACAGATTCAACAGATTCATTAAACTTAGCATATTTCATAGGTTCATTACATTCAGATGAGATGTCTTTCTTATTACAAAGCGGTAAATTCCTAGGGTGTTCTTCTACTTTCTTCTCTTTATTCAAGCTACTACTCTTAGAGGCATGCGAGACTCTATTGTTCCTAGTATTGCTCTTAGGCTTTAGTCTGCTGCTCCTAGAGGTGCTTTCTAGTCCTGTAGAAGGTGAGGCACACACATTAGGATTCACTTTGTTATCAATAGAAGTGGTTTCAGCTTTCCTAGTCTCTTTAGAGTTCTTATTTAAACTTATGTCGTTTGTTCCATATGTTTTGGATGTGGAGGCAGACGCATTAGTGGTACTCATCTTAAAAAGGTCAAGTGCTAACACTTTTGGTGTCTCGATAACCGCTTTTCCTTTTTCAACATTTTGTTTAGGCAAGGCAGGTGGAGTGACTAATTTTGACAAATCATTTTTCTCATTGACTTTTGAAGGAGGCAGAGAAACAGACATTTTTGGTTTGAAAACCGATTTGGGAACATTTGCTTTCTCCTCACCAATGGTTTTAAAATCTTAGAATCCACCTTTCCTTTTTGAAATTTAGCCGAGCCCTCAAAAGATCATTTTTCACTTTCATGTCATTGTAGGTACGCCATTCACGCTTTGTCATACTTGCATTCCTCGCTCGATCAAGTTGTTTAAAATATGAGACATTTTCTTTTCAAGTTTTTCAAGAGCTTTTTCATATTTTGAAACAACGGAGGTCTCAGATGGAGTCTTTCATGATCTTCAACAGGATATGTTTGTAAGATAATGGACATAATATAAGTAGTCGAACATCTTCAAGAGAGAATCATTTAACTTTTCCAAAACTTTGATGTGTTCAACACTGTCATTAGCTTGCTTTACCAGGGATTTATGGTCCTTGACAAAGTCACCTGTTTCTTTCAAAAATGCTTGTTCAAAATGAATTACCCTTGAGTTGATGTTAGTCAGCTGAGGGGCAGTTTCATTAAAAAACTTTTATTTTCATTATCAAAACTAGAAAACCGTGATGTTAGTTGTAATATGGGTTTTAGTTTTAATGTCTCTTGAAGTCCCAAGAATTCTAGTTTTCACATTTTCTAAAATACTTCTAGCATCACTTGTGTTAAAAGGATTGTTTGAAGACATTTGTTCAATGTTTGAAAGTGATTTTGAGACAACATCCGTTTTGAAACCGATTTGAAATCGGTGTTGACTCTTTGTTTGAAACACTTGGTGTGATGGAAAACTTTGACTTTTCTTTTTGATTAACAAAAGTAATTCCAGAAATTTTGTTCCATTTGTTGTAGTCGATAGGTTTGATTTCCGGATGATTTTATTTCATTTTTGATCTACTCTCCTCCGATAGTTCTAACGTTTCAAGAGAATCATGAACAATTATGGGTTCATGCAAAGGTTTATCATTGTTCAACACATTCGCTCTTTTTCGAGCTTTGAGGAAACAAGGAGGTTTGTTACCAAGGGCCATTTTTTGTGTTGTATGAAAATACTGATTTGTTTGATTAATCAAAGATATTGGTTGATTTAGCTTAATGACCCGTTGTAACAAGCAAATTTTCCAATTTTTTGATTTTTTTCATCTTTATCAAGAATTTTATCAAGGAGAGAATCTTCTTGTTTTGAAAAATCAGTAATCAATGCTTCTTCTTTTTCAAGATCGAAAAACATTGCTTTTGTTTAGAAAGTTGGTCATTCAGACGAAATTTCCTTGTTTAAAGATTTTATTTTCAAGTTCAAATTCACATCAAGTGTGTCATACTTGATTTGCAATTGTTTTTCTCTTAAAAAAGAATTTCGATAACCAATTTCTAATTCGATTCTTTGTTTTATGGAATTCAAAAGCTTTTGCATTCTCCTTGTAACCGCCAAGCTTAGTGGTCAATTTAGCATTCGCGCCTTAACTTGGCATTGACCGCTTTAACTTTCTCGATTTCAATGCCACGCTATTGATTAATTTTTCAAAATAAGCACGTGTTTCCTCATTAGTCTTAGTATTTTGTGCCCACACGCCTCCATTAGGATCCACATCTGTAGTTTCAGAGTTAGTATTGCTACAACTCGGATTGTCCAGGTATGTATCATAAGTAGGTGCTAATGTCACATAATTCTGTTCATCATGAGTAAACACATCAAATATGACATCGTTATAGCATGGATCAATGATTGGTACCTCGACATCATGACATGGCGTCAGTAGTGAGGTGCGTCAGAGTGAGTGTCGCATTTTAGTCTCCCTCAAGATTTGCCATGAAGATGCAGTTTACATTGATTTCGAGGTCTTCCAAATCGCCCATAATAGCGAAAAATCATTTTCCTCAAGACTCAACCGCATCCTCGCTTCTCGACTTGTAAGCACAAAGATAGCTCCAAGATACTCAGCATTCTTCTTTTTTTAGTAGACAGCTCTTGCCATGTGACCCACTCCTTGACAGTTGTAACACTTAACCTGACACCTCGATTCACATTTCCATAATTCCCAAACTTATCGAGTCGTAAACATTCCTATTCCGATACCCATCGTATTTATTCCCAACATTCTCGACCCATCCGATTCCCAACATTCTCGACCTAACCGATACCCCGAGCACGGAACCGCCTCGATACCCATGTGAAATCCAGTGAGCATATCCTCGTGGTTCGCAATAACCCAACCATTTGTCCTTGATGAACCATATTCACACCGACGGATCAAAAATTTGCTCTGGTATGAAATGTTTGATGAACTCATGTTGTTAGTTGGTGTGGTATTATTTAATTTCTTCAATGCTTTACCCAAGAATGCAAATGCATGAGACAAAAGCCTTGCTCAGCCTGATCGCGATTCCTTGTTCCCGTATTGTGGATAATGTTGTTGAATGACATGTTGTTCGTGGATAGAATTGTTGTTGGTGGAAAATGTACC